>CAJVRN010000126.1:2262500-2862500 GCA_911728415.1 Lagocephalus sceleratus
GGAAAAGAGTTTCTCTGAATATCTTCCTGACTTCTTTATATAATATAGAACATACACAGGGGACCCGGTGGGAGGGGAGAGGAATCTCCTAATGTTTAATATAAAGGAAGCACTCAAAGACGAGTGGAGAATAATTCTGAAATCAAAAATGACCTTGATTGACTTACTGGTGCGCATATGAAGAGCTAAAAGGCTTTAAAGCTGAAAATGATGTCTAAATTGACCACTCTAAATTGGGCGTCCATCACCGCCGTCTCCCTTCATGAGGTTATGGGGGGCCGGGGCCCAGGGGCCTATCCCAGCCACCTGTCCCTAACTAGACTAACGTCAGATGTCCACGTCCTCGTTAAATCAAACTGTAAAGACGGATAATTGTTTGATTCACAGAAGTAAATGCGGTGAATTTACAACCATTATAACAGCTGTGATCATGAGTGTATTTACACCCCCCCACAACACAGAGATTCCTCAGTTTCAGGACAGAAGAGCTGACTGTCGCCCCCTGCTGTCTGCACCGAGTAAGATCAGTCAGACGATGATGGGATCGGGCCGGGAAGAGGCCTGCCCTCACCCATGTGGAGCTGGGATGGGCCCCAGCCCCCTCCCTGTGGCCCCCAGAGGGAGACTAGATAGTTTTCCTGGAACCACCATGTCTGTAATCCATCACCATGGAGCTACAAACAATCCCAAATGGCCTCAATATTTTAATCTAGAGCAGACACAAAGACAGATAGGTACTATTATTATAATCAGGTGTAATACTATTATTATAAACAGGTGTAACACAGGTGCATAAGGATTCTGGCAACCTTATTTGTCCATTATTGACTAATAAGGTTACTCTTCCACTCACTTTAACCTCATAACAGGAAATCCGGCAGCATTCCAACGCGGCTTATGTCTGTTTTTATCCATTTTGTGACTGTTGTGACCCCAGGCAGCTGCCCCGGGGGCAAAAGTCAGCGTTGGCGGATTACATGAGCTGAAGGAACTGTGGCAGCAGTAAAGTGATTTGGATTCAGATAATCCACCAAGTCATACGTTTCAAACAGTCCAATTTTGAAGTAAGTATTCTACCAAGTCAAATAATCCAGAGGAGTCAGGAATAAGCACTGGAGTCAGCAGAGTTGAGCCCAGAGAGCTTAATTCCCAACGGAGTCCAAAAGCCTGAGCTGGAATGGGATCACTGATCCCAGACTGTGGATACGTCTCATTTCATACTTCAGAATAAGGGCGTGGGGACAGGCTCCACCACATTTCTTCATGGAAGCACGGTCGAACAGTGATCGTGTGACCTCATCGAGGCCTCTGCCAAAGGTGCGTTTCTCGGAAACCTCTTTGAGAATTTTGTTGTTACGGTTATGTGTAGTAATCTTAACAGCGAATCACTTGCCTGAATGATTCAACTAGACTGTTTAACAGGTCCACAATGTGTTAGAAATGTCCACCTTCAGTAAAATCAAATAATTATTTATCTGAGAATGAAAGCCAGGTCAGTCTGTTCATGTGTTCTTGGTAGTAGTTTCAGCCAGTGTGTCTCAAAGTGCAATTAAATAACAGCATTTCTTAATATATAGCCATATTATCATCAAAGCCAAAGATGACAGAAGCCAATGACGTGGTACACAATCAAGGCCAAATATGACAGCAGGCGATGATGAAGTACAAGATCAAAGCCAAAGATGACAGCAGCCAATGATGACGTACAAGATCAAAGCCAAAGATGACAGCAGCCAATGATGAGGTACAAGATCAAAGCCAATGGTGACAGCAGCCAAATGTCAGCAACAATGTATCACCGTTCCTGTAGAGCTGCTGACCTCTACATGCAATTCAGTTGGAAACAATCATTAACATTTTAACATTAAAAGTTTCAAGCTAAACATATTTTGAGCACTTGCAGGGAGGATTTTTAAGTTCAGTTACTAAACACACGATCTTTGATGCAGTTTAACGTGTAATTTGTTTAGTTGAACTTCAACCATTGCGATACCCATTTCATTCTCCTGTTAACCCGCAGCAACGATTGCATGCAACATGAAAAATAAATACTCAACTCCTTAGATATTGTTCATACCTTTTATTGTGTTTTTTTTCTTAATATTTACACCATTAACAAAATGGCAGTTCATAGAGACTTGGATGAGATTCTGCTAGGGGAAAATGCCGTAAAACCTTCAGCTTCTTTTGTTAATTAGCTGCAACGTAAATGATTAAAGTATTTCAGGGGCAAAATAGTTACAACAGAATGGTCACAAACATACTCGACATGAAAGGAAAATAGAAAAGAGAATAAATAGTGGCAAGAGAGATTGTCAAGGAAGAGAAGGGCCAGAGGAGAGCAACAAGAAATCAGGAAATGAAATGAAGACAAGAAAGGAAAGGGAACCGCTGAAGTGAGGGGTGCAAGTTACCACGATTAAATATCAAGGAAGGACTCAAAGACTGATAAAGAATACACAAATGTGAGCAACTAAATTAAAATACTGAAATCAGAAAAAAATAAAGTGTATTGTTCGGTGTCTGGGATGACTTCTCCTGACCAGGATACAATCATTGAGCTCGAAGCGCTCAACATGGGAATATCTGAACACACTTTAATCATTTTTAAAAGTCCTAACAAACTAATGAAACAAGCATCAAAACAACATTCTTGTCATGGGAGCACACACCAGCAACGGTCAAATGCCTAAAAACTGTATACTGAGGAAAAAAAAAAAAAAAAAGCAAAAAAAACCTATGAACAACATCTTCTGTGTTTCCAGACACATTTTAGACCTCATGATCGAGGGCATCTTATCGTTGAGAAAAAAATATTCACCAGCAACAAATGTAAAGGCAAAATCCACAAGTCAGGTTTTACCTGCGACAAACAAAAAAAACCCAAAATATAAAGAATGCATCTGAACACACAGAAGATGTCAAAAAGCAACTGCGGATCGTGCTCCTTTAAAACTAAACGTCTGGTGCGCAGACAAATTCTATTTTAAACAGCAAATCTACAGTTCCCATGTTTGAGCGGGTGTGTGACTTCGACTTGACTGTCTCAGAGTGCGAGACTCTGGGTTGCTCACAGTTCACCCCGTCCAGCAGGCGTCAGGAGGCTTCGTGTGCTCCTGCGGTGCAGCAGTAGAGCGAGCTGAAGAATGAGGGGTCTGGTGGCATGTGACAGATTAGAAGTGAGGAGGGGGGAAGAGCGAAGAAGACAGGGGAGCAGGTCAATGAAGGGAGGAAAAAACAACATGTTGAGATCAAAGTAGTTAAAAAAACATTGACTAAATCAAAGATATCGTGAATCAAAATGACGTTTGAGAAACTTTTGCGAATGTAATTGCAGAATATACAGTATATTATACACAAGTAATGTCTGTTTCCATCTGAGAGAATAGGTTGGAAAATTGGAGAAACGGCACTTTTTGGCCAATTTGTGTTCCGATCACAGATAAATGAGCAAAACATTTGATGGAGCTGGAAACATCTCCAATTGTTACAGGTTACACTGGGTTAATCTGGCATCACACGCTGCCTAGCGTGGCTACTTTAATGTACGATCTTCCATCATCAATATCTGCATCTAAATGACATTCTCACAGAGGAGGGGGGGGGGCGGTTGGCCCCGGTGGTAATGGAGGACGTGGGCCGGGGGAATTCACACTTACCAATGCACAAGAGAAAAATGCCTTCAATTTGCATAAGCTGAAGTTACAGCAATATACAATATTTACAAAAAAAAATATATACTGTTCATGAGTAAACAAGGCTGCACGTCATGTTTAGATCAACTACACGTCAAGCTCAGTATTTCCAAATACTGCTAAAGATAGGAATTATGCTGAATAAAACTTACAATCTCAGTAAAGACTCTATGATGAAAGGGGAGGGGGGTGAATTGTCTTATAAACTGACCTGTAAAGGTGCATTTCCTAGCAAGTTGTCCAATGACTGTTTGAGATCTTTTTTAATCTAAAGCCGATGTACATTGCCACACAAAAATACCTGAAGTGAGTTTAAATGCCAAATCCCTGAAACTCCAGGAAACTTTTGTCGTGAGATCAAATCATTTAAATCTGCAATATTAACGTTACCTATTTAAAAAAAATGTCCATTTCAATAGAATACTACTAAGACAGCAGTGTAGTTTAATTCCTATTTTAAGGATTTTGGGTTTAGTGGGTTGTCTCTTTTGAACATTTCCATGATTCTTTTAACAGCCCAATACTGCTGCCAAAATAAAGGACACAAAAAAAAAGAAAAAAAGAGAGGCAGAGGCAACATCCTGGTTACAGCATCATCCGCCTCTTTGCAGAGAAGTCCCATTTTGCTTACCAGCTGTGTTGAAGTGAGGAAGAGGATACAAACCACTTGTTACTCCTGTCTGACTCTTCACCAATCAGAATCCATCTTCTGCTGTGTTTGAAGGCTCCTCTTCAGTTGATCCCAACCTTGGAGACTTCTCTGTAGGCATGACAACCTCTTCGTAGATGAAAAATGCCCCTGATCGCTGCACCTCGCTGGTTGCGTTGATCCGGATTCCAGGTACCGGCAGATCTTGAAACCTTTATCCTCCTCCTGCTTCTATAAAGTCAATGCTGGTTGGATGGATGGGGTTTCCTAAAAAGCTCTTCCTTTTAATTACGGAGCACCGAGTGCTACTTCTTCACAGGCCCTGGAACCGCACAGAATGAACAGCCAACCGTCGATACCTCGAAGAAACCCGCCTGGGGACATACAAACCAGCTCTTCTTTTGGGACGAGCTCTGGGCATCTGGTTGTTTTAGTCTCTAAAAGCAGCATGTCAGGGTCGATCACGGGCTGGAGGCTTGACTTTCAACAGGACCACACTGGACGAATGACTTGACAGCCGTTTGTATTTCCACTACAGTTGGCATTGCTCATATCTTCAGGTCTTGGAGCTGCTGACTTGAGGAAGGAAAAAACACGATAAAACACGGTTAGCTTTGAAATTTGATGGTTTTAAAGGAACAGGGACCATGAGAGACTCCTGACCCGATGGTGCCTTTTCTTATAAAAGCTGAGGCGTCTGGTGTTACGCTAACCGATAATATGTGAGAATGTGTGTTGATGTTTAAAATGTTTCTTGCTTCATTGTGGAAAAATTAGATTTGCTGTGAAAAATCTGCATTCATCTTTCTATGTATGCCTTTGGTAGGTCTGTCAACTACTCCATCTAAATTGACGGAAATGTCTAAAGTGCTGAGCAACTAATGTGCCAAGATGGTCCTCTAATACCTCCCTGAAAAGATGCTACCCTACACCCACCCCCCATTAGGAAGCAGCCAAAGAGGCTGTGCTGGCTTTACAGTCTATCTTTGATGGGTCAGAGGAGGTAAAGGTGACACCAAGTCCAGTTAGAAAGGCCATACAGGAGTCTAAACAAGAGAAGCCTAATACAGACTGGGCATACTGGACTGGCAAATCAGGCCTGAACCTGCAGAGAGAAAACAATAAAAGAGATCAGTGTTTAGTTATTAGCATTTAAAATCATTATTAGGTGATTTTCTTAATCACCGATCTGGACTTACGTTTTAACCATGGCCCGGAGCGCAATCTTTCTTTCCCTCTCTACAAACTTATCAATCAGGTATGAAGCCATGCGTGGAGCTTGCAAGTACAACTTAAAGAATCTGTGATGATTTCCTAAAGCCCAGGCTGCACGAAGAGCTAGAGCATGAGCGACACACTCATCTGCCCGGAGTTCAGGGGTCAGGTAGACCAACTCGGTGGTGAGATCTGGAAGGACAGATAAAATGGCCAAAGTCAAACTGGTGAAACAGCAAATGTAAAAAGGCAGTTCAGGAAAAATGAAAAAACATCTCATTGTACCTCCAGTGTTTTTGGTAAAAATGTAATACAGCAGTCTGTAGGCCGTGAACTCTCCAACATTCTCTGATGGAACGTCTTTGTAGAGGGCCTTCAGCTGGGTCTGGCACTGATTGAACTCCTCGTGGTCGCCCTGAAAACCAAAATCCAGCTGCTCAGCAAATGTGCAGTCAGAAATTTCCATCGATAAAATATTTACACTGTCAAAACAAATCACCTTTTCCAGAGCGATGCGTGCGTGGCACTCATACACTTCCACGGTGAAGTCAGTCCGAATTCCCTGAACCTGGAGAACGTTGCAAAAAATAAACAGGATCAGTCTTCAGAAAACACAAAAACAGTCAACAGATTTCACCAAAGACAAAAAGACAAAAGGTGAATAAAGTCAATTAAATACTCAAGACTCACCGTGAGGTCCTGTCGTATGGACTTCATCTGCTCACACGCGTAGGGGTAGTCCTGGTTGGTCTTCCAGTGGGCTTTAACCACCTGCAAAGATTTTTTCAGAACCTGAGGGAAAAGATAAACATTGTTAAAATCCTCAGCAATGAAACAACTCAAACGGCACACAACAGAGAATCTGGAACAGTAACTCTAGTTGGATCATGTTGAAGCGTGAACTCACAGGCACAGGGCGCACAGTGGAGGGGTCTGGAGCACAGGTGAGCCTCAGGTAATGCTTGGTGATATCCTGACATGTCCCCACGATGGGGACGTCCTCCCAGCTGAGGCCCTCCTGTGTTCCATCAGGTAACTCCAGGTCATTGACAGAGAGAACCAGTGGCTCTGTACGTAGCTGCTTTTGAAAACGGGCTGCCCTTTTCTGCTTCTTGGCTTCTTTGTTCGGATCGTGAAAGTCCAGCCCGGCAGTTCCACCTTTCCTTTTTTTCCCGGAATCGTCCATATTTCTGGGAAAATAAGGCAGCATTGTTTTCATCCAGTAACAACTGCGGCTTAATTCTGAGATCCCTTCAAAGACAGAAGAAAGTATAGTGTAATTGAGTATTGGTTTACCGTCTTCCTCTGTTGGCCTTTCCTCTTCCACGTCCTCTATCTCCTCGTCCTCTCTCTCTGTCATTGCCACGACCAGGTCCTCCTCTCTGATTCCTTCGTGACAGCTGAGGACGGAGGTCACTTGAAATGCTGCTGTCAGACTGGGAACCAGAATCACTAGGACCAAAAACACAATGCATTTAATTTCCCCAACAGTAGAAAAATGGAAAAACAATGGGATCAGCGTCATACCTGCGTCTGTGTCTTTGGTTACCACGGTCTCTGTAACGGCTGTTGGACGGGGACGGAGAGCGAGATGATGACCGGGAAGAGCTAGAAGATGGACTCCTTTGAGAGAATATGTTTCTGTAGTGACCCAGCCTGTGTCCACCCCTGCCTCTCGATGTGGAATTTGTTTTTCCTCCACGACTAACTGAGCCATCTGACGCCCTCTGCGCTGGTACTGCTTCCCAACGGGACTGTTTGACCTTAAGACTACAGATAAATAAAATGAACATTCTGAAAACCGTAATACGTAAAATTCCAGGTTTAAAAAAACAAAAAACAAACTTGAATGGACCAGTAAACTTACTCAGGCAATGGTTCCCGTGTCCAGTCTATAGTATAAGCAGAACCATCCTTTAATCTATCTTGGAGGATCTCCTTCAGCACTTTCTCAGTGCGATCTTTGTCTTCTTCAGATTCACACGCTGTAAAACATCGCTGCACATATTCCTTCATGGCTTGTGGCCAGTCCTGGGGTCTGTTAGAAACCAATTAAATTATGATTGGACATATAAAAAATATAAATCAATGGAATCCATTGACAAGACCATACCGTGTTTGAGCCCCAGCAGATGAAGGAGCAGTGGCAGTAGCTGAGGAGGAAGCTGGATTATTTCCTGGTGCCTGCTCACCAGGAGGGAAAGACTGCTCAGAAACTGGTGAACACTGTACCTGAAGTGGCCTCTTGGGGATATTGAACTTTACAGAAGATGTTCCAGGGGCCTCTGAAACATATATAAAAGTTAAGACAAAGGCATTGAGAAAATGCGAAGCACACCTAAGAACTAGATACGTTAATCTGTTGCAACTGTGTACGAGCTTTTATAGGAACAGAAAAGTATGACCACATGCCTTTCTATATGATCTCACATTTTTTATGCATATCATAGTGTTTTATTTTAAAAAGTACAAATAAAGTATTACGTTTCATGCGGTGCCACAGCTGCTGTCCTTGTTTTTGGTTTTTGCTGCCCTCTCCTCTTCCAAACTGGCTTGGTTGCTGGTTATTTTGGGAAGGTTGATAGGAGTTCTGTGCCTGGAAACTCTGCCCATAGTTGGGCCTTCCCGGGGAATGATTGTGAACCTGCAACTGGTTGTGATCCCCAGGCTGATAGGACATGGAGTTACTAGAACTGTAAGTGTTTTGTGATGGAGGGAGGGAATACTGAGAGTTAGGTGGGGGAGGAAGAGGTGAAGGGGGAAGAGGGGGTTTCTCTGCTGTGGATGGGGATTGGGGGGGCTGGGGAGTGGCAGGGGGAGGTGGTTGAGGTGAGTAGGTGGGGGTCTGGTCTTCCATTCCAGGCACAGGTGGAGGCTATAAATACAAAAGGAATTAGATATTTATTTATGTAACTGCACAGGTTTAGAATTCTTAAAAAAAAAAAAAAAAAGGAAGAAGCTGAAGCCAATTTTCAAATTATTCCGACATAATACAAAACAGCAGAAATGTCAGAGCAGTGAATCTAAGCACTGACATTTTGCCTTAATGCTACCATTGATGACGAAAATAAAATCTTACATTTACCTGTCCATTTGAGGCTGTAGCTCCAGAGAAAGGATTCGGAGGTGCAGCATACTGATTGGTTGTGTATGCAGTTCCATACTGGAATTTACAGACATCATCATTGTCATTTTACAGATCAGAAGTCTTGTAGTTATCAGTGTTAGAGGAGTTATATGTACAGAATTTGTATATCTGCACTGTACTTACAGGACTCATGGGATAATAATAGTTGTAGGGATATGTGTAACCAGGATAATGTTGCTGAGTTTGCTGGTACCATGGATAGTACTGCTGTTGCAGAGCAGCAGAGTCAGTCATTGCTGCCTGAAATTGGCCGGCCTAGAATACCAGAAAAACAACATTTCAAAACAGACAGGTAGTTGTGTAATATGGCTGTGCATAACAGACTGTAGTGGAAGTTTGAAGGTAAGCCTCAATGAAAGGATTGATGGTTCAGCCAGCAGATTATGGACTATAATTCCGATTTGAGACGCAAGGTTCTTGGAGCGAGAGGTCTATGTTTGTCTGATTAACAGGATTCAGGTCATGCTGTCATTCAGAATGCATTAACAAGCCACTGTTTTTCTTTTAATGTTTTTGGGGGAGTGTTTCGACTACACAAATAGCACTCCCTGGAAGCCGCATGAAACTGTTGTAAGGTCACCAAAACCCAAACAGGAAACAAAAGTGGAATACAGAGCACACGCCAACAGAGTTGGCTGGCAGTATAAGGAAGTCTCGTACCACAGTTTAAACTTAAAAAGATGAACACAGCAAATGCCTAGCTGTTTAAAAATTGTGAGCAGGTGGTCTATGTCACCTTTTAACAGCTGAGAGTACCAGCCTGCTTTTTTTGGAACCCTGAAAGAGCAGACACAAAAACAAAAAACATACTACGGTAGATATTTTTCTCGGTGGGAAGGTCCAAAAATGTGAGTAGAGCTGATACCATCAGTGGAATGTAGCGTTACAGTGCAAACAGTGGTGGCATTATAATTACATTGCCATACATAGTGTGATAATATCATGGATCTTGTTTCTCTCGATGGGGTTAATCTTCAATCTAGAGATATATTATTTTTACACTGAAGTTTACCCCCCAAATCAGATCTGATCAGTGTCATCTCTGTTTGTTTTGTTATTTTACACATCACAGTGACAAAGAGGAATTCAATGTCTGGATTATTTCCACTTCTATAACGAGTGTCTGCCAATAGTGTGACCTGGACAACCCAGATGATCTTCCTCACCATAATTTCCCTTCAGTTGATCCCCAGGTCATACTTTATACTACCGTATTACTCCTGCACCCATCAGTTACTGACGTTTGATCAACACACACGGGGGGGGGGTTAGATCACACCGCTACAAACATGTTTTTAGCAAAAGTGCACAGTAGTGAGTGGACTTTAGTGAGCACCTGTGCAGCCCGGCTCGCCTGTGCAGCCTTGGCAGGGCTCTGGCTCTTGTTGATGGAAGCCAGCGCTTGTCTCGCCTTTTCCCATTCTGGGTTTTCGTGCACCTGGCCCTCCCCCGAAACACCGTAGGACCTGCGGACGACACAGAGGAGCCCACTTGAACAAACCATTTCCATCAAGCGCTTACACATTCCTGTAGCAGAAGTTAGGGCCGCGGATGAATCCGACCGCTCGGAACCAAACCACCGAACGGCGCATTTACGCCAAAATCACCGAGGAGGGCGATTAAGAAACTCATTTTAAACCAAACATCACTGCCGGCCCGGGTGTCCCTGGGGGGGGCAGCTTCTTACCAGCTAGAAGCAGGGGTCGCCTGCGCCGCGTTGGCCGCCATTTCGCCGCAGCGCTGGCGGAGCGGGGGCTAACGCTCGGGCTGGCTAGCTCCGCCCGCTAGCTCCGCTGTCGTCGCCGCCGCTGCCCCGAAAACGAGCCCGCAAGTGGACGGAGGGCGCGACCGCCGCTGCCGAGGGGAAGACCGACGTGTCACCAGCGAGGCGGGCCGCCCGTCAAAGGCTCATCGGGGGGCTGTGGCGCCGTGAAACGCTTTAAAACGATCAACGAAGGAGCCGCGTCTCCGTCTGTAACCACCCGGAGAGACACAAAATGGCTGATGGGCCCGAATCAGCCAAGTCAGACCAGTTATGGTCCCTGGGTAATGACTGTCAGGCGCGGCTGCGCTCAGAGGGCCCGCCCTTCTCCCGGGCTGACCAATCATGCGGCGAGCTGTACTCATCTCATTGGACGAGCAGTCTGTCACTCACACATGCTGACCTGCAAGAATTAACGCAGGTAAAAATTGTAAATGTTTATCACGACAGTAGCAGAACATGTTACAGTATTATTATTATTATTATTATTATTATTATTATTATTATTATTATTATTATTATTATTATTATTGAGCACTGATTCAAACTCAAAACAACATATTTGGCTAAAATTGTAATTACTACCATAACTGTAATTATAAGCTGTGAGTTTGTGGGGAACCGACCCAGTATGATGGTGAATTATGATGTGTCAGTGCAGGAGTGTTTGGTGTTTTTCAGCGCACGATTATCATTTTAATAGCGGGTTAGTGTACTTTATCCTGCTTTTGTTCCCGTGAAGCAAACAGTGACCTGTGTCACCTCTTGTGTGCTTTACCAGAGCGGACTCATTTCCTGAGATAGTCTTTGGCTTCGACTCCTCCATTCATTCAGCGTTTGGGGAAAAGTTCAGGGCAATTATTTAATCAAATTCCCGTATAGACCTGAAATAGGACTGCTCAGCAGTGATGTTATAACTGTCAAAAATGACACCCGATCTACCCCTCCTTCTTAAAGATTGTAGAATAATTTATGCATAAAAATGCAAATAAATGTAAATAAAATGTGGGCAATATAACATTAAAAGACAGCATCAAATGGGATTACTGCTTAACTTTTTCTAAATATTATGTCTATGTTTTATATTGAAATGAATGAATGGTTAGTGTCCATTGTTGTCTTGCCGCCTGCATCACCACGCAAATATGTCAAGCTTTTGTTTCAACAGCTCACAAACAATGACTCACTGGGAGTCACTCTTTGAATACCTGGAAGGTCTTTCTTTAAGAGAGAGGGGGGGAACAATCATTCAGACTTTTTTTTAAAGTTAGGTCTCAGTTATTAGTGCTTTTTAAATTAATTGCGTTTAAGCGTAATTAACTTATTGATTAATCCATTTATTTATTTGTCAAAACTGAACCCTAAAGACCCCAGCTTTACTCTACTTATCAGCAGCCTTATTTCGCAGGTCTGGAATGGAAGATAACAGGGAAGGATAATTTAATCTATTTGAGAGCCATAACGGATGGATTCTGCACGAGAGGAAATTACTTTATGTATGTGTGCACTTTATGTATTCCTTTATGGCTTTTTTAAAACACAATAAATTAGAATAACATATAGTTATTCAACGTGGCGCCCCAGTTTGGATTTGAGCGCACACGGGCACACAGGAGCGCTCAGTGGGGAAAACTGAAAATGAAAAAAAAATAAAATCCCCCCCAGTCCCGGAATAACAGCGGGATCATCGACCGCAGAGCCGAGAGACTTTCCTGGCCGCCCTCGGCCGCGTTTGAGGCCGTCTGGAGCGGGCCGGTCCCGCCGCAGCGCGCAGGCGGCGCGTCACTTCCTCGGCCCGTGCCCATCCCTTTGGAAAGAAGAGAATTCACACCGAGCGGCGACGGCGAGGGGGAGAAAGAGCGAGGGAAGAAGGGCGAGAGGGAAGCGAAAGCGGAAAGACAGATGAAACAGCTGGATACGCAGGAGCGAGGCCACCGAAGCGCACCATCCACTCTTTAAAAGTAAGTTTTGTTTCGGCGCATGGTCACTGTTTTGGTTCTCCCTCTGCGTTAATTGGTGTGTGTGTGTGTGTGTGTGTGTGTTTCTTTTTTTTTGCGCGTGTGTGTGAGTTGATCAAAAGTTTCCTCTCGCCACGCGCTGACTTTCTAAAGAGTTTTTTCTAAAAAGTTTTACCGTATCGCACGTCTGATACTGTGAATAAATAAAAGAGAAAGAAGGGGGGAAAAGTATCTTGGTGAGTTTTGGGGTAGGCCCGCAAACCCCCTCCCCATCCAGGACTCTGACTGGAAAAATGGAAACATTTGTCATACACTTATTTGACCTCCAGGGACCGTTGTTAAACTCACTGAAACGTATTAGTTCTGGATGTTGGTCAGGTTTGGGGAATGATTAACCTCTGACTGCGGGTCTTTATTTGACCAGTCTGGTTCCAGAGTCAATATTTGAAGGGCAGTGGATGTGAGGCAGAAGGGTGTGTGGGGGTGTGTGTGTGTGTGTGTGTGGGGGGGTCATTCACTTGGTGGTTATAGATATTTAATACATTTGGAGATGAAAGAGAAAGTCACCTTTCCTGCTTCTGGCCAAGTCCAAACACCCCCGAGGGTAGGCAAACTATGTGCTGGCGTTGCACGAGTTGTGTTTCAGCTACATGTCTCAGCACGGCCTTCTCGGCAACACCAGCTCCCAAACGCTCATCAGGTTCCCACAATGTTGCGCAACAGAGTGTTGACACTGCCCCGACTCATCCAGAAGCCGGTCCGACGCTCCGGTAACCACCTTTGTTTTCCGCGCTTGTGTTTGTTATACCTGGTTATCACGAGCGCATCTGATGGAAATCAGATATTCCCTCCCACAAACGTAACCCGCCCCCTCTGTTTACAGACATGCCTCTGCACAAGTCGACCCGGGCTTCCCGCCTGGACCCCACCATGATCTCGGCCCCGCTGGGCGACTTCCGCCACACCATGCACATCGGGAGGGGAGGGGACGCCTTTGGAGACACCTCCTTCCTGTCCACCCTCGGTCCGAGCCAAGCCAACCCCCCCGCGGCCACGCAAGCCGACGACCACCAGGCGGAGGTCAACAGCGACGAGTTCCACGTGGACGCTCAGGAGAACCACCAGCTGCAGCACTCCGAGTCGGTCTCCTCCTTCACCCTGGACCTGGACCTGGACCTGGGTCCGTCTATGCTGCACGACGTGCTGGGGGTCATGGATGGGCTGGGGCTGGAGGGGGACGCGCACGGCCCCAAGAGCGCCAAGCAGGGGCCCGCGGAGATGGCCCTGAACGAGCAGCACGACTGGAACGGGAAGAACGCGGACGGATCGGACGGGAACCGGGCGGAAGAGAGCCGGACACCGGATGGGAACGGGCTCAACAAAGCGAAGGGCTCGAGACCCAAAGTGCGCTTCAGCGACAAGCGAGAGGAGATCATCCGCCAGGCGTCTGAAGAGGAAGAAGGTCAAGGTTTCGAGTTCCAGGGAGAGGACGAGCCGCCGGGGTACAGTCCAACGCGGCCCGAGAGCGAAGGCGAGCCTGTCCCGACCGGCCACAGAGTCCAGCCACAGAGCCCGGCGTCCTCCCACAGCTCAGAGTATGATGGCGTCACCTCACTGGACAGGAGGAGGGTGGACGGCTGCCACTCAGAAACTGATTCGGAGGAGGAAGACGAGGACGAGGAGGACGACGAGGCAGGGCGGGGCTACACGTTTGAAGACGAATTTGACGACGAGATCGGCCTCTAGGGGGGAGTCGGCGCCGCCCGCCCGCGAAAAACAAACCTTTGCCGTCAAGAAAATCCCTTTTTGACGCGGACTCTTCCCTTTCGGAATCAGCCGGGGGACGTGACAGTGAGAACTGGAACCTTCCCTAAAGCTCAGTGAAATACCTTCGGTTGGATTTACAGAAGCATCACGGTGCCTCTGGTCAATAAAGTGGGAGTCTGTAGCACTTTTATTCAGCTGAAAGCTTTGAAACTGCATCGTTGGGATTCCTGAAGTCTTATATATGACAACTGTCATTATACTCAAGTGCCTTAAAGGGAGCTGTACAGTTACGTTACCGTACCCTGTCCCGTATCTATTGCTTATCCCGTCTTAAATATATCTCATATTGCATGTTTACTACAACCAGGTCTTTTTTTTCTTTGATGGGTAAACTTGTGTTCCAGGGGACGTAGTCGGATGCTACGATTCCCCTGCCCAGAATTACTGTGAATGCCTCGTTTTGGGAGCTGGAGCGATGACATTACGCCGCTTTGGAACCAAAAATCAGATTGGGTTTCACACATCGGAGCATGTTTTTTTTTTTTTTTTTTCTTTGTGATACTGGAGCCACTGTTTGGGCTACAGGGCTGGATTATTAATAAAACGCTAAGACAATCTTGGGATTTCAAGGTTGCCTGTGAATCAGGAACCGCTCGGCTTCTTGCTTGTATGCTCGCTTAAAAAAAAAAAAAAAAATAAAAAAAAAAAAAAATTGCAATGCTGTAAGAGTGAGACACCACTGGGTCCATCTCTCATGAATGCTGGCTGACACTCATTATCCTGTGGGTTCATAAGGACTACATTCAAAAGAATAAAACTAAGTGATGTTTAAATATTAACCAGCCTTGGCTAAGACTTTTTTTTTATTTCCTGGCATGACTCAAGGGCAGAATGAGCACAAAGGACAATTATTAACTCTCAAGATCCTGCAGACATTTTTATATCTGTGTGCTGTAACAAAAACCCCGTGATTCGCTCCAGAATTAAGATCTTAAAGAGAACGCACTCTTGATATCGCAACAGGAAATGCTTACTATAAATCATGTCTGTAAAACCTACAGAAGAGAAGTTCAAACTTTAGGTCAAGCCGCAGCTGTGTTGGCCAATAAAAGTCCAGAAGAAGGATATTTACAATAGTTAACACTGGGATTTACAGCTCATCATGTTGGTTCCAATGAGAGATAAAAAGGATTTATGCCTCAACATGTCCTCTACACCGATATTGTCCTGAACACGTTGAATCCCGACAGAGCGGTGGAGATCATCACGCCGGGGATCTGCGGGTGCCAGTGGATCTCCTTGACCTCCGTCTGACCCTGGTGCAGGAAGAGGAGCTGGGGCGGCAGGTCCTTCAGCCCCTCCACCCGGGCGCCCGCTTCGCACGACTCCACCGACAGGTCCCACTGGCTAACCACGTCGTCCGCCCCGGCGGCGGCGAACACGCTTGAGTCCGCGGGGCTCCACTCCACCGAGGTGACGGGGGCGCTGTGCTGCTTGAAGTTGGCCACGGGGCGCCCGCTCTGGAGGGGGACACCAGAGTTATCGGACAGGGGAGGGAACTTTTTTTTTTTTTATTCAGAATTCCAAAATAAAGCGAGAGTTTCGCCTTTTTCCCCGCCAGTTCCAAGTCTGCGGTTGGTGACAGGTGACAGTAGCAACAGGCCAGAAGGCAACAGACACGAGACGGAACAAATGCTGGGCGCGGCTGTCCAACTGCGAAGGCGTTATTGTTTCGTCACGGCTAAATACTTTGAGTTGATGCAATGCCTGAGACGCATCAAAAACCCCACCGAGGATTTCAGGGAGTTACTAAACGTAAACAGTTACTAATGACTAGTTATTATTTATTATAAACTAATGATTAATGGTTAAGTGGTTGGTTTTGGGGTTTAGTTTACCTTAAACTGTCGCAGGTCCCACACTTTCAGAATCCCGTCGTCCCCCCCTGACAGGAGGAATGGTTCGTTCCTGTTCCAGCTGATGACATTAACATCTGACGAGTGAGCGTCATTGGCTGAAAGCATCGAGTTGGGTGGGGCGCGGATGTCCCAGATGCGGATCGACTGATCCACGGAGCAAGACGCAAAGACCTGCGGCGAAAAAAAAGAGAACACGAGTTTAGGTCAGGTTTAGGCTCCTCCCAAATAAAGGAAGCACGATGGAGACGCTGTGCTGAGGGTGGGAGAAAGCCCGCCTCTCAGCGCTTGCGATCCGAAGACGCGTCATCGACGCCCCTCTAACGAGTCGGGCGACATGCTCCAACACAGGTTCAACATATTTTAGGCTTGCGTACGAACACACGTGACTTCATTCCCAATGACGGAATCGCTCTTGACGAAACACCTCCAGCTGTGAAGCCAAACAGGAAGCAGGATGTGCGTTCCAGGCGCGTCTGAGGCACTTGCGAGGCTTTTCAGAGGGAGGAGGACAGAGAAGCAGAAGTATATCTCCCTCGGCGACCGCAGCGCCGTCACTCTAAACGTACCGTGGCTTCGGTGGGCGACCACTGCAGATCTTCCACCGACTTGCTGTGGGAACTGAAAGGCCGTTGGTCGATCTGCCACGTGGTCCCGCCTTCCCGCGGCTCCCAAACGTGGATGTTCTTCTTGCAGTCTCCGCTCACGAGGCGACCTGTCGGCGCGCAGACGGTGAACGCTCGCACACAGGCCACACGTGCGGGCCAACACTAAAGTGTGTGCGTTTACGTCTGTGTGTAGTTGTTCTATTAAATTGCAGTTGTCGACATTGTGGCTTCAGACAATTGCCGGAATGCTCCAGAGTGGTTCCGACCTCACCTACCTGGTACCGTAGGCGACCAGTCGATGGCGAAGCCTTCGGTCATGTGTCCCGAAAAGCTGAAGAGGCTCGCCGCTTCCTTCTGCTTACTGGTGAAGGCGGCCATGGCGGCGGCGCTATGGACGGCCTCCAGCTGAGGCTGGAGGTCGAAGATTTCCACCTGCCCTTTCTCCGACCAGACGGCGGCCAGCGACTGCTCTCCGCGCCGGGTCACCTGGAGTCGCACGGGAAAGCACGCCGGTCACTCCCCCCCCCCTGGGAGACCACGCCCACCAAACACCAGGGTGTGACCCATACCCGGACTCTGTTGATGCCTCCGTAGTGGGGCATCATGGCCAGTTCCATCTGGGGCTTCTTCTCCTCTTCTTCCTCCTCATCATCACTTTCTTCCTCGCTGCTCTCCTCGTCCTCTTTTTCCTTCTCTGTTCCATGGAGGTTGAACATGCGCATGACGAGAAGTCTGGGTAAGAGAATCAGTGCAATCAGAAGGATGCAAATGAAAAAAAAAACACAATATAAGGAAAAAATGACTGGTCTGTCCAGTTTAATTTCCCCTTCATAGAAGGAAGTTAAAAACACAAGACACTCATTTTCTACAATCTCATTACGGTGCATGCACGTGCTGCCTATAAACCACAACACTCCAAAAAAAATCACCCTTTAAAGCAAAGTTATGAACTGTCCAAATGCTTCATTGTAAACAGAACAGAAAACACACGTTTAGAATCTGTAAACAGCAAAAATAAACAGGAACTTTGGTCTTCTTCCACTTTCGGCTGGTTCTCTGAGGGGTTGCCACAGCAACCAACAACCGTCTCCATCTAACGCCGTTCTCTGACTTCACTGAACAAACACTTTGAACATTATTAACTGTATACTAACTAACTTTTTTAATCAGCTGAAAATGGGGAAAAAAAGTGGAAAGAGGTTTGTCTGCTTTTTTGAATGTTACAGTTTCACTTCAACCAGAATAAATTAACTGGAATTTCTTGTTTACAAAAAAAGTGGAATTTGCTTCAATTATAAGTGAGTAAATGAAGACATTCATATCTAATCCTAAATAATCCAAAATATGAGGTGGAAATATCCCTTCACAGTCACTCCTCATTATTTCTGCATATTTCACAAGAATATGATGATTAATGTAGAAAAAAAAAGTTTTTGTTTTTTTTACTTAGCATTTGAATTCCTGATTAGCTGTCCATGACAGCCATTCAGTAACGGTCTGGTTCTACTTAAGGCCATCGTAACCTTTTATTGGAAATGAGATAATCCATCAGCTATGTGTCTTGGCTCGGGAAACACCAAATTCTTTGCTTATTTTCCAAAACATCTTTTCCGTCTGTCCCACTAATCTGTCACAGCTTGCAGGTGTGCGAGTGTCTGTAGACTTGGGAAGCTGCAGATATTTTTTCATGATGCTCATCCTGTTTTGGAGAAAATAAAAAACAACGAGGAGACTTTTCCTTACTTGGTAGTAAAGTGCTCTATCCCAAATCCCTTTCTGAAGCCCACCAATTAGGGAGTTTGCTATTTTGTAGGGCTGTCTTGATTTGATCGAGCGAGGACAGCTGTACTTTAGTGCACCCAACGTAAGCAACAATGCAGTGAAGAAAAACAAAAAAGTACAACCAAAGCTCCCTAACGAAGCAATACCAGCATCCTTTCCAGCTGCAAAGAGGAAGTTAGACATGAACTCAATTATTGAATACTGTGTTTTTCAAGGGCCCAGCAACACATGAAGAAACAAAGGAAACTACTGGCGCATCATCATCATCATCATGTGATGCGATGAGGCCATTTAAAGGAAGCTGCATGTGCAACAGGTTTCAATCAGTGGATGTAATAAACAGTCCACTCAACAAGTGTGTGATCCGATGATGATGAATGTGACGTCACCTCTGACGTAACCAAAAAAAACAAGCCGCCGTTTCCACGGTGAGAGCTTGTGGGCTCATGAACCCGCTCGGGCCGTGTGTTTTTTCTTCCTCGGTGGGATCTTTAAAGGCCGACCCCCCCCCCTCTTTACCTGTTGCTCAGCGCCGTGTCCGCCTGCGTGCCCGCGCACAGCAGCATGGACAGCGGGAACTGCTCCCGGCCGTCGCCCTCCCCATCCCTCAGGACGTCGAAGCTCAAGCACGGAGCCCCTGAAAACGCACGAAACCAGGTCAGCCCCCCTGGGCCCCCGCCCAAAACACCTGGAACAGCTGGGACCCCCGACCTGTCTGGCACTCGTGGTACATGCGGTACGCGCCGCGGTCCATCTCCAGCTCCTCCCCGGGCCGCAGCGGCTCCATCCCGGGGACGTACACCTTGGCGCCCGCCGCGCCGCCCTCCTCCATGTCCACCCCCTCGTCGTCGTCGCTGCCCGCCTCGTCCATCGCCTCCATCTCGCCTCCCTCCTCGTCGAACGTGTCCTCGCTGCGCGCAGACATCTTGGTTCTTTGCTTACTTCCGGTCGGCGGCGCGGCCACGTGGTTTAAACCCCTCCGCCGTCCCTCCTCCCCCTCCCCCCTCCTCCCCCTCTCCCCCCCACCCCCACAACCACCACCTCTTTACCGGAATCCAGCTGGCTCCGTGGCGATCGACCTCCTCCTGCCAGTAAAGATTCCGCTTACAAATATTTATCTCGTAAATAGTTGGAACTACTTTAAGAGCGTCGCGATAACTGGGCGGATGCGGCGGCGGTGATGTGGCCCTGCAGGAGGGTCTGCAGGAGGACATTCCTGGAGCGACGACGGCATGAGTCATCTCCGGGTTCCTGGGGTCACCGAGTGGTGACCCAGTATATGATCTGACTCAGATTATTCCAGCTAAAGTTATATTTAGGGGGCGACGGTCAGTGATGCAAGTTCATACCGCTGACAGGAAACTGGATTTAATTTGAGCGCAGAGAGACATAAATACATAACTGACACCCCCACCCCCCCTCCCCTTCCTAAAGATTCTTGCAGGCTGTTGTCCATCAAGAAGCACTTGAGTCGTTTTTGTAAACTTTTGGCTTACTCTCGTTACGGCCAGATGGCAGGATTGTCCAACGCTGTTGTCTCCCGACGCTGTTGTAATCGAACCCGTTTGCAGTGTCATGTTTCCCCCCTCATCCTTCAAAACATTATATAAATCCAGAGAGAGGTCATAGAAAGTCTGTTCCCATAGCTGCTAGTAAAAGGAAAAGAAAAAAAAAAAAAAAAAAACACCCTTGCACTTTCGGGATTACGAAGTTTAAAGGAGCCTCATCTGAGGACAATCATGCACATTTCCAGCGTGGGCGTGAACATGTAGGGGCAAGTGCGAGAACAAAATGGCGTGCTTTTATTTCTCCTCTAGGCCTTGACAAAAGTCAGAACATAACTCCAGTCTTTATTCATCCAAAGTGCATTCCTCTCTCATCTGCAACTTATCCTTAAGTTTAGAGGTTATAAAAGTTACCAGACAGTTGTGAAATATCTCCACATAGGACCTGAGCTCTCGTGAACGTCAACTACAGCAAAAAAAAAAAAAAAAAAGAAAGATACCTTTAGGCTGGATGGTTACAAACACGTGCTCCTATATCTGACAGTGTTGCAGGAAAAGTAACCATAGCATGTACAAAATAGTTACCATAAAACAGTATGCAAAAATACTTCAATATGAATATGCAATCATTGTTATAGTACTCAAATATCAAAGTTACAAAATTGACTACTGCCTTTTAAATATTCTGTAAATATTCTAAAATATCTTTCAGTAAATAGTCCAGCTGTATATGGTATATAAAGCACAACTGTCTAAAATCAGGTGGAGCGTGAACAAAAGCAAAGTACCTGAAATGTTATCAGCTACATTCAATAAAGATAAAAAAAAAACAAACCGCAGAGTACAAGCCGGGGCCATTACATCCAGAAAGTTAAAGCAAAAGCTAACAATGCTTGTATCTGAATGCCTTTTTAATAAATGTACAGTTTTGTACAAAACGATGAACCACCGTGGCGAGCATCTTCCCTTTGAACGTTAATTGTAAACAGTGATGAATCCCACATCAACAGACGATGGCTTGCGTGCACTGGCCTGCTCAACATATATCTCTTATTAGCATGGAGGATATAGTCAGCTGGGGTTTGTGGCTAACATTTCGTTATAGAGTCACTGCCGCACAGTGAGCCAAGCAATGCGATATAAATTTGGACGTTAAATGACGCATGTGCATGTCACTTCATATTAAGAAAGCTTACTGCATCAAAACACACACACATATATATACACACATGTATATATGCACGTGCGTTTATATACATGTACATATATAAAACAATTCAGTGCCAGGAAATGTGTTTTTTTTTTTTTTTGTGCTGATCAATAAAGACCGTGTTCTTTCATCAGCTATGGCAGCAACCAGCCGTAGAGTCTGACCAACAACGGGGTCCACATGAGGGGGTAAGTTGTCCGGGAGGGGGCCGCGCTGCTGGGCGGTGTCATGCCTATCATCTTCTCAGACAGTCCTTTCCCCTCGTTGCTGAGACCTCGAGTGGTCAAGAGTCTGGCCCGGGACGGGCCGTAGTCCTTCCTCTCCACGAGGGGTGGCAGAGAGGGCACGGGGCATGTTTTGATGGAGGGCAGGCATCCCACTTCCAGCCAGCGGGAGAAAAGTTCGGACGTTAGCCTGAGGAGCTCCTCGGGCGAGGAGGGCTGTTTGGGCAACTGAGCCGGGTCCATCTCCTCCTGGAACCTCTGCGGACACACGGAGACAACGGAGTCACGCGCATGAAGCTGAAACCAATGATTATTTTGCAAGTGAAAGCGAATCGTCAGCAGATAAGGTTTGGAAAAGAAAACTCTTACCTCTGCATTTTTATTCCTTCTAATAATATTATCCAGTGTCTGCTTTATATCTCGGATTAAGGAATGATTTAGGTGCTCATCCCAGAGGTTTCTGAGAAGAACTTCCCAGGAATCCAGGAGGACTACTGCAGCGGGGAACACGCAGCACTGCAGGGAGAACGCACAAAAAAAAAAAAAAAAAAAAAAAGCAATCGGGCCAGAGTTAGTGCAAAACACATGTGATGAATTACCACAACAAACACACCAGTTGCTCCTTTACACGCGAGATCAATGATTCACAGAGCAACAAATCTTTCCCCAAACCCGTTTACGAGGACCCTGCACAGTAGTCCAAATAGTGCCAACCGCACAGATCCACGGTCAGGTGGAGGACTCACCGGATCAGTGTCAGAGAGCATGCTTTTCCTGTAGTAGTGCACTACATGGTAGTCTTTTGGAAACACCGTCCGCTGCGGGAGGAGAGGAAAGAAGGAGAGCGAAGTCAGAGCCGATGGAGTCAGATAAGTGTTTAAACCATGCAAGCACAGCAAGACTAGAACAACATGTGATTGATAATCTATCTCGAATAAACCGTACGTTGGTTAGTTCTTGTCAACACATCCGGTCTGATAGCTTATCGGAGGTGTCTCAGTCTTTGCTGTCAATCATTGGCGTTGAATATTCCCTCTTAAACCAACACTTTAACAAGCGGACGATTGTGCTCTTTGCTAAACACCAGGTACAATAAATGGATCAGAGGCCCGAAAGGGAGGATTCAGGGAGCAAACAGGGCCATATATGAATGTGTTTGGACTTACAAATCCAGTGGGATTGGAGTCAATGGTGGTTTTGAGGTTTTTCACACCTTCCCAGTCAAAGTCACATCCGCCACAATGGACAGTCCAGAGCGATAACAGCAGCAAAACTGAGGCGTGAGGGAAAACAGACAGTGACAGACAAGATAATTAATGGAAAAATTCTGTGGTTTGTTGCTGCGCACCTCCAAAGAAACATTACATCATTTCCTGCCTCAAAAGAGCAATTTCTTCTCTCTCACACACACACACACAAAAAAAAGAGAAAATGGAAACAAGATGGAAGATGTTCTGCTGTTGCACAAGTTCTCGCTAAATATTGACTCCAGAAATGAAGTGCACCGCAGCAGTGACGCAGTTGTCCTGCACTGGGTGAACCGGGCTGCCAACAGTACAGCAAACGGCAAAAAAAAAAAAAAAAAAAAACCCCCAACTAAAAGCAAAAAGCCTTTACATGCAGCACGCCTCACCTGGCAGTGACATCCTTTTTATCTGTGTGAGAATGGACACTTCTCCATTTCTCCTGGTGACAGCAAACGCTCTGCAGGGAGGTCGGTTTTCCTGCAGTTTCAGCCTGTGACAGACAAAGTTTCCTCCTCTGCGGCTTGTTGAGGTCTTTGACACGCTGCTGTGCTGCTTCACGGCCTGATATTCAGTCTCCTTGTGGACATCCCGTATACATTCCTTCCTTTTGTGCTCCTTTGGTACTTTCCAGAAAATGCCTCATTTATCCTCATGCCATACTTCTCTCTCACTTTGGATTTTCCCACTAAGGCCTGAGTGGCTCCAGCCTTCTTCCTATGAAAGCTTTTTTGTTTTGTGTTTATGTCGTTCCCTTTTTTTCCCCCCTCTCGCCGCTGACCTAGAATCTTGCCAACCAGCCTAATTTGAACCGCTCCCCTCTCCCTCAGACTGGTTAATGGATCGGGCGCGATAGACGCTGACCTCCTCTGCTGCTCTGCCTGCGCCTCCAGCTGCTCCGTGGATCCTCACGCTGCTCAAAGTGAAAGTGCTAGGCTGGATTGCCCGTCTGCTCCTTTTAAGTCTGGAGCCCCTCCCACCACCACCACATGCTTTACCTCACTAGTGACCGACCCGCCTCCCCCTCCCCTCCACTCCCCACATTCTCCGACACCCACCCTCTTGCTCCCATCCTCCCTCCTCTCAAACAGGCCCAAGGAGGCTTAGTCATGCAGCCGGACCGTATGTTTTTCATTTGGACTCTCCCCCACACCTCAGGCCCTCTATATCCCCTGGTCTTGCCCCCCCCCCCCCCAATGTCATCTTGTCTAATTGTTTTTGGCCTCTTTTTTTAAACGATAAAGAGGGAAAAAAAAAAAAAAAGAGAGAATCACATTCCACCAGCACTGACAAACAGCGTTGCAACACTGCATTACCGGAACTTGCAATTCTTTCCACGTGTAACAGTATTGTTTTTTAAATCGTTGCAGCATCTGATGGCAGAGCTGTCATCATCTCCAGCGTTCTTCTCCTTTCTGCCTTTGCGGCCCGAAGAAAGACGCGGGTTAATTACTGATCGAAAGGTCCAAAGGTTGCTGCAATCAAAGAGGAACTGTTCCGCTGTTTTGTTGAAAATAAAGCCACAGGACACGCGGCGGCTTCCCAAAGTCTCTTCTCTGTTGAAGGAAAAAGGAAACTGGAGATCAGTGGCCTCATTGCGCGCCAGAACATTTCTTACTCCCCCAGGAATCATCAGCAACTCCAATCCCCTTCTCCCTCAAGCCTGCAAGTTAATGACAGCTAAAAATACCCAGTTCGCTGTGTTATCTTCCCGTCTGTCACACGTTGACTAAATATGTAACTAAAATGAAGTGCTCTGACAAACTTTCTTTTTAGAAGCTCCGTAAATACAGGGCAGATTCCCTCTAACCAGAGAAAAGAACACCCGAGCAAATGACTCTTTCTGAGTGCTGTAGTGGTTTCACTCCGGCAGCCTCGCTGAGCCCCAGCACTCACAAATGAACATTTCAATTTTGAACTCGCAGCTTAATTGCATTTTTTCGCCCCCGCAATTGCTCCAAGAAAAAAAAAAAGAAAAGAAAAGACATAGCTAAGGGAATAAAAACACCCCCCGCAGCTTAAACAGAGCCGCATGTTGCTGAATTTTATTGTCCCAAAAGCCTGCGTGTTTCAGCAGCCGGCTCAAATAACTGTGGCGTCGGAGAAAAGGACTCTCTCACCGAGTGGATGGGCTCATTAAGAAGCTGAACCCGTGCCAGTTTGTTGAGCCACGGCGCTCACAACCTACAAGTGTTGTCTTACTCCGCCTGAAACCTGCTGGCTGCACATCACACGAGCGAGGGGGCAGGAAGAGCGAGAGCGCTGAGCCCCGTCCTTTTTCTCTCTGTACCTCGGCGACAGGACGGAGCCGGCGGCTGCGTGTATAAAACCAGATAGCCCCCTCTCGCTTTGACAAGTTTTTAATTCAAAGTATCGTCGAAACCACAAAGTGCAACGTGTTTTTATAATAAAAAACTCCACATACAGTATTTCAGACAATTTAGCGACGAGTCCCTTTGACCAACAGCTGGCTGGAGAAGTTACCTGAACTGTGTTAAAACCAGTGTTAGGATGGATAAAAAAATAAAAAGGGGGGAGGGAGGGGGGGGCATTTATTCAAGCAGTTCTCAAATGATGAAAAGAAACCACAGTCGAAAACATTTCTTTAGAATTCCCCTCTTCCCAGCCCCCTTTTCCTGGACACCTCCTCCCCTGTGTTGTACCCTTTTTGTCACTGGCTGGGGCTCCTCTCCCCTCCTCGCACAGCCGTCATTAAATGGCTCTTGTATGTTTTGCTGAGCCCCGTCATCCAGAACTTCAGCAGCCTGACGTTGTCCTCCTCGCCGGGGCCCGTGGCTCCCAGGAGAGCCAGGACCTTCTGGGTGTCCTCCCTCCCTCGCCCGTCCACTTTGGAGAACTTGAAGAGCACTTTGACCTTGCTGAAAGACAAAGGCAAAGGGCGCCCTGAGACGGCGTTCCGGCCGGGGGCCGTCGCCGCCGCCGCCGCCTGCCAGGCCGCGTGTAACTCACTTCATCCACTCCTCCTTCAGACACAACAGGCAGTGAGACACCACGTCCACGGACAAGTTCTCGTTGGACAGAGCCACCTCCAGCTTGTTCAGTAATGTTGGACCTGAGAAAACAGAGGGACTATTTAGCGCGTTTTCTTTTCTGTGGTTTGCCCCGACACGTATGCTCACCCCTGTCTGAGGGCTGCGCATTTGCGCTGCTGATGGCGAACTGATAGAAGGACGATATGTCATTGTCCCCAACAGCTGCGGTCTGAAAGTTTCTTTCTGAACTCACGTCGACCAGAACTGAGAATTCTGTGGGAGGAAGACCAAGTCAACACGACCGGGCATGCGAGCTGTTCCCACGGCAACCGGTGACATCAGCCCCCCTGGTCCTACCTGACGAGCTGACATGGGCGGGAATGGGAACGTCCGGGCTGAGGCCCAGGAAGTTACACTTGTAGGCCTCCTCGTACTGGCTGCTGTACGGGACAGAGCGCACACAGCCGACGGGAAGCAAGGACTGATGGGAAACCAGACAAGGGATTCAGATTAGAAGCATATTTTTGGCTGACCAATCCATGGTATATACACAACAGCAATGCACCGTTCCCTGCGAAGAAAAGGCTTTAAAAATGTTTTTGGAACAGTTCTAATATTATTGTTAAAGTGAATAACAGGAGAAAACACACACCGTCTTTTTGAGAGGCCTTGAAATAACAAGGGAACTGTGTCTGGGCAAAACTAAAATATCAAGGTGTGTCTTGTGAGCAGAAACATAAATGTGTTTGGGCAAGAACTAGAAGTTAGAAAAAGAACCCTCCTGTACGAAGGTACATTTTTGAAGAAATGACCCGATTTGATCACGCGCGTTAACTGATATGAGACTTTTAAAGGTAATTGAATCTGTTCTTTAGGTTTGTGTACTGGTTTGGTTTTGTCGTGTTTAATTCAACTTTATTTATGCGGCATCTACTACAATCAAGGCTGTCTCTAGGTGGTTTAGGGAAACCCACAGTCTGACCCCCCAAAGAGCAGCAGTGGCAGAGAAAAACTCCCTTTTAACAGGAAGAAACCTTAAACAGGAGCGGGCTCATATGGGGAGACCACCCTGATGATTGCTGACCAGGTACACCATTTCTGTCATGATTTGCAGATCTGAGCATAATAATCCAATAAAAATACAACTGTTATGTATTGACGACTGTGCTGTATTACCCAAAGTATATACTATTTCACACCATATCCTATAGTTTTTATAGCACAATAAATTCATCCCCCGTACGCACTGCAATGATTCCATGCTGACATTATTTCAACTATATGAAGCAGAAAATTAATTACCTTCAGCACTATAAAAGCTGATTGAATAAGCAAGGGCTCAGCTCCTCGCCATATGACCTGATTTCCCATGAGCACATGCCAGACGAGCTGTCGAAACTCGGCAGCCCCAAGGACCTGCAGAACAGACTCCAACGTAAGAAAGGTCACAGTCAAAGCTGTACACACATACACGTACTGGAGATGATATATAGGTAATTAAAGTTAAATAGAGATATTCAAATGATTATAATCACACAAGCTTCCATATAAAACGTTGAGCTGGCTATATCACCTGTCTCAAATGTCGCAGTGATCGGAATTTTGGACCAGGTAACTCATCTAATTTCGCGTCATCGCACAGGAAGTCGTGGCCCAGCTCACTCTCTGACGGGTGCCGCTCTGACTTAGCACCCCCCTCTGCCCCCTCCCAGCAGCTCATTTCTTCCTCTTGCTCTGTTTGTGAAAAGAAAATCAGATAAGGACAATGACCAAATGTGTTCACACCGAGAGTAACTGCGAATGCTGGGGAATTCCAGTGGAAATATCCGAAAGGCTGACTCTGTTGTCACATCTATGTATAGTAGGTGATGTCAACCAGGGTGAGAGCGTGAGAAGACTGAAGTTAGCTTCTTCTGCACCTACACATTAACAGCACTTGTTCATCATTAATGTACCCAAAAGTGGAAGTGAATATCAAGAGATACAAGCTTCCCCAGAGTGTTAAAGTCTCTTGAAATTTCAACTGCTTTTTTATACAGTCATCATGAGTACGGAAATTCTGTGATTCAGTAAATAACATGAGACTATTGAGGGAACTCAGGTGACATGGCACATGACGTCTGATTTATGTTGTTAGTCTGCATCAAGGGGCCAGGCCTTGGCTGCAGGGCAGAGCCGGTTAAAACCACGGTGGGATAAATGACTTAACACCTGAACCGTGCCTGTGGTTCCAGGCTGAAAAACACTATTCATTTCCATCTTGTGTAATCCAGACTACCTGTCTGTTTCTCTATCAGCACCAGCGTGTCCTCAGTGGGAGCTCCTTCCAGCAGCTTCTCCGTCAGACGACTGCCACAAGCCTTCAGCAGCCTGAGGACGCCGTGAACAACACATGTCCAGATCAGCTGTTTCATGAAAAATGAACATTGATGTGCAGCTGTCAGTAAATCCACTCTACCAGCTGAAAGAGGAGTGCAGGCTGGCCCAGAGGTTAGGGTGCTGGGTCAGAGACGTGAGGGACCTAGCTGCATTGCCGCTCCTTTGGTGCGGGAACACCGCAGGCGAGAAGACGCTATTCATCCTCACTGCTCGCTGAGGACAAACTCCTTGTTCACTGTCAAACACCTGATGGAAAAGACGGCACGCTGATGAGAAATACACTCGTTCTGGTTCTATATGTGTAAATGGACTAGGTTTCTAATAATTTAAATAAAGATCTGTCACATCCGGCGTACCTTGAGAGCCGTGCTTTGCAGACTCTGTATGGTGAGTTTAAGGTGGCGTAGCAAAAAAGGCCAGGAGTTGATGAGGTAGATCCTGTCCATTGCTACTAAAACGATGCTGTACCAGCGTTGGAATCCCCTGGCGAGGCTGTCTTTGATGAAGAAAGTGTGCGAGAACACAAAACCGTGCTGCTCATCTCCAAAGAAAATTGGCCCCTCGCGGCCTGGACACACCTGATGGGAATAACAATTTTAGTCTGGTGCGTTTAATTAGATTACACGAAGGCAGAGCTACGTGGCCTTTTACCTCACAGCTGAGACTGCGGACGCAGGCCTGACGCACCACGCTGAACAGCTGCGGCTGTCTCGGGTGCTGGTGGCTCAGGAAGCGAATGCCTGTTTCATCATCGATGCTCACAAAGCCTGGGTGAGATGCAGGAAGAGACCGGCACCCCTACGCAGGAGAAAAAATACAACAAAACATGGGTCAACAAGCAGATATGCAGAGGGAAATGTATATGACGTTAAACACGACAAGTTTAGGGAGTTGTATGAATGATTGGAGTGTTTTGGGGAGCCACTCACGTCGCACATCTCTCCTCTCTGCGTGGCTGAGCTGTTGGCCCTCATGGTCAGCCCTTCGCCATCTCGGTCCCCATCCCGGTCCCGGTCTCCTGGGATAGCAGCACCCATTTGGGTGGAGGGGGATGGGGATGGAGGGTGCAAAGCCTCTGTGCAAAACAAGGTCCGGGGGCCATGGAGCTCACAGAAGTGACAAAGGGCGACCAGGGCGTTCATCTGAAATGCAAATAAACAGTTTGATGAGCACTTCCCTTAATCATTCGTTTTTGCTCTCAGTCCTTGCACTATTTTGACGCTTTAACAGTCTTACCTTTCACTCAGGGCCAACTTCAACAAATGTTTGGTGCTCAAAGCTAGTTCACACAAAGACCTTCATTGTGACCGTGCCATTCAAAAAACACCCCCCCCAAAAGCTACATTTTACAACAGCGGTGCACCACAAACTCCGGTCGTCATTTGGACGATTTTAAATATCCCATCGTCGTTTTTGCTGCTTTCTTGAGGTTTTCTCGTGTGTAGCAGCTAAATGACAACAGACAGCATCATGTGACGCAGAGTCACGCGCTCGGGCAGACGTGACGCACGGTAGAAATACGCGACGCTTTTTTTCTTATTTTTATCGTTTAGGTGAGACATTCTGTTCGAATATTTAGCGAAAACAGAAAACGATAGATACACCAGCCTGTCTAATAACTCGTGTTACATTTTCACAAAGGCATTTCCAGTCGCAAAGGACGAGCAAAACTACATTACCCACAATTCCCCCCAAACAAGCTACATGGGGTCAAAGGCTAACTAGTTTATTTTTAATTCTCTGTGTATCATATATACTGAATGTATATATATTTTTAACTTTATGACAAGACGAGTTTATGCTGTATATTCACTGCCAGGTTTTACTATAGTTTAAGTCAAAAAAATAATTTTATTGTAGATTTTTTAAATGCTAACTAACCACTTCCGCATTAACTTCGCTGTTGTAGAGAGCCAGTTTCTACAGTTTGAAGGTGCCTAGCTCTGCTTTGTCATTGTACTGCCTAAAGCTCCACTAAAAGAGAACTTTGTGTGTTCGTAGCGCCAGTGGAAGATTTGGACATGGCATCAGACAGCGAGGCTGTCGCGAAAGACAGTGACAGGACTGTGGAGACCTTTAATAAAGAGTCAGAAGTCAAGCCCGAGCCTAAATGGAACGTCTCAGATGCGGCGGCAGGTAAGTCTTTCTGCCTTTCTGTGTATGTTATTAACAATGTGACACATTGAAAAAAACACACAAAATACCATATGTCAGTATCTAATTATGAACGTTTTCCCCAGTACAACTGAATCATTGTCATTTGGAATAGACAAGTTTATGGAATGGGTCGGGAAGTGAGTCTGGTTTTCCGCTTCCAGTAAGTTGTCATCCAGGAATGGTTACTTTACACAATGACTGCCAGACACCCACAGACCTGAATGATATAGTTTAACAGGAATCGATTAAAAGGGCTCAAAGAATGTCTTGTTTGTTATTTGAATTGACCTGGACCATTTAGTCAGTCCTAATCTCAGAGTGGACGATGTTATAGTGGATATGAGTTCTGAGTCACGTCCTGTGCTCTTATCTGGAAATGGTCTTTCAGGGGTGATGGTGCTGGGCTGTGCTTTGAGTCACTGCCACCTGCTAAATGGTTTCTACATTTGTGTGTGCATCAGGCCCCCCCGCTTATTCAAGCTGTGACAGCAGACCTGCGTCAGGGTATTTAAAACACATCCCTGCGTTCTTTCCTTCCAGGTGCCCCCTCGCAGCTTAGTTATGGTCAACCGGAACTACTGGACGCACCCTCGGACTGACCTGGTTATGTCGGTGGTTGCTGCTCACCCTCACCCCCTCTCTCTCTCTCTCTCTCTCTGACCGACAGCATCTGCGGACAGTGACGGCGAAGGCAACACGTGCCAGTTTTTCCTCAAGGGAAAATGTCATTTTGGCCAAAGGTGCCGTTTGTCCCACAGGTGTGTGTGATAAGTGTGTTTGTGATGTGCCAGAGTGTTTAATTTCTGGTTCATTTTGGTATCATGCTCTTCTTTAATAAATGCAGAATTACAGATTACAAGTCAGACACCAACCGAACTGTGGCTCTACTGTGTAGTTTCAAGCTTCACATGTAGTTGTTTCTTAAAAAATAAGGTTTGCTGAGACTCATGACACTATGGGAAGTTCTTCATAACCTTCTTTCCTTGTTTGATAGAGATTCAAACCTAGCCACCCATTTTACATAAACCTCTGTATCATGGAAACAATCTGATAATTTCAGATCTGTATTTTTTAAAACATTTCATTTTCTGTGTTGTTGCTTCCTCAGTGAGGCGCCGATTGGCGATTCGGGACCTGTAGCCCTTGATCACGATGACAAAGAGGAAGAAAATGAACCCAAGACGAGAAAGAAACCAGCACATGAGGCAAAAGGTGATTTCAGAGATATCTCATGACTGTGACAGCAGGATTCAGAGGCATGGAATGACACCTCTTTTTTTAAATAAATACTTTCCGTCTCAGAAGGGAACAAAAAGCCTCGCATGCGGACAGCTGATGACGTCATCTCCCGCATCCTTTGGGACCCTGCGGTGGACTCCTCAGAATTTGTTGTGGGCTATGTGGACCGCTTCCTCGGCGTGCTGGAGCGTCCCTTCGATGACTTCACATGGGACACCAACCCCTGCGACTGTGATTACTCCGCCGAGCTGGCCCTGCCCAGACACAGGATCCAGTACTTCACCTACAGAGGGCACCGTGTCTGGGACCGACACACCAGAAGTGACAGGGTGTTTGGTTCCACCGGTCAATCTCTGGCTCCCCCCTTTGGAGGGGAGGAGGAAGTAAAGGGTGAGACAGAAAGATTCAGTTTTACTCTGTTGTTGTTTTTTTTAACGCAGCATGAGTAATCAATTTCCCTTTATTTATTTTACGGGATAACTACAGAGCAGAAATCAACAGGAGAGCAACGGGGAGAGAATGTAGCCGAGGAGCGCGTTCAAACTGAAAACACACATGTAGAGGAGGAGAAGCCAAGAACGAAGAGCACTGACACGCTGAACTCAACGCAGTCAGCCGGGAGCAAAAACACGTGTCTGGAGGAAGACGGATTGCGAGGAACATGCGTCACTGCAGAGGATGGAATCCAGTGAGTTCAGTTTCATCCTACACACGCCCGTTCTCGACCGACTTTGGCCTTCCACCTAATAATAGTTTCTTTAGATTCAAGCATCGGCATTTTTTGTAACATCAGATAAACTTTGCAACTTAAAATCTGCAAAATATAACAATGACTGTTAACCACAGAGGAAGTTATCAGTCTTGTTTTGTTATCTGTGTTAGATTCAGGGAACTGCCCGCCCTGATATGAAACCACTTCAGTTTGTGCAACTGTTTGCCTGTTTTGATTTTAGTCCTGAAGCTTTAAGACCACACCAGATGAGTTTCTCCCCAAAGGGAGCAAGCGCCCAAGAAGACGCTGATGAAGAGCCTTTGGCGCCACTGGAGGGAACCCAGGAACGCAGCAAGGATGATTTAGTGGGTGGAAGGATGTAATGCAGATCTCCATCTGTTGGACTTCCTGTTTTAACCTCTTTGTGTCCTCTTCCTCCTGCGCTCCACACAGAGCGATCCCAGTGCCTTCGACATGAGTGAGGTCCTTTCCCTTATGGAGCAGAGAGAGAAGAGCGGCGGGCGCCCTCCTAAGAAACAGCCCACACACTTCATCTGCTTCAGGGCCAACACTCCCGCTGTCCTCTCGTGCTTCCAGCAGCTGCGGGAGGAGCTCACGGGCCTCCTGCCTTCGTCCGAGCCCCACTGGTGCACCTCGTCCAGCCTCCACGTCACCATGTGCCTCCTGGTGCTCCGCGGCCCGGCCGAGGTAGCCGCGGCGGGGGAGATGCTCAGGCAGTTTGCCCAGCTGGATCGTAACCCCCCGGTGGTCTTAACCTTTCCCCTGAAGTACAAGCACTTTAATGGGCAGGTGCTCTACCTGAGCCCCCAGCCTCAGATTCGCCTCCAGCAGCTGAACAGCGGCCTTCAGGAGGCCTACAGGAAGGAGGGCTGGCTCCACAAGCATTCCTACAACCCCCGCTACCACCTCACTCTGGCCAAGGTTGCCTACACAGTGGAAGATAGGATCTTTGAACAGGTGGGGGACCTGAAGGTGGGCAAGGGCCTAAACTTTGGCCGCTTACCAGTGAACACCCTGCACCTTTGCGGCATGGGGCTCTCCGGAATGGATGGCTTCTACGAGACATTGTACACTGTAACGCTACGCTGATTAGAGGGTGCCTACACTACATGTACACGATGAGAAATATTAGCAGACGCTGTAACACTAATGCTGACAACTATCTGATTCATGCAGTACAAATATTGTGGAGGAAGAAGCTTCGATCACATATATAAATCTTTTAATGCTGCTTTCCCTAGATAAAGCTAATTATTTATTGAATCAAAGTCAAATGGCCTGTCCAGTTTGTGTTGTTTGTCATATTTAAATTTCCTTGTTTTGATCAATAATTTAATAATCAGTTTTTGTGCTGAATTTTTTTTTTTTTTTTTTTTTTTTTTTACCAAAATTTTAATTATGGACTTGCAGAAGTGGAAAAAAAACCTGCTTTATTAAAGTATTAAATAAATATTTCAGTAATTGTAAAACGCCTTTAAGCATAAGCTTTTATTCCCCCCCCTCCACCATATTTCAGTCCCACAGAACACTGCACCTGCTCTAAAAGCTCGGGAAAATGAATTGTTAATGAGGCCAAAACGTAACATTTTCTTTCCAGCCATAAATTAACCCGAGTGGTGCTGCTCTGCAGCTCATTATTGCATAATCTGTTTAACGTTCGGCCAGACGTGCCGAAGAACGGCGATTTGTTCCGCGTTCATGGAGAACGGTGATTGTCAGAGACGTCATGTGCGGAGTCGGTGGTTTGTTGTTTTTGTTTTTTTCCCGTGTGTGTGTGTGTGTGTGTGTGAGATATGTCAGGTCTGCTGCTGTGGATGCAGCACTGTTGGGAACTCTGTAAACAAGTCTTGCATGCATAATTGAATTTTCTGCGTTTCTCCCAGATGCACGTGAACACATGCACTGTAGTCTATGTGAGTCAGTGGGTACTCTCTGTATGCTCTCCGGCTCTCCGTTGCTCGCGCCCTCGCTCGCATTATCTCCCTGCCTCCCTTCCCCCACTCTCTTTTCAGTGACACAGAAAAACTAACGCCACCCCCCACCCCACCCCACCCCCCCTCCCTCTTTGCTGGCTCGTTCCTGCCCCTTCCTCACAAACATATACACATTTATTTCACTTTTCAGCCGCAGTGTTCCACTTCTAAATCTCCAGTTTGCAGGAGCCCCCCCCCCCCCCCGCTTCACCCTCACAGCCGGTCCTGCTCCCAGAGCGGCGTCTCCACCCGTGCCCCCACCCCAACCCCCCCCACATCACTTTGAGGGATGTTCCCCTCCAGCTTCACTGGTCAGTGAATCGGTGTTGATGCTGCTCCACTGAAAGCTGCTTTTGCCGGGGAAAAAAAAAAATCCATTGCGTGCCCCCATTCATTGTTCCCTCCATCTCTCTTTCCCTCCCTCCCTCCCTCTCTCTCCACATCACTCCCTGGGAACCCACTTTTCCCCCTCACTTTTTCTATATCGCCTTTCCCTGCATCTCCCCCTCCCCTTATTCATGTGTGTGCACTTGTGTGCTTTTTTCTTTTTTTTATTTCCCCTCTGCCTGATGTAAACGTGCATCTCTGCTGTTTTCACATCCTACATGTGAGTGATTTTAATCTGTTTTTTGGTTTTCTTTTGCATGTTTGGTCTGTCATCTGGTTAACTTGGTGGTGGTCTGAGCTGGCACTGGTCAGGTTGACGGGAGCGTGCGTGGCTGTTGGTGATGGGGGTCGGCGTTTAAAAATGTGCCTCTGTATTCCGGAATGAAATGAGGGAGGGGGTTAAACCCCCCCCCCCCCCCCTCCACTAATCCCCGTTAACAGATTAATTATCTTTGAGCAACATCGTGTTGTGGAGTTGTTTGGGCGTTAAGCTATGACGGGCTACAATGCAACGATAAAGGGTCCCTTAGGGGTGTCTCCTCAATCTTAATCCCTCTCTCTCTCTCTCTCTCTCTCTCTCTCTCTCTCTCCCGCGTTCTCTCTCTCTCTGTCTCTCTCTCTGCCTCTCTCGCTCGCTCTTGCTGAGAGCTCTCCTCTCATCCATCAACACAAGCACCTCTCCACTGTCACCAGACAACCTTACAGTTATTGGCTATTTAATATTTAAATCACTCCAACACCCACCCGCTCGCCCCCCTCCTCCTTTTGACATGTTTTTCTATGTCTCTCAGCCAGTTTTTTCAGGACCATGTTTTTCCAGGAGCATCAAGCGTTGACGGCTGGCGGCGTACCTCTCTGAGTGGGTGAATATTTCACGGACTCCGGCGGAGAGAAGCGCGCATTTGGAGACAGGAATCTCCCAAAGCAAGGCAAAGGGGTAAGGCGATCATCCCTCTCTTCTCCCAGTTTAATTGTGAATATGGCTGCAGAGCTGTCACCCATAGGTGAAATGCATCGGCGTATACGGAGCGCATTACTTGTGTTGAGCCCTGCTTATCCCGTCATACATCATGGATGAACGTGTCGCTGCAGACGTCTGCACACTAACTGTATCAGACGCTGCGCCCCTGCTTTTAATTTCCTTATTTCGCGACCGCGATCGGGTTTTTTCCTGCTGATCGTTCTTCGCAGTTTGCTGAATCTGCGGGAGGGTTCGGCATTTTTCTCAGCCGCCGCGTTTGATGTGGTCGGCGGCGTGGAAGCGTTTTGTCATCACCGGCTCGTCACGCCGGGCTCTCGCACGCATCGGAGCACTGATTCACTCTGACTCGGTGGCTGGGTTGCCGCGCTCGCTTCGAGGGACCCTTGCTGGAGCCGTTCATTTGGCGGACGAGCGTGGGGCAGGAATGGAGAGCGCTCCCGCAGCCTCTCCCCGTCTCGGCGTGAGTGCCCTCGCGTGAGCTGCGGTGACTAAGGCTGTTGCGCGCAGCGAGTCATCGGATTCGCGGGGCTGTTCGGAAATGCGCATCATTCCAGCGGCTACTCTGACTGCGCCCCCCCCCTTCACCTCGAGTGGGGATGCTGTTAAGAGGAAAGCTGAAGACCGAGGCTCGTCTCGTCCTCGGTTCCTGACGCGATCCTAACTCCTGCTGACAGAGATGCTCTCCTCATCCGAGTCACAAAAATGCTCCTTTTTCACATTTGGACGTGCACGCACCTGATTTCATTGTCAGCATAGTTTCAGCTTTGTGCAGACCCAACACAGAATCACAGCCTTTCTCCTCTCCTGCGATTGGCTGCGAGTTGGTTCCACCTCTCTCCTTGTCTCCGCTGTGTTTTTCTTTTTTTTTTCCTTTTTTTTTCCCTCCGCGCGCTCTTCGGCGACGGACTCGGAAACGTTGCTTATTACATCTATCTGGCCTCAGTTGCGATGGCGGGAGGCGCGACAACGCGCTGGCAGGAGACATCTCGTCAACTTGAGGGTTCCGGTCTGTGACAACTGCTGAGTAACTGCTGCTTTGGGACTGTGAATAACCCCCCCCCAACCCCCATACAAACACACACGCACACACACATACACACACGCCCCCTCCCCTGCTGCTCACAGCGGCACCTCATTAAGTTGCCTCAATAACTCGGTGTGCTGGAGGATCCCTCTCGACCTCCGACCTGACGTCTGTCATCACAGAGCGACAGATATTTTAATTCAGTGTATCTTGTGCCTCAGCATTCTACTAAAGGCCAAAGTTTTGTTATTTTTGGACCTTTTCATTATTATTTCAACAGGTACTCGCACTCCCATCTGATTTCCAGAATCATTTAGTTGATTATTTTGCATTTCCAGATCAATAATCCCCTCTGAAATCTGATAAATCGACCTTAGATACCGAACAAACTGACCTAATCGCATAAACCCACTCACAGAAAAAAAAAAAACTCAAAACAGCCATTAAGTAATGTGCGACACGAGAGAAGAGCGTTTGCAGCCCGTTAGAGCGCCTGCAGCGTTCAGCTCGGTTTTAATAAGGGAAATGGAGTTCTGGCATTGATTCGATTTGTGACAGTTGGGCTGACGGGGCCAGAAAGGTGAACCGGCTCCATGTGAGGGGTTCCGTCAGGCCCCCGGGCCGGGTTATTAACATGCTCCAGACCACGAGGACCCCGGACCTGAGAGGGAAACGTTATTGAGTGTGAAATATGGCTGAACCTCCAGAACGATGAATCAATGGGAGGAGGGGGGAGTTGTAAACTCCTTCAGCGGGGCAGACAAATGTGAGCATTTACAGTTGCTGGAACGACAGCTGCAGTAAAACAGCAAACACGGGTGTTTAATTGAGAAGCTTTTGAGGGCGATGGGATTGTAATGGGCCGCGGGCATAAATCGCGCCTGTCGCCGACATCGGCGTGGAGCTGGGGCGCCCCCACGGCTCACACTTGGCCGCTGTTGCTGTGAATCGCTCCTCCGGCCCGTCTTGAAACCGCTGCTGTCTTAAACAGTAAATCTCTGACGGCCCGTTAATCTGGGCAGCTGCTGTCAGAAGTGTAACGGGCCCCCTGCCCCCGCCCCCCTCACAGTCGTAACAAAGATTCCATGTGTGTTTTGTCTAACTGGATTTGTCCTCTGTTCTTGCGTACTCTGCTGCAGGACGAGTTATTGAAAGACAAACAGATGAGACATCATCTATGGCACATGTGGCCCAGGCACACTGTAATCCACAATATTCCTGATGTAAATCTCCCTTTATGAGGTCGTGGGAATGAAAAAGGAAAATCTCTGACAGGAAAACGGTGTAAAACAGCAAACAAAAAGAGAAGGCCGTCATATTTTTAGAGCCTAATGATACAACTTGAGATGCTTTTTAACCTCTGAGCTAAATACCCAAGGATATTTAATCTGAGATTAGATTAAATAAACGTCTTTGGAGTGCTGTCATCTAATATCTATTTCTGTTTCGCCGGGATTGCGAAGGCATCACATGCTTTTCCCAGTGATGTCACCGGCCGGCGCTGAAGTGAAGATCATCAGCCTTATCAGTTTCAGGCTTTTGCAATTTCGGTCGGGTCGCGCTGCTCGAGGAAAACGGACTCTGTGGGTGGCGCGTGCACGCCGATGCTCTGCAGACCCCCCTGCCAACTGACCCGCCCCACCACCTTGATCAGAACTCATCATTCCTAAACTCTTTCTCCCCCTCTCCCCTCTCCTCCTTGTTGTAACTTTTACATCCCTTTCTCGTTGACCCCTCCCCCCCGTCTTTCGTCCCTCTTGCAGGGTGGAGGAGGGGACCCGGTAGAAAATGGCTGCCATGGCGACGGTGCCCAGCTATACCCCTTCGCTCTGGGTGAGACTGTGTCACGCCCTCCCCCGGCTGGACCTCACCATGCAGATGAAGGACAACAGCTTTGTCCCCGACAGCTGGGAGTACCAGCAGGTAACACTGGACCCTGGACTGCCCCCCCCCTTCACCACTCACATCAGGGCATGATTACAGCTGTTTCCCACCACTGTACTGGTAGATCATGGTGGGGTACTGGTTGATGGGCAACTGCTAGATCCTTAAAATTCTCCTTTATCACCGGAATGTAACAGCAATCAGTATACTTGTCAGATGTTTGGAATGCTGGTTATTACTGGGAAAGGCCCTTTAATGATCTGGTTCAGTTCTTGGAATCGCCCAAAACCAGAAGTTTAGTTTAGTTTAGCTCAACATCCGTCAGGAGCTGAAGGTCCAAGCTGATCCGGTGAGGCCACCGCGCACGTGAGGCGATCCGGTTGCAGTTGAGCATGCTATGGATCCAACACGGTTCGCTCAGCTGCCCCCCCCCCTTTTTTTCCAGCCTCTCCTCCGGCGTGCAGCGGTTTCATCCTCTGACTGGCTCTGTCACACCGGAGCGCTCCGACTGCGCTGCGCGGGTTTGCGACTTCTCTGCGGTACAAAAGGAGGGTGTTTGGGGAGTGAAGGGGTGGGGGGGGGTTATCCTGCAGAACCGAAAGACAAAAGCAACTCAAAAGTGCTCAGAGAGAAAACGGGGAGAGAGAGAGAAAGAGAGAGAGAAAATGAGTAATGCGAGGAGGTTGCTGAACAGAAGACCGGGCAGAGAGCGAGCGAGGGAGTGAGAGAGAGAGATGAGAGTGGGAGTGAGAGAGAGTGGCAAAGAATGTATTTAAGTAGGTCACAGATTATTAATAGAGATGCAGTGGTGTGGATAGAAAGAGAGGGGGGAAACGTGGGGGGGGGGGGGGGTGAGAGCACGGGGAAATGGGGAGGGGCTTGAGGGAACGGGAGGAAAGAGACGGAGAAGGTAGCAAATGGGAGTGACAGACGGGCCAGGGGATGAGGGATAATACTGTAGATACGTATCGGGGGGGTAATGCATTTCAGCGACGTAGACTTCCCGACACGGAGCCTGATCAAAGGCCGACATGGCTCAGCGAGCATATTAATCACCGCGCTGCATTTAGAGCTCAGGACTGGGGGGTTAAAAGCTTGAAAAAGTGAAACAGATTAATTAAACTGCACATGTGATGGCTGCTCTCCTGGACTCTCCCACCTCTGTAATCACCGGCGGTTGGGACACCATCAGGGGGCACTCATCGTTGTTTACCCCCCCCCCCCACACACACACACACACACACACACACACACTTTTCTTGACTCTTCCAGACTTTGCTGGTCCTGTCCAGCGCCTCGGCCATCGCCCTCGTCGTCTCCCTCCTGGTGGTCCTCTCCTTCCTCATATACTACTGCTGCTGCCACCGCGGCGACCGGAGCGAGGGCTCGGAGGAGGAGGAGGAGGACGAAGACGGCAGCACGGGCCACGGCTACAGCGGGAAGAAGGGGCGGGGCATCTGCTGCGTCACGTGGGTGGCGGTGGCAGCTGTCACACTGTGCTGGTGAGGAGGAGGAACATTGGTTATTTATCACCTACACCTCTATGACACCTCACCAGTCGATCCCTACGTTTGCAACGATAATTTACCCCCTTTCGTGATGATGGTGAGATTAGAAGCACACGTTGGGTTTCTCGACACCCAGGCGGAGCAACAGCGACAGCACCAACGCCGAAGCTGTGACTCACGCCATCACCTTCATCATGTGCTGTTTATTCCCTCACACATTTGGAGAGGGACAGCTGATGGTCATGTGATGCTGCTGTCTGCTGACAGTGTGTGTGTATGTGTGTGTGTGTGTGTGTGTGTGTGTGTGTGTGTGTGTGAGAGAGAGAGAGAGAGAGTGTGTGTGAGTTCCCTTAGCCCACCTTTGGTACATCCACCCACCGGCGGTCCCCTCGGACCTGCTCACCCCCCCACTATGACTCTCTGTCTCCGAGGCTTCGCGGCCTCGTGCTTCCGCCTCTCTCGGGGTCAGATCGAAGCAGCGGGGGTCAGGGTCGGGCTTTCGTCCACGCCGATCTTCATTTATTCCCCTCATCTTCCCCCCTGGAAGACCTGGACTGCCTCTTGAACATTCTTCATGCCCCTGCCTCAGTCGCGGGGACGCTCAGAGCGCAGCCGCGATTTTCACATTTGGTAGCTTGAAATGAAATGCGCGCGCGCATCAACCCCCCCGCTTCCTAATCTGGGTCACATACTTTGTGGGAGATTGGGTCATACCATTCCTCTCGGGTTCGAGGGGATTTGACGAACATCTGGCTCGAGACTTAATCTGAATATTTGAATAAGAGAAAGATGCGTAAACAAGACGGCGTGTTTCACATTTTCCTTCCTGAAGCTTAACCACTGAGAGCCGAGAGCACCCCCCCCCCCCTTCCCCTCATCTGTTTATCCCCCCCTGCGTTTCGCTGCTGCTTGGCTCACCCGGAGCGCTCGCATCCCATCCTCTCCAGCTCCATCTCCATGTGTCACTTTCATTTAAAATGTACATACACACTGAATTAAACATTACTGATATGCTTCTGCTATCTGTTCTCTTCCTCACACACACGCACGCAGACTGGGCCTCCTCCCAAAGTGATTTTCATGACTGCTTCTCTCTCTCTCTGTCTCTCTCTCTCTCTCTCTCTCCGCAGTGTTGCCATTGGCATCGGTTTCTATGGCAACAGCGAGGCTAATGATGGGATGTATCAGTTGACCTCGTCTCTTCTCACAGCCAATTATACGCTCGCTTCCATCGATCTGCTGGTGAGTTCTGCTCCCTCCTGTGTGTGTGTGTGTGTGGGTGTGTGTGTGTATGTCAGAGAGAAGGAGAGAGAATTCATGCTTACATGCGGTACAGAGAGCGAGAGGAAATCAAACTGGGGTCTCATTGATTCTGCTGTGGTGAGACAGCGGTCTGTGTGTCAGCCTGAAAACACAAGTAAACAGGGAGAAGTCGGGTTGTTGTGGGGCGACAACACCCGCTGACAGTTGGATGATCTAACGCTGACACACAGGCTGGGAAGCGCTCGGAAAAAGACACACACACCCCTGATAAATTAAAAACTTTCCGTTGGATTCCCTCAAATTCTCCCGCTTCCCCTCCATCTGTCTGATTAACAGCACCTTTAAAAGCGATTTCAAGATGAATTCCAATTGAATCCAAATTATTCCGTGAATCATGATGAGATAGGATTGTCCTTTTTTAACATCTCATCGTAACTGCCCCTCGCCCTCACTTCAGCATTCCCAAAACCCGTGTCCCAAAAGTGAGCGTTCGGTTCTAGAGGCTGTTTCCAACGTCGTTAAAATGTGAGGACTAAAAACGATTGCGTAATTGTCCCTAACGCTAGAGTCCTCGAGCCCTGACGCAAGTCCTTACGCCTGCAGTCACGGCAGATTCCCGATCCTCACCCGGTCCCTAATTCACGGTGTCCGTCACGCCTAACGCCCCATCGCCTCCTCAGATTTCAGACACGGTGGCGGGGCTGCAGCTGTCCGTCTCCGGCCCCCTGGCCTCCATGGAGGAGCTCTTCTCCGGGAGCAAGCCCTTCCTGGTGTCCACGCGGAACTGCCGGAGGCTTTCGGAGAACGTCATCAACCTCCTCTCCTCCATCTCCTTGGTCCGCTCCAGCTTCGAGGCGGGCCTGGGGAACGACAGCAACGCCAGCGCCGCCTCCATCGTACCTCTGACCCCGGTGCCCCCGTCCGCAGCCCCCACCGCGGTGCCCGGCGGCGGGGGCTTGATCCCCAGGCCCTTCTCGCCCGGATGGGCCGCCAACACGCTGATGGTCAACGAGGACTACAGGTGAGGTGTTTCCAAGGCGACGGGGCGAAACCCCTCGCGTTATTTCAGATTAAAAGCGTGTTTTTTGTTGTTTTATTTTTTTGGGGGGTGTTTGTTCTTGTATTTCGACACCCGTCATCTGCGTCCCATCACAGGATCAGGATGTTTTGTTTGCTGGAACGCGAACGCAGCGGTAAACAATGGCGGCGAGAGTTTTTTTCTTTCTGGGAAAACGGGGCCTCTGTTTACAAGTCGGACCCTGAGAACGTTCCCTCCAACGAGGCAACCTTGACTCTGAGCAGCGCTCAGCTCCTCGTCCCTCCCTTCGGTGTTTTTTTTTTTTTTTAAAGGCTCGTTGGTCAGAGCCTGAAAGCCTCGGCGTCTCCGCCCTGCCCCGCATCCATCACCGACGGCAACCGCGGCGTGCGGATAAGCGATGTTGGCTTTCAAAGTAAAACTCTCGTGCATGTGGAATGGTCTCCTACAGGGAGTCTGGGTGAGATAAAGAGTAAGGAATGGATGGAGGGTCTTTTTTGTGAGGAAGGATGTCTGATTTTCCGTGTGCGCTGTGTGAGTTGGCCGGCAAAGGTCCCCGGCGAGCATTCCTGAGGGTTTCTGAGCGAGCACTCTCGTGCCTTTTCCTCTTTTACAGGTGGCTCTCGTATGTGTTGTTGCTGCTGCTTGACCTCATAGTGTGTCTATTCATCCTGCTGGGATTGGCCAAACAAGCACGCTGGCTGCTCATCCTGTGAGCGCACACACACACACACACACGCACACACACAGGCAAGCACGCACGCACACACACATCTTATCTTTCTGAGGACCTTCATAGCCATAATGTATTACCCTAACCCTGAACTAAACCCAACTCTGACCTCAACCTTAAACCAGGTCTTCAACCTCAAACAGTTCTTTGAAGTTGTGAGGACCAGATAAAATGCCCTCGCCTCCCAAAAATGTCCTCACCTTGATAGTAGAATGAAGATTTTGGTATGTTTGAAGTACAAGGATACATGCACTCATCCTTGTACTTGTATCTTTGTGAGGACTTTCATAAACATAATGTATTACCCAGCCCCTTATTCTAACCCTAACCATCTAACCCCTGGTTTTAATCCTAATCTAAACCCGATTCTAACCTCAACCTTAAAGCCAGGTCTTGACCCTCAAATGGTCCTTTGAAGTTGTGGGGACCATCTGAAATGCCCTCACTAGAGTAGTAGAATACAGATATTGGTACTCAGTATGTAGCAAGTACAAGAACACACACAGACACACACTCTCTCTCTCTCTCTCAGACCACAAATGCTGGATGGACTGACTAACGGTTCTGTTTGTCCGCAGGATGACTGTATTAGCCTGGCTGGCTCTCTTCCTCAGCTGGGGCTCTCTGGGTCTGGAGACGGCCACTGTGGTGGTGAGTAGTCCCGGTGGAAGCGGTCTGGACAGAATATTAAGTGAAACCGACTGTCAGGCTGGCGACTGTTGGCTCAAGTGGAGGGGAAGAGCGCTGTAGGAGCCCGGCCCCCTCGTGGCACGCCGAAGCTCGGAGTATTCGTGCACGTTTTTTTTTTTTCGGGCCCATTGTGCTAAAGCGTGAAAAGACCTGCCTCCTAGTGACGGCTGCAGCCGTGGCGGGGAACCAGAGGAGGCAGGAAAATGGGGCAGAGATTAAAGATTCAGCGCGCATGTGCACGTCCGCACTGGTGAACAAAGTGGGCTTGTGCACCCCGGTGCGTGTTTGCGGCGCGGGCGCGTGGGCGTTTGGCTTTAAGGAGCGAGCGAAGACGAGGAGAAGTGCTCTCAGAGGGAGAGAGGAAGTGCGGGATAGAGCAGTGATGGAGAGAGAGGGAGAGAGAGGAGGAGGAGAGAGCCGCAGCGCAAGTGTTAAATCCAGGAACTAAACACCGCCGGCATGGCGTGAGAACGAGAGAATCTCGTGTCTCCGGAACAGAACGCCCTGCGTTTTCCCCACTTTGCTGTGTAAATATTGGCGATCTTTCTGTGGGAGCGGTGTGTGTGAAGGGTAAATGGAGGTTGTTTATCAGCGCTGCTGGCTGCTTTAGGAGCCCGGGTGTCATGCGGAGCTGGTGAGAGACGTCCCGAGGCCTCCACACAGACCCGGCTCTGTCCCTGGTCACTGACAGGGAAACAAAGGGCCAGCTGTGGGCCCGCCCACTTTATTCGCCTGACTCGGGTCACAACATTTCCCGTAAGCAGCCGGGCCCTCATTGCGGATTCGCGCTCCCCCTTCTGGCAGAGCCGTTCCCGAGCCGAGTGGATCCGAGGGTCGGGGGGGGGCGGGACAGGCGTAATGGAAAAGAAACCAAGATGTCCGCTTTATCCCAGCCATCACGGAAAGTGTTCAGATCGATGCTCGCAGAGCGGGCGGCGAGCCGCTGTCAGATACTGGGGTGGGGGGGGGTAGGGGTGTGGGGGGAAGTGTGTCAGTCGGTCAGCGCCTCCTCTAACTGTTCCCTCTGCCTCATCTGCCCCCCGCCCTTGGTGACCCCGCCCCGCCAGGCCCTCAGCGACTTCTGCTCCGACCCGAACGCGGTCATCCTCAACGCCACCCAGTTCAACATCGGGACCAGCTCAGGTACAGCATAACCCCCCCCATAAGGGTGGTGGTTCATCACTGAAGTCTCACCCCCCCTCCCACCCAGTCTAAACCCAGCATTCTTGGCCTTGCAGATGTGCTGGACTATTACCTGACCTGCAGCAGACGCATGAACAGCCCCTTCCAGCAGGTAATGTGAGCTCCAGCCCCCGCATCACCTTGTCATGGGGGGGGGTTCTGCGGGCTCTCTGACAAGTAATGATTTTAAAGGGAGTGAGCAGATTGCGGGTCGTGCCCGGTTCAAGGCTGGTTGAGGACAAATGGTCTTGGGATGGGATGCACAGATGCTGCGGTGTCTCACGTCCTTATATATATAAAAAAAAAAAAATCCCCGACATTTTCTGCATACCGATGCGGTGTGTGTGTTTGTGTGTGTGCATGTGTGTGCACCGCGAACATATAATCAAGTGTGTTGTTTCAGCTGCTGACTCAGTCGCAGAGGGCCCTGTCCAACATTCACACACACCTCTCCAGTCTGGACAGAAACGCACTCACGCAGTTCCCCAAAGCAGAGGTGCGTTTGTTTTAAAAAAGAAACAAAAACGGATTTTACGATGCCTTTTATTGGAGCTGCCCCCCCCTCCCCCCTTGTTGCAGAAATCACTCAGGGAGGTTCAGCAGATACTCAACTCCACGGAGGGAAACTTCCACCAGTTGGTGGCTCTGCTGAACTGCAGAGGTCTGAACAAGGTAAAGACGACGACTGAGCGGGAGTCGACGGCGGAGCGACCTCTTCTTATCAATGTGCTGTGCCCCCCCACCCCCCTCCCCCAGGACTACATCGACTCCCTTAAAGGCCTGTGCTATGATGGGATGGAAGGCTTGCTCTACCTCTCCCTCTACTCGTTCCTCTCCGCCCTGGCCTTCACCGCCATCCTATGTTCTCTGCCAGGGGCCTGGAGGAGCTTCCCCAGGTGAGGCCAACGCAGAAACCGACGAGCTGTTAAAAATGCGGAAACGAGGGGGGGGGGGGCAACCTTTGCATGAACTCATCCCGCTCCTCCAATCTGAGCAAATGCTTTGCAAGTCATCCGCTTTCCGCGTGGCTTGTCGAGCTTGTTGTGTTTGAGTCGGCTGCACCGACCTCTGTGCGGGAGCTCTATGGCATCGGTGAAGTCCTGGCTCGTGCCTCCGGCGCAGAAGTCGTGTGCATCCCTGTCATGTCACTGCTCACACGCTCCCTCTCTCTCTTTATTCCATGGCCGCCCGCAGTGAGTCAGAGGAGTACGAAGACTCCGACAGCGAGAGTGAGGACCCCTTCACCTCCCATCAGGCACGTAGACAGACGTCCTCGGGGTCTCAGCGTGGGGCCATGGCCCCCTTCTATAATTATCCGGGGGCCGGGTGGACACCCCCCTTTTCTAGCGCGCCGCCCCTCCCGTGAGTAACACAGACACACAGACACAAAGACAGACAGACAGACAGAAAGATAGAGTCCCCCCCTCACCCCACCCCAGATGTCAGTAGATGGTGTAGGTTGCACTCAGACACGTTGTGGGTTTTTTTTCGTTTTTTTATTTGGTTGATTTTTTTTGGTTTCCAGGTGTGTATCTATGGGCAACATGTAGAATGGCGCCCCCTAGCGCAGGAACCAGAGAACGACAGCACTGACTCGTTTTCACGCAAACACACAAACAAACAATTCACCGTAAAAGATCTTCAGCAGAGGGAGTGTAGGACAGTCAGCCAGGTCCACACACACACACACACACACACACACACGCGCACACACAAACACACACACACACACTCACACACTCGTTTTTCTGCAGCTTAAACACATGCACTGCAGACAGACACACAGACAGGTCAATGTGGACTACAGCGTAGGCAGAGAAACAGACACAACTCCAGAGGTCTGTCTGTCTGTCTGTCCGTCTGTCTGTGTGTCTGTCTCTTCGTCTGTCGAGTGTTTCCAGGGCAGACGATGTAGGCCGCTCGGTTCACTTCACAGACCCGTGTCTCAAATGGCGCCCTGTCTCCTAAACAGCAGTACACTACTGCTGTGTTGGGAGGAGGCGGCCATTGACGAGGCCGCGCTCGTAAAAACTCCGCCGGTGTGAGGCTCAGGTTCACTGTAGGTAACCCCACCCACCTGCCCGAACACGCATCACTCTCATCCCTCTCCACGCTGTGACGAACCTTTTCTTTCTACTCGCTCCGGACCCGCCCGACCCTGCCTCACACCCCTGCTTCTTCTTTCAGTTCCTCCCTCGCCGGTGCTTCCCGCTCAGCTAAGCAAGGGTGGGGTGGAGGGGGTGGGAAGGGGGGGGCAATCGGGGATCATTAGATCGATCTTCTCGAGTAGCCCCCGATCTGACATAGAGGCTCAGAACCCTGGACTCTCAGGCTACAGCCCACTCCCCTGAGATGGAAGCTGCCCGGGATTGCCGTTAAAGCTTCCCGGAGGTGGAAGTACAGATAAGCTGATTGATTCGGGGAGGGGTGGCAGCACGACTGGGCGGTGGGGGGGGGGGCGGAGCGCCGAGCCACAGCCGGCTCCGAACGCATGCAATTGCAGACGATTGTAGAACTGCAGCAGTGCATCGTGGGTCAGGAGTGGTCTGTTCGCTGCACAAGAACTAATAGCCTTTGTTGCTGCCTGTTTCCGCACTTTATTTCTAACCGCCTTATCTCCTCTTCCCCTGTTGCCTGTCCTCGGGGCCCCCCCCCCCCACGTGACCCTCTCCCGTCCCTCCGCCTCTCTCAATGTGTTCTCATCCCTGTTCTCCCTCCTTTCCTCACCCCGCCATCTCTCCTCCTCCTCTCCCTCTCTCTTCTGTCCTTGTCTCTCTCTGTCTCCATACAGGACTCCAAACGTTTCCTCCAATGGCAACCCTGGCTATGAGAGCCTCCCCTTGACTGACAGGCAGTCCCCACCCCCCTCTGTGAGTTCCTCTGTTCTTGTGACATCATCACGATCCATTTTTATCACCGCGGTACCACGCACACACGCGGGCCTAAAACCGATTTAAACCGATTCCGAACCGTTAAAAAAAAAACACACCCACATTTACCAGACGCAGCAATAAGGGTGGGGGGGGCAGTTTCCTCTCCCTGCGCTAAGACGATCTCAGATGTAACGGAGTCGGGGTTTGGACCTCAGGTCCCCACCATCGATCACCCTGAGACACCAAAGTCTGTGTTGACGCGTGTGAGTGACTCCTCTTCTTCTTCTTCTTCTTCTTCTCCTGCAGTACTCTCCCAGCATGCTGACGGGTTACGGGGGAAGCCAATCACACCCCAATCCTGCCCACTCGCGGAACCTGTATTCACGTTGATTTTTGTTAGGAAATGTATAGAGACGAAAAAAAAAAAAGAAGTTTAATTTTCTTATGAAAGGACACTTTACTGATTTGCAAAAGAAGCTAATCTAAATATAAAGAATGCGACCGTAGGTGTGAAGTGAACGTGCGTAACGTCGATACCACTGGATTTTTATCCTGAGAAGCACTTAAGAAAAAAAAAAAAAAAAAAAAAAAGAGTTTTAAACAGACTGTTGGTCGAAGCGACGGTGGATTCGCCGGTAGGATGGTTGTGCAATCATACGAACCAAGTCTGCTTGGTCTGTATTCTTTCCCCCTCGTCCGTCTGAGCTCTGTGTAACTGTGAAACAGTGGTGAGGAAGTTTGGAATGGTATTGACATCACTACATTGTAGTTTTATATTCTTAAATGTATCGGTACTAATTTATTTTTGTTTTTATACTAAATATTGTCGTAGGAGGAAAAAAAAAACACACTGGCACGTAGCAACATGACACTTTTTTTCTGTGAATGTTTATGCAGTTCCCTCACTTGGTATTTTTCTTTTTTAAATTACATTTTATAGGTGGCAATTCTGTATTTTCCTTGTATTACCGTACAGTATTCTGTATATCTCACTGTCTGTACTATCTGAATAATCATCAACCTTTTGCTCTTAAGAAGAAAACTAAACAAACCCTTGAGGGCTACAGAGACCCCGATTTGAAGGAGACGCCCCTCAAGAACTACAAATCCCAATGAACAGCAGGTACATAGCAATATGACCCTTGCTACTGGTGCTGCGGTAGCCCTACTGTAACTAGCAATAATAACCACGTACTACTGGGTTTCTGAGATCTCGCCGAGATGTTTTATGTAAATACGATATGGTATGTTGGAGATTTCATTGACCCCCCCCCGACCTTGTTAACCCCTGAAATGAGTTTGTATGGTTACCAATGCTCCTTTTGAATGGCATCCTTTTACACTCAAGAGTCTAATATAAATAAAAATAACTTCAATAACCACCAGCTGGTCTTTGTTGGGGGGGGGGTGGAGTCGAGGTGTAGTTAAAACAGCAGGTTAAAGTTTAATAGAAATCAGCTACAGTGACGGTCAGTCGGCCAGAGACGGCTTTGTTGATATGCATAGATAAATAGACAAATACCAACACAAAGGTTTTATATACACACACACACACACACACATACACGTGCACACACAGTTTTTTTGCATGTCAGACTCGTTTACACGTGGACTTTGTGCGACCGTTTCGGAAACGGTCGTCACCCTGATGTCACGCGGCCGAGTCTGGCGCCCTCCGCCCGTTCGCCCTTCCCCTTCGACATCGATTATTGAGCAATTACAAAAGGAAAGCGTGTAAATGTGGCACGTAGACGTCCTGAATATCGGTATTAATATGCAAAAACCCTGGTTGTTCTAAACGGAACAGTGCTGACAATCGCTGCAGTGCATAGAAGGTTTACCACAACAGGTCCTGGGAAGAGGAGGCGGGGCCAGCGCCGAGTCACGTGACCCCCCCCCCGGCGTTAGAGAGAAAGAACGGGACGACGCGGACACGAGGGTCACGTCAGAGAAAACATCTGTTGCGGTCAGAGCGGTCCTTCGACGTCTGTTTCTCCTCCTCTTTGGGGTTTCATCGGTGTGGGTACTACAGTCTGGTGCGCTCCCTGAAGTCGTTCCTGAAACGAGGCGTTTATTCAAAAAAGAAAAAAAAAAAAAAAAAACGGAACAAAGTCGGTCCTTGTCCGGGGGACGTCTCCGCGTCCCGTCAGTTCCTGGCGTCGTCGGGGTTCAGCCACGAGCCGTCCTCCTCCACCTCCCGCCTGACCACCAGGAGCATCTCCGCCACGTCCTGGGAGAGCTGCTCGCCTAGGAACGCCCTGCAGCGGGGGAGGGGGAGGGGGAGGGGGAAGGGGGGGAAGGGGGGAGGGAAGGGGGAGGGGGGTGGTGAGTGGACCCAGGCGCCACGACAGAAGGCAGGTTCACGGACAAACGACGAGGCAAGCGCTCGGCGCTACCGTAGTTCTGCTTCTCCCCCGATGCAGGCCGGGCTCTTCAGCTTGGAGTCCAGGTTGTAGTACTGCCCGCCCACCTGGCGCACGGCCAGCCAGTGGCGCCGCCGGAGCGGGAGCGACACGATCCCCAGGGACACCTTGGACGGGACGTTGAGGATGAAACCCTGGACCTTCGACACGCAGAGGCTCTGGACCGTCCTGAGGGTCAGACGTCAGACACAGGTCAAGGCGGGATTCGTCTAAAATCATCGTCAGCTACGTCAGCCAATCACGTGACGCCTGGAGCAAAGGGGGGGGGCACGGCGCTCACCTGCGTTTGTCCCACCACACCGCGGCCAGGTCCCGGCTCTGGAGCGCCGCCATGATGACGTTGACGTCATAGTTCCCCGTCCCCAGCACCGAGCGGTGGGGGTTGACCACGCACTGCGGCGCCAGCCTGGGGAGGGGGGGCACGTCATGTGAGGACAGCACGACACCGCGGGGGTTCGGGGTGACGGGAAGAGGGACTGTGGGCGGTTTTCATCGTCTCCTCCTCGATGTCGTAGCGACGCGCGCCATCGGCAGGTCAAACCATCAGACCGACTTTTGAAAACGATGCAGACGCGTTCACGGTTTTAACAACGTTACGCAATTTACTGCTGGACACGTGGAGGTAACCTCCACACGCTTGTGTCCCACGTGGTCCCACACACGTCTCACATCTGGACACCCTGGTCAGAGGTTCATGACAAACAGCACGTTTATGTTTATGAAGACCAATCTGAAAACACCTGTTCAAAAAGGTTAAACCTGCTCCACCCTTCAGCTGCTCCACCCTTCAGCTGCTCCACCCTTCAGCAGGTTAAACCTTCATCTGCTCCACCCTTCATCTGCTCCCCCCTCATCTGCTCCATCCTTCATCTGCTCCATCCTTCATCTGCTCCATCCTTCATCTGCTCCTCCTTCATCTGCTCCATCCTTCATCTGCTCCACCCTTCATCTGCTCCTCCTTCATCTGCTCCCCTTCATCTGCTCCCCTCATCTGCTCCATCCTTCATCTGCTCCCCCCTCATCTGCTCCATCCTTCATCTGCTCCATCCTTCATCTGCTCCATCCTTCATCTGCTCCACCCTTCAGCTGCTCCACCCTTCATCTGCTCCCCCCTCATCTGCTCCATCCTTCATCTGCTCCCCCTCATCTGCTCCATCCTTCATCTGCTCCATCCTTCATCTGCTCCACCCTTCATCTGCTCCATCCTTCATCTGCTCCACCCTTCATCTGCTCCACCCTTCATCTGCCCCCCCCTCAGCAGGTTAAACCTTCATCTGCTCCATCCTTCAGCTGCTCCACCCTTCATCTGCTCCCCCCTCATCTGCTCCATCCTTCATCTGCTCCCCCTTCATCTGCTCCACCCTTCATCTGCTCCATCCTTCATCTGCTCCACCCTTCAGCTGCTCCACCCTCAGCAGGTTAAACCTTCATCTGCTCCACCCTTCATCTGCCCCCCCCCGCTGCCCCCCAGCTGCCCCCCCCCCAGCTGCCCCCCCCCAGCCTACCGTTTGCAGATGTCGTCGGCTGTCTCTTTGGTGAACACCCGCTCCTGCAGCACGTTGTTCAGGGCATGGATGGCGCACAGCTCCAGTCGCTGCTTCTCATGAAACACCTCTCCCTCACTCATTCTCACGCTGACACACACGCACACACACACACACACACACACACACGCACACACACACACGGGGGAGGGAGGGAGGATGGTGGGCAGAGATAAAGGAACCATGAGCCGGGGCTCGGCGGGGCTCGGCGGCTAGCGGCGCGGCTAGCCCCGCTCAGCGCCTCCTACCTGCTGTCGGAGCGGAGCGGCGAATGGTCGCTGGTTCAGCGAGCAGCCGAACAAAGAGGCTCCGGGGCGGCGGGGCTGCCGGCGGGGGGGGCGGCGGGGCTGCTGACGGGGCGGCTCTCCGTCAGGAAGATGCTGGACCCCGGCAGCCGCGACCGGAAGTGGCCTCTTGTTTACGCCGCGGCGCTTCTGGCACAAGCGCGGCCCCGCGGCGAGCCGAGCGAGGGCCCGAGGGCCACGAACAGGCCCCCGGGGGGGTCCTGGTATTTAAAAAAAATAAAGGGGTGAAAGTCAGGAAAAATATATAACGTAGGTGTCGTTCCCCTGGAGACGCCAGCGGGTGTTGGTGTGACGGCGCCCCCTGGCGGCCGGTCTGGGGACTGACGGGCTCCGGGTGTCAAAGGTCAGGGGTTAGGTCGAGGCTCGTCCTGCCCACAGAGGTCAGTCGGGATGAACCACGATCACAGGTGCAGCTCAGTTTAACACAGCGCTGCCTCGCCATGTTGCATGTTCAGCAGAACGTTTCATTTCATGCACCGCCGTGTGCACGCGTAAAGAACACGTTTATACGGTCTTTATTCATTAATAACGTCAGTATGAGGGGTCAGAACTGTTAATAAGTATATAATATATAATATATGTCCATATCACCCCTAGTAGATGTGATTCATACTGGTGCAATCAAGTTCCATTTAAGACTGAACTGATATAGAGATAGATGATGGATGATAGATGGATAGATAGATAGATAGATAGATGATGGATGATAGATAGATAGATAATTAGATAGATAGATAGATAGATGGATAGATAGATGGATAGATAGATAGATAGATGATGGATGATAGATGGATAGATAGATAGATAAATAGATAGATGATGGATGATAGATGGATAGATAGATAGATAAATAGATAGATGATGGATGGATAGATGGATAGATAATGATAGATAATGGACATGGATAGATAGATAGATAGATAGATAGATAGATGATGGATGATAGATGGATAGATAGATAGATAAATAGATAGATGATGGATGATAGATAGATAGATAGATAGATAGATGATGGATGATAGATGGATAGATAGATAGATAAATAGATAGATGATGGATGATAGATGGATAGATAGATAGATAGATAGATGATGGATGATAGATGGATAGATGATAATAAGACATATAGATAGATAGATAGATAGATAGATGATTAAATATTGATAGATAGATGATAATTATAGATAGATAGATAGATAGATAGATAGATAGATAGATAGATAGATAGATAGATAGATAGATAGATAGATAGATAGATGGATAGATAGATAGATAGATGATGGATGATTGATAGATGATGGATGAGAGATGATGGATGATAGATAGATAGATAGATAGATAGATAGATAGATAGATAGATAGATAGATAGATAGATAGATAGATAGATATTTTCTTCTTTCGCGTCACATCTAAAGGGGGGGTGAGTTTTTCAAACGGACCAATCACTGACTCGCACCGGTGAGTTTTCCCAGCGCGGCGCCTCTGATTGGTCCTCCGGTCGGCGAGCGTCGCCATCGGGGCCCCCCTATTGGCCGAGGGCGCTCTGACGTCACGCGGCCCGGCGCTGCCTATTGGCCGGCGCTAATAGGTTAAACAGAACGCTCGTATTTTTGTTCCTGTGTCAAACGGAGAGAAGAAAAGAGCCGAGTCGAGAGGGAACCGGCCAAGTTTTCACCGAACTGAGCTCACCGAGTCCGGGCGACCCGCACGCCGACCCGACGCCGACAGCCTTTGACGGAGCCCCCGATTTTGTGTCGAAGATGGTGAGTGCGGCGCTAATGCTAAGCGCTAGCGCGGCTGCAGCCATTAGCCCGTTTAGCCCCCCCAGACGTCGCGTCCTTAACTCGGGCTGGAGGGTCTCCTCCGGGGCTGCCCGCCGCTGCCCGCCCCCGAGCCCGGTCCCCCGCGGTCGCATGACCGAGTAACAAGCCCGTCGTAGTCGTCGGAGCCGCCGAAGGTCTTTAACGAGATGGTCGTCGGCGCCAGTGACGTTAGCTCCGTGCTAACGCTGCGGGGACGCGTCGCGGTGTTAAAGTGACACTTTTGGTGCCCCCACCCTCACACGCCGGCGTTTTTAACTCGGCAAAAGTGGATCCTCGGGTGAAACAAGCCGGTCGAGGTGTTTTGGTGGCGCGGGGTAACTTCCCGGCTCCCTCTCGCCGGAGGTCGCGTTTCTTTTTACGCAGGAGTTCGGGTTGTTGTGCGTCCTCCAAAAGCCCCCCCCCACCCCCCCAAAAGCTTTTCACCAGTTGTAACCCATTTATACTCAGCGTTGTGCATCCGCCAAGTTGTTGGTGCCGATGGACGCCGGCCCCTGCCCCCTGGATCTCTGGAGACACGCAGGTCTGGTTGGTTCACACCTCCTCGCTTTCTCTCCCGCAGAACTCCAATGTGGAGAATTTGCCCCCTCATGTTCTTCGCTTGGTGTACAAAGAGGTGTCGGCGTTAGCGGCAGACCCACCTGAGGGGATTAAGGTCTATCCCAGTGAAGAAGACATCACCGAGCTGCACACGTCTATCGAGGGACCGGGTAAGAGCCGCACAAGGCTTCCGTTTTGGTCCTCGTGTGTTGTTGTTGTTGTTGTTGTTGTTGTTGTTGTTGTGCTCTGAAAACAGCTGTGAAACCTTGTTTTTCTTCAAGTGCTCTCTTTGCTCAGACAGTGAAATACTTCCATGTGTGTCTTATTTGCTGGCAAAATGTGTGAAATGGGGTCCATACCACCAGTAACATACATATATGAGGGGTTTTACACCGTCTCTGTTGCTGGAAGAGGAAAACTGAGGACCTTAGATTGTTCTAATGTTTGGGTTTTGCTGGCTCCTCGTCGTCTCCGATGACCCATTTTATTTGGCGGTTTTGGCTCGGTCTGGACTTACTGTTCGTCAGATTAATTCTTCATGCCTTGACAGAGGGAACTCCGTTTGCTGGTGGCATTTTCCGAATGCGCCTGGTACTTGGGAAAGACTTCCCTGCGGTTCCACCCAAGGGGTATTTCCTGACCAAGATTTTTCACCCCAACGTTGGACATAAAGGAGAAATCTGCGTGAACGTGCTGAAGAGGGACTGGAAAGCAGAACTGGGCCTCCGACATGTTTTACTTGTATGACCGATCTCCTTTTGTTTTTTTTTGTTTTTTTTATTATTCCCATTTTCAAACCAGGCTCCCGTGATTCATCCTCACAGTCCATCTCTCCCTCTCCCCTCCAGACTATCAAGTGTCTCCTCATCCACCCCAACCCCGAGTCCGCCCTCAACGAGGAGGCCGGGCGCTTGCTCCTAGAGGACTATGCAGAATACGAGTCTCGGGCTCGCCTGCTCACGGAGATCCACGCCATGGGCGGCCCGGGGGGGACCTCCGGGGTGCCCCAGGACCCCAACGACGGGCCGCAACCAAAGAAGCACGCGGGCGACCCGACGAAGAGGGCGGGGCCCAGCGCGGGCGGTACCCCGGCCGCCCTGGGTAACGGAGCCACCGCCACCACCACCACCGCCGCCACCACCAATAACAGCAGCAGTAGCAGCACTAGTACTGTAGCGGGGAAGAAGAAAGCAGATAAAAAGCGTGCTTTGAGGCGACTTTAATACCTCAGCGAAGTTCTCAGTGTGCGTGAGTGTGAGAATGTGTAAATATAAATATTGAAGTGTGCTGGAGATATTCCGCTCCTCTTTTTTTTTTTTTCCCCCCTCCCTCCCTCTCTTCCCACCACCCATGCAGACTTTGGACTCGTGTCCTATCTTCTGTTTGTCGACGCTTTGTCTTGTTGGCATTACATAGATTTTTAATCCCCTTCGAAGAACCCCCCCGAACTGCTCTTTCGAAGCAAAGGCGACGGAAACCATCTCGTGTTTTGCTCGGCGCGAGCGAGCGAGGCAGGAAATGGCTCCCGCGGCACGCGCTGCTGTCCTCAGACTTTTTCCAGCCTCTTTTTCTAAAGCGCTCCTCCGTAAACGCCGGCTGTGATGGTACCGTGTACTGCTCAGCCGAGCTCTCGCCCGCTCTCTCTCTCTCTCTCTCTCTAGGCGCCGGTTTTTTAACCGCTGGTTTTCAGATTCGCCGTGGTAACGGCCTAATTACGCCGGAAGCAGACGGCGGGGGTAGGCGACGTCGCGGAAAGCAGCATCTTTTTAAAGTGTATTTTTCATATCGTAGTGGAGGTGTGGTGGGAGTTACCGATGGGCTCCAACGGGTCTGTTGTGTTTTTTTTTTTTTTTTTTTTTAAAGGTTTTCTAAAACGATTTCACTGTCCGGTATTTTTAAGTTGTGTGACCGACATGTCCACCTCCAGCTGTCTCGTGCTCACCTGTGAAGGCCTGCGTCTTTGGCTTCAAGGAAACCAGGTCAATAACTTTAACAGAAAAGTGCGTAATTTATTCTTCGCGGTGTGGCTGGGCGAGCCCCCCACCCCAACCCGCCCCCCCACCCTGCTGATCATCTTCAAAAGCATCAGCTCTGGCTGTCCCCAGGACTGGTTTTCTTTTGCTGTGTGCATGTGGGGGTCCGCGTCCCAGTCTAGCACCCCGCTCCTCCAGACTGGAAACCGCCCCCCCCCCCGAAAAACCACCGCGCAGACCGCCGGCAGGGTGTTTTGTATCCATTTTAAATTATTTAAATTAATAAAACATTGAAATACGACAAGTGGAAAAATAAGAAGCGACTCCCGTTTGTTTTTTCTCTTCGGGGAGGGGGGTTGGGGGGGGGGTGGTTATGAAAATGCCGGTAATTGCATCCACCCGGCAGAGGCGGCGCGTCTAAGAGCGCCCAGTGGAGCGTCACCGGGGCCGCCTAATGAAGGGGCTCCGGCCCACGGGCACAAATAGCAGGTGATTACCGGGCCTGCCTCACGCACCTGCGGCCCCCGGCCCGGCTCGGCCCGGCCCGCGTTCCGCTGAAGGTCTGAGCGCGGTTCGTGGGGGGGGGTGTCATGGTCTGATTTCACCCCCCCCACCACCACCACCACCGTCGTTGATCGGGAGGAAGCCTTTAACAGGATGTGACGATGGAACGAGGCCAAATAAGACCAACCTCGCACCGTCTCCCCCCCGTCCCCCCCCGTCCCCCACAGGCGTGAACTTGAAAAGAAATCTCCAGAAAGTGTCGGCGCTGTTCTGGCGCTACGCCCACCATCATCACCCCCCCCGCCACCGTCACCCCCCCCATCCTCCTCTCCTCGCGCTAAAGCTTTTTGCGCCAGTCCCCCCCCCATCCCCGTTTTCATCGCTTTCATAATTGCCACCAACATAATGACACAGTTGCTGTGGCAACCGTGCGTCTCCTTTCTCTCTCTCTTTCTGTCACACGCGCACGCACGCACGGACGCGCGCGCAGAGGGAAAACAATCGATCCGGGTTTGTTGGGTTTTTTTGTTTTTTCCGCCGCTGCTTTAGACGTCGAAACTTTACCCCCCGTCCTCTCCCTCCCCATCTCTCCTCGGCTCCGCTCCTGGATTCCTGGACATTCCCGGTCGATATCCTTGGAATGCGGGTCACCGGGGCCGGTTTTTTTTTTTCTAGGCGATGGAGGCCAGTCGAGACGAGCACCACCGGTTGAATGAGCGTCTCCTCAGCACCAGCCCGGTCGGCCAATCGGAGCGCGCATCGGCCGGCGGACCCCTGTGAGGCCAGGCGCGTTCAGGCGGTGTAGCCCGGCTCGATTGGTTAAGAGAATTAAAAAAAAAGAAAAAAAAAGGAGGATAGAGACGGATAGAGCCTAAGTTGGATCCAGATGGAGGAAACTGAGTTGGGCGAATTTTAGGAGGAGTTTGACATTACGCGCGTCCCGCAGCTTAGGAGAAAAAGAAAAAGAAAAACTCGCAGGAGAAAAAGGAATTTAGTGTGGAGCTGCGTCGCCACACGTGCCAGAAAACCTTCTCTTTCTCTCTTCTCACCTTTTTTTTTTTTGTGTGCAGCGGCGAGTCTGGATTAAACGCGTTTTTTTTAGCCGGATGGAGACGCGAAACCGACTGAGATCCGCGGCGCTGGCAGAAAAGAGCCTTTATTGAGGAGGGAGGGAGGGGGGCAAAAAAAAAAAAAAAAGAAGAAAAAAAAAGAAAAGGGGCGACAGAACTGAGAGTTCACGCTGTCCTGATCGCCCTGTGCTACAATAACAGGCTGCCATCTGACAGACAGTGAGATACAGTGCGCAGGCTCTCCCCGCTCTCCCAGCATCAGACCCCAGAGGAGCGCACAGGTAAGGCACGACATTCTGCATCTTCCAGCGACGCACCGCCGCTTTACTCAATTACAGCCGGAACTGTTTCATACCTTTATTGCGCGTTTGTCTTGGTGTGAGAAGCTTGTTTTTTGCCTCTGTTTGGACGCATCGGGTGCGTAAAAGGGGGGACGACTGACAGCTGCGCCATGGAGACAATTACAGCTCCAACCTCTCTTTGAATCTGTTGTGCGTGTCCCTGCTTAAACATTTTAACTGGTGACCGCCGTCGTTTGGACACGTAAGGGATATTTTTGTGATAGTGCCACTGGTAACACACATCCAGCCGGATTACACGCACAAACGCACACACCGGCACGGATACACCCACGCACTTCGAGCTTACTGATACATGCAAAACCATGTCGACAACCCGCACGCTTGTTCATTGCAAGTTGCAACTTCTGTGGCTAATGAAGGATGGAGGGGCCAGCTGGGGGGGGTGGACGTCCAGATCGCTGGACTGGTGCGAAGTCATTGCGCAGCAGATATTTGACAGATAAGACTGACGCGTCCATCGCGACCGAACGCCTTTTTTTTTTTCCTTTTTTTTGCGCAGATTTTTTTCCCCCCCTTGTTGCGGGTTTTCTCTTAAATCCCGCACCCCGCTTGCGGTGTTTGCGCGTTTTGCGGCAGCGTCTCCGCGAAATAATTAAGAGTGGAGGGGGGGGGGAGAAAGAGGAGCCATTTTGTGTCATTTCCAGTCAACACCTGTTGAAAGTGTTGCGGCCGTGTGCGCAACTGTTCGGCGCCCCGCGATGGAAAAAGTAAGAGCGCCGATCTGTTCGTGCCTCTTTGCGTTTGGCCGCAATGGCAGCAATCTGCGGAAACGTTTTGTGCCCCCCCCCTTTCCACCCACACACACACACACACACACACACACACACACCCCCCCCCAGTGGCCATGTAACTCAGGGATGCTTCACCGTTCTGAATAGGTGTCCTTCACCCTCTCGCATCTGCGCTCCCTCCCTCCTCTGCAGCATCGCGTCTGCAGAAAAAGGGAGGCAAACACTCGCTCCTTCCGCCCGCTGAGACACTTTTACTGCCATAAGATAAATGTGTTGCCAGGGAGCTCCGTGCTGAAGGAAAGACCCCCGCTCGGAGGCGCACAAAGTGGAGGAAACCGGAGCGTGCAAGTTTGCAGACGAGGGTGTCAGTGAGGCAGGAGAGCGACGCGCAAATGTGGCCCCTTTTTCTTTTTTCTTTCTTCCTTTTTTTTGGTTGATTGGGTGAGAATCCAATCAGGATGTGTTGCTGATTGGATCCCGCTGCCCCTCTCTCTTTTACTGCCTTTCACTCACACGCACGCAGACAGAGCTGCAGTGCTATTCTGAGAGAGTTAGCTGCCTCAACCCACGCACAGAATCCGAGAGAGAAAGGCAGAATGGGAGAGAAAGAGGAGAAGGAGAAACCAAGGGGGATAAAAGGATGCAGGGATGCTTACTATACTCTCTCTCACACACACACGCAAACACACACACACACACGCCCACATCAGGCCTCTCTAAAATGTCCCCCCCCTCCTGTAATTGCCCTTTAACGGCCAATTTGCAGTCCTCTCGGAGGCTGCGTTCGGAGCTGTTTGCTGGTGCTGGTGCTGTTTGTGTGATGTGTGCTGTTCTATGGGTAAGTGCTGGGAGAAATGTACTTGATTCCGTGCCGCCCACGCGCAGCCCTCCCACTCACGGTCGTCTCTGCATCTATACCTCTGGCTCTCCCCGCTCCACCAACCATCTCTGCGCTGGTTCAGATCTCCAAGCCTCCTGGCTCTTTTTCCTGGACCGGGGTGCTCCTCTCTCCCTCGCTTTCGCACCTCAAACCGGCACGCCGACACACACACACACACACACAGACGCGTGCGCGCACACGCACGTAATGCAATTAAGTGAAAATGTCTGCATCGCTCAGAGCGCGCACGCCGCTCGGGTAGGAGGGCGCCTCGGGGTTGGTAACTGGGTCTTCTGGTTTGCGTTGCAGCGGACGCCTGGTGGAGCGGCTCCAGGTTTGACTGGAGACACTGGCGACATGTGAACCCGAGGACGGATCTGGAGCTCAGGCTGAACCTTCACGGAAGACAAAGTCAAACACAGCGCGGAGGACACACCACAGGGGGGGGGGAGAGACCACCGGCAGCTCCGCATCTCTCCTTTTCCTCTCCAGAAGGTCGGAGGAACATGTAACCGAACCAAGTGGAGCCCTCGGTGATCTCAGCCATCCCCCTCTCTCTCTCTCTCTCTCTTTCTCTATCTAACCCCCCCAACCCACCCACCCCAACGCCACCCATCCGTGCCTACATTCTCCGCTACAGATAGGGCCGTTTTTGATAATTATATATAATTATAATTTCTGTGGGAGACAGATCTGCTTCTGTCTATTATCGCCAACACCTCCAACACAATAACTTCACACATTTACATATTTCCCAACAAAAGTAATATTCTTTCAACCTCGGAATAATTTCCCATAGACAGACGGGAGGGGTGATGTGTCATTCAGTGTGCGTCTAATTAGTGACAGTTGAATGACACTGCCAGACTTTAGTGCCTAAAAGCCGAATTCAGAACTTCTGAGGTTCGCCTTTGCCAGTTTTCGCGATGCTTCTCTCCAAGGCTGGGAGTGGCTCGCTCCTTTGCTGATGATTGCTCCTAATTTCCCGCCTATTCCAGTGTATTAGCGTTTAAGCCGAGCCGTCCCCGCTCTCTCTGGTCCCGCTGCGCGTTCGCCCAACCTTGTAAAAAGACTGAATGCTGCAGATGTTCCCGCGAGACCGCCAGACATTATGGTAATTCCTCCATCAGCCACCCAGTCTCTTCATGCCATTGGATTGTTTACAATGCCAAAAGAATACCAAATACATTATTGACTCCATTCAAATTTTTTTCTCGAGGAGAGCCGAAATAAGTGCCAATTCTCGCGCGCGTGTGTGTGTGTGTGCCGTGCCAGACTAAAATATCCACCCAGGGATGAATAGAACAGATAATCCTGTTTACATTTGAGAAAACATGGGCCATAGATTATTGTTCAAGTGCCGCGACCAGCGCAGGAATGTATAGGCCCGCCGCATTTCATTGAGGACGCGTGCTGCTGGGTTCCCCCCGACCTGTGACACAGTCTGTCCCGTTCGCTCGCACAGACGCTCGGAGGGAGGGAGGCTTCGGGAGGAGATGAAGATTGTCGATAGCCGCGTCACTTCTCTACAAAGACGCGCCTGTCTTAGCCTTTTAGGTCAGGGAGGTGTTGTTGGGGGGCAGACGATGGAGCCATTATGCGTTCTGGTTGTAAATTAAAGTCAGTCTGAGTGTCTTTAATCGGCTCTTATTGAATTTCGCAGGCCGGTTGTGATTGTTTCCACGATCGCAGAGGTTTTGTTACGACGCAGGTTGTTCACGATTACAGGTTCAGCATTCAGCCGTACTGAATGAAACTGAGACGACATCATAGTCACTAGGCTGCGCGTGCTTTTAGTGGGTTAAACTGCAAAAAAAAAAAAAAAGAAGGAAACGGTGCCGCAGCTGCATCAACTCAGCCACAGAAAATAGATCTCTTAGTCATGTCAAAATGACGCCCACCACCAATCTCCGAGTCCTCGCTGTCTCTCTGCTCTCCCTCCTCGCTGCCCCGCTCGCCACAGTCGCCGAGACCTCTCCGTCCCCGCCTCCTCCGCGCTTAGACCGCTCCGGGAGGCCGTTCACCGACGCCGGGCCCGGCCCCTCCCTCCTGCTCAGGGCCCTGCAGAACACCGTCAGGCCGGCCGCTCTTCGGGACCGAGCCAAAGGCCCGGCCAAGCGTCCGGAAGAGGCCTCGGAGGGCGTTCTGGAGGCCCCTCCGCGGCCCCTCCCCCAGGTCATGTTCCCCAAGAACGTGACGTCGGCGGGGGCCCTGGCCCCTCCCCTCGGCGCCGCTCAGGTGCCGCCCATCCGGCCCCACCTGATGGACATGTGGATGGACGTGTGCCGGGGTTACTACGACGTCATGGGGCATTTCGACAGCGCCTTCAACTGCTCCAAGGACACCTTCATCTTCTGCTGCGGAACCTGCCACTACCGCTTCTGCTGCCCGGAGCGAAGCCGGCAGCTGGAGCAGGACAGCTGCAAAAACTACGACTCCCCGGACTGGGCCAAGCCGCAGACCGAGTCCATCTCGATACCCGACGGTCTGGGGCCCGACATCGACTTCGACCCGCTCAAGCAGCAGAGCCACAACACGGGCTTCGTCATCGGGGGCGTGGTCGTCTTCATGGTGGCCGTCGCCGTGGGGATCAAGGTGGCGTTCAACAAGGTGCAGCAGGAAGCCCACCAGAGGGACCTCAACATGCCCAGGTGAAGCTCCGCCGGGCTCCCTCTCAGCCGCCGAACGCGCAAAATTAGGTTTTCAGGGCTCCAGAAATGGCCCAGATTCATCCTACCGGAGACTGAATGCTGTTGTTAGTCATCAGCTGAAAGAGATTTGATCTTTAGAGAGTGGCTGCTACAGAATTCTTGTTTTCATTCCCTCCTTTAATCTCATAAGCGGCCAAAAATAAAGCAGTTTTGTGCATTTTGGCGAGGCTTTACCTGCCTTGAAGGAATGCATTTCCAACAGGCCGCGGCGAGACTGTGGCTCACAGTCGGCGTGAAAACCTGTTTCCTTCTTGTTTCCCTTTGCTACCAGGGCCCTTGTCGACATGCTGCGGCACCAGTCGAGCCCAGTGCAGCAAGACGAGAGGAACAACAGCGTGGCTCTGACCGTAGGGGACGGGCAGGGGACGCTGGGGAGAGCTCCAAAAAATCTTTACGCCCCAGGATTGCCCAGCAAGGACAACAGATGTGAGGGTCCAGGGCTTTTGCAACATTAATGAATAGCACAATCACGGGCGCAATCAGCTCTTTTTGTGGCTGCGCCCCTCGCACGCCGAGCCTCACTGTTTGTCACGTCTGAGCGTGAATGCGGGGCTCATTTTCTTTGTGCCGCCATCAGGGCGCCTTCATGAAAATGACAAAAAAAAAAAAAAAAAAAAACCCTCCGCGGCGGCGGCCCTCGCTCTGTAATTCGAGGTCCTCGGCTTCTTCGTCTAATTATATTTGGCTCCGATTCAAGGTTTCGGCAGCTAAACGTGCGAGATCGGCGCTTTTAATTGCGACCCGCGCGGCGTGATTCCGCTTCGGGCCCTTTTGTGCGTGCCCGGGGGCGAAGGTGCGCACACGAAAGTGGTGCGTTCGCCTCGCTGTGTTCACGCCCAAGCACCATTGAGACGGACGTGCCTGCTGGTTTGATGCGACTGACACGTGCGCCTTTGACTTTCAGTGGGAAATCTGCAGCACAACTTCATCCACTCGTCGGGGACCAGCCCCAAACACACCGCAACTATCGGTAAGGCACAAAACCAAGGGATTTTTTTTTTTTTTGGCTTTGAAAATGTATTTTCACATACAAAGCTACCAGGCAGGAGTGTTACATACTATGTGAGGCTAAAATGTGGACTTGGCTAAAATGTGTGTATTTTTAAAAGGATTTTAAAGGACAAAATGTAATTTTTGGAACCAAAATGAATATTTAAGGTTTTATTCGATGGCTGCAGGGGGGACTTTAAACCTCAAAATAAAAACTATTATAGCCTAAGCTGCTTATGTTTCTGAAAGCAGTTCAAATTTGGCCAGTGGAGTCTAGCAGACTCTAACTTTGCTCTGTGCAGCACGCCGCATCCATCCGGAGGAGCTGATCTCATTTAACGCGCGCTTGTCTCTCTTCCCCCCGTGGTCTCTCCGCAGAGCGCACCCCTCGGATGAACAACGCTCAGCTGGCGGCGGGAGGCACCCTGCTCTCCAGTAAACACAACAACACCAAGTCCCAGCCTTCCTTCCATCACTCCCTCCACAACCTGGCTCAGCTGCCGCCTTCCTACGAGAGCGCCACCAAGCCTGAACTCAACCGGTACTCCTCCCTCAAACGCCTCGGTGGGTGCCTCTGTGTTTTCTCCGCCTTCCTCCTTCCCTTCGCAGCTGTTTGGTTTCGCTGATGAGGCTTCCCGATGTTTGGTTTTTCAGAGAAGGGTCTCGACGAGTACTCGTCCGGTTACTGCACCACCAAGCGTCGGCCCCACACGGCCCAGCCGGCCCTCCAGTCCTCCCAGCACCATCTCCACTGGGGCGGAGACTACACCCTCAGCGGGAGAGGGACCCTCCCCAGGCACGCGGCCCGACCCTGGATCCCTCCGCCGCCTTCCGGGATGCCCGCCTCGCCCACTCCCAACCCCTACCCACTGGATCCCCCAGAGCCGCAGTACAACCCCAACTACGACACCCTCTCCAAGCCTCCGCGGAAGGTCAAGTCCACTGACCAACTCCTCAACATGGGCGACGTTCCCGGGAACACCGGGACCCTGTCCAGGCTGTCCAAGAACCAGCAACACCAGTACTACAAAGCCATGGCTGCCTCCAATAAGAACTCCAACACGCAGACCCTCACCAGGAAGACCCAGGACCGGAGGGAGGAGAGGCAGGAGCGGCTGCTCATGTCCCCGGATCATCTGGAGGAAAGGATGGGGGTCCCCGGCATGGGAGTGGTGGATCCCTACGCCCACACGGGTGGGATCGTTCCCACTCTGCCCCGCCAGCAGAAGGCCCAGTCCCAGCAGAACGTCTGCGCCACGCCCACGCTGGATCGGCACCACATGATCAAGATGAACTCTCACCCCACGTCCGGGCGGGAGCAGGAGAGGAACCCGGGAATGACGGGCCACATGAGCGGGGGCATGGGCTGGGCGGGGGAGATGCCCGGGGCCGGGGTAGTCATGGGAACCGGAACACTGGGGGGCCACAGCGCCAGGAGGATGGCCTTCGCGGCCAAGAGGCAGAACACCATTGAGCAGCTACACTTCATACCGGGAGGGGGCGGCGGGGGGTCGGCAGGAAGCGGCGGGGGGAGTCAGGGGATCAGAACAGGAAGTAAAAACGAGGTGACAGTGTGAGGTTTGTGCCTAACGTAGAGTTGAATCCTCACCCCGGAGAGGACCAGATCATCCTTCTGCATTGAAACATTAGTTAATAACAAGAATTAAAGTAGAAACATATATTAATAATATAAACATAGACTTGTTTAGGCTACTCAGATTAGTGTTGTCATCTCACACGACTACTTAAGTAAAAGGCGAGGAACGTGATAGCATACATCAGCCATATTTTGTAACAAAATTTGCCATATTGCCATATACAATGGTGCCATTAATTGTAGAAAGACTGTCTGGAAAGGTGAAACAAAACCAACAGATTTGTTTTACAAAAAGTACTCAGGAGCCATATTAGGTAGGTAACAGCATGATATACATATATAGACAAAAAAACAACTAAAAAACTTACAAAAAAAAAAGCAGATGATGCATGAGACATAGTTTATAACAGAAAACACAGCCAACTACACCTGCCGGACACGGCGGTGGGAGGCGGTGATACACCGGCCCGGATCTCACGGCTGACTGGACCAGATGTGTGCGAGTCAACCACGTGCCTGGTCAAAGGGGAGGGGGGGGGGGGGCGGTCAACCATCTTAACCCTGGCACAGGGAGTCAGAAGGGAGGGTTTTTCTTTTTCTTTTTCGACTGCCTCCTAAATAGGAACGAAAAGTGTGGGGGGGCCGTTCCGAGACCGGGAACGTCGGCCCTCCGCGCCGATACGGACTCCAACATCACCAACCTGATGCCTGGACTGTCTAATTCTCCACGTGACCTTAAATCAAAACCACAGCGGGACTGTCTTTTATCACTGTTATGCTACGGGGGTGTAAACTGACCTTAAATTGTACCACTGGGGGGAGTGTGTGTGTGCGGGGGGGGGTTAAATTAATGTTGCCATCTCTAGATCCAGTCCCTAACTGCAAAAACAAAGGTTTGTTCCACAGAGTAACACAAAGACATCTGTCACATTAATACAAAAGCGTCTTGACACTACTGCAGACAAGTCAAGAGACAAAAGTCTCCCGTTTACCTACGTGAAGGCGGCTCGCTTCAGGCCGCGCTTGAAAGAGCGCAGGTCTATTTCTCTTTTTTTTTTCTCCACAGAGCACAAATGCATAGACCGTGACGTAGAGGTTGCGCTTGCACAACCGTCCTTCAAAGCCATTTCTGGAGATACAAAGAGAAACACCACAGAGGAAGCTGGTCTGACAATCATCCTTTTGTTATCCTCGCAGATTAAACAAGTCGGCGATACTTACGTACAGGTAAAAAGTCCGGCGTCGGACCAAGCCGGAAAGCTCCGGATCAGGAGAGAGGAGGAGGCTGAGGCCTTTGAATGCGCGGCCCTGCCGCCGAAAGAGACTCGGATGGTTAGGAAGCCCTGCCCATCCCCGAGACAAAGACCTTGCTGTATCATATCGCACTCCAGCCAGTATGAGTATAAAAATAGAGGAAAAAATATAGAAAAGAGAAAAAAAAAAACCCATCAATAACAACGCTTTTCAATACTAAGGGCTATCCTATCCTATATACTGTAGTATGTGATTATCTGTGGTCCATATGAAATGCTATCTCTCTTGATTTTGTGTTGATATTGTCATGATGTATTCAGTATTAATGTGTACAAAAAAATATATGAGCAATTTAAGCACAGTTCACGGAGAAACACAAAGGTTTGCACAAAAACATCCCCGAATATTTGCACCAGATACAAACTAACTTTGTATCGCGTCCTCGAGGTTTACATTCTGCGCGTGCGGCCGACCGCGTGGCTGGGAGGGCGCGAGGCGGCGGCTGCTTTGGTTTTCGTTCAGTCACGTGAGAGGATACAAAGACGAAATCCCGTCAAACAGAAATGCGGATTTCATTCGGACAATCTTCCTATAAGCAGTGCTACATGTAGTTGTTATGAATATGATGGAGTGTTATTATTAATAATTATTATAACTGTTCTGGTTATTATTAACAATTATCTTATGGTGTGACGTTCTTTTGCTTGGTGGGATTTCAGTGTTTATTGTTTTTTAGATAACTAGCATTATCACGATTTGTTGTTTTTTTTATTTTTACTTTACGTTTTTGGTTGTTGTTTTTTTTTTTCGCTATATGTGATCATAAATTCAACTTTTTTAAAAATGTTCTGAAGTTTGATGCATGCCGGCTCCATTTCATAGAGAGGCATTTACGGTGTATCTCTGCAGCTGTACGTAACCGTGCCTAGACATCGGCCTTACTCCTGATCACAACCGATCGCTTCGGTTTTCCGCCTGGCTCGGATGAACTCCGAGGACTGGACGCGCTGACCGACCCAGTAACGTTTGATGGGCTGTACATACTGGACTGACTATAATGTGTGGATGTGCGTGCGTGTGTGTGCGTGCGTGCGTGCGTGTGGGTGAATGTTTATGACGCAGGTCTGAAGGAAGACGAGGTCTGACGGGGAAAAAGCCGAAAACTCGGAATGCAGTATGTTTTTCAGAGAAACGGGGCAGATGACACACAGTAGAGTTTTTTAAATAGAGTCACAAAAGGTCTGTAGCAAAGTCTGTAAAATCTCATAAGCCATATCCATCTGAACCCATTCTCACACTTTTATAAATGGTTAATCTTATTTGTGGAAGTATCGTATTTTGTATAGCTAGTACAATCAGAATATTTTGAGTGATCTCTTTGACATTACTTTGAGGATTAAAAAAAAAAACCAACAAGATTTATGTGTTTAGTACTTAATGAATTGTACAGTGGCGGCCTCATGACCTTTCGTTGTCCTTCTATCCTCACGGCCTCTGGGAGAAGAGTTTCGTCTTTTTCTTTTTTCCAAAACGCTAGCAGGCGGAGCACGGGCACAGCTTGGGAGGGAAATGAAGGAATATGGTGCGTGCTTTAACCATTATGAATTCATTTTGGGGAGCGGGCGGTGATATGGCCCCCTGAAATCTGAGGGATCACGGATCAGTGGATGGTATCGACGAGGAATGTGCCCAGTAATGAAATTTATGGATTTCTTTTTCACGCTTTTATTTTGTTTGGCCAATGCTTGTTCAATGCATTGATACCCCCTTGGATACGACAGTGACTTACAGAGAATTTGTATAATAAAGTTGGTGGAAAAATTAATGATTGACACATCTGTGGGTGTTTTTTTTTTTTAATATGGCATAATGCAAAGTAGGAAGTATATTTGTATTTGTCTAGATTATTGTTAATAACTCATGATTAAGCTGTCGAATGAAGTGTAACTGAGTTTTACCAGGAATATCTTGACCAGCAAATGAAGGATCAACTATAGAATAGTTACAACAATCAAACAGAAACCCCTCAAAAAGGACAACATGAACTGGTAAAGGGGTGTTATGGTCCAATATATGCAGTATATCAAGTGCAAGTACACATTTATTAAAACAGACACCTTAATCTAAACATGCGTCAGAGCACAAGCTTGCCGCCGGGTTGTTTTGCATGACAAATATCTGTACAAACCAAGTCACTATTATGTAATATCAACAATATCTTCTCACTCATAATGGAGGAAAAGTAGGATTTAATGAGTCAAGTGTGTTACAAATACCAACAAACACACTTTAGAGCCAAACTGAGATGAAGTGGCGAAGTTTTCCCTTTCGTGCCGCCTGTTTCACCTTTTGTGCCACCCGCCGGTGGTCTATTTTTGCAAAAATATATAACATACTTTATGCCCAAACAGACTCTCTACCACATGTTTATATAACAGCCTTCGAATGTGGTCAGTGGAAATATGAAACGGAGGTGCTACTAATAATCGCAAGTCCAATTTATACTCATGTATACCAAACCAGACAACGGGCCTTTATTAATAAAAAGGCTTTTTAGTCCCCGGCAGGCAGGTGAAGACACAACCCCCCCCATCACTCAGCCGTTGTATAAGAGACAGTACATCTATACAGCGCCAGTGGGAGTGGACAACTGTGCTTTTTTAAAATGAAAAAGGTGAAATTGTCTCCATATCCTTCACAGCTTTCAAGCATCCAAGTGTTATATCACACTGTACCTGCTGGATCCTCAGAGGGAGCTGAGCGCTCATATTTAAACCCTCCTGCGAATACATTTATTGCACTGAGATGCGCTGGAGCCTCGAAGACCCGTTGACATTGTGCTAATACAGATATATTTTTACGAAAGGTACACAAAGCGAGCAATTATGACTGTGTTTGAAGTAGACACCAGCAGTGCCAGTTTTACATTTCACCACCAGGCGGTTTCAGCATTTCTGACTCTGAGACCAAACAAGTGGAATAAAGTTATTGTCATGCAGGCCAGAGCAGGTTATCGCTATCCCAGGGTTTACAATCATCTGAAAAATATCAAACAGATATATGACTTCTCCCAGATCGTATCATTAATCCCAGAGCAACTACACTTTCCAGCAGCTGCCAGTCACGCTCCGCACTGTTTGTCTTAAGTAAATCACACTCCCTGATGACACTGATTACAGCCGAAACGCACCACACATATCACAAATCACAAACTGAGGTTTTGGTAGCAAACCTGTGTCTGGTTTGAGTCTTTTGATGGACTTGGGTAAAATATTCTGTTCCCTGTACGCTCTCTGCACGACGAATCCTAACTCAGCCATGATTGGAGCCCTTACAAATTAGGCCCACAGATCCCAAATTATTCACATCCCCATGATTAAAATGGATGAATCAAATCCAAATCAAGTGCCACAATAAAGAGCCGGTTGAGCCTGCTAAGTTCACGAGATACCTCCCAAGCATTCATCAGAGCATCGGGGGACCCAAATCAAGTCTTGCTTCTTTATTTTTTTTTAATCAGATCATATTGATCCTGTAACAGAATCGGCTGATTTGATCCTCGTCTCTTGATATTAGCCATCCTGCTCAAAACCTGACAGAGGAGGAGACACGCTCTCCCTCCTGCCTGCATCCTAAGAGTTTGCAACAAAGGAGCTGCAGAAACGCACTGAAGACGCTGCTGTTGCCAGCTGCAACGTCCTCTCAGAACAAAACACTGGCACGTTTGTCATGGGATTTATTTTTCAATTAAAAACACCATTATACGTGTGTCCAGTTACTTATGCACAAAACCCAGGTGTTCGATTAGCATCCACTAAACTAAAGTTAATTTTAAGCACTTGATTCAAAAATGACAATGTAATATACTGTGATTTTACAAGATATATTTTATTTTTATTATTTCTAAACACCTTTCTGGCCCCTCTGAAGGGCCTTCACCGGCCCCCGGCCCGGTCCGTTCCACTCTGATCCGGTCCGGGGTCCGCCCTCCGGCCCGGTCCAGTCCGATCCGGTCCGAAGTCTAGTCCAGTCCGGGGCCCAGTCCAGTTCGGGGCCAGGCGCCCCCCCCCCGCGAGCGCTACCCGGAAATATTACAAGGGCCGGAAAGGACCAATATTAAGAGAGCACACGTCACTCACTTTACCAAAAAAAAAAAAAAAAAAAAAAAACAACATTGCCGCCGACCACCCTGTCCTTCTTTATTTTAACACCCCCCCCGGCTCTCCCGGCCGACGAGATACTTTCCCCCGGAGCCGCCGGTCGGTGGGGTCGAGCGGCGGAGGGCGGAAGAAGGAGCGGTCCGCCTCGGCCCAGCCTCGCTGAGAATGGCCCCGGCTATCGCCTGGAACACACCGGGGGACCGCTAGAAGGGAGCCGCAGACGCCCCCCCCCCAACCCCCCCGACACAGAAACACCCCAGCCCCGGCCTTCTGCGGCTGGACGCGTAGGTGAACCATCCGGGGGGGGGGCGGTGGTGGACGGGGACGGGGGGACGGGGGGGGCGATGGAGCCGGCCGAGGCGATGCTCGGCGGCGGCTAATGCTAGGAGAGCCGAGGGGGGGTGGTGGTGGTGGTGGGGGGGGGGTTGTTGCGGCGGCTAAACGCGCCCAAATCCGCGTCGAACGCACCGCAACAACGCCAACAAAGTTTTTATTCGGTTGTGCGTGTGTGTGTGTGTGTGTTTCTGTGTGTGTGTGTGTGTGTGTGTGTGTGGGGCCCCCGCCGCCGGAGGGTGTCTGGACGGGGGCCCGAGCCGTGGCGGGATGCGCCCGCAAGTGCACGCATCCGTCCCCGCTAATGTTTACATGGTGGAGCCTGTGATGGAGGTCTGTGCTCTCCTGCCCAGGATCGGCGGGTCCCCCGACCATGAGAGACGCTGCAACGCGGGCTGGATCGCCTCCGTCGTCGTCGGCCAGGAAAGGTCTCCCCCGGCTATGTTTGCTCTCGTCTGTCGATCCGAGGAAAAGGTAAGATTTGACGAGGTGAGCGAGGAAAAGACGATAAAAATAACCCGATTCTGCGAAGCAGGGGCGCTTTTCTCCCCTCCTGCAGAAGTAGAAATGCAAGAAGCGCCGCAGGAATTGCACATTCAGCTGCCGCCACATTTTCTACAATAGTTTTGCCACGTTCATCTTTATCTTGGTTTTTGGTTTTTTTTTTTTAGCGATTATAGCTGCAGTCGGAGTCTGACTGAGTTGGCTTTAGCAGCAGACTAGAGCACAATCAGGAGCAAAGTGCCCCGTGTGTGTTTCTACGTGAGCACATGTGCATATGCATAAATAAAAGCACAGAGGAAAAACAATGAATAAACTTTATGTTCGTCTTACGTGTCTCGATGTGCCAAGTACCGTGTTGTTTATTTGTGACTTCACGTGCCAAGATGATTGTTTCTCTTCTCTCATGGCGCATATTTACAGCGATGGCCAAAATTATTAGAACACTTGGCATATTTACGAGGGTTCAGTCTTCTTTGTTTTGTTTTTTTTGAATTGGCTATGAAAATCAACCTTTCTCTAACTATTGCTGGAACTACCTGCGACAGCGAGGAACCTGGCAGAACACTGAAACTGATGGACCAGACCCCCCCAAAAGTCCGGACCCCCATTGTGCAAAAAAAAAAAAAAGAGTCAAATGTACATTTGCAAAAGGTAGACATTCCAAATATTTAAGTTCAAAATGAATTTTTAAAAGCAGGACTTGCCCCATCTCAGAGGAACTCTCCGCATATTTCAGGAACACTGAAGTAAAATCACATTTAAAAAGGAGAAAAAGTTGATTGTCAGATGTGTCAGGTGTTCTAATAATGTCATTTGCAGAAAATTGTCAGCTGGTAAAATGTAGGCATGACATCATTGTAAGTATTATGTTTCCAGTTATTAGTTTTACACACACACACAGACATTTCACCCAAATGGTATATTTTGTCTAATGTGGTCATTTACACATTTTCTTCCTTTACCCTTTCATTCTTCTGTTTCTCTTCCACTGGGTCTGAAATAATTGCAAATACTGTATTCATGTTGGTGTCCTTCCTTTTAACACTTGCTCTCAGTCACAGCTTATTTCTATCAGGGGAAAAGAGAGAGAGGGATGTTTCCACCCTTTATCAATGTTAAGGAGTGTAAATGAGCACCGTTATGCACAATTTGAAGGCAGAAATTGCACCCATCACATTCAAATTAAATTTGGATTACAAATCATATAGAAATTATCAGCTACTCGTCATGATTTTGCTTAACTCATTAACATATCCTACTCTGCTTGCATTAAACTTTCTCCGGGTAATATGCTGCAAATATTGTGACAGAGATGAACGACCTTGTCCTTTAGGTGCTGCTCTTTGTCATTTATTTATTTTTTCCCCTGTTTTTATTCACTTTTACGTTTGGGGTGCCTTTCAAAGTCAAGGGGACAGCGAGAGCCAAAATTCACGGGGCACTGACGGCGTGGCATGTCTGCTGCAGCAGCGTGCAGCTGACCACAGAATCCACATGCACCTGCAGACGCACACGGTGCAGCTTATCTCAGCTTTTACACTTGTTTTGCTTGCAGTACATGCAGTACATGCATCGTGCAATTGAAGTAGTACTCAAGGGACCGCCTTTTGAAAACGGTCGTGGTGGTAAAGATATTAAACTTTTACAGCGGATTCAGTAAGTCATTGTGACATCCTCCTTTAAGTTGGCACACTACGTCAGCGTCCCGTGTATTTTACTGAGTTTAAAATATTCTACTACTCCGACCTTTTCCCGTCTATGACTTTTATCCTTTTCTGAATTCTGTTTTTTTCAGCTACAGGAACTTCTCGGCTGAGCATGGATGTGGAATCTTAAAAGAACAAAAATACCAACGCTGTAACTCTCAAAGGAGGCAAGAAGTCGCTTGCACTGCTTCTCATTAAAAGTATTCTTAACATTTTTTTTTTTTTAAATTAGGGTGGAACTCGTCTACCTGTTAGAAAAAGACACTTTTACCTTTTTGATTATAGACTTAACTTCCTGGACACCCTGCTCATTTTTGAAGTAGAGTGGGGGCAGTGGATGATCAACAGGGAGTGTCGTCACCAGAAGTAACCTATCTGGAGAGGAAACATTAGATTTAAGACATCTCACTAAGCTTTTGAGAAGTAGAACAATAACGTCACCCTTAAGGTCAAGTCCGTCTTTTCACCAGCGAGTCTTAGGATAATTACTGCTCCTCCTAGCGCTGGTGGTTTGGCTCCTCCACCCCCATGTGCCAGTGAGTGGGAAATGTTCCAATTTGGAAAATACAATCTGGACATTATAGAGATGTTAAGTGGGCACCAGGCCCACCAGTTTAAAGGCCTTGGTTTAGAACGACAACTACAGCATCAGCAGCAAGTGCAGCTTCACCAGCATCAACTCCAGCAGCAGCAGCAGCAACAGGCTGAGTCTTCTGGAGCTCTCCTCTCTGGACTTGGCTTGGGCCCCCTGCAGGGGACTAGAGGTAACGCTTTTTCTGATTCTGCCTCCATTTTTGCCAAGATGAGTGCCCCTCCTCCCCCACCTTTACAACAACAGCCTTCCTCATCTCAGAGCTCTCGTTCAAAGTCAAGCAAGATGAGCAGCAGCAGCTCAAGTCATTCTTCAGGCTACCCACAGTTCCTGCGCTCTTTCCACCCGTCTGAGGCAGCACTAGCACAAGATCAGTTGCACCCAGGTGTAGGCCGCTTTGAGCACTTTGCTGGGGGAAGTAGCAGTAGTGGGAGTGCTGGGGGATTAGGAGGATTAGTAACATCTGCACCTCCACCCCCACCTCCTCTGCATCCTGGCCTCTCTGTGCCCCAGGCATCATCTGGTCCCTCCACTTCCTCTCCTTCCCCTTCAACCTCTGTGACAACCTCTAATAATCCTCCTAGCAGCAGTGCAGTTAGCTCCTTGGGACACCAATTGGTTGGGACCCAGTCTGACGCACGGAGTCTTCACCAACAGTTTAGCTGTATGTTAGCCGCTAATCAGTATTTCCTCTCTGGGGTACCCGCTAATGCTAGTTTAGAGCAGTTTCTTGTACAACAAGGTACCCATAACCATTTAGGTATTGGGCTAAGCCAGGCAGGTGGGGAAACTAGTACTAGTCTTGCTTCACCACCTGCTTTGCATTCTTCCCATTCCCATGGCCACTCCACTCCTCAGTCACAGCAGGGGGCACAGCAACCCTCCCAACAGCAACAGCTTCCACCACACACTCTGTCTCACGCTCACTCTCACTCCCATTCGCACCATCCGCTCCACCCAGGCTCCCAGCCCTCGTCACTAGGTGGCTTTGACTTTCAGGGAATCCCTGTACTCTCCTCAAATCAGATAGCCTCACTGATGCAGCAGGAAGCGGGCTTACCCCTGCCCTTGCCACTTCATTTATCTTTAAGCAAGGACGACGGTAAAGGGGACAGCAGTGGCGGGGGGAGTAATAGCAACAGTAGCAGTAGGAGGAAGAAAGCTATGGCGGGCTATTTGCCACAGAGGAAATCTGATAGCGCTGGCAATAACAGTAGCAGCCACAGCGGTAATCCCAGCACCACTAGCAACAGCGCAGGACTTAGTCATGGTCAGCCCCCGGCGTTAATCGGGAGTGGGGTTGGTATAACGGCCATGGGTGGAGACCCCTCATCACTTCTCTCTTCATCATCTTCATCCTCATCCGTAGTTTCTTCTTCCTCCTCCTCCGCTCCCTCTTCCACTGCTGCCTCAGTCCTCGTTACTAATGAGTCTCATCTTTCTAAATCTGATAACCAGAACTCGATGCAACCAAACCCCTCAGCATCTGATACAGAGCCCCTTTATAGCTGTAGAGATTGCGGCAAAAGCTTTCCTCACCTTTCAAGCCTTCGCAGGCATTTGCGCATGCATGAGCCAACCACAGCGGGTACTAGCAATACTAGCACGACTGGTCCAAACCCTATTCATATTAAAGCACAGTCTGATCCAAGCCTCCCCCATTCGACCCAAGAAACTCAGCCCTCATCCAATTCATGTCCTAGCCCAGACAAAGTATTTCATTGCTCTGATTGTGGCAAAGCCTTTAAGAAAAAAGGGCACCTCCTGCAACACGGAGTTTTACACTCTTCAGCCCGCCCGTATGGCTGCTCCACCTGTTCTCGGGCTTTTAATCGTAGAGAATCATTGACACGCCACGAGAAGATACATGAGGAAAAGCCATTCCGATGCCTCGCCTGTGGTCGTGCCTTCCGTGAGAGCACCTCTCTACTCAACCATGCTGCCTCAGGCACCTGCGGCAAGCCAGGTAGGGGACCCAAACAGAGGGGCAGCAAGACAGGAACTGATGGTGAGGACAGGGTTGGGGGAGGGGGTGGAGGAGGTAACGGAGGAGGGGGAACTTATCAAAGCAATAGAGGTGTTATATATGGGAAAACTGAGGAAGAAGATGGTGTAATCATTGTGGGGGATGGAGAACCAAAATCAGGTTTAGGGTGTGATGGTCTGTTTCAGGCTGGAAGGGGAGGGAATTCAAATGAGAGGGACAGCACAGATGGTAAATACCCCACTGACTACTCTCGGAATCGTTACACAGGCTACCACGATGACCACCGTTCTCAAGGTAATCCATCTCCATGCTACTCTGGTGCCTCCCCCTGTGGAAGTGGGATGGCGGGCCCAGCTCTGAGAAAGGCACCACTGGCTCCAACACTGCATCCGCACTCACAGAGCCACGGCCAGCACCACCATCCGCAGCAACAGCCCCACCTGCCCCTTTCTTCTCTCCTGGATGACTCGGAGGATGATGTTACCAGCTCTGTCAATAATGCTATCTCTGCGATCACAGCGGCAAGTAACAGTGGAAATAGAGGGGATGATAGGGGAGACATCATAGGAGGCCTTCTAGGTGGTCTTGGGTTAGGGCCTCTGGGCTCACCTTCCTCAACATCTGGTATTGATAAGAGTTTCAGAGGTGTGGGGAGCCAGGAAGCAATGAGCAGCAACCCGCAAAATCCTGCAGCCAAACCAAAACGTCCACGTAAACCCCGAGCTAAGAAAGACCCTACACAGGATGGACAGCCCCCCAAACGTAGGCAATACACTCCCAGAATGGGTCCCAGCGGGCTTCCTCGCACTCACCTCTGCAGTGTCTGTGGTAAGGGTTTTGCACGCCGCGAGACCCTCCGCAGACACGACCGCATTCACACTGGAGAAAAGCCCCACCACTGTACCGTGTGTGGAAAATATTTTCGCGAGGCTTTTCACCTCAGCAAGCATCAAACGGTCCACTCTGGTGCAAAGAATTACAAATGCAACATATGTGGAAAAGAATTTGGCTATTCCCAGAGCCTCAGGAGGCACAGCAAGCTCCATCAGAAAGGTGAGCTAGAAGAGGTGCCCACAACTCCTGCTGCAGAGACCCTCAACAGCTTTAACCCAAACCCTCAATGTAGCGTTACCCAGGATCGGGGCCAGAACCAAGCACCGAGCACCGCCTCGTATTACTACCCTCAAGATGTCAAGCCTCAAGACGCCAACACCCAGCCTCAGCCTGCACCTCAACCACAAACTCCAGCTCCGCCGCGCCTGTACACTTGTGCTATATGTTGGAAATCATTTCGCCATCACTTCCACCTGACAGCTCATCACCAGACAGTTCACGAAGGCGGGGGCGATAAGCTGTTTCGCTGCGAGGTATGCGACAAAGCCTTTGCCTACGCGAATAGCCTCACTCGACATCGGCAGTCACAGCACGGGATGACCTGCACTGAACCATCTAATCCTCAAGAAGGCAGTAGTGGGTCTGGAGACAACCGAGGCGGAAGTGATGTTCATCAGTCAGCGTCAGAGAGCGAGGCTGCCACTAATGCCCTCCTCCAGATGGCTCCTTCCACAGAAAGCCACGGAGGTCAAAGTCTCAGTGTTGTCACTCATAGCCACCAACAAGCGCCCCCGCAACCACCGGTTGGATACTCTCCCCTCTTTTACGACGCTGCCCACACTTCAGCCTCTACCACAACGTCTTATTCTCAGCCTCTTCCTCCAAACTCTACAATTATGGCACCACAGCACCCACATTCCCCGGCTGGGGTGAAGGGAGAGCACATATATCCGGCTGGATCCCGTAGCCGCACGCTTCACACAACAGCCCCATTTCAGCCCCTCACGGAACTGCCCTCCTCTGAACATCATCATCTGCATCATCATCATCATCATCACTCCCACCATCATCCTCATCATCAGTCAGGCACCCAGTCCCAGCAACACCTCGACTGCGACATCCAGGTAACACACAATGACATGAGACGGCACAAGAAGAAAAAAAAAAAGTCCAACAGGAGAGATTGGAATGAAAATAAGTGGGAGTCCCAAGATTTAGTCAGATTTGATGGAAGCAAAAAGAAGAAAAAAATCAGGTGCACAGTTAGAGGTCAGTGTACTAAAAAGCATGGCTCTCTCCGTTTGACTATTAGGCGAGGAGGAGGCTCAGGTGGTGGTGGGTATAAGCTTGTCAACACTGGGGGAATGAAGGTGCAGATCCTGTCGTCTCTCAAAGTCCCTGTGAAACGTTTTGGCTGTCCCATATGCCCCAATTCTGTGTTTTCCCATAAATCGGGACTGCTGGTACACATGGCAGTTAAGCACCCACATAAAGCCTTGACCACTCAGGAGCGACTTAAGTGTAGTGTATGCGGGAAACAGTCGCACAGGCCATTGGCGGCCTTCATCCACCGGGCTTCCCACCGCGCCAAAGGGACTTTCTCTTGCCGACGCTGCTCCTCCCGCTTCTGGAATGCAACGCTTCTCCACAGGCACAAGGTGTCCTGCCGACGCAGGGCTAAAGGACTGCAGCGCGGTGCGGATACAAGGCTGAGGATTTCCAAGAGAGCAGGAGAGAGACAGACCCAGGAGGACCAGGGAGAGATGTCATACTTGCAGGGGTCATACAGGTACTGAGCATTCTGGGATGTGAACAGAATGGCAAAAGGGGAATATTTCAGTTCTAAAATGAGATGCGAGAAAGGGACTGAAAGGGCAGCAATGCCCTCAGATGAATTTGATGCCTCGTGTGAATTTTTTTTGTAATCTATTCTGCTGACTATTAGAATGAGTGTGTTTAAAAACTACTGTAGAGCATCCTATGAAATATCACAAAAAAAAAAAAATCCTTCCAGATTATACTGGAAGGTGTTTTTCAATAATGTGACTGTTTCCATAGGTTAAGTAACCCCTTAAGTGCATTGACACTATGCTTGGCTGACACTGTGCTGTTACTAGACAAGTTTAGGTGAAATGACCTGCTAATGTACCTCCCGTTCCCATTAACTAGAATCTCTGCTACACCTCTTGCTGTACGATAAATGTTTCTGCTGTGTACTTTTGTCTTGTTGTTAACTTAGAGGCTCTGAGGATGTTTTTTATTTTTTTTCCCCCCAAACTGTAAAGTGCATTTATTAGGAGTAGGGACACGAGGACAAAGACCGTTCTTGATAGTTTGTCAGTGCATGTTTGTTCTCTTGGTCAAGTTTTCTGCTAAGGTTGTAAAATCACTCCTGCAGTATGTGATGGTTTAAACAGTATATCCCCAGATGTTTGTAGTGCTAATCATGGTTTTGAAAAGTTACTCTATATTCCCTAGTAAATTTACTCACATAGATGAAATGTCAAAGTTGCTGGTAATAAGCATTTTAAGGATCCCTCTCCAGCCAAACTGAAGAAACAAAAAAAGCCTTGCTTAGTGTTTACTTTGTTTATTTGAGATATTCTTAGCTTTTATACCAAGAGATTGAAAACAGGTAAAGCAAGACTGTAACACGTTATTTGTATGCTCTTTTAGCAGTGATTATTTCTACTGTACATGATGGTATGTTTAAGACAAGGACCTATCATAATAGAAGTGTAATATTTCATGTATCCGTGTGTAACCCAAACAATCTTCATGCCAATCATAGTTAATTCTTATCAAGTTTTTATTTTGCTGAGTTGCAATCATTTTCTCACTGTCAAGCCTTGGTTTTCAGTACTGAGTTCTAAAAACACCTTGTCACTTTATTCACATACGTAGCGTTGACCCCCTCATTTTGTCTAGTTTTTTTTTCTAGATTTCTTTTCCCTTTTAAAGAAAAACATAGTTTGAGTAGATTTCTATGACATTATTTACTGAAAAGTTGGTAGTTGATTCTATTTCAGCAATGAATAAACCTTACGTGTAATCATTTGTTTTCCTTTCATTTCAAGTGACTTGCCACACTAGCAAGGCTAATGACGCATGATGGGTAGGAGAATCAGGACTGATTTTTTTTTGTAATTTTTTAAATTTTATTTCATCGGCCTGGAAGAGTTCGTGCATGTCTTCTGAAATAAAGAAGCGGGTTACTCAGAGGCAGTTTTGTAAACGGGAGAATATGAACGCCATATTAGAGGTACATGGCTGCGAGAGGCTTTCGCACCTCCAATTCCACAAGATGGCAGTAAGCATCTCATTTCCAGAGAAGCTGGCCCTGCCTGGTGTGGACAAGTGTAGCAGTCACATGGATCTTGCACTGATGGGGTGGAGGTGGATTTAAGGGGTTGCTTATGCTGAATTACAGAGCCGCCTGCTCTCAGCTACGTGACCGACGCTTCAGGGTCGACCACTGTGCCCGTGTGCCACATGACGCTGGACTTCAGGGTGCTTTTGCCTCAGATCGCTCAAGAACAGAATGAATTGACCTCAAAAACAACCTCCTCCTGAGCTGTACATGACCGTCATTTTAGAGAGTGAAATGGGCCGCTGGCATGAAAGCAAACCTTTATAGTGTCTCTTTGGTGAAGTCCCCCGCCAGCTGAGGGACTCTTGTGTGTACATAGTACACACACACACGTATATATATGGTATACGTGTACATACATGTGTACATACGTGTGTACATACGTGTGTACGTACATGTGTACATACATGTGTACATACATGTGTACAGTGTCTCAGCCGTGGCGTCGACGCTGACTGGGTGACCGGTCCTGTTATGGATCAGGCCTGACGCCGCTTCCTTCATTTGCGTGTATATATGTCAACTTCCTCACGCGCCAACGTGAATTCCTCCGGCACGCGATGTTTTTATTTGTTGTCCCGACTGTCGCGAGCTCCAGACGGAGCCTCGCGCTTCTTCTGTTTCGAACCGCGTGTCACGCGGCCGTGGCATGCACCGGGGGGAGGCGAGGGGGGCGGGGCTCGGCGCGCCCCCCTCGACCAATGGGCTGCCGCCGTGGGCGGGGCCTGCGCGTCCCGGCAGCCAATCGGGGGGAGACCCGCGAGCGACAGGCTCGGACACCGCGTGCCGGGTCCACGTGAGCTGGAACAAGCTATTGTACGCCGCGAGGCAACGTGCTCGAGCGTTCCTCTGAAAACACACGCGCGCGCGCGCGCACGCACACACACACACGCGGCCTCCCTCACGTTTTCTGTGGATTACGGCGGGGCCGCCACAGTCACGCCGCGTCGCGCCGCAGCTCTCAGGCGGGCTCCTCCGGCCTCCCGACGGCTTTGAGACGGGCCCCGCGCGGGGGTGTCGCGGGGTGCAAAGCGCGTGCCGCGGCCGCGTGGGCACCTCAGGGGGGCGAGGGTGTGTGTGTGTGTGTGTGTGTGTGTGTGTGTGTGTGCGTGTGTGTGTGCGCGTGTCGATATATTTGTACCAGATTTTAAAAAACACCGAGTTCTCCACGGAGTCTGGCACGAGGGTGGGCGTGTCGCATAAATAATGAGCAGGGGATTAAGACCTCTGGCCGGCCACGCCCCCTCCAGGAGCCTGCCGCTTGTTCTGTGGGGTGTGACGTCACGTGAACTGCCCGTGTCCGTTCCAGCTGAGGTGGAGAGAGAGAGACACACAGAGAGAGAGAGACAGAGAGAGAGACACAGAGAGAGAGAGAGAGAGAGAGAGAGCGCTTTGGACGTGGTCGTCTCACGGCCCAAACACAGGACGGAGCCCGTGCACCCGTGACTGGATCCACCGGATGCAAAAAAAAAAAAAGAAAGTACAGACAGAAGGGACGACCCCTCCTTCTCCGACGACGGACAGCAGAGCGCGACAGGCGAGGAGAGAAATACCAACACAAGTTGTCATCTGACCGACGCACTCGGCGTTCCCGTCGCTGCGTGTGCGTGCGCGTGTTTTGTTGTTGTGTTGCGTTTTTTTAAAGTGTTTACTGTTGTGATCCGCTCTCCCTCCGCTCATTCGGGGATCTGACCCAGCAGCGGTTCTCCTGGATTTCCTTCTCTTTTTTAATCGCTGGACGAATAAATCCGGAGAATACTTTTTTTTTAATTATTATTATTTTGACGGTTTCGGTAACGACATTTAATGCGTTTTAAAGCCCCCCACCCCGTCGCTTTTCACTCTCCCGTGTGTTATGGAAAGGATTATCTCTCATGTTCCTCCCATACTGAAAATAGCATTTTGAGCCTTTTCACCCAACACTCGACAGCAATGGAATATTTCGACGGTCCTCTTTCTGCACGGGAGTAAGGAACTTTGAGAAACTTGGCTCGGAAAGGTAAGGGGTTAATACTCTTGTGTGAACTTCTGATGCCGTCTCCTCCATTAGTCGTGTCGGTGTAGTTAAATGAGTGTTTTCTCACTGTTGGAGAGGCACTTCTCAAACTGTCTGTTCCACCTTCTCCCCCAACCCCTCCTCTGTGTGCACAGTCATCCACCACACCATTGGTAGGTCCTCTCATCGCTCAGCCGCGCCCCTCCAAGTGCCCCAGGTGTTATTTTCTGCAACCCCCGTCTGGTCCAGGATGTCCAGGCAGCTCTCCCAGCTACCGACCCCTGACCTCCCAGCTGGTGCAAGCCCGCAGTTTGGGAGCTGCACTCAGCCGGCGGGCTCCCTCACGGGGGGCCACCACAGCTCCATGACGGGGCTCAAGTCCCTCCTGCAGCACCCCATGAAGGGGGACCACCGCTTAAAACTCCCGTGCGATATGAAAGGTGAGAACTTCGGTCACGTTACTGTTGTTGTGCAGCATCCCTGCACGTGTGAGGAGGGGGGGGGGGCATGAATAAATCATACGGCCCTCGGAGTCCTCATCACAACTCGTTATGCGACAAATTCCCAACTTGCCATTTCGCCTGTAATCTTCCGCCGTGGATTCCCGCGGTTGGCTTGGATTATAATCCCTGCTGCGGGTTTAAATTAGAACCCAGGTTAGAAGGAGACTGTTGTAGGGTTCCTTTAGGAGATTACGTGTATGTTATGGGAACAAATGGGTTTCAGCTCTCGCTTAATGCTCCAATTCAGCTCCCATCTGGCCCATCTGTGACTGTATTTTGTGCATTTCTATGATGTGTGTGCATGTGAGCGAGAGACATAGGAACACAGGGAGAGAGGGAGAGATAGAGGGATGCTCGTGAGCACACCTGCCCACAATATGGAGTTTGTTTTTCATCTTCCCTCCCATTTTTCTTGTCGGCAGACAAAGAACGGCTCGATCTGGACGAGGACTCCCTGGGGGTCTGCCCCATGAGGAGCGGCGGGGGGGCAGGCAGCGGCCTGGCCAGCGGCGGCGGCGGCGGCCCCGGCGGGAACGGATCGGGGAACTTCAACCAGTTCCTGGGGCCTTTCCTGTGGGACCGCAACCTGCCCGCCGACGGGGGCCTCTTCCAGCTTCAGTACATGGACTTGGAGGAGTTCCTGACCGAGAACGGGATGGGCAGCATGCACAACAACAACAGCTCCAGCTCGGCCCAGATCCCCTCCCAGAGCTCCCAGTCGGCCGTCCCCAGCCAGAGCTCCCAGTGCCTACCGCCCTCACCTCCACCTGGCTCCGCGTCTTCCTCGTCCTCCGCCTCGTCTTCCCCGCCGCTGATTGGCTTGGAGGTGGCTCAGTCGCAGGGCCTGGCAGGAGGGGGCGACTGTCTCCATGGTGAGTCGGACTTATCTGGACCTTTTTGTTCACGCTTGAATAGGCAGACTTTTGAAGTAAGGACAGCTCATTCATCAAGGTTCGCCCTCGCCCGTCTCCAGCAGAAAGAGACAAACCGTTCCTTGATACCGGGCTCGCGGTGCTTTTAATTTAATAACGATTGTCGTCAAGGTTACATGGGGAGGTTAGGGCGTTCTCGCCCGTTACTCAGCACTTTATCCCCTCGTCCAAATATTTCCTCCTGAAGCGGCGAGCGCAGAATTCAGAGACGGGGACGCAGGGACGATTGTTTACCGGTGAATGAGGTCTCCTTCAGCCAAGTGGCCTGGAGGAAGGTTAAAAAAATCGAGGGAAACGAGGGAAAAATAAACAAAATGTTGGAGTGGGGGGGGGGGGGTCCGTTGGAGGTGTACCGCGACTCAAGTGACACGTTCGGTTTTGCATGTGACCTGTACGGAGCGACGAACAACACAGTCAGCATTCAGGCCCGGCCAATTATTAATGAGCGGGAGGGTCAGAACTGACGGAGAGATAGAGAGAGAGAGAGAGAGAGAGAGAGAGAGGGAGGGAGGGAGGGAGGGAGAGAGGCGGCGGGAACGTTTGCGGTTGCGTGTCTTTAAATCTCTCCTCACTTCACACGCTACGGCCATGTGTGCGCTCCGGTACACGTGCCGAGCCTGAGAGTACTGGGGCGAGAGAACTGGAGGCATGGCCAGTCGGCGTGGGGGGGCGGAGCCCGCGAAGGGAGGAGGAAGAGGAGGAGGAGGAAGGGGAGGAGGAGGAGGAGGGGGGGGTGTGCGCGCGGCAACAGGAAGAGTTTCCATGCTGCTGGAGCTCAAAGGGAGGCTTTGATTTGCATTTCTTTTTTCTTTTTTCTTTTTGGACAGATAGGCAGAAGGGAGGGAGAGATCAGGTTTTCACCAATTCTACCAGAACCTGAGCCCCGAGCGGTTTTATTCTGAAATGTCTGGGTCGGCGAAGTGTGAAACGCGGACGCGCAGTCACGCAGCGGGGGGAGAAAAGGCTCGCTGGCCTGTGCACGGTGGCGTCGCGCGCTCCTGGAATGTTCGCGCGCGAGTAGGGAAGCGCACGCAGTGACTCGGGAGCGTTTCCCGCGGAAGGTGGCTGCCGGCCGCCCCGCGCAATTAAAAGCCCGATCAGATGAAACACGCGCCAGTCAGCTGTGTGAGAGCGGACCCGTCACGGCCAGAGCTGCCGGGCGGGACGCGGGAACATAGCGTGTAACGCCGCACAGCTGTTGCCCAGATGTGGATGAATTACAGATGCGAGAGGTTTAGGAACCAGCTGCGGAACACCGCGCGAGGGTCGTCTGTCTCTTATTATCGGCCTGACCTTTCTAATTCCTGATTGTCCCCGCTGCGGCGAGCAGAGGGATTGGGTTTTCCGACTGAGCAGATTGGGAAGCGCTTTGCATGGTGGGACTTGGAGTACGGCCCTTTTTCCCCCCGCTCACCTGCACAGAGACCGTACTTGTACCAGACGCACGTCCTGCAGGGAAAACACTCGTGTGCGAGCCTGCAGGAGCTTAAATATGTTCTATAGGTGTCAAAGTCAAAGTAGACGGAGGTGCGCTGGGCCTTCAGGGCAGCAGGGTGAGGTCTAACCCTTTACAGGCCTCCCTTAAAGAAACTGGTTGTGGAGGGAGGGGTGGAAAGTTATATAACACCTCCTCTTTTAGAGGTCTATACTGCTGTTTAGTTCTCGCTCCCGGCTTTCTGCTGCCTTTATTTGTGTTTTGGGTCGACAGTAACGTTAATGGCAACAGCGTCCGCCGCTGCGCTGGTTGTTAGAGTTGTCGTTGGAGTCTGTGATGAAGAACATTTGAGGAGTTTTAGTGTTACGGCTCTCAGAGTGCTGGTGAGGGTGTTGGCAGTACAGCCGTGTTCGACGGGCAGACAGAGCTTGATCCGTCTGTGAACTGAATAATATTGATTATGATTAAAACTTTCAGGAAATGTTGATAATGGGCCACGCACAGGTCATTACAATTTGATGGTGTTCCGGACTCCGGAGGGACTTTGACCTTTGACCTTCCAAAGATTAAAGCCAAGGAACACTCTCTCTCTCTCTCTCTCCAAGTATCTTGATTCTCTAATCAGGGTCATAGATTACAATCAGCAATCCTTTCACCGAGGCTCGCCCTCGAATAAAGGAGCAACATACGGCTGCCGACACACTCGCCGAAGGTATTCCCGGTAATCAAGAGTATTATTTTTGGGTGTAATCACACGGGGAAATGACCTGCCTGGTGGAGGCCAGCGCTCTTCTACCACTGGATTTGGAGGTTAGGTTGTGAGACTATATTTAAAAAAACATTGCTCTATCTGTGAAAGCTGATAGTGGAAGATAAACGTCTCCAGGTCTTTGGAGGCTCTGCGGGGCGGGGCGTGGGGGGGGGGGAGCGCGGTGGCCCTCTGCTGCCCCCCGGTGGCCGCCTCCGTGTAGCGCTGCCGTGAATCTGGGGAAATAATCGCCCACTTATTTGATTCTTTCTTCCCAGGAACTCAGACGAGTATGAACGACTCCTGCGAGTCGCCCTGCTCCTCTTCCTCGTCCTCCTGCCCCCCGCTGCTGACACCCACCGGCAGCGGGCCGGACGTGGTGGGCATGTTCGACATGGACCCCCCCGACTCCCTGCCCAGCCCCTCCGACCAGACAAACTTCGACCCCATGAGGCACACCTTCAGCGAGGAGGAGCTCAAGCCGCAGCCCATGATCAAGAAGGCTCGGAAGATCCAGGTCCCCGACAGCATGAAGGTGAGCGCGCTCGGGAGGGAAAATAGTTTCCGGTCGATCCGAGGCCCGCGATGCTCAACCCCCCCCTCTGTCTCCTCCCAGGACGAGAAGTACTGGACCAGGAGGCATAAAAACAACGAGGCGGCCAAGCGCTCCCGGGACGCTCGCCGTCTCAAGGAGAACCAAATATCCGTACGGGCCGCCTATCTGGAGCGGGAGAACGCCGCCCTCCGGCAGGAAGTGGCCGAGATCCGGAAGGAACTGGGCCGCTGCCGCAGCATCCTCAGCAAATACGAGAACCGCCTCGCCGACCAGTGATCCGCTTGGGCGGGGCCAAGCCAGGAATCTGAGACATGGAAGCGCAATCTGAGACTATGGATTATTTTTTTCGCGAGCGGGCATGATCCACAGAATGATGTCACGAATATGATGATGATGATGAGGAGGAGGAGGAGGAGGAGGAGGAGGAGGAGGATGATGAATGTATAAGACGAGGAGAAGGTCTGTTTAATGAAGCTCAGGTGTTTTTTGCTGGTGTCTGCTCTTAAAAGTGGAAGATGGAGAGAATAATTTAACAGATGAATGATGTGACTTTTAAGAGTTTTGTTTTTGGAGAATTGTATATTTTTATAATACTTTCGAGAAATTAACGGGACAGCAAATTTGGAGATAATTTTGTACATTTTCTACGCGCAAAGGGGGGGAGGGAGGTGGGGGGGTGAGATCCAGAGGCGGGCCGAAGCTGCGGTGAATATCTTTTCTTACAGATGAGTGGGGAGATCAGAATAGCCAATGACGGGTGTTTGTAACGGACTCGATCACTGTCGGAGGGAGAGACGAGGACGCTTGTAACTAATTGTAAAATATAGAGAGAAAATGAGCTTGTAACCATATAGTTTGTGGATTTGACTTCAGCACTTACTTCCTATTCTAATTTTTTTTTTTTTTTTGTCCCGGGGAATCTTCCACACTTGTCCTGACCAGAACTGTGTATATTTTTTTACCCCCCCCCACGACAGTAGTCTTTCTTTTCCCCCCCTTTCAGCCGGAGCTTTTATGCCCCTCTTCTCTCAAACCATGCTCACGTGTGGCTCCATCCACTCCCGCCGGGGCTACTTCCTCCTCCCTTTAAGAGACGGGACACTTTTGTTTCCTCTCCTCCGTGTCCAAACGTTCTATTTCCGTCTGCCCCCACCCCCCGCAGGGGCGTTTCCGCCCCCGCGTCGCTCCTGCTCCTTGGCGGAACGCTAAACCTGGACACATTTCAGTGTTGTAACGTATTCTCAAATAGTAATTCTGGCACATTATTACTATGCTGTACTTTATAAACACCTAAATGAGAACCGTGGTGGGCTGTTGTGTTTATTGGACGGGCCTGTTGTCTCCCCTGGGGGGGGCCCAGCGCTCCCAAACCTCAGATTTGTGGGAGCGGTCCCCTCCGTGGGCCCATAAAGACGGTTTCTGTGCTGTGCTCCTTCTTTACCGCTCTTGCGTCTTTGTTCTGTGTCTGTAACCGTCTCCGTGGGCAACACCCGGAGCGAGGAGTGTTCCCGCCGAGGGGCGAGCGGCGACAGTGTGATTGTTCTTCCCGATAGCTCCAGCTGCTGCCGTTGTTGTCGTTACAACAACCCCCCCCCACCCCGTTGCTGTCGTGTGTTATTGAACGAGTTTCTTTCCTTTGGACGATCTCACGCACCTTCTTTGACCTTCGGCGTTCCCCGGAAAGACTCTCTGGCGGGAAAAACGAACGCTTATCGCCTGCCCGGACGTCCAGAGTTTGCTGCACCTCCTGCCCCCCCACCCGCCCAACCCCGGTTGCTCTCGTCCTTCCACGCGGCTGGGTCGCCCTTCTGCTCGTCGGCCCTCCCGACGAACGCCGCCGTCGACAAGCAGAGACTTTAACTGCACCACGACCGCCCTGCTGCGCCAGCGCTGTCCGTGCTGCTCAGTGCTGGTTATTTTGATGTAGTCGATATTTTTCCAAAACCACCAATAAAAACTGTCATCCACCGCTGATTCCCATGCTTTTATTTTGTGAAGTCCCGGCTGCGGCGCTTTTGAGTCTGAATAAGCCCCCCATAAGCGCGAAGAAGAGCTGTGCGGGCGTTTGTTTTGACGTCCTCCCTCTTTGGTAACATTGTGTACATTCTTTTTATAGGATGATCGGTTTAGATATGCGGCCTCGTCCTGTAACCCCCCCCCCCCATGCACCCCTGTTTGAGCAGCGTTTCACACATTAATGGCGTCAGATGCTCGTAAAGGGGATTAATTCAGATGGACAGCTGAGGAAACAACGGGGCTGGCCCTTAACCCTCACTGGGGGGGGGGGTGTGATCGGCCGTATAGGGGTGGCGCGTGTCCCGCCAGGTAACTACTTCCTGTTTGTTTACCCCTGTTTGTTCGCCGCGTGTCCGCCGTGTTCCCGTCGTGCCCTTTTGCCCGCCAGGGAAATAGGTGAAAGGTTCTACGGAGTGGAATTTTCCCAAATTCTCCTCAACAGGAACCAGATGTGCGCTCCGAGGCTGCGAACGTGCACACACCCCTCCCCTCTACATATACACAGACACACACACACACACACACACACACACACAGCCTCCCTGCTCCCGCCCTTTGCTCCCCCCTTCCTCAGAAAATGCTGCGCGGGTGCGTCCCTCGCTCACATGGTGCGCGGCCTGGCTCTGAGGATGGACCGTGCACTGTTGCTGCTGTCCCTGCTGGCCCTGAGCGCAGCTGTGACCCCCCAGGCCCCGGGTAAGACCGCCGAGGCCCCAGGTAAGACCCCCCCCGACTCCTCGGACCGGCCTGATTGCGATCAATGGTCCCAGGAGACCGTTGGGACACCTCTTTATGACTAAATACCTGCAGGAGGGGGGGAGGGGGGTATCGATCGTTCCCGGGTGGTAATTAGTGAACAGGGTTTCCCACGCGGATCACAAATCAATGGGGGCGATGGTGCGGACATGTTTGTGCAGCTGACTCAGCGACGGACCAGCGGATATGAAGCTGGGGTCAGGGTCACTGCTAGGAGGGTTTCACCCCCCCCCCACGTGTGTGTTGACATGCACACACCCCCCCATGTGTTCTAAAGAATCGATGGGGTGTTGAAGCTCAGAAGGTGTGATGGAGGTCGCACGGAGAACCGCAGAAAAGGAGGATCGGGACGGAGACCAACGCTGCAGGACGCTGGACGAGAATTTTTTTTTTTTTTTTTTTTAAAGATAAAACGCACCTTCCGCTTTGAAGAAGTCGAAGCAAAAAATGGATTCATGAACGCTGAGGAGTAATGGAGCCACGCTGCCGCCCACGCAGGACTCACCGTCCTTCAGGACGAACAAATGGAGCTGAAGCAAACAAAGGGTCAACTGTGATGGAGTGACTGAGTCTGTGTGTGTGTGCGCGATTGTGTGTGTGTGTGTGCGCGTGCGCTACCACCACAGGGTCGTGTCCGCAGAGACTTCTGGGAGAGGAGAGGAGGAGGTCGTGTCCTCGGCCCTGCACATCCGACAGAGACTGCAGCAACAAGCGCCAGTGTCTTTGTGACGGCCAGTGTGGCCTCAGCTGCGTGGCTCCAGGTAACACGTGCGCGTGTGCGTGCGCGGGCTCGGTCATTACGGAACCGTTTGCGCGTATACCCAGCTGTATACCCAGCTGTGCCAGCACGCGTCATTGTGCGCCCCTTAAAGTGGTCGTTGTCGTTAACGTGGCCTGGGAGGCGGGTGAATCCACCGGGGCGCTTTGATGTGCCTTACCGCCGCCTTTCTTTGATCTCGTCCCCGCAGCTCGGACGTGTCCCTGGCCTCTCCCCCCCGGTGAAACCTCCGTGTCGCGCCTCCTCTCCCCCACCCACTCCTTCTCTGCCCAGCTGGAGGTGCGCTGCAAGCCCGGCTTCACATTGCCCAACGGCCTGGACGTGGCCGTGCGCCGTTGCCAAGGTGATCGCCAGTGGAGCGGGGACGAGCCCGTGTGCGCAGGTGGGTTTGAGAACGACGTTCCATGCGCACGAAGGTCGCTTCAACTTGATTTATGTTTCAAATTCTTCCTTTAAAAAACACGAAAGAGTCGTAGATGCACATATATCACTGTTACGCACAAATATCACTATTACGCAAGACCTTGTACCGGGACTGTTGCGCTTATCACCATGGCAACAGCGTTGGCCGTCCACGTGTGCTACCTTTGAGTTAATAAGCTCACATAAATAATAGATCTGCATGTGCTCGTCCTGCCCCAACATAGATAATGTTTACATTAGACAGTAAAGTTGGCCTGCGAGGCGACGTTCCATGGAAAACAACGCGTAAAAACGTGCTTTTAAAAGTATCCTGCACCCCCGGTAGACATAGTTGTATAACGGGAAACACGCCGAGCCGCATCGCAAAATGAAAATGCGCAAAGTTTTTAATGACCTGCGGCGACATCTGAATAGGTTCAGCGGAGGAATGCGCTGGCTTCATTGGCCACAGCCGGCCCGCGTAAACACCCAAACAGGCGCAGCTGACATTGATTGCGCAGAGAACCTTCAATTAACAGAAGTAGCACTGCGGCGGAGGAACAGTTCGACTTTCGTGTGCTGGTCTGAAGGAAAGCACGCAAAAAAGAAGGCGAAGTGTTTCGGGGGAAAGAAAAGACAAAGGGGGAAACTCGTTCTGCGGCAGGAAGTCCGCGAATTCAAACCATCGGTGCGCTCTCCCCCCGCGGCTAAAGCTCAACAAAAAATGGTGCCGGAGCTTCGTCGCGCACCTGAACCTTCTTAAATGTGAACTCAGCTGTCAGCCCCCCCCCCGCCGCTGGGAGATGGGCATAAGGTAGGTGGGCTTCGAACCAGCCGGAGCGTTTGCATTGTGCGTGCTTTTGCGTGTGTCGGTGTGTGAGTGGAGACCCTTCATGGCTGTGGAGAGGCGGTGGGCGGCACAGAGTGCGAATGTGTGTTCATCCAGGTTTTTTTTTTATGTACATTAGATGTGAATATTTGTGTGTGTGTGTGTGTGTGGGCGACAGATCACAGTCAGGAGAGTCACAGAGCTCTCTTGCTCATGCTGCTCCAGGCCTCTCTGTTCCTCGCTCTCCTCTCATCCTCTTCCATCTGAGGTCTCTGGCGAGGTCTCTCTCCCTTTCTGCCCCCCCATCGCAGGAGCTGAGGACAAGCCCGCAGCTCTGGATGTGCGCAGAACCTCCCGGTTCCATCGATGTCGCCTTCACGCTCTGCTCAATTTCTCGTGTGTGTGTGTGTGTGTGTGTGTGTGTGTGTGGGGGTTCTGATGAGTTTACCTGCTCCGCGGCACCGTTGGCACTGCGGCGTGTGTGGGCGGCAGCCGCGTACGAGGCGGGGGGGGCGCGCGGACGTGGAGAAGAAAACTCGGCTCCGGGCTCTCGTGGCTCCCATTGGTCCCTTTGCCTTCTCACATCGCCGGTTTCTTGGTTTTCCTGATGCCGAAGACGGCCTCAGGGCGAGAGCTGGATCGGTACCTCTCAAAGCGGCCTCCTGCTCTGAAGCCGGGCGTTTGATGGAGCCCGGGTCACCGCTGCGCCTCTCCAAGTACCACTTCTGATATTTATACTCTCCAGGAGCGTTCGGTGCTCGAACCTTCAGGAACGCAGCCAGCCAGCTGTTACACAATGTACACACACGTACTCCAGCTGGACTGGGTGGGGGGTGTTCTAGATGTGTCAAAACACCTCACTGAGCCACAGAAACAGCTAAATGCCCCCCCCCCCACGCTCCTCTTCGTTGTCCGTCTCTCTCTCTCCCTCTCTTCTCGCCCCTTTGTTGTTCTGATGGTGCCGCTGATCCTGACGTGCTTCCCATCCCGGAAAGGCAGGATTCTGTTCGCTCCTGTGATTCAGCGGCGCCACATTTCCCTCACGGTGGTGTCACCATGACGATGGCTGAGGAGGAGGAGGAGGATTGGGGGGGGGGGGTGGGCTTCCTGATCTTTTAATTAGCTGTAATTTCACAATTCAAAGGGTTTGTTTTTGCGCAGACGCTGAAACCCAAGAGTCGGACCTCTTGTCCCGCCTTCGGACACCCAGACCGTGCATAAAATCAGTCATCGTCAAAAGAAAGCGATATTTTGAGGGGGAAAAAAATGTAAAAACAAATGCACTGATGTTTCCTGTTTAAAAGTGGACTGATCGTTGATCATTGATGGAAGTGAAATTCGAAGGCGGTAATGTTCCAGGAACGTCGTCATCGGCCTTTGGCGGCGTGCTCAGGTGACGGCGCAACTCGCCATTCACCTGCGTCAAACGCTTTCAAATAACACCCCTCTGCGATTTTTCCTTTGCTTTCATCATGAATACAATCGAAGGAATCGATTGAAAGCTTTGATCTTATTGCTCTTTTGTTGACCCCCCCCCACAGAGGCTGAAGGTGCCCACCAGAGCTGCCCCTTGCCCCGGGAGGTCACGGACACCTTCGACATCCAGGGCGATGCCGCGGTGGGGACGTCCATCCGTTACAGCTGCCTGTCTGGGTGAGGGGGGTGAGGGGGGGGATGGATTTGGAAGGGTGGGGGGGGGGTGCTGTGAGTGTGTGGGCAGGAGGTATTAAACCCCCCCCCACACACACACACACCCGGAGTGAAGGGTGTAGGTAGAGATGGAGGGAATGACAAGCTGGAGTGTGAAGGAGAGGGAAGGCTTGTGGGGGGGGTTGGATGATGACGGATGAGCGGCATGAATCAGACGGCGGATCTCCGACTGAGCGATCTGGGTCATTCCAGCCTCGTCTGGTTCTGACTCATCGCTTGGAACGTGTCAGGCCGAACATTTCAGACGGGAGTATTTTTCACACCCCCCCCAGCATTATTTATTAAAAACAAGACGCTCTCGGTCGTTACGACTGTAAATGTCACCCCCCCCTCCCTCTCTTCCAGCGCAGACGTGGTGGGGAGCAGAGAGAACTACTGCCAGGAGAACCAGACGTGGCGGTATCCTCACCCCATCTGTAAAAGTGAGTCTTCAGAGACGCCCCCCCCCCCATGGCATTAGCACATATCTGACGGGTCCCTTCCTGTGGGCAGATGTGCAAAAAATAAATTAATAATGATAAAAAAAAAAGCGGCTCTGAGCCTCCCGCGGTGCTTTCCTGCCATCTTGTGGCCTTCCCCCGCACCTGCACGTCGGTCCCGACAAAAGCAGGGAGCAGCCCCCCACACACACACACACACACACACACACCCCTGATCGTGTGTCTCCCCCAGATGTGCACTGCCGCCCCCCCCAGGAGGTGGAGCAGGGCTACGTGGTGGCCGTGCAGAAGAGCGAGTACGAGGCGGGCTTTGAGATCCACTTCCTCTGCAAGAAGAACTTCCTGCTGGACGGCCCCCAGACGGTCACCTGCCTGGCCAACGGCAGCTGGAGCCAGGCCCCGCCCTCCTGCAGAGGTAAGGCCCTCCTGACCCCCCCCAGCACCACCACCTCCCACCTGACACGTCCACGCTCCTCCCCCTCCCCAGCTCGCTGCCTCATCCCCGCCGAGCGGAGCCGCGTGGTCATCGGCGGGGTCAAGCGGTGGCCCTTCGACGTGACCGACGCCATGGTGCCCCACGGCCAGAACGTGACCTTCTACTGCCGACATCCCAGGAAGCAGTGCGGCTTCGGAGCGACCCAGACGTGCTTCGACGGGAAGCTGCAGCCCCCGGCCTGCTACCTCGGTAAAAACGCAAAAAAAAAGAGAACAGCTGGAGGCGAGCGCAGCCTCACCACCTCCCCTCTGCCCCCCCCCACAGAACCCACGTGGCTGCAGTATAAGCTGTACCCCCACCGGCTCGTCTCGGAGATAAAGGAGTGTGAGGCCGGGGACTTGGAGTGATGACCCCGACCCCCCCCTCACCACCGCCCACGAAAACTCTCACGTCCACTGAGATCGGGCCTCCTCCCGCCTCTCGCCCCACCTTTACGACCACGGGTCAGGAGGCTGAGGGAGGCTGAGCTCGACCCCCTGTGCCCCCCCCCCACACACACACACCCCATCACCCCCGACGCATCAACCACGCGTCCGACCCTGTGAAATCCTCACTGTGATCTCCGCCGAGCGTGACGCACCAAGTCTGGAGGCTTGCAAGTGTTCATTGTAATAAAAGTGATGTCAGAGCTGGTCTCCTGTGCTGGGGGCGGAAGCGCCGCGCGTCTCGGTCCCCGCACCTCTCGGAGGCGCGGGGAGCCTCCGACGACGACGGGCTGCGGGTTCAACCGTACTCATAGGCTGAACATGGCTACTGGTCGGACACGGTAGGCTGCGACACCATAGCAACTCCCCTTGACCCCTCCCTCCCTCGGCATTCGCAGCATCACCCTTTACACTGCACAGTCATATTTGGTCCTCCGGAAATATCCTCCGCACGGGTAAGCCAGTCCTCCTGCAGCGTCCGTATGGGTGGAGTATAGTTTAAAATGTAGTTTTAAATGTATGGGGCCAATGTTCGGCGCGTCCTCCGCCGGCTCTCACAGGGGAGCCGGAGCTAGCGCCGGCGCACAGGGAAACTTTGTCCAAAAGCTGCCGGGTTGCGCTCTCGGTGCCTCGGACCCTCGACTGTAAAATGGCTGGCTGCAGGTCCGAGCGAGCACCGACTCCAAAGGAAGGAGCCCATCGCCACTTTCTGTAAATATACACGCTTCTCTCTCCCGACCGTCGCGGTAGTGATGGCGTAGTCCCAGGTCCGAGGGCTGTCAGGGGCGCACACGCACCAAATATTTAGATTGGCGTTTCGGACCTGTGCGTAATGGCGTCCATCCGGACGGAGCTCCCGGCTGATCCCAACACATTTGAGGAAGGCGCTCACGTTTTTGCAGCCGGGTGGGATCTGCGCGCGGTTAGCGGGCGGATCAGACGTGAAACGCTGCGTTATTTATCGTGCATGTGGATTGTGGAAGTGAGCGAGGCAGGAAATGTCTCGCTCGCACCCCCTCCGAGCCGCGCTACGTCTCTCCGAGTGACCGACGGCTGCGATCGGGTCCTTCCTTCCTCCCCACAACCCCCCCCACCTCCACCCCCCCAGCCCCCCGTAACCTCTCCCCCCGCGGTGACGAACACAAAATCGCCGTTCCCTGGTTTTTGGAGAGGAGAATGTAAGAGGCACAATTACCGGGACGGTTCTGATGTGGAGGGGGGGGGGGTGTTGGATGGGAGGAGGGGAGTGTGTGTGTGTGTGTGTGGGGGGGTGGGTGGTGTCAAAAGAGTCGATCCTCTTGTGCGGAGGAGGGGGGGGGGGTCAGATAACTAAATTTCCAGGCTCGGATGGTTTAAAAAGTCAGAAACTGACCTGTCCTCTGGACTTGAACGCATCAGAGTCACTGACTCTCTCGAACCCGCCGCGTTGTTTATTGAATTAAATCCGCGCAGCCGCGTTTTTTTTTTTTTTTTTTTTTTTTATTTGCATGTTAATGTTGCTGCCTGACCTGGAGCATAATTATCCCACTCCTGTTCCATAGAAACATAAATGGGTATGCTCCAAAATGGATTCTCATTTGGCATCAGTCCTGATCAGTGGCAGCTTGGATGTCCAAAATGGCAGCCGGGGCGCAGAGGGACCGGAGCCGGCGGCAGAGGCCCCCCCGGAGTCACGGGCACGGAGCTCGCCCCGCTCGGCGCCAGGTAACCTCCAGCCCCGTCCCGTCAGGGCGGCGGTGGCCATCAGGCGAGATGCTCTGTCAATCAGTGGGAAAAAGCCAGGCGCGGGCGGGGCTTGCGAGCCAGCCTCTCAGGAAGAGCGCGTCATTGGTGGGCTCCAGCCGCCAATGGCGGCGGAGCCCGGAGTGCCTGCGCCGCGCAGCCGGCCAATCAGACTCGGATGTGTCGTCCCCCCGCAGCGCGGCGGACCAATCGCAAGCGCCGCCATCAGCCGAACCAAAGACTTTCCCCGCTCTGCTTTTACATCTGTTGGAACCCTGGCAGACAAAAACAGACATGATGTTCGCATTTCTGCTGATGGGGACGAAGAAGAGAGGGAGGAGAAACGCCCCGGTGTTAAACGTGAATCATTCCAGAGACGGGAAAAACTGCCTGTAAAGAGAGACGCGCTGAACAATAAAGTTTCTGCAAACGACTTGGAGACGTCTTTCATTTCTAGCCATAGTTCAGTAAAACCTCTGAGCCTGCAGGGGATTAAAGGAGAAAGGACGGAGGAGAGAAACGTCCCGGAGACGCCCCCCCCTCCTCCGCAGGAGCTGGACTTCCAGCCCGGGGGGTCCGCGGAGGAGCAGACGGAACCCCTGGACCTGAGCTTGCCCAGGAAGAAGGAGAGGCGGTGCGGACGCCTCCTGGACGATACCGGCTGCGAGGGCCTGCTGATCATGGAGGTGGACGAGTACGAGGGGGAGGGAGACCGGGACATCGTGGAAGAGGATGAGGAGGCCGCTCCGCTCCGGGAATCTCTCCTGTCTCAGTTTTTGTCTACCTCTGTCCTGACGTCCCTCTCCCTGACAGAGGAGGACACCGAAGACCTCCTCCTCATCGACGACCAGGGAATCCCGTACACGCTCACGCCCGACGGCCTCAAAGTGCCGCAGGTGGACCTTCCCGCTCCGGCGGCTCTTCCTCCGGATCGGGAAGACTCGGCCGAGGAGGAAGGCCGTCCCTCGCCCTCGCCAGCGGACCCCGAACCCAGCCGGAGCCCAGGCCCCCTCCAGCCTTCTGCCGAGACTGACCCCCCCTCTCCGGCCCCCGCGGCGGACGAGGGGTCGCCGCCAGCCGAGGGCGGTCAGGCTCGGGCTCCGGAACTCTTCGCCGCCGCGAACTCTGGCCCGTCTCAAGCGGCGGAGCCAAGTTTCCAGTCTGCTCAGGCTCAGGCTGTTCCGTGTCCTTCCTCCGGGACGCCAGCCCCCAGCCAGCCCATTCAGATCTTTCCGAACCCTCCCGCCAACGCCCCCCTCCTCTTCCTGTCCCCCTCCTCTTCCTCGCCCCTGCTGTCCCCGGCTCCTCTGGGCCTCACCCTCCCCCTCGCCGTTAACCAGCCGGCTTCCTGCTCTTCCACGCCCGTGTATCTCCTCCTTTCCTCGGTGCCCTCTTCCACCGGGGGAGTCTACCTCCACCCCGATCGCTGTCCTCGACCCCTCCACGGGTCAGCTGTCCAAGATCGATGCGGCCTCGGCCCCGGTCCCCCTCCCTTTGCCCCCGAGCGAGGTCGGCGACCTCGGCCCGCCTCTGCCCAACCTGTCCCACCCGGTCATCCGGCTGACTCCCAACAACCCCCCCGTCGTCGTGCCGGGAGCGACCAACGTCCCCGCGGGCTCCGTTTTCGCCCCCTTCCCGCCCCCCTCGTCCCCCCCAGCTCTCCAGAGCGAGCTGGACGGCGGCGCGGCCGTCCTCCTCCGCTCCGAAACCAACTCTTCCATTCCAAGCTCGGGAAGTCAAGCCATACTGGGAGGTGACGCCGAAGAGGCGTCCCACACAAGCAATGAGCCATTGTCCCCAACCACCGGGCCCCCCCCACGCTCCCCGGGGGCCCGGTCACCAGCCACGGAGCCCCGGTTCGACCTGTCGGGCGTGCCCACGCAGCACTTACCTCTGGACGACCACCTCTACTTCTCCAACCCCGCTGCTGCCTCCCCCTCCCCCCCCGTCGCCCCGGTCCTCTCCCCGGGCAAGCTGGACCCCCTGGACCCCGGCTCCCCCAGCAGCATGGGGCCCCGCAGGGTTCTGTACTGCCAGCTGTGCCCGCGGGTCTTCTTTTACCTCTCTGACCTTGAGCGCCACGCAATCACGCACTCGCAGAAGAAGCCCCACGTCTGCCAGCAGTGCGGCAAGGCCTTCAAGCGCTCCAGCCATCTGCAGGTAACACCCCCACCTTTGAGCTGCTGCTTTGGGTCAAGGGTCAGCCCCTCCCCAGTGGGACAGATGTTGGGGGTAAATGTGCAGTGTTGTGAGCGTACAGCGTGCATGTGCATGTGATTTTAAGGTGCTCCGCCCTCCCCTACAGGCTGAAACCCGCACATTTGGCTGGTTGACTTTGGGTCTTGAGCAGCCCCCAGGTCTGAATGTGTGTGTGTGTGTGTGTGTGTGTGTGTGTGTGTGTGCGAGAGTGTGTGAGTGAAAGGTGAGTGTGTCCCATGATGGATGAGGCTTCATTTCTCGCTGGGACAGGCCCCTCCTTTGGGGAAGGATTTGAGTGGAAGAACAAAAACTTGTTGTGCGAGTGTGGTTAATCAGCATATTTAAATTCTGCTGCACGCTGTGCAGCGTGTGTGTGTGTGTGTGTCTGTGTCTGCATGTGTGAGAGACAAATGATGTAATCTGAAACCTCATCTCAACAGGGAAAGGGCAAACCTCAGAACCAGATGTGACCCACGGGGGGGGGTGTGGAAATCAACTCTTGTACTGCACCTCCAGGATAATGTGTTAACTCAAAATAGTTCCTCAAATTAAAACGACCAGCTGTGTGAAGTAGAGTGAACTAGAAGCACCTTTAATGTGAGAAAGCTGCATGACTGAACTTTTTAAATGAGCCAAGCGAGTTAGCGAATCACTCTACCTGCTTAACTCGCTCTCCCTTTAGCCCCGCCCACTTTCCCAGCAGCTAAACGGGCCTCGTTCGTAAATGTGTGTTTCGGTGCCGGGAGGAGGAAGATCTTTACGTGTCTGATGCCTCGAGAGCCTAAAGGCGGTCCTGTGGAGCTGATCGATATTTTCACCCCCCCCACAGAGACACAAGCACATCCACACTGGCCAGAGGAACTTCGTGTGCTCCATCTGTGCCAAACGCTTCAGGGAGGCGGGCGAGCTCCAGCGCCACCAGCGGGTCCACACGGGGGAGAAGCCCTACCAGTGCCAGCTCTGCCACACGCGCTTCGCCGAGCGCAACACGCTCCGCCGGCACACCAAGCGCAAGCACCCCTACCACCAAGTGGCCATGGAAATGCTGAGCGAGGGGCGGGGGGGCGTGCGCGGGGGGGGCGAGGGGGGGGCGCTGGGGATGCGGGAGGAGGAGGAGAGCGCTGAGTGGTACAGCTCCACCGTGTCCAACCTGGACAACTCGGAGTCGGAGGGGGAAACTTAGAAAGTCTGCCTGCACATGGACTTTAAAGAGTGGGGAAGGGGATCAGAACCTTCCCTATCAGCTAAACTTAAAAAAAAAAAAAAAAAAACAAGCTTTTACTATATTTATTAATGTTTTGAACTTATTTATTTACATTCATGTTTATTATTCCCGGTCCCTTGAGGAGATAACACACCCTACCTTCATTTGAATCTTCCCTGGGTGAGAAAACCTGCACTTATTTAAAAAGAACGGCTTTTATGGGAGTATAAAATACTAATTTGGAGCCCCAATCGCCATAAAGTCCACACCGAATCCCTCAAGTGCTCAGAAAAGTTTAACTTATTTACTCCTAACAGTTCTATTTGTCTATACAAAGAGTACTATTTGTAAGAGAACTGCACTAATGCACTATATGTTAAAGATATAATCTTTCCTACTGTCAGAGACACTGTGAGTCATTTGCACTTTTGATTTTCACTAAATGTTCACTTTTTTATATCGTGAAGGATTCGTTTGAAGGACTTTTGTTTGTTGACCTTTATGTTTTTCTATCCTGTGACTTTGATATGTTGCCATCAATTCTAACATGAACACGAAATTCCAGTGTTTTCCTTTGATGTGAGTTCTGTTAATATATTTTAATAAAAATCTCCATCCATAACTGATTCTTGGCTCCGGACTCTTTCGCTTTTAATCCTCGGTTTTTTTAAAAGGCCAGTTTTACTGCCACACGCGGTTAATATTTGCGATTCGTTTGATTTTTAAACGGTCCATCTTTTATTTGTATTGCACCTTTAAGCGTGACCACAGGCGACCAAAATGCTGTTCAAGGTATAAATCCTGTGTAAGATCAGCCATCAGGCCAAAATTAATGATAAAAACAGCTAAAAATAACCTTTAACTGAAGCAAAGACATAAATATTTAAAAGCGTTTGTCTTTCCTGAAGCAAAGCCAACGAAGCCTTTTTATAGGTCAATCCTTCAATTAATGAACAGGTTGGTTGAAATATATATATATAAATATATATAAACACATATGTACATATATGTGTTTATATATAAACACATGGATATGTACATGTGTTTATATATAAACACATGTACATATATGTATATGTGTTTACATATATGTGTGTTTATATATAAACACATTTGTACATATATATGTGTTTATATATTACAGTATTGAGATGAAACACCTGATGTTTCTTCTTTTTCTCCTGTCAGCTTTTGACCTTCACATCATACCTCACATCTGTACTCCACGTTTACATCAAACTCAGTTTTATAAAGTCAACTGAGAATAAATCAGTGGTTCACCTGTCGATGGTGTCTAAAGACGACGCTTCTCGAAGGAAGTTACGCAACTGCAGGAGGCGCCAAGAGCGAACACCCCCGTCTGCCCCGTCTGTCAATAAATAACCGCGTTACTATATACCCAACATTCACACTCAACGCCTCGTCTGCTCCCTCGCGTGTGTTTTACACACTGACCGATTTGTTGAGGCGTCTACGCGGGCATGGCGGCGGGCGAGGGGAGCGGCACGTTTAAAGGGTTTAACGCTGGGAACTGGAGGGAAGGAGCAGAAGGCCTGGGAGAGGGTTGAAGGTTCAACGCTGCCTCTGAACCAGGCAGGGCCGCTGCCCCGTGAAGGACAGTGTTACAGGAAGCCGAGGTTTACTGTCAGACCTGTGGGGACGCTCTGGTCGTTGGGGCCTCTGATGTTCCCCCGAGGTCTGCAGCACCCCACCGTAGCGCACCGAGGTCGGCTCAGACAGCAGATTTATTAGAGTCCCATAAATAATGGACACAAAACTGTCTCCTGATTAGCTCCTGCTGCCTCTCTGAGCCCGAAAGGTCCTCAGTGATGAGAATTCTGAATATTCTACTGGCCCCGTGTGTGTGTGTGTGTGTTCTTGTATTTGGTGCATATTTTAAGCAGTGAGGTGACATTTTCACTAGTCCTGGTTACAACCGTAACCTTGGATTAGTTAGTTGGGTTGGTTAGGGAGCTGAGGAGTGAAGTATGTCTATGAAAGTCCTCGCAAAGTTAAAAGTACAAGGATGTGTGTGTGTGTGTGCGTGCATGTGTGCAAGGTTGGAAACTGACCAGACTGCTCAGAGCTTCAAAGTGCAGTGATGGACAGACAGGTGGGTGATGGAGACGGCTCACAGTCTGTGTGTGTGTGTGTGTGCATGTGTGTGTGTGTGTGGTAGGCCAAGTGGAACAGGCAGCAGGGTTTCTGAGTGGCACAAGGCACATGGCCAAGTGATTGAAGTGATAAAGGTGGAGAGCAGGAGGACTGTGGAGGGGGACGAGGGGTGTGTGTGTATGTGTGTGTGTGTGTGTGGGGGGGGTCCAGGGTGCAGATGAAATAAAGCATGTTAGATGGGTGTGTATCAGTGTTTTATTCCCTTTGATGCGTTTTGCACTTTGATATGTTTGTTGTGTTTCCGCTCCGCTGCCTCTCTCCCTGATATTGGCCCCGACAGTAAAAGTGATGGAAAGTCTAACTAACCATGGATGTTCGTTAGGGGGGGGGGGTGTCGGTGCGCAGATCGGCCGCCAGAGGGCACACTTACACTCATGATGTCCTGCATGCAACCCTCCTCCCCCCAGCCCACCTCCCCTCCCTCCCCCATCCTCCATGCTGTCGATCAGCTCTCTCAAATGGTGGAAGGTTACTCGGTGCAGGAGCGAAGGGTCGTGCCGAGGCTGGAGGGAGGTGGGGGGGGGGGGCTAAATCCAACCTGCATGTTTCCCAGACCTGAAGAACGTTTCTGCAGCAGTTAGTTACAGGTTTAGACAACGGAGTCCAGAATTATACAGGGAAATACGATATTCCACAGAGGTTGGCCTAACGTGTGTGTGTGTGTGTGTGTGTGTGTGTGTGTGTGTGTGTGTGTGAGGGAGAGAGCGAGACAGGAAGAAGGAGGATAACAGGTGTTAATCAGAAAGGGAACCCTGCTGTAAAGGAAGAGGGTGCAGCTGTGGGGGGGGGGGCGCGCTTACATCACCTTTACCCCCCAGTAATGTGCCAACGCTCCGAGAACGCCCCGCGTCCACAGACGTCTATTGGCGACGGGCAGAAGAAAAATCGCCCCCCTCCCAACAACACCACGGTTGTGAAGCAGCTGTGGTCTGGGGGGGGGCTGGATCCGGGCTCCCCTTCGTTCTGTCGTCCATTAGCGGTCCCATTTCGTTCCATGGCAACCGTAATTGTCTCTGATTAGCGGGTCGCGATGTCAGGCTTCACCCAACATAAGGCAAAAATGGGAGGACCCCCCCCACACACCCCGTCACCCCCCCACCCCTGCCAACCGCCCACCCGCCCCGCCGGGGTTGCTCCACAGCCACGGCCTTCCTCCTGTCATCGTCGTAAAGACGTTACCTCCTGTGCACCGTAGCACACCCCCCCCCCCACCGACATTTGCCGTCTCTTCTTCCTAATGACACCCCCCAACACCACACACACCCCCCTCCAAATGACCTGCTGAACCAGCACACGCTGGCCCGTCCGTCAAATCCACGCAACAGGTGCTGCAGCCATGACCTCACTTCCCCCACTTTTCCCCCCTCTGCAGCCTGGACCATGGAAACACACACACAGACACACACACACACACACACACACACACACACTACAAACAAGAACACACACAAGCACAGACACACACAAGCACATACACACAAACATGCAAGCACACGCATGCAATCACATACGCAAGCACACACACACGCGTGTACTTCTATCTTTGTGAGGTCCACAGCCATACTGTATGCCCCCCCCCACTAACCAGTCCTGACCCCAACCTCAAACCAGTTCTTGACCCCAAAACAGTCCTGCACCCGCGATGTCCCCACTTTGATAGCGCACACGCACGCCGAATTTTGCGCTCTTCTGGCCTCTGCGGGGATTCGGACTGAGGCTAACTCACCGACCCCCCCCCCTCCCCGACCCCCCCATTAAAGTGCCTCTTTATTCTTATTTCTTCTCTTTGCAGAAGGTTGACTTTTTATGAAGGACCCGGCGCACCAGCGCGTTCTGGCACCAGGTGAGACGATGGGGGGGGGGGCTGTTGGTTGAGGGGAGGGGAGGTGCTGGGTGAGGGGGGGGGGGGGTGACACAAGGCCACGGGGGGGGAGGAGGGAGGGGTAAAGTTTGACAGTCGCTCCCAGTTGGCAGCAAGTATCCAGGATGGTTCGGGGTGGCCAGGGAGCGGGGCAGAGGTAGACGGGGTGACTCTATCCTGAGGGGGACGAAGGAGCCGCAGATCCTCTTCTCCTTCTTTTTTTTTTTTTTTTTTCTGGCCCCTCGTCTCCGTTTCACCTTCAGGAAGGACGAAAAGAAAAGAAAAGAAGAGCTATAACATGAACATCAAAGAGAGGAATCATCATTAACTCGCTCCTGCGCGTCATCTCGCACCTCTCTCGGTTCAATCTTAAATCCACTCCGACTCCCCCCGCGGGACTTCCTCCTCTCTCCTTCCTGTGAGTATTCTCTTTCATTCTCGGCGTTTTCCGCCGTCTCGTCGTGGAGCCGCGCCCGCGGCGGCGGGGAAATATCAATCTTGTTATCCGAGGGCGGACGCGGGTGCGAGCGGCCTGCTCTTGTAAATAAGCTCGTCGGTGCTGGGGGGACCGGAGGGAGCCGCGGCACGACCGCAGCTGTTCCGAGCGCGGGCTCGTGCGCGCCCCCGCGTGCGTGTGCGTGCGTGTGCGCGCAGGCCTCCGGCTCAGATCGATACTGCTAATAGTTTGCGCGCTCATGCAGCGTTTGCTGGTAGGACACGCCGGTCGTCGCGGGGGTGATGCGGCCTCACGCCGCCTGCAGCCGGGACGTCTGGAGGGGGGAGGGGGGGGGGTATGACGGGTCGAGTGTGGGGGGAGCACTGGTGCCTGAGATGACCCTCCATCCATACATCCATCATCCATCCATGCATCCACCATACATGTAAGCATGCATCCGTCTTTCCATCTATCCATCCGTCCATACATACATACATGCATCCATCCACCCATCCATCCATCTATCCATGCATCCATCCATGCATCCACCCATACATCCATCTATCCATCCATCCACCCATCCATCTATCCATGCATCCATCCATCTATCCATCCATCCATCCATCTATCCATGCATCCATCCATCTATCCACCCATGCATCCATCCATCTATCCATCCATCCATCCATCCACCCACCCATCCATCTATCCATCCATCCATCCATCCATCTATCATCCACCCATCCATCCATCTATCCATCCATCCATCCACCCATCCATCTATCCATCCACCCATGGATCCATCCATCTATCCATCCATCCATCCACCCATCCATCCATCTATCCATGCATCTATCCACCCATCCATCCATTTATCCATCCATCCACCCATCCATCTATCCATCCACCCATGGATCCATCCATCTATCCATCCATCCACCCATCCACCCATCCATCCATCTATCCATGCATCCATCCATCTATCCATCCATCTACCCATTCATCTATCCATCCACCCTTCCATCCATCCATCCATACACACATCCATGCATGCAACCATCCATCCATCTGTCTATCCATCTGCTTGTCCATCCATCCCTCCCTCCCTCTATCCATCCATCATTGTCATCCATTCATCATCTATTTATCCATCCCACCCATCATGAATGGATAGATGTATCCATCCATCTCTGCTCTGCTTTAGATGCCTCTATCAATATCATTTTTTTTCTTGCTGTTAAATAACAAGCCTCTCCCTCTTCCTCTCCCTCTTTGTCTTCCTCTTCCTCTCCATGCGACAGGTGGAGTGTTCCTGCGGAACCAGGGACACCAGGAACTTCCTCTCTTTCTCTCTCTCTCTCTCTTCTCTCTCTCTCTCTCTCTCTCTCTCTCTCTCTCTGGCTTCCTCCACCATGACACTGCTGGCCTCAGAGAGGTCGCTTCTCATCCGGAGCAAGTTCCGTTCAGGTGAGGAGGCTGCAGCCGGAATCACCCTGGAACAATGGCTCTAACACCAGGGACATAATTAGCAACATCAGCACCGATGTACGGAGGTGAAGTGTCAGTAAATGCTATTGGCTGCTCGGCCACCCTGTCCGTCATGTGATTGATCGAGCGACTGTATCGACCACGGTGGATGGATTTAGGGATGATCTGTCCACAGATGGAGACGTCTCCAATGGATGTGAGGACAGTTGAGCCTGCAGCTAAAGATTGCTGGGCATTCGGGGCGTTTAAAACACAAGAGGCACCGTTAGAATCTCGTTAAAACGGAGAGCGAGCTGCCAGTAAAGTCTTTTTATACAGTCTCGTAAAACTTCCAAAGCCATTCTCTGGAACTGAACCCATTTCAGATTTCCCACAGTCTTCTACAGTGAACGTAAAGAGAACACATGCAAGTATCCGTTATTGTCAAATCAAGTAAATAAATGAGATGTAATTAATGTTTGACACCTTAAAGTCCCAATATAAGACACACTTAAGGGTGTTTTTAAATATCCTGTTAAGGCAAGGCTAATTAAATTAAAGCAAATGACTTGAGATGCACTCCGTGTCTAACGGGGAGGACGAGGTAAATGGGAAGGCTACACCGATCCCATGAGCTGGAGCGGTTGTTGCCGCGTTGCCATGCAGCTGTTGCCAACGGTCGGGGGGGGAGGGGGGGGCAGACCGACGGGGAGACGCTGTAGAGACGGCCCCGGAGGTGCTGGTGCACCGTCACCTGCTGAAAACGTGAGATTCCTCAAAGCAGCTGCTCCACTGGAGCTCGGGGATGTGTGTAAGGATGTGTGAGTCAACGTCGATGTGTGACGTGAGGCCAGCGTTGGAAAAGTTCCCCGATCTCGAAGCAGCTCGCTGCGATCGATACGTCACAATAAACGTGGGCCTCGTGGACCACGAAGGTCAGGATTGATTAGTATTTTCCCGTTAAAATGTCGTTTAAATATGTCGTTCTGGACGGGCGTCTCTTCTGTGGAGTCACCTGTGCTGCGGTGTCATATACCCCCCCCCCACTGGGAACATTTGATGATTCCCTCCTCTTTAGCAGCAGCCATCGGCAGGCGTGAGTCACTGAGCGGTCTATACGTTCAGCCCCAACGTAATGTGATTTGAAATGGTGCACGGCTGCATCTGGCCTGCCATTTCAAATATAAGGCAATCTGGTGGTGGATGCACAGCAGGGGGGGTGCTCACACACACACACACACACACACACACACACACACACACACACACACACACATGCAGAAATCAAATGGAAATTCTATGATAAGCTCTTCTTCCCTGGTCTTCATGGCAACAGAGCGCGGCCTTGTTAATCTGATCGGCTTTAAAGCCACATTTATTATTATTTTTTTTCTTGTTTTGCGTTGCGAGAGGAGCAAGAGATTGTGTGGTGGGGTGGGGGGGCCATGGGGGGGGGGTAAAGTTAGCCGTACCAATGGGGATGACGTTGGGAGGAAGGGGGGAACGGGAGAGAGGCTTGTGGAGAGAGCGGGACAGCTGAAGGGGGGGATGGGGACAACCGAAATAGACATACTGAAAGATAAATAGTCACTGACCCCCCCCTCGCAACCCCTCCTCACAGCCCTCTACCCCGGCCCTCGTCTGGTCTCTCATGTCTCAGAACCCAGAGGGGGGGATGAGGTTGTGTGTGTGTGGTGGTGGTTGGGTGGGGGGCGCTGCTTCACCTGCTCATGTGCGGACTGAATGCTAATGAATGCCCCTGCATGTGGCGGGCAGCCGCGCACCAGAACACGTGTGCGGGCCCGTTTGGTAACCGACAGGCACCTCAAAGTCAGTGCCCCGGCCTCGCTCCCTGGCCGAATTTCGCCACCACCCCACCCCACGCTCCCTGAGGAGAAATTAGATTACCCCGCCGCTCCGTCAGCGTAACTCGAATTGATATTTCCCATTTTTCATCCGTCTCCTGTTCTTGTCTTTCAGTCCTGCAGTTGAGGATTCAGAACCGAAGGCAGAGCGAGATCAATGCGGACCCTGGTTAGTCTGTGTGTATTATTAACATTGTGATTGATCAATCTGTGCTGGCCGAAGGTCCGGTTTGATATTAATGGTCTACAGGTCATCTCTTTTCGCTGACAGATAATTGCTTATTGATCCGTAAAAGCCTCCCGTTTCGTTGCGCTCGTCAGATTTTACTTCCGAAAGTTTAATTTTCCAAAGCCCGTTTCAGCCCAACCTCCAAAATGGAGTCTCTCCAGAACCGAGAGGGACGGCTACCCGAACAATACGCGCCACTCAAAAAAAGTACACCAAAACTGAAACATTCGAGGCTGTAGAAATGTAGAAAGCGCAGCTCCGAGCAGAGCTGGGGGGGGGGTGAGCTGGAGGCTTGGGCTCCTCTGCAGGGTCAACGGGTCGTGTGAGCTGCTCTTTGATGCTAATAGGGGCGTTATTATGTCATCTTACGGATACCTCTTCTCTCCGCAGGTTTGAAATCAGCTTCCCCTCCTCAAAAAACAGAGAAAGACCGGAGCGAAGCTCTTGTGAGTCCCCAGATTCACTCCCCCTTCATTATAGGTTTAAAGGCTCGATAGACTAGAGCAGTGAGACTCAGTTAAACGAGATTTTGTTATTTGATTCCTGTATTGATACTGTTGAGTTTTTCCATTATTGTGTGGAGTCTTTAGCCTTCATGGGGACTGGATTAGACTTGTGTGTCCTGTAACGTTCCCCTGACTGAAGTGTTTTCTGGGCTCTGTTTGTTGGTCTGACCCGCCGTTTCCTGATGCAGCGTCTCAGCGACAGCGGCGCTGCTCAGAAGCTGCCCTCTAGTGGTCTGAACCCTGAAACTGCACAAGGTGATGCCCTGCATACAGCGACGTCTCTGTCTCCTTCTGGCTTTGCCCTGTATGCGTCTCACACACACACACACACACACACACACACACACACACACACACACACACACACACACACACACACACACACACACACACACACACACACACACACACACACACACACTCTGACACTGGGTTTGGTTTTCATCCGCTGTCAGTTTTGCAGAGCTGTGACCTTGTTGCACGCTGGAATTCTGCATTTTAAGCTGACTGCAAACCCCGGTGTGAGTGACAGCGCACAAGAAACCTGCCTATCAAGGAATCAGCAATTCCTTGTATTACTGACATCTTCCTCACGCCTACCTCCTCCTCACCCTTCACCCTTTGATTGGAGTGAGGGCTATCATTACATAATTTGGCTTCTCCATCCTAAAAGCCCTCACTGCTCTTAAAAAAACGGAATAAAGGGACTACGTCTGTCTTTGAGCAGTGGTGATTTGGTCACATCACATCAATCACCTGATTTATGCTGCATCTCCCGCTGACTTGATCATGGAATCATCCCTTCCCGTACCCCCCCACCCTTTCCAACAGAGAGGACCGCCTGCGGCAGCCAGAGGCATAAGAAGGCTCGCCATGCCCAGGACCTCGTCGAGAGGGTCCAACATCCGCCCGGACCTGCGGAGCACAAGCGCACACTCTCTCTGGAGAGCGGTCAGTTTCCACCACTTCCTATTTGCCGGCCTGGTTCTCACCTGCTTCACTTCGCCCTCTTTCCTTTCCCGTGCCCTCAGGTTCCGCGTCTGAGTCGACTGATGTCCTCAAAGATGACATCGCCTCCTCACCCGCTGAACAACGTGCCTTTCCCAAATCCCCCGGCTTTTCTCCGCTGCCGGGGCTCTCTGGTGACCAATTAAAGAGTGAATTCCCGGCTGTAGGCCCGCCCCTCAACCACAGAGCTGCTCATGCTCAGGTGAGAAATGAATCCTGATTTTGTGAAGGTGCGACATGTCGCACTAGATGGAGAAGACGATGGACGACGGACGTTAATATCTCCTGATTACCACGTTTAAAGGGGCAATAAGTGAAGTTTTTCACCACTGGATTCACACCCCCTTCTACCTCTGCACCCCCCATCAGCAAACGAGGGTCACAACGTAATTTTTCACATCATTTCAGTGTTGTCGAACATGTTGAGTACTCATTAACTTATAACTGTCAGATCACAGTCGTCTTCAGGGGAATGTTTCATTCCGCTCTTGAAAATTCGTCCATCGCCTGCAGCCTTCTATAGGGAGGGGGGCAAGGGGGCAAGGGCCCCGAGAGGGGGAGGAGGCACAGGAGATTCACATGAACCAACCTTGATAATCCGATTTTTTAAATCCTCCTGTCTGAAAATTTCGCTTATTGCCCCTTTCAGGAACAGGAACATGTGTGTGTGGAAGCAATATCACCCTAACTCTTCTTTCCACCCTCAGTCTGGTTTGGCGTTGCTCTCGGCAACCGAAAGCATCAGACAACCAGCGAGTGTAACGCTCGGTGACTCAAACTCCATGGCAACCACCGGGAGACCAAACGGGAGCTATATGACCTCTCAGAACACCCCCCTGCTGCCAAAGGTAACGCAGGGTTAGTGCACGGTGATGCTGTTACATAAACGCCCGCTGCTACCGCTTTCAATCTCGCCGGCTCATTTACATGTTTGAGAGGTCCTCTATTTCCCTCGCTTGACACTAAAATTGTAATACCGAGACAGCGCGTGCTCGTCTGTCTCCTCGGAGCGCACTTGTTGTGATGTTTTCGGCAACATGAAAGAGCCTCGTGGCGGGCTGGCGGTCATCCGCCTGTTTCCCGCTCCGCTCGGAGCCGCTCTGCATTCATTACTGTCAATTTGCACTTCCTAGGGGGCTCAGCGTTCGCCCCGCGGGTTAACGCATTCACACGCGAGTAGCATCGCTGCATGTCAGAACCAGCGTGCGCTGTCATGCGAGGCATTTGTACGTTTCATGTAGGAGTTTAACCTCAACATGGGGCAGACGACGCGGAACGGCTTGGCATTTACTCGGTGGTATTTTACCTGCTTCCTCGTGAAATTAATCGGTGTGACCCTCGCAGTCTTGTGAAAGGTGGAAATATTTGTCCTTACAGACAGCCCGGCCTCCCAGCCCCGGCTTCTCCTCCTCCCTCCCCGCTCTCAGCTTCAGCCACCTCTCCCGTCCACGGAAACCCCGGGACGCCAAACCAAAAGTCAAGAAACTCAAGTATCACCAGTACATTCCTCCGGACCAGAGAGGGGGGGCTGGGAATGCAGGTGCTGCTCTACCCCCGACCTTTTCGGTCTTGCGGTGATGAAGGTCGCACTAACTCTAGGTCCACAGGGGGAGGAGCCAAACAAAAGAGCCCGGCCGCTAACCAGTACGTCGACCCGGCATGTTCCAGTATTCTGAAGCAGCAACAGGTTTTCCTCCAGCTGCAGATCCTCCAGAACCACCAGCAGCTCCAGCCGCAGCAGCAGCTCACAGTAGTGTCCAGGTGGGCCATCGCCGCACAGGCGGACCAGCAGGTCCCTGGTTCCTCCCGGAGTGTTAAAGCCTGTGTTCACCCCCTCTGTAGCGGAGATCGTAGTGACCTACTGAAGTCTGGAGTGGTGCCGATGAATCTCCAGCACGCTCCAACCACGGCCTCCCTGGACGCCAACCCTGCGCCCAAGTCCGAGCTCCTCCCCGCAGATCTTGATGATCTGACGGTAAGGAAACCCATAAAATCGCAAAAACAAACCATATAGGTGCAAGTACTGACCTTCTACTGTCGGCCCCCGCCTCCAGGTGTCGGAATTGAGGCAGCAGCTACGCAAGCGTGGCCTTCCTGTCTCTGGCACCAAGCCCGCCTTGCTACAGCGCCTCCGCCTCTTCCAGCTTCCCCGCTCCTGTGTCACTCCGGCGCCCCTCTGCCAGCTGGGCACCAGCCTGGAGCCCCTGGCCCCCCTCACCCCACTGCCGCTGTCGGGCCGGAGCCCCGGCTCCAGCTCCAGCTCCAGGCTGGACTCCCCCGGTAGCAGCCCGAGCCAGCATCTGTTGGTCACAGATCGGGGAATCCCCAATGGAATTCTGGCAGATTCCCCAAACGGGGTTCCAGAGGGAATGCTCCTGTCAAACGGGTTCTCGCATGCTGTGCCGGTCACCTTGTCAGGCGATGGTGGGGGTGGCCTCACCAGCACCGTCTTCCTGGCTCCGGCTAACACGGCCTCGGGAACCCCGAGTCCCAGCCTGCCCATGTCCTGCTCATCGCCACTGTCGTGCGCGACTCCGCTGAGGAATGAGACCGAACAGAGGGACCCCAGCGTGGAGAAGAAGGAAAGGTTGAGGAGCAGGTCCAGGACCTGCTCCCTCAGCCCCGGTGACGAGGTGAGCAGAGTCACATTTGCTTCTCCCCAACAGAGATCTTTTACTAATTTTCCGTCCTCGTTCTTTCAGCACTCTGGAAGTTCCCTCCATCCGTTCCTGCAACAGGATCCCGGATGCTCGCAAAGCAAACCAGAGGCGGAGGTAGGAGCAGTATAATCGCGCTTCTTCTGTCATGATTTGAGGAAAACTACTCACGTGTGGACTTCCTCAAGGTCTACCAGCCTTGCGACATGATTGGCCAGGACTTCGAACTGCCAGTGCAGATCACAGCCAGCCCGGTTCGGGCCCTTCCTGGCGGCGTCCGGAGTTTGGAGGAGGAGCTCCAGGAGGCCATCCAGAAGGCACAGGTTAGAGAGTATACCTGGATGGGAAGGCAGGACTAAGTTCCCTTTTTCTAAGAGATCTTTCCACCACAGATGGACCCTCCACAGTCCATAGACGACATTTTGGACGAGCCTTTGATCTGCGTCAGTGAGTATCTGAACGCCCCCCCGCCTTCCTTGAGATCCTGTACCCATGTGTCTAATCCAACCTTCTGCCTCCGTTTTCCAGACTACACCAGCACCTCTGATCATAAGCCCCCTCCAGACTCCGTGCTCATCGCCTCGCCTCTCCCTCCATCCCTTCCTGCTGAGCCTCCGGCCCCCCCTCAGGCCAACAAGGATGACAACTTCCTGCCCTCCCCTCTCTGCTCCTCCCTCCTGCTGGAACTCCCCCCATCACCAGCTGTGATAAACCCCAGCCAGGTCTTCCCGGTGCCTCCCCCGCCCCCCATCTGCACCTCTCCCCTGCCATCGGTGGGAGCGTCGCGGAAGCGGCGGGCCGCCGCCCTCTTTGACGCCGCCGAGTGGCTGGAGACACTGACATCGGGCCTCCACCCCCTCACCCCACCGGTGGCGCCCTTTGTGGAGCAAGATTTCAGCCTGGATTCGGATTTGAATGTCAGCCGGGTGCTGGACCTGTTGATCGAGAAGTGGTGAGGGTCCGAGCTCACAGATGTACAGCAGATTAGAATTTTTGGTGGTCGCAAATGAACCCCCCCCCAAAAAAAAAAACACTCAAGACTCTGAGCAGTGGCTCCCATCCACAATCGGACCCAACTTCAGCAGCTGATTTCGACGCTTGTCCCATTGGGGGGAGTACAAACGGGCCCAGAGGCGCTGTTTGGAATCACCTTCAAAGAGCAAACATGCAACATGCCCGTGGATCGATCCGCTGCGCAGCGGCGTGTTTGCAGTGCAAAACAATGGGAAAACCTAGTAGCATATTAATTCAGCCCTGCACCGGGAGGACCCCCCCTCCCCCGACTTATCTCCAAAGCCCGTCGTTGGATCGAGTTGAGTGCCCCCCCCCTCCCGGTGTTGACTCGGTCACCGAGCCTCAGCCATCCGTTAAGCCTGATCGGAGCAAGTGCGTGGCTCCCGAATCCCCCCTCCCAGTTGCAGACAGAAAATTCTGGCAAAGCTACAAGCCTGCCGTATGAAAACACCCATACGTGCGTGCAGAAGTTCGCTTTTTTGTGTAGACGAGAGGGCAACAATGCACTCGTGGCTCCTAATGAAGCCCACGTGGTCCGGTCGGCCCGTTGAAAAGGACTTTGGGACAAGGAGCCCTGCTCGCGCCTAACTGCGGACTTCACGCCGCTACCTCGCTCCCAGCAGGCGGTAAACCCGGCGTACTTATCCGGCGTAATCATCGGAACGGCTGCACTTCCTCCCTCACGCCACCGTTCTCCTTCAGCAATCACAAATATTCCCCATAGAGATGCACAAATCAGACATCGCCTCGCCAAAAAAAAAAAAAAAAAAAAGGACACAGGCGGCCGTTACATGGCTTGATTGACCACCGACGGTATCGGCCGGCCATTACGGCGACGGCAGATTTAGCACAATTTACTGCTGCCCCTCCCCCGAACACCTCCAGAGGGGGAATTAATGCATCCTTCCCTCTGCTGTACACTTCTGTGAAAAGAGCAGACCCTTTAGCCATGCTTCCCCACCAGAGATTCCTGACAGGATAATCCGACCTAATCACACTTTTATAACTTAGGGAAAAGCCCCCCCTTTGATCTCATTTTGATTCCAGAGTGCAATATGCTTGTATAAAGGGCACATGAGTCTGTAGGTATGCGTGTTTGTATCTGTCTTTGTGTCTCGGTGTTCACGTCACTTGTTCCCTTTGCGGAGATTTGCAGCCAGTTCTTGGGCGGTCGGTCGGCGTTTTACCAAGTAGGACGTCCACGGCCAATCCGCCATCGGGAAACGGAGCAAATGCCACACGCGGCGATTCCTGAAGGAAAAAAATGCGCGGCGACGTGCACAAGGACGACTGTGACAATCACAGCGGTCACTAAACACGAAAGCCGCGCGAGTTAAAAAAAAACAAAACAAAAAAAAAACAGGGTGAGACGGCAGGAGAGCAACATGCTGCCTCCTGTGACTTCCAATGCTTTAGGGCCAACACCGATGCCCCCCCCCCAGGTCCAAACATTGGTGCAGTTCCCTGCAGGAGCCCCGAGAGCGTTTCCGGTCTCTGCCTGGTTATTCCGGGTGGGATCCGATCTGGTGTTCAAAGGTGGACACGTGGAGGAACCGCTCTCTGAGACTCCATCGGCCAGTTGTGCTGCTGTGAAGACCTGATTCTGACAAAACACCACAAAAATAAGATGTCTTTGCTTTTATTTATTATGTAACTTATTTCTCCATATTTAGAAGAACACCAGCGTTATTTATTTAGAAGCATTCTGAAAAAAATAAAGTCTTAATAGATTTCCTGTGTGTGGGGATTCTTCTTTTTTTAAATTTTGCCAAGCGATGTATAACGTTGAAAAAAAGAACCGATTACGCACACATGGTGCTTAATCACAACCTGACACGTCCTGATAGATAATAGGATACAACGGGATTCTAAGGATACTGCACCATTTAACCTCCCCTGCTATCCCTTTGTGTTCAGCTGTACTCTGTATGCTACCCGTGCCCCTCAGATATCTTCAGAACTCAACCTTAAGACTACTATCTCTCCTCTTACCTGTACTCGTAACCCTTTAAGCCCACCCCCCACCCCCACCTCACCTCAGAGTCCTGAATAAAACATGAAAACCCAGATCCTGTTAACCAGGCAGACCTTTCTTCCCAAGCGCCTCCAACCCGGAATCACAGTCCACGATCTGCGTCCAACTGTGGTGAATTAAATATTCGTTTCTACCAATCTGATGCTTAACCCCCCCCACGCTGCCGATAACCGTGTAATGCAAATCCTCACAATCACGCGGCATGATTACGGTATTAATGTGTCTGCAGGTAGAAATGTGACGCGGCATTGTTAAGATGCCTCCGTCTGACGCCTTTGAACCCTTTGAGTGAATTAAACAGCTTCCACCGGCGTTAAAGCCAACATTTTAAACGGTACATTTCCAAACTAAACCCCCCCTCCGGGCTCAGGTTGCTCCAAACAACCAGTCAGGACAATCACTCAGGGTTGGAGCTAATCTCTACCGTATCGCCGCTCACGTCTTCTGCTTATATAAAGTCACGCCGGCGCTGCGGCTTCTACAAACGGAGCCTCCCGATAGAGACGGTGTTGATCTAACTGGCTGATTGATCACCAGTCCTTCTTCTTCTTTCCAATTAAAGAAAGTCATAGAAAATTGGAGACGGCCTCAAAGGCTGGAGCCCACCTGCCCGTTTGGTACTGGAGCGAGCGGGCTGATAAATTTACACTTGCAGGGCCGTCGAGAGAGCAGCCACAAAGAGAGCTGAGATGAGAGACTCGCTTTCACTTTCTTCAACTCGCTCACCCGGGGGGTGAGGGTGTATTTTCACAGGGGTAATACTCCAAAGCTGTAACCAGGGTGTAATGAGGGATTCTCTGTAATGGCCCCTTAGCCGTTCCACATCCCTTCCTCCTGCGCCCCCCCCCCACACACACACACACACACACACACACACACACACACACACACTCTGCCTGTGCAATAACATCTTCCTGCGTGATTTCATGGGAATTAAAGGAGAAAGGTGTGTTTCATATGTAAAGCAGGTATCCGCAGCGCCCCCCCCCTCGCTCCCTCACTCCTCCCTTTCGTCTCTCGGGTCAGGGCCGGGGTGGGCTTTGATCACTGGCAGAAGGTCGCTATGGTTCGATTTCTGTGGCGCTCTGCTGAGAGGTTTGTTCTGCAGTTATAAAGCGTATGAGAGATGGCGGGAGGATGTTAATTTCGCAGCCTTTACTGTAGCCGGAGCGCTGGTGAGCCCACGGCGCACGTGAATCACATTCACAGTGGGAGGCAGGGAAAAAAAATAGCCCTGGGTACAGACGCAACTGATACATAGGGTGAAAAAAATCCATAAAATAATCTCTTTATATGTAAAATTTCTGGCTATAAAGGATTCGCTGAAGGTGTGTGACAGCCAAACTTCTCCGGGGTCCGTAAAGGTACGGCACGGAGTCTCATATATGAGGCCAAAAAAAAAAGAAATCAATACTTTAGCCACACTTTAATGGCAGAATAAGTAGGTTAACATAAACAGTTACGGGACTGCAGTTCTTTTCCCAGTATGCTGACACTGGCATATGTGCAATTTATTGGAATTGTGAGCATCCACTCAGACATGAGGGAGTTCTAATGATTTGGTTCAGTTGTGTGGGTGTGGTTGTTCTGACCTTTGCATCTACAGCGGATGTCAGAAACTACAACAATCATTTGTATGTTCACATCTAACAGAATTCCACATTTCCTGTAATTTCCTAACACAGCGACAGGGTTCCTTAATGTGTAAAGGGAATGTTAGTAACGTGCTTTGGTTGAAAAAACAAAACAAAACTGGAAAGCATTCAGAGAGCGCAGACCTCCGCCAAGCGCAACAATTCCTTTTGGCCCCATTTACCACAATGTTAACGAAAATTTCAAAGTGATCCAGAATCCAGGATTTCTTCCGGATCACCCCCAAAATGAAATTCTTCCTTTTCACATTTCCAACAAATCCTGAAAATTTCATAAAAATCGGTCCATAACTTTTTGAGTTATGTTGCTAAAAGACAGACAGACAGACAGACAGACAGACAGACAGACGCCGGCAAAAACATAACCTCCTTGGCGGAGGTAAGAAAGGATTCAGCAAAGTTGGACTTTAAACGCACCAGTTTCAGGACCACTGTCTTTGCTCCGCCCACAGACGGCATTTACCCCGCCCACCAATGTGGGCGGAGCCTTGTGCAGGTAGGTGTGCTTGTGTGGGAGGGGCTACCTGCGTGAGGGCGGGGTTATTCAAATAACGGCGGAAGTGCCAAACATCGTTTTGAGACACGTTTACAGACAGGGGCAGTTTTATTTAACATGGAATTAGTTGTGGAAACCGACATTTACGGGATGGGGAGGCGCTCCGGATACGCAGATATGCCGACCAAAGCACCGAAAAAGTGAGTCTTGCAAAATATGTCCCCTTTAACTGAGTGCACATTCCCTACATTTGCCATTAAAAGTGTCTGTTTTTGAACGTTTTTGCACTTGTTGCGTCCCGCTAAAGCACACCGCCACCTAGTGGCCTGGCGTGGAAACTTTACTGCGTAAATGACGCTCATTTACGAAACGTTTCCATCTGACAGCAACAACAACAAAAAAACAGGACTACCGCACCCTTTCCAGCAGGTCGTTCCAAATCTGTTGTTCTAACAAGGCTAAAATTAACGACTGAAATGAAATTTACAGCATCAAATTTTCAAGCAGCAACAAAAAAAGCCCGTAAATCCTGTTGGGCCTTTTGAGGCACAGCGAATATACGGTTTCCTCAAATCAATTAATTAATTACGAAAACCCCTTTTCTCCTGCTGCATGAAAGTGGACGTGTCCTCGAATGTGTTCTCCGTTTCAGCGCTGTGATTCAAAGACAGCCGTCGTATATCAGTGTCCCACTGCACTGTCACAATAATGACATTTGTACAACAGTCATTTCTATGATTTGTGTTCATCGAAGAGAAATAATTGAAAGCAGATGTGGGTCGAAGTGCGATGATAAACCGCTTTTGAAGCGAGCTTGTTGAGGAATGATTAATTATTCTTCTTATGCTCAGAATAACTCATTTCCTGGCAGCGCGCTCTTCAGCTGTATCTAACCACTGCATTTGTGGCTCTTCCTGAAATCTTATCAGAAGGCACGCAGGACCAACACGGGACGCACCCTTCAGCGCCGTTAATCGTGGAATTCTGATGTGGAATTCGACGGCTTCTTGTTATGAAAGCGTGCTGAAGGGACACACAGCCCAGAGAGCATTTCAAAGACGGGCCCGGGTGCAGCTCGGTCCTGTGAAGCAGGGCTGCCCTGCAGCTGTTTAAAGTAGAGCGCCTTCCCCGTCTGCAAGCGGAGGCTGGTGCAGCTTTCCAGCACTGCTGCACATCAAACCTGAGCGTCGGCTAAGCTGCTGCTGGTCTTTGTTTCAAACTGCGGGAGACGGGGAAGGCTAATTGGACTAATTAGCACCAAAACAGGACCTGACTGTGCTGCCTTTCTGTACCACAGATGTTTGCGTCTTTTAAGCTGGGGGAAAAAAAAAGATGCAGAGAGAAGAGTGCCTGATTGTCAAGACTAATCCACGGTGGCTTCCTCTTGGGGGGGGCTATCACAGAGAAGCCTGCAGATGTGTTCCCGATGTTCTGGCGGTTAACCTTTAGCCTCGGTAGTGGAAGATTCCGATTTTTGGCAGTCGGTATTTGAGGTGCTTTGGGGGCCAAAGCTAATCTCGCTTTTCTTTGTAGAGGCTTTGGAGGTTTCGCCGATTTCTAAACTGCACTTATCCTCCTCTACAGCTGCCCCCCCACCCACAACATGAAAAACGGACTCAGTCCACGCTTTGCTGGACTCTTTTTGATGACAGTATGACGGTACCTCTTTTCTTTTTCTTCATATGCAGCCCATCACCAGTTTTCTTTTTTGGCTTCTATACCCAGAATAATCCTGCAAAAGTGTTTTCCACCCTTTGACTTTGCTTTGGAGTGAACCAAGGATGAGTTGCTTCATTCTTTCAGTACTAATATTCTCTCCAACTGTTATAAACCAAATAATGTGGGCCATATATTTCCTACTGTCCTCCAAGCCTTAGTGGTAAGAAGTAGGATGTATCAGGGTGGTGGTTCATTGCAAAAAAGGGGCAGCGATGGTGAGAAGGTTCCTAGAGTATGAGAATGACCTTTGCTCTGGGCTCTTTCGTAGTGTTAGCCTCGTCTTGTTGCGTCCCTTTTTGGGAGTCTTCAAAGACACGAGGAGAAGTCTACAAGTCTATTCCCACATCTTGTTCGGCATGTCAAAACTCCACCAGGCTTGTCTGTGGTGGCACAGGAACGCTCACCCCTCCTCCTCAGCTGGGGAGAAGTGATGCCACTGACTGATCCTTGTACCTGCAGCCCCTGCCCACCCCCCGTACCCCAATACTGTCCTGGTGCTCTGATGGCGGAGGCTTGGAAACATGGATAAATACTGGGAATACTACTGAACCACAGCTTAAGGGACATCAAAGAAGGTTTATGAACCCCAGCGACTCTGGATTTGCTCTGTGTCTATGTTATTAAAATGTTCGCCCCCTGTTGGGAGTATGTACTAAATAAACGAGGGCCATCTTCTCCTCTGTTGTTTCATAAAGAAAAGGGTCCAAATCTTTATGAATAATGTGATTGTGTGAGCACTGGGAGGACGGAAAGCTGCAGCAGCAAACAGCTCAGCTGAGTTCAGGCCCATCACAAACAGTAGGTGAATTTTGGTTCACATCTTTTTATATTGTTCTGGCTCCGCTGACAGGAAGAAAGATGACAGAAGCAAAAATTACAGCTATAATTCTCCACGTCCTCCAAGGTGATGTTACTTTCATTTCTTCACCCAAGTTCTTTTTTTTGTAGTCTTTCTGCATAATAATGCTGTTAATTTTAGAAATCTGGCCAAGGAAGTCAATTTCAAATAAATTGAAAACAGTATTTTATAACATTTTTCCCATCGTGATAATAATGGGCAAGGAGCCAACAAAAAAAGATGAACATAAATCACATCATAAAGTTACATGGGGGAAAAAAAAAAATCACATTACCAAGTGTTTAAAACTCATTTCTCCTGGGAGGCATATGCGCGAGGAGTTAGATGTTGGTACCACACATTAGATTAGGACTGCGCGAGTAAAGCAACCTGGTAATTCATCAGTAATTGCTCCGATTTGTCATGAAAACCGAAGCTGGTTCATCACTGTTTTGTCATGTTGCACAGGCCCAAATACTTCCCTCTGTTTCCCAAAAGCATTTGTAAATTATTAAAACGTTTGATGGATGTAGTCCTCAATATATTCTACCCAGTTTTAGAACAAAACAGACCAAAACTGCATGAACCCACTGATGAGACGTCATATTTTAACAGTTAAAAACGCCACTCTTTTAAAGGCGCAGTTTGCTGTCAAACAGAAGCCACGCCCCTCACTGACATGCATGAGCGACAAACACGGATACTTGGCTATGCACCTATGTCATCAAACCACCTGTTCATCTATCGCAGCAGCAGCATCTTCCTCATGTCTCGTCCACCGGTGAGTAAAAATAGAGCAAATAGCTCATAGTTGACTGCTTAGCATTAGAGCTACAAAGCTATTGGCTGTCTTCGTTAAATTTGATCAATTAATAGCTGCTTGTTTAGCACAAACTAGGTTTGGTAAAAGCTACAAATATCACTACTCCACATGGTAGTAGAAGCAATACCCAGTGAGTTTAAATCCTTTGTTGTGTCGCTATTTAGAGAAGGAGAGCATGGTTACTTGAGAAATGATTGACACTTAATTGGCCACGCCCCTCTTCTCTGATTGGTTGTTTTTCCTTGGGCACGGCAGTTTCTTACAAATCAAATTAGGGCTGATTTTCTCACAGGTCATTTCACTCGTGTGCTACCGTCAGGTCAGAGTGACAGTCTTAACAAACACGACAAAAAAATGCTTTTTTTTCTTTTAAATTGTGGACTCTTCCTTTCGTGCACCTGGTGGGTAAATTTCTTCTTTTTCTCGAGATTTGATTTATCAGACAGAGAAGGCTGTTCCACCTACAGGCTCCTGTGTGTGTGTGAGTGTGAGTTTCTGGTGTGTGTGTGTGTGTGTGTGTGTGTGTGTGTGTGTGTGTGTGTGAAGGACAGAGCCGAGTTGCAGCGCGCGGTTTCATCCCGCGTGGCCGTCTGCTCGGCTCCCCGCCGCGCCTCTCCTGTACTCCTTTGAAACGAATCATGTTTGAGTCACGGTGTCAATGGCGACCCAGCTGGCACGCCGCCGCCGCGTAGCGCGGGCCGACCTCGCCTCCAGCTGATTGCGCTGTAATAATGAAAAATGGATGCCGGGGTCGGCGCATGCCTCTCCGCTCGCTTTGAGCGGCGGCGTAGAAATGTGAGCTCCTCTCTTAGTTTGTTGCATAGCAGGGGCGAGCCGGTAGGTGCGTCCGCCCCGTGGTCGCGATTCATCCATTTTAATGAGGACACGCTCAGGTTTTCCCCCCATACCGCCAAGGTCATACGCAGCGCGGCGGCGCGTTAGGGATTAGCAACCCCCTGCGTCCTTATTGCATATGATCTGAATATGACCGCGGGCGATGAGGAGATCAGACCGGCGTTGTCGTTGGGGTTCGCCCCCGAGCGCTCAGGTAAATACCGGCCTGTTCAGAATGTACAGCAGCGCCTCGGCCCTGTCAAAGGAAAGTGCTGCTTGTACAGAAAAAGGGTAGTATTTGGAGATCAAAGCCGGCATCTAGGTCTACTCATCTCATCTGGGCTCGGACCTTATGGGAAAGAGCCAAGAACTTCTCAAATCCTCAGATCTGCAGCGCCTGCTCGATTGAAGTAAAGTTAATGTTTGCAGTTGCCCCGATGTCACCGTCCTGCACTTGCTTCTCTGTTCGTGCCTTTAGTGCGGGGTGTTCACCCTAAAACTCTTGTAGTCTGCTTTGTTGGCTTTGATAATGCCCCGAAAAGAACCACCTTTTGTTTCCTTGATTATAATTATTGATTATAATCCACATGTTGATGCACACCCACCTCGATGCTACGTCCTGACCCCTACATGATCCCGTGATGTGATATTTGCGCTCTTGGTTGCAGTACGGTTAGGTTACTCCACAAGTAAACGCGGTGCACGCTTACTTGCTGCTGCTTTTGGAGGCCTGGTTTGGCTCCGCCTACAGCCAGCGTTACTACCAGGTGTTGGACTACTGGGTGGAGCCTGTGTGACTTATTTCACCAACTAAAATAGACCACTACTTTTCCATATTGCCGATATTTGGATTTTTTTGCTCCGAAGTTTTTCCTTTGTTGCGGGAGGAGTAAAAGAATTTATCTATATTGAATCAAAAGCTGCCTTTCCTCTGAGTGTGCAGCTCAGGCACAGCTCCCGTTCTCCCTCTCCTGCTTTCATCCCGAACAAAGGAATATTTGCAACAGCTACTAAGTGTTTCCTTACGAGCCCGGCCGCGAGGTGTCCGGCATCGAACCAGCAGCGTTTTCCAGCCGTCACTTCGTCAGCCGTTTCCGGGTGAAGCAGAAATTCCTGGCAGAAGAAAGCGTGGCTGTCGCCTCTGCCTCTCGGAGCCTCTCCACGGCACTCCCTAGAAGAGATTGCTATGCTTGAGCTAATCTCGGATTCGGGATCTTGCTCTGCGGCGAGCCTCTGGTTGTCTGTCAGGAGAGATTCTGCTCCTTCTACCTTAACAACCAAACCAACGAACCATGAACCGGCTCCCCCGTCTTCAATTGAAGACTTTTTATATGCGCCTGCACTCATCCCCCCCCAACCCCTCCACCCCCTCGCCTGTCTTTCTCAGGGCTGAAATTCTCTAATCCAGAGTGATGGGATGGATGTTCGGAGGAGCTGCGCGTCCGTTTGTGACCCGTTTGGGGTCAGTTCAGAACCAATCCCTGGCCTCCTCATCCACACCCGTGTTGGTTCGGGATGCTTCGGCCTCCGGAGGGTGGTGGTGGTGGTTATGGGGGGGGGTGTCACCAGGGTGTGAACCTGACCATGGAGGCGCCGGATGCGATTTCTCGGGAGATGTTCCGCTTCAGTTTATCCTGTTTATCCTGAGCAGGATCCAGTCGCCGGGTTTAAGGTCATCAAACATGCAGATGGAGGAAGAAATGTGGCCTAGAAATATCAACCCCAAACCCCCCACCCCTCCTCAGTATGCTGAGCTGATGATGGCCACCCATGCGCAGGGGAAGACGCTGATCTGCTGATCTGCACCAGCAGAAGGTTTTCACACATCTGTCTTCCATAGCCTCCCCCCTCCTCCCCCAGGACGTGCACGGTGCACCTTCCCAGGGTGCTATCATAACGTTTAATTTTATGTCCCTCCCTGAAGACCCCCCCACCCCCCCACTCTCATCGGGGTAAAATACCTCGCCCCAGCCGACAGAGACAGATGGGGGGAAACAGCAGCAACCCCCCCCCCCCACTCAGCGCAGCTTCGGTGATTTATGCTACCCCTGTGCGGTTCTGTGCACGTGCACACCGAGGTCGTACACCAGCGGATGCCGGCGCATGCATAAATACACACGCGTGATGGCCCCTGTCTGCTGGTTTTTGTTTTTTTTTCTTTTTGATTTCTGTTAAATTTCGGAGCTCCGGGGCTTCCTGGGAGGAAATACGTGGATTTGGAACAGCGGAAGCGCGCTCTGCCCTAACGCGTCCCTCCTCCATGGCAGTCGGAGGTGGGGGGGCACGCCTGACCCGCATAATCTGCCGGCCCGAGCAGCCACGTTCGCTGCTGAGATTGATCGGCGCCTTGACTTTCCGGTGAATGTCAACCGGGCAAACAGGAAAGGGGGAACTGCTCGGCCGACACTAGCGTGGCTTCTTTATTCCGCACTGGGAGGGGAGGGTGGTGGTGGTTGTGTGTGGGGGGGGGTGTGCAAGACAAGGACACGCTTGGCGTACAGCGATTTGCGAGTAAGGTCAGTGCAAAATGCTGTCGTCTTCACGGCACCAATCCCTCTAATCATGCCAGCACACACGCCGCCGTTTTTATTATTAATCCTTTTGGGTGGGGCTGCTGCAGGGGTGCAAGGGGGGGGTCGGATCAGGAGGAGGCACTCAGGTGGTGGAGAAGAGGTTGATGGAGGAGTGAATAAAAAACAAAACAAAGAGAAAACGAGTTGGTGGTGGTGGTGGTGGTGGCGGTCGGGGGGGAGGCCGTTTATACTGCAGCCCAGGTAAGGGTGACCTGTTTGTCTCTGTCGGCCCCTGTTACTCCCTCGATGTCTCCATAATGGGTCGGCGAAGCGGGTAGACACGCCGGCGCAGAGGCAGCTTCCCAGAGCCCGCAGGCACAACCCCCCCGCCCCCATCCACGCCCGCCCCTTCGGGGAACTTGCTGAAATTACAGCCAAAGAATTAAATGACACGACATTTGATTTCCAATGACCTGTTGGTAACGAAATGAGGGGGGGGGGCGGGGAAACAACAACAACAAAAAAAGGTCTTTGGGACAACCTTTGCATTTCAGCCAGGACTGAAAGTCTGGATGTCTTATTAGAGAATTTAGAATCTGAATGTGGCTGTAGTAAATCTGGACTCAACTGTTTCTATTTTATTATTATCCTTTTGTCTTTAAAAAGCAAAGTTGACATACTAGTTTGTATAATTGTCACTATTCTATAGGACCTATCCCACGGGACTGTTTTTAATATACAATAAACCCAATGAAGTACGCTGTTCCCCAGCAGCATTTATCTGAAGGGAAGGTTTGGAGGAAGAATGTCTACTCTCCTTCAAAGGCCATTTCTGTGACTTTCGACCAGATATTTGTGGGTCACTAGTGTGATGCCCTGTGCCTGAGATACCCACTGCACCACCACAGGGTCATGATACGGAACCAGTCCCCTAATGTTGGGGGGACGAAAGGGCACATGGGCTTCAAATGTCTGGATTCCGCATCTTTGCCCCCCCTGCCCTTTCGTCTGTGGCTGGACCTTTACCTCTTTTGTCAGCGTCTGATTTTAAAAGGAACCTGTTGTGCTGTTGTGCTGCGTTCAATGTCTGACAAAGAGGATGGTCTAAAAACCAGATTTTGAGACTTCCGTTGTTTAAAGGGTATTTCCATAAACACGTCGCCGACTGTCATGCAGCCCAAGCTTTTTTTGGGGGGCGTAATTTTGTGCACCGCTGTCCAACAATAACAGAGAAATCAATGGTAGCATAAACTCTGACCGAGCTACGATAAACAGACCCCTTTGATCCGCACACCATTGGCTTATAGTGAGACTTCTCTGGGCTGGATTTATCCTTTAGGCAGCCTTTTAGACTGGGGTCCCTTTGATTTGTGTCTCTGCTCACTTTGGAGCTCCCGTTTTTCATTTCACTCATCGTCCCCTTGGCGTGGTGCCGTAACGACAGCCCCCTCCTTCTCTGGGTATAAAATCACCACATTACTTTGATTTAGAAATAAAACAGACTGCAGCAGCAAAGTCACACTCAGGAGGAGATGAGAGGCAGGGAGAGAAAGAGCGGCTGCAAAAGAGAGGCGAGGGAAGCCTGGCTTGCAGCTATGGAAAGTTGTAATAGATGCTGCGCGAGCAGCCGCAGAGTAAAGATCACGTGGGCGCTGATACGGAATTAAAGCCTTGGAAAGCCGCTACGACATTGTCTAGGAATTTTTCCGCATTTTCTTCAATTGTGTCCCTCAAAAACACACATTTACACACGTGTGAAGCTTATTCTCTCTCACAAGCCAACACAGAGACGGCCTCACATCAGGGTTTATATCCGTAATTCCATTTCCTGTTAATCTGACAACTTGTTGTAACTTCTGCTCTATCTACACTAACAACATTTCTGTCCATCTGTTATCATCTAAAACCTGTAAACCTCAAGAAGGTAATGTAAAAGAATAACTGTTCTTGAAGGATGAACTTTTCACTGGTATTCTCTCTTTTACTGGTCCAGTTTGAGTCCATTAGCACACAGTTGTTTTTTTTGTTTTTTTTTAAATCAAGGTTGCAGTTTTTTCTAGCTATGAGCAAGAACCACTGAATCACAGGCTGTGATGAATACATAAATACAGCCCCAATCATAAAAACACAAGGACGTATTTTACCATCGTGCAGCTTATCCGACGTGTGCCTGCAGAGACGACCATTCGGATGGAAAGCCGCCGAGGTCACAGACAGGTTTTACAGCAGGTGATAAAGCCCCGCCTCTCTGAGATGGCCGGGGTGAATGTTTTTTTTCCCAGCGACGGATGTGAAAGGCTGTCACTCAACAGCGCCGCTGCACCGTATGTATTTGCATGTTAGAACACCTTCGAGTGGAGAACAATGGGGCGCTTTGTTGCGGCCGCCTATGGAACATCCTTTGTCCCACAGTTACAGTCCAAAGTACGGACTGAGGCTGAGGTGTCCGCTGTGTAGCAGACATCTGAAGCCGCTTCAAGCAAATAGAGTCAAATGCCCTTTTGGTTTAATTCACGTCTCCCACCATTCCTTTTGTGAGCCATCATTTGGAATTTAAAATGACACCACCGTGGTAGATCAATAAAATAGTTCTCTAATGTCTTCCACAATCTGTCCTCTTCTGTTAGCGAGCGTATGGAAGTGCTGACTGCGCTGCCTCTGGTGTAATTAACAGTCGTGGAGGCTGTACGTGCTCGCTAATTACGATATTTTAAACACCCAGTACCCAAGGCTCTTATTGTTGCGAGAGTTACTTGCTTGTTTGTTTGTTTCCTCTAGCAAATATGTGTCTGTGTAAAGAAACGATCCGACCATTGCGTTGGTGGTCGGGTGGAGGGAGCAGAGTATCAGTGCTCATCCTTGACTTCTCCTCTACTCGCCTGCAATTAATTACCAGAACAGCAGCTACAGGCTGAGCTGCTAAAGAACACAGCTGAAGAACACTGGGGAGGAACACAGCTGAAGAACACAGCTGAAGAACACTGGGGAGGAACACAGCTGAAGAAAACAGCTGAAGAACACTGGGGAGGAACACAGCTGAAGAACACTGGGGAGGAACACAGCTGAAGAACGCAGCTGAAGAACACTGGGGAGGAACACAGCTGAAAAACACAGGTGAGAAACACGGCTGAAGAACACTTGTGAAGAACACTGGTGAGGAACACAGCTGAAGAACACTTGTGAAGGACACTGGTGAGGAACACTGGTGAGGAACACTGGTGAAGAACACAGGTGAGGAACACGGCTGAAGAACACTTGTGAAGAACACTGGTGAAGAACACTGGTGAGGAACACAGCTGAAGGACACTGGTGAGGAACACAGCTGAAGGACACTGGTGAGGAACACAGCTGAAGGACACTGGTGAGGAACACAGCTGAAGGACACTGGTGAGGAACACAGCTGAAGGACACTGGTGAAGGACACAGGTGAAGAACACTGGTGAAGAACACAGGTGAGGAACACGGCTGAAGAACACTTGTGAAGAACACTGGTGAGGAACACAGCTGAAGAACACTTGTGAAGGACACAGGTGAAGAACACTGGTGAAGAACACTGGTGAGGAACACAGCTGAAGGACACTGGTGAAGAACACAGGTGAAGAAGACTGCTGAGGAACATTGGAAGGCATCAGCGTGAATGTCAAATCCAGGTCCTGGGGGTGAGTTGCTGTGAGATTCCAGTCCATTCCAGAAGGACCATGTGTATTTACAGGTCCACAGTAATCCATATTCACTTTCTTAATTGGCTCAATTAGTTCCTCCCACATACTGTATGAATTTTACATCCTGGCTGTCCCCAGATAACGTCCGGTTAACGCATTACCCGGCAGAGGTTACAAATTGGGCTCTCTGCTGTGAGACTTAATACTCGGAGGATTTGAACTCATTTACGTGGCTGAAGGGGTTAAAAACGGTTATTGCTGACACTGTAATAAGGCGACACGTGTGTCCCGCTTCAGTCTCACACCAGGCTTACACTGGTGGGAGTTCGTGCAATTAAAAGGTGCACGCGGCGACACGCGGCGTACAAGAAGTATTATAGATAAGTGAATGGCTACGCATGCGTGCATGGACACACACACACACGCACACACACACACACACACACGTACGTACAAAAGCCTTATTAAATCAACGGCTAAATGTGGGCTGGGCAAAAAAGTTAATGACATCACTATCATTTAATGACTGGGATTAAGACGCTATGTAGCCAAGACACGCACACACATACACACACACACACACGAAGAAATGGGTCATTTACATGACTGTCTGCCTATTGAATGGGGAGTGTGTATTGATTAGGAGCAGCAGCTCATACATCACCATGGTTGAGCGAAGGCCATTAGGGTAGAAGACACACACACACACTCACACACGTCTGCATTAACTGTGTGAATCAGTCGCTCAAGTTTTCATATCAAATCGAATGAGTGCAGGCAATGGTTGGGGGTGGGGGGGTGGGGTTGCGTTTGGCTGGTTGGGAGCAGTTTCGATTCTGACTAGCACCCTGGGAATATCAGGATGATGCAGCGTTACAGGGTCAGGATCTACAACAATGCACCGCGGGGAACATTTCCACATAATGAACACAGTACGTCTTCCTCAGGAGGCCCCCCGGAGGACCGGGGACGAGGACACGCCGATAAAGACGAGTGAATGAAGAGGAACTCAGGAGCCTGTTTGAGAGCCAGGGAGAGTGGCGGGGCGGGCGAGGATGTGGAACCGGGAGAAGGAGCCGGGACAACAATAACAACAGGGAAAATTTAACGGGGAATCTATCTCTGCAGCACGCATGCGCGCTACTGTGTGTGTGTGTGTGTGTGTGTGTGTGTGTGTGTGTGTGTGTGTGTGTGTGTGTGTGTGTGTGTGTGTGTGTGTGTGTGTGTGTGTGTGTGTGTGTGTGTGTGTGTGTGTGTGTGTGTGTGTGTGTGTGTGTGTGTGTGAACCCATGCCTGCAGGGCTGTTGACCTGCTGGAGAAAGAGATGATTTTGATCTATTATTGCTCCGTTTGGAGAACGCTGCCTGAGTGTCCAGGGTTTGTTTCGTTGATCCGCCGCTCTCAGATCTGTTTTGACACTTTTACACATTTGGAACGTCCTCTCTCGCCTCGCAGTAGGAAACCCGCGGAAGTCAAACAAGGCTAACCCCGACTGTTGAACAGCCGTGCCCCCCCCCACCACCCTCCCTGTCTCTTCTCGCAGGTTTCAAGTGTGAAATTGTCAGATTACATGCGAGCGCGGTGATGCGCCAGCAGCTGGTACACACGCGCTGATACTGATCAAACACGCCCCATAACCGGCGCATCGAGTCGAATTTCTTCACTTAAGCAAGCAGAAACCATGACTGTGACTGTTCTTTTTTCTTCTTGGAAAAATATTTATTGATAAAAAAAAGAAAAAAAAATTATTACATAAAGGTTGTTTCCATATTCTTTACATTATTTTTTAATACGAGAAAATGGAGCGAATAATTCCCACAAACGAGGCACCGTTTGTTTGGTCGAAGCCCTCAAGAGCTGCACACCTTCAATCTGTGTTGCTCCCCGACTCGACTTCCTCCGACCAAAAAAAACAAAAAAAAAAAAAAAAAATTCCCACGATCTGACTAATAACTGAACTTAACCCCCGGCTTGATTCATTTGGAGCCCACAGCCAAACAATCAATCACACAATCAAGGACCTGATACAGCGGCCCTCCGTCGATGCTTCCGCCGTGACCTATCGGCTCCAGCTGCCGATCCATACCCCTGACAGCTTCCCTGGCCCTCCGACCGCAGCCCTCATTAGATCCACTCTGTTTGGCCCCTCATGCATCTGTCTGTAAGTTGGTGGCCGACAGCCGGGGATCAGAGACACCCCCGCCCCCGCTGATCGCCGAGCTCCGCGATTGCCGCTGAAGCCGAGAGAGGGAAAAACCACTAAAATCTATCCCTGCTGGGGCCCCTGCTGACGAGAGCGGGGAGGAAATAAGGCAACAGCCAGGATTTAGGCACTGGGAGATTTTCTGTTCTCGTGACGCGTCATTTCTGACTCGATGGATCTGGAGGGGTCCGTTAACGAGGAATCCTTTCACTGTCCCCGTGAATAATCACCCACTGGCCTAATCACTTCTTATGAACAAATGAAAGTACTGAGCTTCTTCTCTGGATGAGGCTTTTGATGCTCGTGTTAGCACTGTGTGTATGTGTGTATGTGTGTGTGTTGCGTGGTTGCTACATATACAAATATACATTTTTGGAAGTGAGGACATTGTCAAGGTTTGGATGAGGTTTAGGTTAGGTTTAGGGTAAGGGACTGTTTTTGTGTGTGTGTGTGCGCGTGTGTGTGTGTGTGAGTGAGAGAGAGAGAGTGTGTTTGAGGCATCATTCCGGGGTGGAGTTGAGGCGGATGGGACTCTGTGGCACAGAGGAGTCACACGGCGTAGACATGGTGGGAGTCGTCACTCCCATCTTCTTCAGGGAACGCTCGTCTGTCACTGAGATGGAGCGAGAGAATACTGGACGGGCACCCGCTGGAGGGCCTGGATAGAGAGATAGAGATGAGCGGATGGATGGATGGATGAATGGATGGATAGACAGATGGATGGATATACAGGCAGATAGATAGATGGATATACAGGTGGATGGATGGATAGACAGACAGTCAGCGTTAGTCTTCATCAGCTGATGGCTGCTGCAGCTCTCTTCTCCATCTGCATCCTTTCTGCTGCCTAACTTAATGGGATTTGATGTCACTGATCCCAGCTGTGTCGTCTGTCCTTGGGGGTGTCTGCTGCTCATTTCCTTTGCCTAGCCTTTCCTTGTGGGCATATGGAAGGGCAGCGCTGACATATGTGCGCCTGTGACAGGTCCACGGTTCTCACACCGCATTAACTCACCCTCAAAAAGGGCAAAAACACAAACTATTTCTATTTTGAGGTCCAGGCGGCGTTGGTTACATTTCCTGATTCATATTCAGCTCGCACACCCGGTGATTTATTAGCGCTGCTACAGTAAATGACATCCATTTACTTTTATTACAGCAGATAAATGATATGAACTATTCACTGGCCTCTGCACAGAAGAGTGCAGTAGCGGGGTTGGGCCTGTAGGGGGTCATGGCGGGGGGGGGGCTGCAGGCCCTGTTGGGAATTGGGTTGAGGTTGAGGTTTTACAGACCAGCCAGCAGGGGGCAGGGTACACACATACCTACACACACACACACACACACACACACACACACACACACACACACACACACACACACACACACACATACACACAGTGACATTTGCAGCTAAGTGGTGCAGAGCTGGTTACTTATATGGAGAGTGTGTAACGGGAGAGTTCAGCAGGTGACTGCATCCCATTGTTGATCAGACCAGTGCAGCCTCCCCTTCACCAGCCGGTTACCCCCACCCCCCATTACTTTGGTCTTCCTGCCGCCCCTGGACTCACACCCTGCACCCCCCCCCTTCGCTGCTCTCCCCTCGCCGTCTTCCTCCCACCAACGAACGCGAGCCATCTGGGCACTTGTAAGAGATGGAAGGGGGTGGGGGGTGGTGTTTGAGCAGTAGTCTTTCACAGCACGTTGTCAGCGGCCGATAATTAAAGGTTGAGGAACGCTGCAAACGCGAGTTTATCGTGCACTTCAGTATATAACCCCCCCCCCTTGTGCACGGCCCTTTTGCCTGCTCTGCAGAAATTAAATCCAAGCATAATTACCGCAGATCAAACACGTCCCTAACTTTGTGTTTATGCGCTGCGCTCCCTGTTTTCATCTCGTTCTGCCCCCGCCTGGACGTCTCCCTCCACCCCCCGAGCTTCGCCGGGGTCGTGCCGCGGCCTCACCTGCGCTCTGGCTGGACTTCACCTTGCAGTTGGTCTTCTCCTGCATGGTCTGCTCGTACTCCCTCACCTCCTCCATGCTCAGGCCTGCGGGCAATTAACCGGGGTAGTTAACAACAGCGCACGCACTCTTGGGAGCGGGGGGGGTGTGGCTTCGGACCCACCATGCCATTCGTCCAACCAGGCCACGGCTTGCCTGTGACCGATCAGGAGGATGTCCCGGATGTTCTGGAACGATAAAGCGCACCCCCGCAGGAGCGGCAGAGCCGTCTTCATTAGCAACGTTAATTACGTGAACTTTCATTAACAGTCGGGGATAAAGGCCGCTGCCTGCTTTGCAATTGTTTTTTTGTTTTAATGCGCCAGATTGCGGGGTGGGGGGGGGACACACGTGTCATCTTTTCATCGGCGGGCAGCCGATGGCGTTCAGCAAGCTGGTCATTATTGGAGAAGAAAAACCCTGATGGGGCGACGCGGCACTTAATCATCCTCTGCTGAATCAGCCCTGATCTACCACTTTCAGAATATTGACAGCTCATTACGGCGCCCGGCTGCACGAGGGAGGGGGTAGTGGGGGGGGGTCGACGCCTTTGATTTAATACGTTTATTGGTTCATGCTGGAAAGAGTTTTGAAAGCAACAATGCGCAGATTCAGAAAATGAAGTTGCTGTTATTGTTCTTCCACGCGGGATTAAACCAACGGTAGTGGAAATACGTCCACGGTCCTGACCCGCAGCCATGGCAACGACTACAGAGGACCTGGCGTGGGCCAATCAGGAAAGGCCGTTCAACAGCATAACAGCGTTTTCTACAATTCTTCATGTCTTTGGGTCTGGACGAATGCGCATAAGTCTGAAGTGTGAGCTGAGTGGTTAGCGTGAAGCGTGGATGGCGGCGGCACCTGGGATCACGTTTCCCCCCGACTGCAATCAGTGATGGCGAGCTTTTCGCACCCGAGGTGGGGGCGCTTGGATGGGCAGGAGCATCTCCTTGGCTGAAGCGCAGCACTTCACCAAATGAGCTCATTTGCCTTTCGTATTTTTTTCCCGCATTACAAATGCGGCCGCTCGTAAACGGACGATCCGGTCGGGATCTTACTTTGTGTATGAACTCCTCCGTCCTGGTCTGGAAGCCGTACACCTCGAAGCTGCACTGCACCCTCTTGTAGGAGCACATGACGGGCGCGTGGTGGTCCCTCCAGCCTCGCTCCAGGGGCCCCCGCCCCGTTTTGCTGGACCTCCACAGGCTTAGATCCTGCGCAGAGCAAAGCAGCGGTTGATTCCGCAGGAAGAAGGGGGGGCCCCGCGTCCTCGGAACCAGGACCCGGCCCAGCCAGGTTACCTGCTCCACGTGCTTGTTTTGCGCGCGCACGTGAAGCAGACGCCTGCGCAGAACCGGCGAGAAGCAGCGAGTCTCTGCGGAGTCGCGGAGTTTAAAGGAGCGTTAACGCTCTGGTGAGCGGAGGATGAAGACGGGCAGATTTAAAAAGCGTGTGGGTGTGTTCTTTTGATGCTGTTTTCAGGGGGGAAAATCCCACTGAAGCAATAATAAAGGGGGGGGGGCTCTACTTTAAATACAGAGCAGCATGCTCTGTCCCCCTGTACTACTGCATGGTGCATTTGGCTTATTTGATTAGTCTGTAAAAATATTTAAACAATTAAATACTGTATGTTTTGGAAGCCCGTTTCTGCCACTTGAGTGAGACAAGTAAAAATTGACTTCGTGTCTCATAGTTTTGACTTAGTGTATCTTAATTTTAACTTTTTTAAAGTGGTGGAAATGGGCTTCCATAGTGTGTAATTCCAGTTGGAGTCGCCCGATATGTTTCGTTACATCCCCCCAGGTAAATGTGCACATCTCTGAGTCGTCGTTTAAGCTGTTTTTTTTTTTTTGCATGCAGTTGCATTTGTCCACCAGCATTAGCAGTAGAGTGCAGCGCGGTACCTCGGTGTCTTTGTAGTGCTTTTCAGGGATGGGGTCACTCAGGATATCCAGGAAAGTCACGCTCTCGGCCGGTGTCGGCGTGTCCCCGAACACCTAGGAGCGAACAGATGTCGGGAGGTCACACGGAATAATGGAGCAGAGGCTTAAAGCCCGACACACATGCAGCCGCTCGGCGAGGACAAGAGTCGATTAGAGAGCGTGTAGAAAAGCGAGGACACACGCCGCAACACCCATCACTACATCCAGCCCGAAGCTGGAGGAGCAAATCACAGCGGAGCAGGGGGCTCGGAAGGGCTGGAGGAAAGCAAGGGCACGTAGAAATGTTCCAAAAAGGAGACGAGAACAGGGATTATCGGAAGCATAGATTTTAAAATCGATATAAAAACAAGCTGCGGAGGGAATGCATTGAGGATATGGCGGGGGGGCACTTTTACGTGACCTTGTTCAAATGTGTTCCTGAAGTTTACACAAATACGCTGCTCAGAGCGCACTCTGATAAGAGCCCACTGCGCTCCTGCGGCGCTGTTGTTAGTCTGTGTCTTCTCAAGGTCTCGCTCCCTTCTGTGGAATGTGTTATTGTGATGTGTTCACACATTCCTTGTTATTGTCTCTCTCCAGCTTCCGTGCGGTGTAAATGTGCGCGGGGAAACACAGAAAGCCTCGCCGATGGCAGGCCTCAGAAATGTTGTTTCAGAGACATTCAGAAGCCGGACTAGGGCCGCGACTCCCATCCCGGTCAAACCTGCATTAAAAAAAGCTGAGCTGCAGGGAGCGTTTTTAATAGTTTTAGCACCAATTAAGTTGACAAGAGCTGGTTAAAAGGACCAACTCCCTCTGAAGACTGTGACCTGCGCTGCAGCCTGCCAGGAGAGGGCGATCCTACGTGAGTTGTTATGCACTCGAAGGCAACAGCCCTGGCTTCCTTTATGTGTTAGTCAGACTTACACCTCATATCATAAACAAATTAGAATAAAGGAAAAATGCTACCCATGCATTTTTTCCTCTGTGGAATGCCTGCTGTGACGTCAGCCTACCACTAGACGGCTCTGTTCCTGCTGTGAGACGTTCGTTCACTCCTTCGTAGATCAGATTAGCAGATTTATCTTTGACTATCAGACTTTTCTGGCCTCATGTTTGCTGATTGATACGTGTACTTCCTGAAAAGAATCTCAGGTCCACCAACACAACTTGTGACTGGATTCTCTAAACTGAAAGAGTGGATTCCTCATTTTTCTGAGTAGGTTTTTTTTCCCCAAAAACTCTTTTTTTTTTAAAAAAAAAAACCCTTCCCTCCAGATGATGAATATGGTCGTGGTGTAGCGAAAGCATTTAGTCTTTAAAAGTTGAGTCAAATAAACTCCCGCTGTTACGTTATCACGTTATCATTCCGTCTAAAATAATTAAAGAGGAAGCAGTCGAGGAATGATTATAGCAGCAAAATCAATGATCGTATCAGAAACGCTGTGGGGGGGGGGCCCTCGGAGGGGCTTCGCCTTCGACACCCGCGAGTCCGCCGAAACCAAAGCATCACCTCGAATTTCTCGTAACAGTTAAAAACAAAACCAAGGCGTGACGTGCTGATTGGGTGGCTGCTTCCTGTTTTCCCTTTGAGGCCCATGGGAGCTACCTGATTTTAAAATGAGATGCGTCACATTTCTAGCCCAACTGCTTTTCTTAACACGCTCAGACCTGCTCCTCAACTCAAAAACATGGATGTCAGGGACATGCTGTTACTGTGTGTAGATGTGTGTGTGGGTGTGTCGGTGTGTCGGTGTGTGTGTGTGTGTGTGTGGAGACAAATTACGGCCCTGCAGACAGCTGTTCCATGTTTGTTTAATAGATCCGCCATCTTGAAGCTTTGTTTATTTCCCCTGTAATGAGCTCATCATTCCGATGAACAATTTTCATCGCTCCGGAGGGATAAACGTGTTTTTTTTTTTCTCTGGACCACGCCCCTCCATCCCTCTCTCACCTGCCCCCACTCCGTCGTACTCACGTTGCCATTGTGGCCGTTGTTGTTCTCAAACTTGGTCTCGATGTGGATGCTGAACCTGGGGAGAAAGGATACCTGCAGGGGCGACAGAGGGAGGAGAGGATTTGAGGAGGGCGATGGGGGGGGGGCTGCAGATGGGGCGGCTGGTCGTGGATGGAGATGTGAGATGAGTGATGTGTGAGGAGACTTACTGAGTACTCTGCAGCGGCGGGGGTGTCGAGCATGGACAGAGAGGAACATCATTAACCACTCAGTCAAGGGCGATTGTGGGGGGGGAGGGGGGTGGGGGGGGCACGTGCACTCCCGTAAACATAGTGAGCAAAGCAGGCGAAGGAGCCGAGACGCACCAGTGATGGTGAAGGGGTAGAAGTTCCAGGCCTTCTCCGTCACGTAGAAGAACCGCGGGACCAAGGCCTTGGCCCAGGATGGAAGTTTACTGGAAATCAAAAGGGAAACAGGTGAGCCGATGATTAGCAGCTGGTTATTCCAGCTCTTTATACCCAGATTACCTCGGGGCTACTGTCAGCACAGCGCACACGTCTGTGACTCACCTCCGGCCACGCCCACCTCGACCAGCTGACAGTCCTGCACCACGACCCGATCGACGCCGCTGCTTTTTGTGGTTATTGTATTAATCTGTGCAGCATCTCTGTGTGTGTAGGTGTGTGTGTGTGTTTGTGTGGTGTAAAAGGGTCCATCCCAGCATATTTAGTAATGAGTACCAAACGTCCCATGAGCGCGGAGAGATTAGGAAAATCCTCAGCAGCCAGAACATTCCTTTACTTCTTTAAGAGTTTATTTTGGGATTAGGCCCTGGGTTTACGGTGATTACAATAATTGCTGAGGTCACGTCAGGGTAATAAGTGAGGTCAGCCTGGGGTTAGGAACATTTTGGAATGTTTTTTGTTTTTTTTATTAGCCCTCTCCCTCACAATGTGGCAATTAGCTGTCTTTCTGCAGCAAGCACAAAGGAAATAATGATCTTCCCGCAATAGCTGTTATTACAGCGAGCTGCACGTTCCTGCGGCCGAGTCGATGTTTATGCCGAAGAGTGACGGAGGCAATACTAGATGGGCGCAATCTCTCTGGTAAACTCGAGGTCCGATCAAAGGTCACAGCCTCACAGCCTAGCAGAGCTTCATCTTCAGGATCACCGTTAAAATAATAATAATAATAATAATAATAATAATAATAATAATAATAATGATAATAATAATCATGATAATCATGATAATCTCAATGTAGCATTGAAATTATAATCCAAATAGTCATAATATTGTATCAGTGAGGGGTGTGAGTGCATTTCCAGTTTTTCCAGTTTCCCTGCTGTGCGATTTTCACGGTTCTCCCACCTGCAGCCGAGGCCACAAGAATTCTGTTTTCCTTTCAGGGCGGAGACACATTTTGTTTAGCTATTAGGTGAGGAACGTGAACGTTTTTACAGGAACACACGCCCCCAGAGTCGGCCAGCGCAACACTTGAACTTTGGATGTGCCTGACAGCACGACGTGTGCTGGAACGAGGCTTTATGGCCGGGAGCGATACAGGGAAGTGAGGGATCAAAGATCAGCCCAGCGATGGAGCTGAGGGGGGGTGGGGGTGGGGGGGGGGCTCGTCGTGCACGTTTACCTGTTCAGGTAGATGCGTTTCTCCGTCAGCTGGCCCCGGCCGTACTGGGGGGTGATCGTCCTGCTCGTTCTTCACGACCTCCACCCCGTCCGCTCCGTCGCTCTGCTCGGCGCTGTGCTTGCTGATCATGTAGAGTTGGCCGATCCTGTACTGGAGGCGAGGATGATGATGACGACGACGATGATGATGATGATGATGGTGGTGGGGGTGGTGATGAAGGCATGGAAAGAGAAAGAGAAAAAGGAGGAGTCGTGACTCAGAATGAGTCTGAGGAGGAGTGAATGCAATTAAATTCCATTTTAGACGAGAGAGACGTGAGAACAAAACACACATTGGATCAAAGGTAATTAATTCCTGGATGGCCTGATGGCATCAGGCATGCGTCTGGGTCCAGTAGTTGTTGTAATATCTCAGAAAAACACCAAAATCTTGTTATTTATAGTTCTAATCCCATGTTTAAAAATATGCGGCCCCGTGCCAGCGTGTAATTCAATTCATCTTTATTGATACAGTGTCTGTTACAATCAAAATGGACACTAGGCACTTTACAGAAAGCAACATGCAACAGTGGCGAGGACAGACTCCCCTTTAACAGGAAGAAACCTTGAGCAGGACCCAGCTCATATGGGGGGGGCCACGACCAATGGAAGCTAGAGCTGAGAGGGTCTGTGGGGTCAGAGGTCAGCAGGTCAGTGCACGGCTGTGGGTGATAACTATGATGATACAGAGCGAGGTGGGGGGGGCCGTGGCCCCCGGAGGCAGTGCGGTTTGACAGGCGCTGCGATGACTGTCCTCAGGTGAGAGGCGCAGCGGGCATCAATCTTACTCCGAACGCCTGCCGCCTAAATTGGGGGCAGATGGGATCTCGTTGTCCGCGCCAGCTACTGATGAGGAAGGGGAACATCTGGAGGAGGGCGTGCCCCCGCCCCGGGCCCCTGGAGCCGCCTCCCCCATTAACTCCAGCGCAAAAGAACCAGCCTGTCGCGGATGACGCCTCGTCGTCCCCCCTCCCCTGGAGCTTCGGCCGTAGCGTGTTCTCCCCAGTGTCCTCTGGGCGACCTTAAAAAAAAAACGATCCCTATCGGCTGTTGCCATACGTCGCCCTGCATCGGCGAATTTCGTTGAAATACGAGGCGCAGAAGAGGAAGACTCCAGGCTGGGCCTAACAGCAGAATGTTGGTATTCGATATTCGCCCACGAGCCTTAATTGATCAAAGCGATGGCATCTCCGTGAAGCGAGGGAAGCTCCGCCCACACACCCGCATCACCTTCTATAAGGGTCGCCCGACGAAGGCGTTGAAAAGGCGCGTTTGTGCCGAGGCCCGATGAAAGGGCGCGCTGAATGACGCCTCTTTGGATGCAGCAAGCGTGCCTTTTCCCTCGACCGTCTTTTCAAACTCAGAGGTTCTCACAAATTCCGGGGGCGTGTAAATACAGCCTGTGGCGGCGGGACGGAACCGCGACGGTGGGGGGGTGGGGGTGGGGGGGGGGACTGTGAAGGAAAAGAATTCACCTGTTTAACACACAGAGCAACCTGGAGCGGCGGCTCGTTAAAACATCTTAATCAGATGAAAATTCCATGAAAATTGAATTGGCGGAAGAAAGGAACCGCTGGGATAATCGGGCCGAACCCTGAAACGATAACGGACCACAGATCAAATGTTTGGGTCCGGTTCCCGTTAACTAAAGCTGGAATGAGATGCTCATTCACCTTGAAAGTTTAACTGCGAGTTATTGGAGTGACTCCTCTGACATTCCTCAACGGAATATTGCGTCTGATTTATGGCCGTGTCGTAGTTTTAAATATAACCCGACGGCTCTTTTTATATCCCGAGTTGTTTCTTTTTCCTTGCAAGCGGGAACGTTTGCTGAGTCAGCAGCTTCCCAGCTCCTCCTGTATTTACAGTAACTAAGCGCCTGTGGCATTGGGAACCTCAGACTGGTAGACCAGTGCGGCAGTCCCAGTCACAGACCCCTCTCCCACTCCCCAGCGACATTCCTGCAGACGCGGATCTGCTTCAGAGTTAAACTTGACAATGTTGTGGTGGGAGGCGGATTTGCTGCACGCTGTTTTTGGACTGCTATTTGTCACTGTCATCGCTGCGGTAACAGGAAGAATGGGCGAGGGAGGGGAATGACAGAGGTGATGAAGACGTTACCTTTTAGCTCTTTGTCTTTTGGGGAATCTCTCTTTGTTTCTCAGATTTCGCGGCCTGTTTTGAGTTGAGGTCAGTGCGGAGCCACAACCAGTCCGACCAGTCCCGATAGGAACGCTACAGCAGCTCGAAGGCAGATAAATTATGTTGTGGGGGGGGGCGGGGGTGGAGGGGGGGAGGGGTGGGGGCGAGCACACCTCTGCCTGCTGTCTGGCCCTGCTGGGACTCTTCTTATCAACACGCCAACTCGTTCCTTTTTACAACTGGAAACGCTGAAAATCTTTCCTGTGACGGTTTGAAGTTTGCACAACGGGAGTGAGCATGAGCGTGTGCATGTGTGTGTGTGTTTGGATGGGTGTATTTGTGTGTGTGTGTGCATGTGTGTGTGTGTGTGTGCATGTCAGTGAGTGTGGGAAAGACAAACACCTACCTCCTCCAGGGTCAGGGGCATGCATATGCGGTACTCTTTCATCAACATGGTGCTGTCACCGGGACGCCGCGTCCGTCTCGTCTCTGCTTTGGTCTGACGCTCTTCCTCCTCCTCTTCCTCCTCCTCCTCTTCCTCCTCCTCTTCTTCTTCTCCTGTTTAGCTGATGTCAGTAATCCTCAGAGTTGAGTCCAGACCCCCTCTGTCAATGAATATTGCTGTGTTTTCCTGACTCTGCTGACTTGTGAGCTAGTGTGGGTGTGTGTGTGTGTGTTTGCTCAATTAATTTCCTGTAAGGACTCTAGAAACCTCCTCTTCTTCTTTCTCTCTGACTTCTGCTTTCTGCTCTCCCACCATCGGCTGCCCTCTCTGTTTGCTCTCTGAGAATGTAGTAATTAGCTTTGCCTTAAGACCGAAGCCAAACCAACTCTACCTGTTCTCTCTCTCTCTCCCTTTCTTTCTCTCTCTCCCTTTCTCTTTCTCTCTCTCTTTCGCTCTCTCTCTCTCTGCTTTCTTTGATTCCTCCCCGTCTCGTGTGTAACCTCGCCGTCCTCTCGCCGCTCCTCCCCTCTTGCCTTGGCCGTCCCCTGCGTCGCTCTCTGGAATTCCTCCACCTGTTCCCTCCTTATCTCCCTTCTCCTCAGCTCCCCGTCTGCTCACCTGTGCCCCCCCCCCAATGATCTTTATCTGCTTCTTGTCCGTCTCACTGTTCTCGCTGCCCTCCCGTCTCCGCCGTCAATCACGCCGCGCTTGGATTAAGCATTACCAGAGCTGCACGAGGCCGCTCGTCCAGGCTCTCTTTGTGTGACCTTGTGACCTTTCGCCGGGGTTTAATGGAATCTGTCTTTAGTCACTGATTTGGGGGGGGGTCAAGGCATTCATCATTTTTCACTCCCAGCGGTGCTCTCGTTTGAGGGGCGTGTGGCGGGTGGAATTTAACTCGGTGAGGTGAGCAAAGATGGAAACGTTACCCCTCATTGCCCCCCAGCTGTAAGGCAGGTAATGTGTGTGTGTGTGTGGGGGGGAGCTAGGTATTTGTTTTCTCAGGTCAAACAAAGGATTTGGAAGACGCTAGTAAGGCGCCGAGAAGGAGCCAAGAGTTCCTGTAAAGGCAAAAGACAACTTTATCCATGAGACAAGGGGGGGGGTGTTGCCTGTCTTGCATGAGGAAAAACATCAGACGCCACTGTTCTTCGTCTGGGGGTCGCTCAGACGGTGTCCTTGAGCTTGGGCTGTGACACCCTTATTCTTTTTAAAAAAGTATATAAAGCAATAGTGGGGGGGGGGCAGAGGCTGGTGGGGGGCAGAGGCTGGTGGGGGGGTTCGTTACCTTGTTTTTGAACTGAACTGGAGCTATCTTTTGAATTTGCGGAGCATGAAAGAAAAGCAGATGTTTGTCTTTGTCAGGAAGGGCGCCAAAAGCAATAACCAGCCCTGGACGGTGACTCGTCGGCGGAATGCTCCTTGCGATGGAGGGGTGGTGGGGGGGGTGCGACGAGGTCGGAAGCGAAGAGGTGGGGGGGCGAAGAGAAGTAGCTGTGTTTACACTCACATCTGCTCAGCAGAGGAAAAGCTGCAAAAACACATTCCTGGTGGGGGTTCACTCCCATCTTATCAGATAAGTGTTCAGGAGCAAGAAGGCACTTCACACAGCAGAGGTGTCTCCCTGGACACACACACACACACACACACACATAATGTTAGTTTATTTCAACTGGAGACTATAAAATTAAACACACTCCGCTGAGAACACCCTTCCAGGTGTCTGTGTTGATGCAGAGCCGAGGTGTTTTTGGTGAGAGCAGACAGACTCAGTAGAATTCAGCACCTCTGAAAGGAGCAGCAAACCGAGCAGATTCTTCTGCAGCCCATTTGTTTACCTACCATCCAGCTGTTTTATCGTGTTCCTTTTGACCAGAACCCCCTGTTCTGGGCCAGTACCAACTGCATTTTAATAATTTAAACACACTGTGTTACCGCCCACAGGTGTAAATTTGAACTAATCTACTGTTTATTTTAGAATTCATGAAGGATTATCAGGACTCACCCGTTTCCTGCTCAGCTGCGCCCCCTGTGGCCTCGCAGAGCGGCGCAGCACTAATCCATGTACAAACCGAACAGAGAGTCTGCTTTCATTCAGTTTGACTCTGATTAAATGATTCACTGAAGTGAAGCTGAGGGAAAAAGCTCCAAGAAGAAGTCAATCAGCTCAGCGAACCACAGAAGAAGAGGAAGAGTAGCTGCTTTGAGACGTCCATCAGAGATGGAAGACACCTTCAGGAGACGAGGCTCTGAGGAATTCCAGAATTCTCTGGTAAATCTCATGTAAAGACATGAGCAGGAGTCTGGTCTTATCCATGCAAGAGAACAGCTGCTGAGGCAGCAACTGTTTATGCTGGTGGAGGACTTGGAGACCTGGTGACCAGAGCTCGAGCACATCCACGAAGATCAGCTCCAGAAAAGGACGAAGACTCTTCAGTGCCGAGCTCCTCCCCCCCCGTCTGACTTCCATCACTCTGAATCTTTTCTTACACCCAACACCTCTGCACCCCCCGGAGCTGTTTACGAACCCGTCCACCAGTGGAACAACTGAGAGATTCAATAAGTTAATAAGGTATTTAATAGCTGAATTGATTAGGAGATTGCTGATTGCAGTTGTTTAAAGGAGACAAGGACAGATGAGACGACGAGATACCACGTCTACCTAAAGAGATTTTTATCCAGGTCAATACCAGACCCCCCCCACCAGAAATCTGAGTAATTGTTATCATTTTTAATGTCACTGTAAACTATAAGCGGCAGACACCGTCAGCGTCGTCACGTTTCGAGGCTGATGAACCGATTCATTTGAAACTGAAAACAGATGAGACCAACTTGAGTGTGGGATGAAGTCTGAGAGGGAACCGGCAGAGGAACCCAACTTCCGGGCAGTGCCGCACACTTCCGGCCGCAGTCGGCTCTGCTTTCACGCCGATGACGCCGTCACCTCTCGCGCCCTCACATCATTAAATGGAGAACGAATGGCCGCACTTGGGAAACTGGGAGAAAGGAGAGGGTTAGGGCATGATGAACCCGTGGGCCCACCGCATCGCCTGTTCTTCTTTCTAGCTCCGCCCCCCCCAAACCCCAATGCCCCCCAGGTCCGGATCAACAGCGCCTCTGTCGGACGGAACACAACAGATGCGCGGTGGCTCTCTGATCCCGGTGAAGGCGAACACTCTGAGCCCAAAGATTTAAGATGTTTGAGGGGGAGCTTTGGCGGCCAGGCGCGGTGCGTACGGCGGTACCCCTCCGCCGGAGCGCGTCAGGAGCGTCACCCCCCCCCAATCAAAACAAACCCGCCGGACCCCTCTGATCTCGGCTCTGGTCCAGCCTTGAAACCCTGAAGTATTTGGGTCAGGCCCAGCGCAGAGGGGGGGGAGGAGAGGGCGAATGAAATAAATAAAGTCCGTTGTTTACTTTTGAAAGTGCATCTCAAAGCGCAACTGCCACCAGATGCAACTCGCAAACAAGACGGCGGCTCATTGTTGCGCTGACGCCTCGGCGTGTTTTATGTGAGTGGGGGGTCTTTGTGAGGAGGGCTCCTCTGAGCTAAGATGGAAGCTTAGTCTTAATCCCCTTGTAGTTGAGTATCAGGCTCATGCTAAGACATTGATTGGAGCGGCTCCTTAATTGATACCGCTGGAGGACCGCTCGCCAGGGGGAAACGCGCTCTTCCGCGCGTGTGCGCGCCGTACGTGCGCTCCTTTGGTGCGTTCTGAGAGGATCCCCGGGAGGACCGGATCAAACGGAGCGTCCGCTTATCCTTATCGAATCCCGATCTCTCGTCCCCAGAGCCGCGTCCCGACAGGAACCGAACATGAGCCTTTCCGGACGCGGTTGGGGTGGAGGCCCGGCCCGCTGCCCGTGCACGACTTCAGCGGAGCGAGGAAGCCGCGCAACTGCCCTCATTAAATCCCCAACATGAGCCCGAACACACGCACGCCTCATGTTAACCCAGGCCTCGCACACACACACGCACGTGCACGCACTTCTTTAATAAAGTCCTGAGATGCCAATTATGAAAGCGAATAAATATCACGCAGCTTTCTTCCATATTCATGAGCTCGGCATCGGAAAGTGAACTCCTTACACAGCCGAACGCACGTTTCCGGGTGAATTATACATTTGAAACGATGCTGCGTTCTTAAATGTCATCATTAATCTGAACATGGGAGAGCAGCAGCGTTTCACATCCTGCGCCTTTTGTCTCTGCAGAGTTTGTGTGGAAAAGAAGATAAAGCATCCAGATCTGTGGCGTAGCTGCTGTTATTCCTTTGTGGACACGCAAATCTGAATAAGAGAGGGGGGTGAGGGGGGTGAGGGGGTGAGGGGGGATCCTCGTGTGTGTTGGAGGCAGCCAAAAGCTTGTGCGTGTCTAGCGGCGTCCAGAGCAGAGATGATCAGAGGTTCTGAGGCCGACACATTCATCAGGGTTCTCCACAGGGACGGAGTTCAGGCGCAGCGTGCAGACGAATGAAACGCTCCGGACCGAAAAGAAATGAAATAATTTATTCCGGGACTGGAGTAGAGGGGATTTGCATGTGTGAAAGGGGAATGGCAGAGGAACGGATTAAGGCTGCATTCAGTGTCTGCGTGAGATAGAGGCCACCGCCGTGGCCCCCCGAACTTGTTCTGGTTCCGCTGTACCGCCAGTGTCAGGAAATTCAATTGCCTCTTTCACTCATTTTCGGCCCAGGGTGCGAGAGCAAAGGGGAAGGGGAGACATTCACGCATGCAGGGCAAGGGACGGAGGTGAACGGAGCTGAAAACACCTGATTCCTGTCAGAAATACATCCCCACGCGTCCCTGTTGCCCAAAAGATCTCCAGAAAGAAAAAGAAGCACGTGAAAAGAAAAGTCGAGACATCGACGAGCGAGGGACGAGTCAGGGTGAGAGAAAAGGGAAGCGGAAATGTTGGAAGTTAATGATTTGTACAAATGTATGGAGTTCAAGATGTGCAGTAAACTCAAACATGGCACTCAGACACCAGCATTTGGCCAGTGGAACCTGCCAAATGCAATTTCACTGCCAGACAGAATTCCCCGGAGAAACTGAAAACCTTTCTCCGTGAGAAAGATGGAATTTTCTGCAGGAAGTACAGAACTATTAGGATCGGAATATCACACATTTTCTTTGCCCATCAAGCAAAGAAATTGTTTTCCCACATTTCTGTGCAGGGAACAACACATTAGGAGGATATAATGAAGGCATCAACTGTTGAATATTGCTGTAATAGAAAAAAAATAATGCGTTTACATAAAGTGTCAGGGTGTCATAGAGATAAACAGCATACAGCCATTTATTAATTGGATTTTGTGAAATGAATCTAATAATTGTTGTCCTAGGTCCAGGCCAGGTCAGGGCAGACCATGGAATGAGGTATAATCGCAACTTTTACCATAAATGTTTATTTTTTTACTAGTTGTCAGCGCAATAATAGCGTTAATTAATCACACAAACGGAATGCGCTGACTGCGCACACCTCACGGGGGCAGCACCACAGGCCTGGGCTCAACTCACAGCAGCTCTTCTTCTCGCCCAATAAAACGTTGAATAAAAAGGGTATTAAAGCGAGCTGTAAGGTGACAAGCTGCTGATAAAGCCTTCACAGAGACGCACTTTATTGAGTAAAGTGTGGAGAGCGATCCGGTTCAAGAGTTGTTGGCTAACACTGAACGCACTGAATTTGCCGTTTGCCTGAGAAACGTGATAAACATTACGACATTACGGCCAATCTTCAGGTCAAAGCAACTGTTTAATGTTGAAATAATTAGCGGCATCGCATCATTACACGGAATAAATCAATCTAAAGACACCAGCTTCAGGCGCTACGGTTGGTTACAAGAGCTTTTGAAGAACTGTCAGTGTCCTCTTTGAAGAAAATGAAAAAACAGCATTTGCAAACATAAATGCCTGTAAACTGGACTCAAATGCAGACCAGCAGACAGAAGGGAGCTTCATTACGATTCACTCTCAGATGCAATACAAAAACAAATCACCAGGAAGAACCAAAGTCTAGAATGCGATTAATAAATGAACACAAAGACTAACTAAACCGGAGGAGTATGAAGAGCGTCTGAATCTGCAGTGGTCAGATCTTCCAGGATAAAGACTATTGTGAATTCCCAGCCTTGCGTGTATAGTTTATTGGAAGCTCTCGTAATCCAAATGCACCGTTTTAAATGAGAACGAACAGTTAATGGCTGAATGGAACACTCGTTAGTACCTGTAATGCTTTTACCGGAAGCCTTCCACATAATTAAGTCCATTGAAATATTAATCAACCACGGCTTCTCCGTTTGTGTATTTCATGCAGAGCTTAATAACAATGAACAAAGTTTAAATTATTAACAAGTACATGTGTTAAACAGATGTATTTTAATCTAAACAGAGATAAGACTGCCAGGCTTTCTCTTTAATACATGTAAAGATTGTTGTTTGCTGGTTTTTCCTTCATGGTCACTGAGTTATTTAATCATGTCAGACAATCTGGACTCTTTATCTGATTATTTAAATACTATTTAGGGGAAAAAACTCAGATCTCATGTGTTGGTCTCTGTAGAAAATGACACGACGGGTTCCAGAATTCCATCACAGGCCCATTCGTGCATTTTTACGTGTGCACTGTGGATGTGTGTGCGTGTGTGTGTGTGTGCGTGTGTGTGTGGGAGCGGGTGAGCGAGAGAGGAGAGAAACCTTATTGTTTGATTGTTAGCTCAGAGCTAAACAGATGAGTAAACAGAGATAGTGCAGCCCAGTCAGATCAGACCAAACAACGGCGCTCAGACGCTCTCCAGCGCCCCGCACGCTCGCTCTCAAAGACGAGGGAGGGGGGGGAGGGGGGTGGGGTTGAAGAGGGGGGGCAGGCGCCCGTACCTCCAACCTTTATTACCAACACTCCTCTGCACTGTCACTACCGTGTAAATGTACACAGTAAGCTGTAGTGTAAAATAGCACACACACACACACACACCCATACACACACACTGCAGTGTAAATACAGTGGTGACGCATACCATCACATGCCTCATAAACCCTGATGTTCCTGCTCATATCTGTGGGCTCCAGGCGCTGCACAGACACCGCCACGTAGAGCATGTATGGGGTGTGTGTGTGTGTGTGGTGGGGGGGTGTGTGTGATGATGGATTGATTGATGAATGCAAATGAAGACGAATGCATGTGGCAAAGGCAGATAGCGGGGCGCGGAGGGGGCCAGGGGCCGGCTCACCTCTCCCGCACGGCGGAAAATATGGGAACGCTGACACGTGCATCCGGGGTTTTCAATACCGGCAGAGGCAGCGAACGCACCGCAGACCCCCCGCCCCAACACTCCCCCACCCCTCCCACTGACCAGCCTTTATCAACAATCCCGCCGTTAGGGTATCAGCAGCCATCGGTCCTCACGGCGCCGTATGGATACGGATCACAGGGGCGCGGATCAGCGGGATCTGGCCACCTCCCGACCTTTACCTCCATACGGAGCTCATCTGGAAGAGCTGACCTGAGATCAGCGGAGATCCAGCAGCGGCTCCTGGTCTTGATGGTACACTACTGCAGCATTGTTCATCAGTGACTGCTGTGTGTGTGTGTGTGTGTGTGTCAGTCAGATCTCTATAGTCTCTTCAGGATGTATAATGTTCTATTTTCTTTTTCTTCCTGTTAAGTTGGATTCAGGCAAATCACCCCCCCCAAAAAAAAGGAAAGTTGAGTGGAGGCAGGTTTGCCTGTGCGTTACATCATCTTGTATTTTAACAATACCCATCTCACAGTTCTAATTATTCTGAAGTTCTGAATGTGAAACATTTCCTGTTCTGCTTCTTTGATATACGACTCAGGTTCCTCTTTCACGCCGCCAGGCTGTTGTAACGTAACAGAACGGGCTCGTCCCGTCATCCCAGGAACACATGATCCGCTAACAGTCAGGATTCTCTTAATGAGACCCTCCTTTTCATGATATGTTTTTAGCACTTGTTGGATTTATTGTCCACCTAAATACATGGATGTGTGTGTGTAGATTCGTTGTTGCTCCCAGACTCTTATTAAGCTTTTAATTTTCAGCTGTTTTCAGCTGTTGTCTTCCAGAACCTCTGGGACTGTGAGGCTTTCTTTGTTTTGGACTCTTAATCTCAATAACACGGTGACAGATACTTAATCCCAAAATCCGGGAATGCAAGAATTTGTAGAATGTAACATGGAATTACAGCTGGTTGCAGACACAAGTATCGCCCATATGCCCTCTTATTTCAGAACAATATGTCATTTTAATAGAAATGAGTAGAATGCAGCTTTTTAAAGGGTCAAAACCTAAATTGCTGACGCTGAATTAGGAGCTGGGCTGAGTAAATGATGTTCCCACGTGAGTACAGCAGCAAAGTGACAGGCGAAGCTGCGAAAGGCTGAAGTGATCACTTTTTAATGGATCTATTATCTCATCAGTGCACATGCAGATTACTGCTGCGTCAGCAGGAAGAGATAACAGAATTATAGTTATAAACAGATAGATGGATGGACGCATGGATGGATAGACAGATGGATGGATGGATGGATGGATAGGTGGATAAATAAATAGACAGATAGACATGGATGATAGATAGATCATAGGATATATACCTACATTAATATACTATTTACATTTAATTCTATTTACAACAAATAACCACCAAATTCAATTTGAACAAACACTTTAATAAATATTTGATATTAAATAAATATTTCACACAGAAAATAAAAACACATGACAGAAACAAAGTCCCCCTCACACTTCGTATCTCCTACCTGGAGCTATAAAAAGAACTCCCAGGGGGAAGACTTTGGCCTGGACACCTTGGGAGGAAGAGGACAGGCCACGGAGTACATCAATCCACACAGTCACCGTCTGGAATAAGTCACGTATTCTGTAAAGCTCCCCAGCCTGGTGAAACATGTACGAGTCCGTTAAACAGAAGCAACATTAAAACACTTCAATCATTTACTCAGCGAATATTAAAGTCACTTTAGTTACAGGTGTCCCCAGCATTCCCAAACACGCAAGCGTGCGTGTCCATGTGGCCAATGCAGCATCCAAATTCATTAAAATAAATAACAAACGTCTCCCACAACCTCATTTTCAAGCGGCTACAGCCTTTTGATTAACAGCAGCCAGCTGAGGAACCTGAGGAAGCGTTCACAGGACGACGGTACTCCCTCTCGTGTGACATTACTTCATTATCTCACAAATGTAGTTTTAATTTCACTTTGATGCCGCTGACCTTTCTGTTGGTTTCCAGCAGGAGGATGAGCGATGACTGTTGCGCATGTCTCGCCGCTCCACTGCAAGCAGCAAAATACTGCATTATAGCGCCAAAACTTTACAGTAGCCGACTCGGGTTTTATTTCGCGTACGCGCGTTCTGTTCTCCGGCTCCAATAAACCTGTCTCCGATTCCTGCCTCCGCGTCGAGACGTTTCTTCAATTTTAATTGAAGTTACTTTGACTAAGGGAATATTGCAAATACATCAGCTTGTCCGGTGGCTTTCCCAGAGTAATAATGGCCACAGTATTGCTGCTGAATTATTTAAATCAATCTTTTCAAAGCTTTAAGCACCTAAAATATATTCACTCAGCTTCAGGATGGAGACATCCAACAGGTCAGACTCTTTCCATATGAAATAAAATAATAAAAACAATAATAATGATAATGCTGCGTTTGGAATCTGCTTTAATAAGTCCAAGGCGCGCGCGCACACGCGCACGACCAGGACAAATGGACAAACGGGACACGGTATTGATGACTGCGTGTCGTTCCCTCGGAGGCTCGATGCCTTATCCAAACGCAGTAATGGACCAGTCAATATGAGATGTGCGTGCGTGTGCGCGTTCGTTCGTTCGCGCACGTGCTGGTACGGTGCATGTCTCGCGCGTGCGGTCGTGAGAGGCGAGCCAAGGTCTGATCCAAAGGTTAAACTCCGATCACGGGATCAATCGCCGAGCGGCGCGCTCCGCTTTGCGCCTGTGATCAGAGGCGGACTATTGCGCCATCGATTAGCGCTGATCTGAGATTACCCCGAGAAGAAGGAGACGACAGGCCGCCTGACGGATAACAGCACACCCCGGAGCCCCAAATACAACCCCCCACCTCCTCCACCCCCCACCCCGAGTTCACAACTTCCGGGATCTCTGACGCGCCGCCGCCCCCGACGCGGCTCCGCGAAGTTGTGCCAGGCGCGCAGATCTCAACGCGAAGAGCGCCGCGTCCTCTCACACATGGCACGGTGTCATGCGCACGCACGCGCGCGCGCTCGAGCACGCACGCACGCACGCACACTGCGGCTCTCACGCAAAAAAAAAAAAAAAAAAAAAAGCAGAAAGAAGGAAAGAACGCGGCGGGCAGGGTGACACTCACATGTGGATCCACAGACGCTGGCGCGGCGCCTCCGTTTTGCTTGGAGAAGCAGAAAGAGGATGGGAGGAGAGGGGGGAGGGAGGGAGGGAGGGGGGGAGGAGGGAGGGAGGCAGCGATGGATGGATGGAGGGGAGGGAGGGAGGGGGGAATGCGGAGGGACGCGCGGCGGGCGGGGGTGGAGGGTCGTCAATGAAAGGGCTGAGTGGCTCTCGTAAATATTTATATTGCAGTATGATGCGCGCAAGAGTGAACTGGGGGGGGAGAAGGGATAGAGAGCCTCCGCGCTGTTATTAATTCTATTCCGGACCGTTAAGTTTAGCATTCAACACGTGTCGCCTGTGATGGAGAGTGGGAGGGGGGAGAGAGAGAGAGAGAGAGAGAGAGAGAGAGAGAGACGTTGACGGTTGCTAGGTGACCGGGCGCATATACTGAATTTTAACAAAAGAACACGGAAAGAGAGAGAGAGAGAGGAGAGGGAGGGAGGGAGGGAGGGAGAGAGAGAGGAGAGGAGAGAGGGAGGGAGAGAGGTAAAGAGAGAGATCGGAGAAACTGAATACATGTAGAACATTTATATATTTAGATACATATTTTTTTTTCCCAGCGTGTCTGCGTGCGGTGGCGGCGCCGGTGGCGGCGCGGGGGGGGGACACCCGCAAAACGGATACCTCAAAAGGGAAGGATGTGAGAGAGGATGGAGGGACGCAGGGCAAGAGGGGGGAAAGGCTGGTGAAAAGCAGTAAGTACGTTTAATCTCATGATATGCTCCGTGCGCAGGCATTTGTTGTGTCTTTTTTTTTACCCCCCCTCTCCCTCCCTCCCCGCACTTCGCCCCGCACGCACGCACGCACGCACGCACGCACTCCCGGCCGCTCAGATTAATTGCGGCTCCGGCGGCGTGCGGGGAGGCTGCCGCGCGTCATGGAGACGCGGATCCGGGGTGGGGGGGGCCCGGGGTGTCGGCATCTGCGCGGCGGGGAGACGGAGAGCGGCGGGCGGAGAGGTGGAAGCGGCCGGCGAGCCGGGGCTTTGACCCCTCTGTCATTGCTGCGCCTGGAGAACTCAGAAGCCCCCTACCCCTACCCTAGCCCCCCCCCCCCACGACAGAACGCGGCGCTTTCCGCGGCGCGGTTACCTCAGCGATACCCGCGCAGATTAGTTCAATTAATCATATAGACTCAGGCTTTAGGCTATGGTTTTGTCTGCCATGCATTATTCATCCAGACAGAGTTTTTGGTTCCGCTCAAGTCTGCGCTGCCCCCCCCCACCAACACCCCCCCCTCACTCTGCTGCGGATGTATTAATTGAGGCGATCATATCTGTTGATGCTCATTTTCTCAGGCTTGCGTGGTCAGTGCTGGTGCGTGCGTGCGTGCGTCTTGCTGCTCGTCTCGCTGCTTAGCCCGCAAGATCGTTGATCAGTCCCCCCCTTGATCTATTTATATCCCGATAGGCTGAATATTTGGGCGTATGGCAGCACACAGTTATCCCCTCTGTTGCCACCGAGGAATCTTTCCCGACTTACCACAAGCACTCCCAGACATCTGGAACGGACACCCCCCCCCCCCCACCACCACCACCACCACCACCACCAACCCCCCTTCCCTTCTCCAGTTATGATTTCACTTCTATACCAGCACCCGGCAACTTTTTTTTTTTTTTTAAATCCTCCTCGCACACTGGGAGCAACAACGAACGTGCAAAAACAAACAAACAAACAAACAAAAAAACCCCAGGAAAGTGACAGCTCGGATCTACGGGGACCACCGCGGGGGGGTGACGGGGCTGTTGACCTGTAAAATGGAGAGCCACGCTGCTTCAGATTTGCTGCAGTGATTCCGGAGCGCAGGATCAAATTTATTGGCCTGCGTGGCGAGCACGCCGGCGCGTTTATCTGTGGAAACTGGAAATAATGTGCTGTTTGCTCTTCTGCGGGCTGCGCCGTGCGCGCATCCCCCCCCTCTTTCCCCCCCCGCCTCGTCTCAGCTGAGTTCTCTCGCTGATATCCATTTCAATGGTCTCTTTCACCCTCAGGTGACGCGCTCTGTGCAGTTCACCCCCCACCCCGATCCCAGACCCGGTGAGCACCGGCAGGCATGCTGCAGCAGAGATGCTGCATGCACCGCTGCCCGGAGAGACGCCGGTGTTGGTCAGAGCCCCCCCACCCCCTTTCCACCGTACAGTTGCCCTGAGAGATCAGTACTGTACCAGCTGTGAGTAGGGGGAGACGGGAGGGGGGGGGTGATGGAGGAGAAGAGGTGACGAGAGAGACAGAAGGTGAGGAGGGAGCGAAGGATGAGGGAAGGTGTGAGGAAGATCGGGAGGGGGGTGGAGATAAGGAAGAGCTGGGGTGAGATTGGACTGGCGGAGAGAGAGAGAGAGAGAGAGAGAGAGAGAGAGAAAGGGAGGGTGGATGGATGGGAATATCAGAGGGGTGTGTATGGGGGGGTAAGAGCCAAAGTAAACATTAACGCCCTCTTCCTCCAGCCTCCTCCTCTTCGTCAATTTCACCTCATTGATTCATCGATCCTCCCAGTGAAAATCTTCTAGCCCAGCCCCCCTTCTACCCCCCCTTCCTCTCGCCTCAGCGCCTCAGCCCGTTCCGTCGCTCCCCTCATCCCCTGCAACCTGTGACTTCCTGTGCACCCCCCTCCCTCTCCCCCACCGCCTCCCCCAGCTCCATACAACATTAGAAGGACGCCCCCCCCCCCACCTACTCCCTCTTTTTTAATACCACCAATTAAGGTAAAGCTCGTTAACACGGAGCATCAATTAGTCTTTAAAGAGATCAGAGGCTGGAGTTTTGGAGCAATTACGCCCCCCCCCCCTCGGAGGAGCCGGGCTGGCTCTGATGGATGTGTTCTCATGTCGGCCCGGAGCAGCCACGAGTCAGGAATCCTGTCCACGGCCGCCGAGCGCGCGATATGCACGATGTGCGTCAAAAGAGGAGTCAAACCAACCCCCCCACAGACACACACACACGTACACGAACCCTAGAAAGGTTAGTTATTTATAGATAAGTCAGCATTTCATCAAGAAAAGGAGTTAGATGCATCACGCTCTAAACTTTGTTGTTTATTTGAAAGGGGGTACATGTGGTTTCATATATCTAATATCCGCCCTTTAATACCTGTTTATCATTGTGGCTCCTGCTGTGGGGTCAAAGGTCAGCCTGTCACTAGGCAACAGGCAGAAACAAGCTCGTCGCCGCGCAGCCTCGCTTCGCGATCTCGGGTTCCTTTGAACTGTTTTAAGTTCTAATTTGAAACCCAACGCGGCGAACGCTGAGACTGGCAGTTATTTGCGACCGAGCGAAGCTCGTTAGGAGATAAAGGAGCGAGATTTCCCCCGAAAGCGGCGGCTTTGGCTGCCAGACTCGCGCTTGGCATTCGGTTCCGTTTGCGCTCCGACCGCACGCGTCGTTAGCGCTCGTCGTCAGCTTCTTCCGCGCGGCCTCGGCCGCGTCCCGGAGGACCGGCGCACAGCTTCCAGCCCGCCTGCGTCGAAACGTCTCGTTTGGGTCCTCTTTCCCCCCTCAGTCCTGAGTCATCGGCAGCCATCATATCAGTGTAAAACCACAGTTAAGGACTTTATCGTGCAGCCAGTCGTGGACGGATCAATAGATCGATGGATAAAAGCTGACTGAGGACCTGGGATCATTTCCTGTTTACTGGTGGAGACCTTTAGCCCCGCCCCCAAAACCACAACTGCACGGTTGTGAACGCTGTCTCAACACATGCGCCCCCTCCCACCCCCCGCGACCCTCGCCAACGGTGCTGATCGGACGCTCTCTGCAGATTAATCGATAAATGAGCCAGCTGCTGCACCACTGCTGCACCACTGCCACAGGTGATGCACTGCTGCTGCACTGCTGCCACAGGTGATGCACCGCTGCTGCACCACTGCCACAGGTGATGCACTGCTGCTGCACCACTGCCACAGGTGATGCACTGCTGCTGCACTGCTGCCACAGGTGATGCACCGCTGCTGCACCGCTGCTGCACCACTGCCACAGGTGATGCACCGCTGCTGCACCGCTGCTGCACCGCTGCCACCGCTGCTGCACCGCTGCCACAGGTGATGCACCGCTGCTGCACCGCTGCTGCACCGCTGCCACCGGTGATGCACCGCTGCTGCACCGCTGCCACCGGTGATGCACCGCTGCTGCACCACTGCCACAGGTGATGCACCGCGCCACCGCTGCTGCCACAGGTGATGCACCGCTGCCGCTGCCAGGTGATGCACCGCTGCTGCACCACTGCCACAGGTGATGCACCGCTGCTGCACCGCTGCTGCACCGCTGCCACTGGTGATGCACCGCTGCTGCACCGCTGCTGCACCGCTGCCACCGCTGCTGCACCGCTGGTGCACCGCTGCCTCAGGTGATGCACCTCTGCTGCACCGCTGGTGCACCGCTGCCTCAGGTGATGCACCTCTGCTGCACCGCTGCTGCACCGCTGCCACAGGTGATGCTGCAACCCCCCGGGCTTCGACCTGAACGGCCAGACAAATGCAATTAAAACCCGGAGAGTAATGAAAAAAAGTGGGTTTAATTTGGACTGAAAGTGTTTTCAGGAGCAGGGCTCTGCTGCGTTACTGGGATCCGCTGCGTTACTGGTTTGCGGCGCTGCAAACTGGGATGGGTGTGATAAAACTTTGATACCGTCGAGACTCGGTGGATTTTTTTTTTCTTTTTCCTCTTTTCAGTAAGATAGCAGATTCCAGAGTTTGGGCAGCTTGAGGTTCTGCCCCCAGCTAATTCAGCTAAACCGTGGATCAGGGCGCGCGCGTACACGCGCGCACGCGCGCGCACGCACACACGCTGCGGCGGGAATGACAGGATGTCATCTAACAAGTGGGGATGGCGACAGGCAGGTGGTCACACACACTCGTGAAATATGACACAGACAAGTATGAACGCACGCAGCACCGAGGGAGGATTTAGTGCACGCACGCACGCGCACGCACGCGCACGCACGCACAGCTGAGGCGAAGCCTGCAGCTTGATTTGGGAATACACTTTTGTCGGCAGGTAGCACACACAGCTTCACATGACAGCTTGCAAGAGACACACGCACGCACACACGCGCGCGCGCACACACACACACAAGCAGGGGTACGCTCACGTGCAAACACACACTCGAGACTTGCACATTAGACAGAAACCACAAATCGACCACAGTTTCCACAGTTTTAGATGAGAGAGGGTCCCTCATCCCAGGAGATCTACATGCTCACAGACGCTGACACGCACACACACACACACACACACACACACACACACACACACACACACACACACACACACACACACACACACACACAGGACAGGAGGATGAAGAGTAAAAAAAAGGGGGAGAGCTTTGCAGCAGTATTTGTGCAGCGTCTTGCAGCAGACTGGTGCGTTCCCTCATCATGATGGATGGGGCAGGAAATGACAGCACAAGTGGTTATTAAAAAGAGGAAATGGGAGCATTTATAAAAACTCTGTTAACCCGTGTCGACGGCACAAGTCGCACGTCACCCTGGGCTGCTGTGTCATACCTCCTGATCCGGGAGACTTCCCGGCGCGGCGCGTGGAAGCGGCTTTGTTGAAAGCGTTTGTCATCGTGCGCTGGAAGGAGCCGCGCAAGCCGCGTTCGGAGCCGCCGCGCCAGATTTACGCGGCGCAGGGTGCAAAGTTGAACCGGTTTCACCGGCTTATTCCAAAAAATAGCTTTGTTACAGTTTTTTTTTACAGTGCGACTGCAGAATTCATCCATAAAATCAGTGTCAGCCCGCTGTTACACACCCAGATGTGCGTGTTTGCGCCTGACTGGAATTTGCATACGCCGTTATCTATCCCGTGAAGAGGAGAGGAAGAAGACTCGAGCTACGATGATGATAGTTCTGTGGTTTTTTTGGGGGATGGTGCGCGAGTTATTGGATTTATTTGTATTTTCATTACCGTAATTGATGGTTTTTACATTGAAACCATCTTCGGTGGGTGATTAGCGACGTGTTCCTTCCTCCCATTACCACCGCTAGCTTTGAGAAGTGGACCCCCCCCCCCGCTGAGAGATTTGAACCATTGATCGGAATCGATTTGCGTTGGCCGGTGTCACCGATGCAGGAGAGGTCCACCCAGGGACATGTTCACCTCATGAAAACGCGCTTTATTCTTTAACCTACCGTAAATACGCCTGTGCGTAAAGTGCGCGCCCCCTTTTTTGTCCCTAACGCGGCGCCTGATTCCAGGAACTTCCCATCGTTGCCTCCCTCACGTTTAAAGGCCGAAACGAACCAAACGCGCCGCGCTACGCGAACGAAGCGCCTCAACCACAGTTTATTTGGGCCACGCCGAAGCGGACCGCGTCGTCAGGCCGAGGAGAATTCCACCGTGATGGAACTGCCAAGGAGGGCTTTGAAACCTGTTTGTTTTAGCGGAAATCTGCCCCAAGAAGAAAATCATTCCTGTCAGACGTTTACGATAGATCGTGATATCCCGCGGCTGCACGTAATTGCGCTCCGCGGCCATCTCCGCAATCCCGAGCGCGGCTTTAATGAGACGCTATAGTTTTTAATGTGTCAAGAGAAGAGCGCGGCAGATATCTCATATTTATTTGCGTCGAGCAAACACCGCCGCATTAGGATCTGCCTCCCGACTTTTCCCCGTCAGTCTTGAGACTCATCCGAGGCTCCATTAAGGACGTCGCCGCTCAGCCCCCCCCCCACCACTACCACCACCTCCTCCTGGATGAGAGTGCATTTCCTGAGCCAAATTGATCCAACAATGTTTATACTGCAGACCCGCACAAGTGCCTCCGACACCTTCGGTTATGGGCTCGGCCGGAGCCAGATGTGCCGTAAACGCAGCGCAAATAATTACCCAGCGTCGTAACGGTGCGGGGGGAGATTATGGATCAATTTTCGCGACTTCATTAGCATTTTTTTTATCTGAAAAAAAAAGTCGCAAAAAATCCGACGCCGAGATCCTCGCACGTGACATTGACCGCGCACCTGCTTTTGCGTGACCTTGCCGGAATGGTTTCACCGAAGGTTTCCCACATCTGTTTAATCAGTTTATCCCCCGGAATAAGATCGGGAATCATTGCTATGCAGCGCGGCACTGCAGGTGCATCTCTTTTATTTTATTTTTTTTTACCCCTCCTCTTCTCCTCCTCGTTTGTACGGCGGTTACAGAACGTCTCACCTTACGGGTCCTGAAGGGCTGCAGTGTCGGCTGCTTTTCATCTTGCTCTTTTAATTAGTGACTGATTTAGATCTGGCTAGGTGATTCCAGCGTCTGCCCAATCAATGAGGGAATTAATGGAAGCGCCGGTGCCTGCAGAGCGAAGCAACACCTTTTTTTTTTTTTTTTTTTTTAAAACATGCATCCTGCCCAGGATTGGAACGAGCCAGTTCACCCAGCGAGCTTTATTGTTGGTTCCAGTTGACTTTCAGTCAACGCGGGGTCCGTAATGCGCCGGCGTGTTTGTTTTCGCCGTAATTGCGCTGCGCTGATAGCGCTGGCGTATCAAAGTCATTTGTTCCCCGTCACCAAGCCCGCTGAGTTCGGGGATGTCTTTGAAAGGTTGAGCAAAGAAGAATAATTCTTCTTAAAACAAACAATAATGAGATAATCCCCCCAGGTCGGGTCTCCTAAAGTACAGCATGGTGCAGGATTTAGGAGGAAAGGAAGCTGCGTGAAACATCTGACAGGAGAAGCGCGGTAATCCCAGTAAAATATGTGCTGCTGTTGTCAGGTGAGGTGTCCAGTAGGCCCCTCCCCCAGCCTCCCCCACCCATCCTACCCTCACTTCATCATGCGTAGGTGGAATGGGGGGGTAATGAAATATTCCTAATCCGGCCTCGCACTAACTCGAGAGATGAAGATTGGCAGTGCGAATTACAAATCATTGTTATTCCTTCACGTTTGGCTCAGCATGTGCCAGTCAGGATTACGGAAGCAAGGGCCTGCACCCCGCCGGGGTCGCACGCGGAAGCCTACGACCTTGCTGCTAGTCATGTCCTCGCGACGCGCCGGGGCGGTAAAACCGCTTGCCGATGGTGTTTCTTAGACGTGAGGGAAAGAGGGGGGTGACCCCCCCCCCCCAGTGTCCATCAGCTCGTGTCAGTTGGTTATCGGGCCGCGTCGGCGCACACGTGCGACCTTTCGCCTAAGCGACATCCATCACGTCCTCCTGCATCACGGTATCACGGTCGCCTACCCCGAGCCCGGCGACTTTGAGCCGACGCTCGTTAGCGCGACGCGTTTAAGGAATAATCGTCGGTAATGGATGCGGTTTCCGGCTTCCGCGGGCCAGAAACAACAGCGGCACATTTTTCCCTTTTTGTTCAAAAATGAGGTCAGAGAATTGTCAGCGCGGCGGCGGCGGGGTACGGGGGTCAGCTCCATCTCATTTCCATCAATCCGCCGAGGGAAGAGAAACAAGAAGTGTCCTCCCGTTCAAATAATGAAATTCATCCCCCGAATGTGCAGAAGTGAAGTTCAGTTAATTGACGCCGTCTCTTGGCAGCAGACTTTAATCTGAACTAATGAAAAAGGAAAAAAAGGAAGAGAGAGAAATATTTGAGTTAAACGTGAGGCGCTTTCTTTCTCTGTTTTTTTTTTTTTTTCTTTTGTGCGACTGCATGGAAATTACAAGGAGTGGAAATGTCAGAAGGAAATGCCATTTTGTGGCGAAGAAAGATCAAAGTGGGATGTCAAGGTGACTGTATCGCTTCGCTCCGTATGAAAGGCCGAAAAATTCGGAGCGGAAGACGAAGAGATTTGCCGACACAGATGGGCGTAATGCCCGAGCACGAGGGCTCGCAGTACAGTAGCGCATGGCTGAATTGTCCCACCTCCTATTTCACCCCACAGGAAACAGGAAGTGCAGCAGAAATACGAGCGTAAAAGTGTCGCCATGTGATCGAAGCGGCCTTGGCGCGGAGACGTGCCGCTTTGGCACCCGAACGGTTAACGGCAGCGGAGCGGTCGAGGCTGCGGCCGCCGTTGCTTGCTGTTGTTATCCGTTAGTGGTGAAGCGATGCTGCATGCAGCTGGATCTGCAGCCGCTGCAGCGCGTCCCGCCGCATGCTTCGCTCCGCTGCAGCAGGACCTGATGCAGCAGAGGGAGACCTGCAGCAACAGCTGCAGCTGCTGTTGCTGCAGCAGCAGAGTGAAGCCTGCAGCGGGTCTCACTGCTGCAGCAGCTGCAGATCACTGCACTCTGGGAGCACGAGCCGCTCTCCTGCCTGGTGACTCTGCTGCTCGACACGGATCAAAGAGAGAGGAAGGGAAAGATTGGGAGGGGAGGAAGTGGGGGGGGGGGCAGTGAATGAAAGTACACGACAAGGCTGTGTGTGGATGGAGGCTGCAGGGAGGAGAGGGAAAGAGTCAGGGAGAGAGGGATGAATGGAGGGAGGGAGGTAATAAGAGAGGGAGCATGCGAATGAGTGAGTGAGGGAGGGAGGGAGCGAAGGTCCCCGGTTGTGCATGTGTCAGATGAGAGAGTGTGAATGAGCGGATGAGTGGGTGAACAAGTGCGGCAGGGCAGAGAGTGAGAGTGAGAAAAGAGAGAGAGTAGGAAGTGAGCGAGGGAGCGAGGGAGCGAGCGCGAGTGAGTGAGTGAGTGAAGGTCCCTGCTTGTGCATGTGTCGGATGAGGGTGTGAGTGAGCGGATGAGTGGGTGAACAAGTGCGGCAGGACAGAGCGAGTGAGCGAGTGAGAGGGGGGATATGTTCTGTCAGAGAGGACACACTCCAGTGACTGTGATTGAAGTATGGGCCAATTAACACGAGGAGCATTGAGCTCCAGCTGCACTCCTCTCTTCAGTCCTCTGTTCCCTCACACTACCATCTTAGCCCTTATGACACACACACGCACACACACGCACACACACACACACACGCACACACACACACACAGAGCTGGCACCACACTGGCACACACTTTATCTTATCTTTTACTACTCTGCTGGTTTGGACTTGAGGAAATTATAGAGGCTGCAGCAGCAATCTCGGGCGAAAAGAAGAAAAAAGGGAGTCTTCGTGGGAGGGTTCCTCGTCCCCGCTGCTCGCCGCCGCTCACGGAGACGCTGCGGCTCTAATAACGGAGCGGGCTGTGAACGCAGCATTCAGCCGGGCCTTATTGCGGGCTGCGGCATGCCGGGCTGATCCAGAACCGAGCCACAGGCGGCAGGCAATAGCTCCGATCCCCCCCCCGCCAGTCACCCAGCAGGAAGCTGTGGAGCTTGGGGTGGGGGGCGGTTCCCCTCCCCACCTCCGCCTGCACCAAGGGGAAGGACTGGAACCGAAAACGCAGTGATTGTTTTCCCGCCACCACGCTGACACCGAGAATCAATTTTTCATTTTTTTGTCTTGGGGGGGCTCAGCCCTGGGTTTATCTCTCCGGTGTTTGCGGGGATAATGCGAGCTCCGTTTTTAATCCTCAGCGCAGGAAGCGCACCTTCAGAGCGGTTGATTAGCCTTTGGCAACAGGAAGCTGCAAACCTGTTTCCCAAAACTTTTCAAACGCGTGATGAAGCCGGAAAAGGTGGGGGGTGGGGGCGGGGGGGCAGGAGGAAATGCTCAGCTTTGAATGAATGAGCCCGATTGTTACGTACACACGCCGTTTATCCAGTCAGGGTTGTTTTTATTGTAGTAACTGTAGCGTGTTTCTGTTGGGGGGGTCTGTCGGTGTGTGAACGCTCTCACTCTCATCTCCTTGATTTGCTGTCATGGTTTGCGCTGAAAATATTCCCCCTTTTCTTCGGAGAGCTTTGCAAATATTCCTGGAGATGATTTAGCTGACTTCTAACGATCACTGAGATGAGCGTCTGAGCTGCTGTGGGTGTCAGCTCCTCCGCTTAAAAATGACAGTCTAAACAGACTCAAGGGGGGGGGTGACAATTACAGAGATCATTATTGTGATAAATAAATATCTCACTGCTGATGTATTGTTATTGTACCTTTGAAGACAACTGAAGTCAAAAACTGGACAGTGACGGACCCAGTGTTCTCCTAGTAACAATTAATAACATCCAAACAAAGTAAACTTAAGAAATAAGGCTTTATTTACTACCCCCCCCCCCAATTTAAACGTTTATGGAAGCATCTATCTCACATATATGTCAGCACTGCTTCAGAATGAAAACGTTCTTCATGGTGCAGACAAAAACAAACATTTGGTGAAAGACGGTGAACGAAATGAAGCCTCTTCGTAGCTCTTCGCCACTCTCCTTCCTCTTCCTCAGTGTGAAGCCCCCCCACAGCCCACATTTATAATTCGGTTTGCAGCCGTGGGAACACATAACGAAGCAGCCTGAGACGTGTTCAGACGTGGATTTAAACATAATTTTCTTGTACTTTGCTGTATTCCCTCGCACTCTGGAGGGGTGTTGCAGCCATCCTTTTAATAAGAGGCAGAGCACACACACACACACACACACACACACACACACACTGAGGGGAAACTGTACAAAGCGATGTGCTGCGTTCACACCTTTCGAGCATGTTGGACGATCTAATGCAAACACCTCAGGGGAGTGAAATACAGCGACAGGTCGAACAGTTAATGGCTAACAGCTCAGCACCATCGAGCAGATCATAGCGGCGTCCTTCCTGCTGCTTCCTCGCTTTCTTCCCGTCCTTCCTGCCCCCCCCCCATTTTAAAGAGAGGAGGGAATGAAAGAGTCCCGTTTTCCTCCGTTTCCCATTCATCATTCCGCTCTCTCCCTTTCCCTTCTCTCATGATATCGGGCCTGTCTCTTCTCCTCCCTCACCCCTCTTTCCATCTCATTCCACCATTGTCCAGTTTCGCCACACACACACACACACACACACACACACACACACACACACACACACACACACACACATACACACATACACACACACAGTGTGATTTACTAAAGCCAAACACGTATACACATCAATATTTCTTTTCCTGATTCCCCTCCACGCATTTTCCACCTCTGGATGCCCCCCCACACACACACACACACACACACACACACACACACACACACATACAAACACACACATACATACACACACACATACATACACACACACACACACACACACATACATACGCCTCAAATGTATTTTGAATTCCACACCCACCCTTTACGGTACCTTTTTGGAGCTTCCTCCCATCTTCCCTTCCTTCCCTGCCACAGAGATGGAGCAAGGGGGGGGTTAAAAAAAAAAAGGAGGAGGAGGGATGGGATGAGGGAACAGAAGCGAGGGAGCGGGAGAGTGACTTTAGAGAGAATATTATGTCGGCGGGCCGCTGTTAATCAATGCAATTGTGTTTGGTTCCTGAAGCCATGAAAATTGGAAGAAGAGATGGGGAATATGAAAAGATGGAGCGCGAGACGGAGCGGGGAGAAAGTGAGGGGGGAATGGAGGGCGGGGAGGGCAGGCAGTTGGCAACAGAAGTAAATTGAAAATGATGTGCGGGTGTGTTTTGGTGCATGCGCGCATGTGCATGCGTGTGTGTGTGTGTGTGTGTGTGAGGCATACATATTAACCCTGCTATCTCCCAGGTAGTCATTATCGGCCCATGTGCGTGCATGTTTGTGCATACAGCCTCAGCCCTCATATCTCTCTATCATTAAGCAGCTCTAAAGGCCAGTGCAGCAATGCATTCATCTTGGCCGCCTGAGCGCGCTTGCACGTGCGCGCGCTCGCACGTCGAGGGACCGGGGGCGCGTGCGCGCTTGGATGCAGCTGCGCGAGGGCGAATGTGTTTACAGTGATCTTAATTGTTGTTATCATTCATGCAGCACAATATCCACCTCTGCCCTCATCTTTGTCTCCGTCTGCTATTAGCACCCCCCCCAACTGCCAGTTTCTGTTTTTCGCTCATATTGTTCCTTCTCAGCCTGCAGCCTAAATAAAACTCATTTCATCTTTTCTGGCTCGCCTTCGTTTTGTGCCCCCCCCCCACCACCGTTCTTGCCTCCTCCTCCTCGTCCGGTACTCGGTGCAGCCATTGTAACACTCCCGTACTCCCCCGCCCCCCCCTCCTCGTGCCCCCCCCACCCCCGATTTGCGTAAAGACGCCTCCAGTGTTGAATCAAACTTTCCACTCTCTGCTCTCTGTCTCTCTTCCAGGCTCCCTCTCTTAGACACTTATCTGCCTCCCCCCCTCGGCAGGTTGCCATGGTCGCCATACCTACCCTCTCTCTCCTACTGGTCCTGGCAGAGTGCGCGGGCCTGGTGGACGCGTCCCCCCACCTCCTGCTCCGGCCCAGCCCGCGGGAGCGCGAGGCGGGGGCCGCCATGTACTTCAACATCGCCGTGATCCACGCCGGCGCAACGGTGCAGCCGGAGGCGGCGGTGGCGGGCCCCGGGGGGAGGGTGCTCTACCCCGGCTTCGGACGGGTTTACGGCTCGCTGGGGGAGAGCGTGGTCACCCAGTGGGGCTCGGCTAATGTCATCTGGCTACAGGTTGGACACCGTCTCTCCCGCACACATCTCACTCGGCCGTATGTGAAGGGAAGGAATAACAATGAACATCCATTATTCATACCAGCTTCCATTATTAGAGCTGAATGGGCAGCATGCTGCAGCCGTGGTGGGGGCCCTGCTAAGTGAGCCACGGCCCCCGCTTCTCTCTCTTTAACCACAGCCAGTTGTTAGCCAGGCGCGTCACTGATACGACGTATGAATCGCACAAAGTCAAGGGCGTCTCTCTCTGCCTGTGTGTGTGTGTGTGTGCGTGCGTGTGCACCCCCCAGGTAAACGACAGTAGCCCGAAGACGGTGCTGTCCCAGCTGTGTGAGCTGCTGGCAGCGCGGCCCCTGCAGGGTCTGGTGTACGAAGAGGAGAGGCCGCCCCGCACTGCCTGGGGCCCCTTGGCCCCGATGCTGGAGTTCGTCTCTGCTCAAACGGGACTGCCCATCGTGGCTGTAGGAGGGGGAGCAGGGCTGGGGAGGATGCCACAGGTATGAGGGGGGGTACCAGCGTGTAGCGAGGCCACAGCTATACTCGTAGCACTGATGTAGATCGAACACGTTAATATAATTCTGATATTTATGTGTTATTTCACACTATGGTATTGTATATATTGTGTCTGTGTGTGTGTGTTTATATACACACACATATATATTAGGGGTGCAACAATACACATATTTGTATCGGAGCGTTCGATACACTGGTCTCAGTTCGGTACACACTGTGAAGCGAACAGCACACAACTTTATTTATTTATTTCTATCAGCTCCCGATGACGCGCTCCGTGCTGAACGCTTGGTGGATCTGGGATCAACTGTGCTGCCCAGGCCGCACAGTCGAGCGCAGATTGACAGAAGTGTGAGGCTGATGGCCAACGTGTCTCACGCAACGATGAACAAGAATACCGAAAGGTGGTTATTTTATTATTATTATTATTTTTACATGGTGCTGTTTTTGCAGAAAGGGGATCAGGTATAGCTGCACCAGGTACATTTATTTTTAAATGAAAACTCTACTTTTGAGTTGAAACAAAGGTCTTAATTTTAATAAAATAGAAATAGAAAGGCATGAAACTTTCTTTGTACAGAAAAAAATATCCAATAATGATTCTAAAATATTGAACCATACTATGAAATTCGTTATTGTTGCACCCCCTATGTATAGACACACACACACACACACACATATATATATATGTGTGTATGTACGTGACTGTATACACATATTTAGTTTTTTTCAGCAGTCCATTTTGTACGTTAGGAAGTGCGAGGCTGTAATTTTAGTGGTGAGGAAACAACGGGTGTGAGAATGGAGCCTTTAAAAGAGGAGATGCTTATGTTTCCCGTAATGATGAGTGTCAAAGTGTGATGCGTCCACTCTGTGAAGAAAAGATTGGGGAAAGTGCCGTTGGGACAGAGGGGAAGTTGAAGGTCAGGGTCGCTGATGTGCTGCAACTCTGCGGTGTTTGATCTGTAAATGGCACCAACTGGGGCTTTTGCTCTGCCTCTGATGTTCCTGGAAGGAAGGCAATAAGCAGGCACGGGTGTGTGTAGCACTGAATACGTGTGTGTGTGTGCGTGTGCGTGTGTGTGTGTGTGCTCAACAGGAAGTGTCATGTGCTTTTACCACCAAACAGGCTAAAAAAATCCCAAACTATTGTTTTTGTGCACACAACTCTCTGTTTTTCAAACCGTTCACACTGGAGGAAGGGAACGGTGGCACTTTGATGAACTTCCTTTGAAGTTTTACCCCGGTGTAGCCCCCCCCTTCCCCGTCCTCCCGTCCCTGGGACAGACTCTTCAGAAACATTCCCTCCTGGACCTCATGAGAGGATTCATCCAACCATCCCGGCTGTTTCAGCCTTGCGGGCGCGTGAGTGCTTCTGCTCCGCGGACTCTTCCAGGCCTCGTGGTGCCTCGATGACGTGCAGACGGAGACGGCCCGCAGAGTTGCAGTGCCGCGGCGACAGTGACTACCCGCCCCACCCCCCCACCCCCATCCCGGAGAGATCAGCTTCGGTTCTGAGACTCGGAATTCGTCTGTGCGCCGAAGTTTTTAAAACGAAATCTACCGCTTTCTATCCCCAAATCAGGAATCCGGTTCCATCTTTCTCCAGTTCAGCTCCTCCACCGCCCTCCAGCTGGAGGTCATATTCGAGGTGCTGGAGGAGTACGACTGGACATCCTTCTCCGTGGTGTCGACGCGTCACCACGGCTACCAGGAATTCCTGTCCGTGGTGGAGGGCCTTACGGACGGCTCGTTCATCGGCTGGGAGAAGAGGAGCGTGGTGATCCTGAACGTGACCGACGACCCCGGGGGGGCGCGCACGCGCAGGCTGCTGAAGGAGAACGAGGCGCAGGTGAGACAGGGGGGAGGGAGGGGGGGCGGAGAGGGGGAGGAAAGGGGAGGAAGTGCTGCGAGTAATGTCCGGCGGGGGCCTCCTCTCTGGCAGGTGGCTTCCCAGCTTTTTCCTTCCTTCTTTATCTCTCCCTCTGTCCCTCCGCATCTCTCTCTCTCTCCCCTCTCTCCTCTATCCCTCTTCTCTTTCCCTCCCATCCACCAAGACGCACAGAGGTCGACGGTACAACACCAGCGGAAAAACCAGGAGTCAATCTGGAATGCTGTCTGACTAAATTTCCTTCGCTGGGACTGTTTGGACCTCGCAAGCCACCGTAATGTTGACACGTGGCTTCGTTTTTTTTTTAGGCTAAAATGTGAATTTGGCGGAGAACAGACTGACTCATGGTTTTGGTTTGTACCTCTGGAGTTCCAACCCCCCCCCCGCCTGACCCCCATCACATTGACTTGCCCCCCCCTTCTTTTGATGTGGGAAGCATCCACCCTCTCTTCTTCCTACATTTCCTTTATCCTTGCTTTTGCCCTCAAACCTCCGGGATGTGATCGTGTCTGTCCTTCTTCCTCCGCTCCAGCACGTTTTTGCCTGGAGACAACCCCCCCCCCACACACACACACACACCCTTCCCGTTCACCTCTACCCCTCCACGAATGCCTCTCTCGCTCCTTTATTCCATCTGTCCATCCTCCCTGCTGCATGGGATCGATTGGGCTCTCTCTGTGCGCTCCGGGTCTCGGCGTCGCCGTCGACATCCGTGCACGTTCTGCCGTGCATGTGGCCGGGACGTCTTGGTGGTGTCAGTGTGCTGGGCCTGCGCTGCTTCTCGCCTGCGTGCTGTAAGCGCTCGGTGGCGGTGTAAACGTGCGTGTCCTGTTCCCTGCGTGGGTGTGTCCCACCCTGCCGCAGGTCTCCGGGTCAACCTTCTACTCAACATGTTTTGTTCCATTCCTCTTCCAGCTCTCGTCTTGTTCGTGTTTCTTCTCTCTGTGTCCTTCTCTATCTCCATTTCCCTTCATTGGGAATCGTGTGTGTCTGCTGTAAACCCCCCCCGTTAATTCTGCCTCCCCCTCCGTCTTCCTCCTCCCCGTCAGTCACTCTCATTCCCTGACTAATTCACCAGAGCCTTATTGGCATACACGCTGGATTGTTTTGCCAAGCCATTACAGTTCAAACCTCGATGAAGACGCAGTACGAAAATGTGCTTTCAGTCCATCTCCCCCTTCCCCCCCATCAAAGTCTTCTCCCTCGTTTCAGTCCTATAATCTTCATTTGTCCTTTTCTTTGCTGTGTCATTTTATGTATTATTTTAATGCTCACATTTCAATCTCCTTTATTCCCCAGCTCATTTATCTCCCGTCAATCCCTTGATTCCTCCCCTCTTTAACCTATAACCCTGTAAAATCCTGGAAGGTCGATGTCTAAGCCCCTCCCCCCCTTTATCGCCGGGGTTTGCAACCAAAAGCTCTCACCGCTGTCTCTCTGTTAAATTTCACTTTCTTTAATGCCCCCCCCCCGTCATCCACCCGTTCTTTCACTGGTATCTCTCCAGGCTCTGATTTCCTCCCCTCTTCTTTTGCGTTCTCCAAGGAGTTTTCCCACCACTGATTACTTCCCGCCATCCGCTCATTTGCCTCCCTTCATCTCCTGTTTTCTCAGGCCCCCTCCCTCCATTTTCTCCACCCTGCTGTTAATAACATGATAGAGTTTAACCTCTTCCCTCTTGTTTTCCCTCCGGTGTGTTTGGTCTTGAACCGCCCTCCTCCTCCCTCGCTTCTCCACCTCCACGTCTTAATTCTTTTTCTCCACCACTTCTAGTGTCTCCGTCTTATTTTACCACTTTTTTCATTATTCATGCTTCAAATTTTTTTTCCCCCCCTCCATTGGATCTAAGCTCATTACTCAGTAACCCTGATTTGGTCGTGCACATCCTGCTCAGCAGACATCACGTCCAGCCATTCCGTCCTCCTGCCTCCTGGTTTGTCTGATCCTTCATCAGATTCCGACTCCTGGCTGTACCTCATCACGGTCGCTCACCCCGCTGCCTCCCATTCCAGCTCTACCTTATCCCATTCCTTCGGCCACCATCTGTCCTCCTCCACCTCTCCCCCGGTCCCCTCCTTATCTCACTTGTATGTATATCTGTGTGTGTGTGTGTGTGTGCGCGCGCGTGCGTGTGTGTGTGCGTGTCCTTCCTCGTCCCCGTTCCCTCCCTGCCTTCCTTGCTCTCCTCCAGGTTCGCCTGCTGTACTGCTCCCAGGAGGAGGCCGAGCTGGTCTTCAAGGCCGCCTGGTCCGCGGGGCAGGCGGGGGCCTCGCACATGTGGTTCGCGGTGGGGCCCGCTCTCTCGGGCCTGAGCATGGAGAACCTGCCTCAGGCCCTGTTCGCGGTCCGACCGCAGGGCTGGCGGGACGAACCTCGGAGGAGGATCGCCCGGGGCGTGTCCGTGCTGACCCATGGGGCCGTGGCCATGCGCAAGGACTACGGCACCACGGGGGGGCCAAATTTTGTCACCAATTGCATGACGGACGCCAACCAGACCCAGCGACTGCGGGGCAGGATGAGGTGAGACGCCGAGAACAGGGTTCAGCGCGTGGACGTAAACGCCGCGTGCGTCCAAGAAGTAACGAGCTTGAAATATGCCACTTTGAGACAATTCAACGGGGGTAATCAGCCCGAGAGTGAGACATCGGCGCTGTTAATCCCGGCATAATGAATCATCGTCTCTTTGCAGAATGCTGAACTGACAGTAGGCAGAAATAATGTCTGTCCATCACAGGCTTAAATTAGTCATCTGGACTTTTCAGCCAAATCAAACGAGTCAACAAGTTTGCTCATCAGTCTGATTTCGAGCCAAGGCGTGGAGACTGTAGCCGACCCCCGTCGTCCGGGGAAAAAAAAAAAAAAAACGTCGTTAGGGCTAATAAAGACTGCGAGCGCGTACTTCCGCAAATGAGAGTGTTCATCCTGCTTAATTCCTGAGTTTTCACCGAAATTTGCACATCGGTGCCATCTCCGATCGCGCAGATGTCTGACTTGGCGTGCAGAGGTCCGGGCGGGGGCCGAGTCTGTGGCGTAGCATCTCCACCGGGGATGGAGCAGGGCTAAGATCCCAACTAATGACCCTCAGAACCAATATTTGGTGCTACCCTGAACATCACTCAATCACATCTGGTGCTGGCCATCCAGGTCTGGGGGGGGGGGGGGGGGTCTGTTTGCATTCCCAAAAATTGACTTTTGGTTCAGCCTGAGCTGGGAGGTGCAACCTTTCTTCCCCTTCTCCAAATATATGAAAAACAATATAAAAGAAATAAACTGGGGATAAGGTGCATTCGGTGAAATGAGTTGATGCTGCGCCAGGATGAGCTGGGAGGTACGAGGGCAGACGGAGAGCTGGCACGGCCAGGATATCTGAATTTAGCGCTGGCCAGCGTCCATGCAAAATAGATGTTGTTTGGTGCCTGTAGTAGTGAGTTGGCAAAATTAGCCCAGCATCTGTAGCGAGCAGATCATGTCTCATGTATATTGATGAGCATATTTAATGTATTCCTCGGAGGCTGTGCAAACAGGCAGCGGCTCACTCTAACAGGTAGCTCGAGTGGGGCCTGGTTATCATTTCTGTCTACTTTTTAAACAAGCACACGCCAAAGTGGCGAGAGGCACTCGTTGGCGGCAGAACACGCGACGGGGGAAGATTGTTTGCAGTTGCTTTCATCGAGGAAGCGCAGCAGAGCGCAGGCCGGATGATTCATGGTTCTTATTTGCATGTGAAGGGGGTGAAGATCTGCTGCGTCTTCCCCTGCTGGTTACGGTCTGCTACTGCAGCCCGCTTTTTGTTTTTTAACATATCACATACATTTAAAGCAAATCAAAATATAAAATGACGGCTCTGGTTTCCATTCAGCACAGCTTCAGACTGGATTCTGAGCACATCGTTGCCTGCCCCCTCACACCCTTTTGTCCCCGACTTGCAGGTATTTCAGCAACATCACCCTCGGAGGCCGAGACTACTCCTTCAACAACGACGGCTACCTTGCCAACCCTTTCCTGGACGTCATCTCCTGGACACCAGGACGAGGATGGGAAGATGTAAGGATGTCGCCTTTCTTCTGTTCTAAAACTAGAAAGCCTGTATAGTCCAGGGCAGCGCATCGATCTGAGCAGTACAGCAAAAACGAAGCTTGCCGGAGGAGCAGATGTGTTGTAGATTGGGGGAGGAGGGGGGAGGAGGGGGAAGGAAAGAACGATAGTCAGCTTGTTTGAGTTCATCGTCTTATAAAGTTCACTGTGTCTGTCAGCGCCCGAGGCAGGGGAGAGGAGCTGACCATTTGACCGTGCCTCGTTTGATACGGCTGTTTAGTTTCTGCAGTCTCTCGAGGTTTTTATCTGTCAAAGCGCCATGCCGCGATAGCACAGATGCTCACGCGCGGCTTTTTCTCGACGCAAACATTTGTCAGAACAGCCCAAGATGACTGCATTTTGTCTCTTCATAAGGACATAGTAGATGTTATTTTTAATCTGCCCTCTTGAATCTTGGCCCAGAGTGAAGCTGCTGAAACCAGAACTCTGATCCCTCAGATCTGCTCTGATTGGCCGGCTGGTTGCTGTAAATGACGTGCTGATTGGAGCCGACCCGTGCTGCGTATTCCCCTTATTTCCCGTGGATTTGAACGGGTTTGTCTCAATATCAGGTGTCGGGCATGTCCTACAGTCCCCAACTGCCGCCAGAAGAGAGGCCGATTTCCTCGACCACATGCTGGTGTCAACAGGACACGCAGAAAGACCGAGCGTACCAGCGAGTGCGATTACAAAGGCCGATGCACCCACACGAGCCACGCGTAAACGCTGGCGCAAAATACACGGCGGTTCTCGACCCCCCGCTGGTTTTAACAGCCCACCAGAGTCCGGCCTTGGCGTGTCGTAAGTGCGCTGGCTTCTGCCACGGCCCTCAAATCCCTTTCAATTAGACGCTCCCGTGCCGCTTCTCCGGCTCTGCGCAAACCCGGGGTACACGCCCACATACATACACGCGCTCTCAGAACTCGCATCCAGACCTCGGCATCTGTAAACGAGAGCGCACGCTTTACTCCAGTACACACACACGCGCACGCACACACACACACACACACACACACACACACACACGGTGGATAAACCCTGCTGCATCCACGCACAAACCCACAATGAGGATAAGACGGCTGTATCTGCCTATTATGCACATCCACGCCGTTGGCTCCCCCTGAATATTTAATGTTCTCTTTACAATGACTGCACCATTACCTAGAGCCTGGGAGCGCCCGGCTTAGCTCACCGAAACACTGCAGTCTGGGATTGACGCTCGTCCGGTGCCAGCGGGCCGTGCCATAGCCGATTCTTCGGGGCAAGGCGGGAATAAAAGCGCCCTAGAGCGCCTCGGGGAAGAACCCCGTTTACCCGGCTCTCAAACTTCCTCCTCACCTGGAATGTTTTTCCCCAACCCAAAAACGCCAGGGAGTTGATACCGCGTCTGCTTCGTCGCCGCGCTGTCGCTTTGCGGGGGTCGCCCGCGCACCCGCCCGCTCCCGTAAGCTCGGTTTCTCTATTTTGACAGGCGCGAGCGCAACCGCGCTCGACGTGTCGCCACCTCTCTCGGCTCCGCCGGCGCAAAGCAGCCAAACTTTTGCTTCGCTCCACTAGCCTACATAAACACTCCACGGGTGTATTTTTATTTAACGTATGGGCCCGTGCGCGCTCTTTTATCAGGTGAGTATGCTGAGATGTAGGAGCTGATGCGGGAAAAGGAGGGAGGGAGGAAACAGCCTCGCCGCGCCGGTTTTTCTTGGATGTTATTCCTCCTCGCGCTGCTTTCAAACATCGGCTCCCCGACATGCTGAATGCACATAAGCAGAGAAATAAGAAGGAAAATAAACAGCAGAGCCAAGGAAGTGAGCATGCGACTGGCAACCGAGTGGGTTTAACATCATTTGGTAAAACGTACATATTATTTAACCAGAATCAAAAGACACAGCAGATTTACTGTACTCTTATATTTCCTCTTTCCTTCTTAAACCAACAGCGGACTACTTTTCCAGAGCAGCATTTATTTATATTGGCCAGAAGAGCTGCGAGTATGAGCGAGCGATGGTCATCTGACGGTCCTGTGCTCTGTTCCTCCAGGTAGGCTGGTGGGAGAACGGAGTCCTGAGGCTCCGCTACCCGGCTTGGTCGCGCTACGGGCCCTTCCTCCAGCCCCCCGACGACGCCCAGCACCTGCGCGTGGTCACTCTGGAGGAGAGGCCCTTCGTCATCGTGGAACTGGCCGACCCCGCCTCCGGGACCTGCATCCGGGATTCGGTCCCCTGCAGACGACCCCTCAATATCAGGTCTGGAGGCTCGGACGCCGACCAGCTCGGACGCGAACCCCAGGCTCCCGAGCTCCTGTGAGATCGCCCCCGTTGCCGTGGCATCAATCACCCATTAAAAAATTGTGGGCTCCTCTCCCTCAGCTTGATCAATAACAGACAGCTCTCCAGAGGGATCAGGGGAGTGACTCAGGGGTTTGGAACTAGATATGAGAGCAGCGGAGCTTTATGGTTCATCAGCCTCTGAAGGAATGACAGCGCCCCGTCCTCTGATGCTCGATCGAACCTGTCGCCTAGAATTTATCCGCGCCGTCCTTCCTGCCGTGTTACTCACTCGTCCCTCCTTCCCCAGTGCCTACAACGAGGGCGTGGCTCCCATGAAGCAGTGCTGCAAGGGCTTCTGCATCGACATCCTCAAGAGGCTGGCCAAGATCGTGGGCTTCACCTACGACCTCTACCTAGTGACCAACGGGAAGCACGGGAAGAAGATCGACGGCGTGTGGAACGGCATGATCGGCGAGGCAAGTGGGGCGCCTCTCGGCTCAAAACTGCGTAGGGCGAACCCATCCGCCTTCGATCCTGCGTCCCGTTAAACAATACATCAATCTCTGTGAGAGTTACGGCCACTTAACGAGAGCAGGCAATCAAGCAGCTGTCATTTATCACACACACGCGCAGGCACACACACACACACACACACACACACGCACGCACGCACACACACGCGCGCACACACACAGATAGGCACATAAATAGTAAAGGGCAAAAAGCACTTTCAAATAAATTAGTCAGACATACGACAGCTGAAATATGCAGGGAGCGTGCGCGGCGTCTGACGATACTTTGTTTGTCAGACAGGAAGCACAAACATCACTGCAAACCCCCCCCTCCCTCACCACACACACACACACACACACACACACACCCACACACACACACATACACACACACACACACACACACACACACACACACCCCCGGCTAGTCATAATTAGCCCTTGATGTTTCCCTGGCTGTGCGCGGCGAGGGTTGGCGATCCCTCGTCATGAAACGCCAGCAATACAGCACGCGGCGAGATCGATACGGGGGCTGCATCGCTCTCACGAGCCCCCCCGTTCCCGTGGGAACGCCAGCGTTCGCCACGGCTTCCAGGGCCATTTCCGTTACTTTTATTCCCCCTCCCGACTCTGGTTGCGTTCCCGTGTTCACAAGCGAAAGGCCATGCAGACACAGCCCCCCCCACACACACACACACCCACACACCCAACACCCCCTGCTTCCAAACAAATGTCTGTCTTTTGATCAGATTTTCCAAAGGCTGCCGTTCTTTGATCAGGTAATCCAGAGACTTGGCAGAGTTGAGGGGAGGGCGCGTCGCTTCCTGCTTTGTTTCATTTTTCTGCTGATTTGCTCCGAAGTGTGGATACGCCATGTCTAATGTAGATTAACATTTTCACTTGTGGGATCGGCACGAGCTGCAGTTTTCAGGCTTCCTCCGTGGTGGCGGAAGAGGAGGTGGGGGGGTGGGGGGGGCTCATTTTGTATGCTAAAGACATGCACAGGAAACACATGTTCAGTATTTGTAGCAGGCTGGATCCCTCCTGTAGGCGCCCACCCGAGGGTGAAGGTGCAGGACCGCGTGGACTGGAAACAAACCCCCCCCAGTGTCTAAAGAGCCGCCGCTCTTTTCAGGTGGTGCAGAAGCGGGCGGACATGGCGATCGGCTCGCTGACCATCAACGAGGAGAGGTCGGAGGTCGTGGACTTCTCCGTCCCCTTCGTGGAGACGGGAATCAGCGTGATGGTCTCCCGTAGCAACGGGACCGTATCACCGTCAGCCTTCTTGGGTAAGGAGCGCTGGCGTGAAGGCGGGGGGGGGTTATCTTCTGTATGGGGTCCGATCTGGGCGTAAAAGTGATGTGCTGCTGGTCCTCACGTCCAGCTTAATGGACATGGTCATGAGCTTCAGGAGGACGCTGCTGCCTTTTCTCTTTTTACCGCATAGAGACAGCAGTGAACGCGTGCTGTGCCCCCCCCCCTTTCCTCCATTAATAATAATCACGCCTTCCCCCCTCTTCCCCCGCAGAGCCCTACAGCCCGGCGGTGTGGGTGATGATGTTCGTCATGTGCCTGACCGTGGTGGCTGTGACCGTCTTCATCTTCGAGTTCTTCAGCCCCGTGGGCTACAACCGCAGCCTCCAGACCGGCAAGAGTGAGTGACGGCTCTAAGCCGCCCGTCTCCGCCCGTCTCCTCCGTCAAACGAGCGGGAACTGAGCCTGCTGCAGGATTATGAGACAGAAAATAAATAAATAAATAGAAAGGAGAAGTCGTCTCTTTTGTGTCAGACGGACTGCTGGACGGGGTCTTTTAAAAACGCTCCGCTCTTAATCACTAACTGAGCGTGACGAGAGGAAATTACACCTGAACTGTCTTGTTTATTTTAAATATCTTTCGTTTTGCAGCAGCACGGTTGCCCCGCGTTATTTCGCCTCCCATTTACCCCCCCCCCCCCTTCCCTCGTCCACCATGTTCGATTGTTCTCCCGCCCAGCATCTGTGGGATCTCTCACCCTCTGCCCTCCATCCCTCCCTCCCTCCCTCCCTGCCTCGCCGTCTCCGCCAGAGGCCGGGGGCTCCACCTTCACCATAGGGAAGTCCGTCTGGCTCCTGTGGGCCATCGTCTTCAACAACTCCGTGCCGGTGGAGAACCCGAGGGGGACGACCAGCAAGATCATGGTGCTGATCTGGGCCTTCTTCGCCGTCATCTTCCTGGCCTCCTACACCGCCAACCTGGCTGCCTTCATGATCCAGGAGGAGTACATCGACACCGTGTCGGGCCTCTCGGACAAAAAGGTACCCCGGCTCCGGTCGAGTGAGGAAGGCAAATTAAACCCTCGGAGGAAACCAAATCCCTTTCATTTAAATGCTGATTGGGGGGGGGGGCATGTGAATGGAAGGTGGTTGAGCTGCTTCACATGCTGCCTCCTGTGGATCTGATCTGTGTGTGAAGTTGTAGGTTAGTCTGGGAGGAGGACAGAATTAGGTCAGACAGATTGCTGCGGAGGCCGGCGCGTCTCGAGCCCCCGTCTGTCTGCTGCCCTCGCCTCCCTCAACACCACCCCCCCCTACTCCCACCAGCACTCACCTCCCTGTGCTTGACCAGTTCCAGCATCCCGAGGAGCAGTACCCGCCCCTGAAGTTTGGCACGGTGCCCAACGGCAGCACGGAGAAAAACATCCGCTCCAACTACCCGGACATGCACCAGTACATGGGCAAATACAACCAGAAGACGGTGGAGGACGCCATCGTCAACCTGAAGACTGGGTCTGTCCTCTAGCTTCGGCTAGGTCACACTTCCTGCCCCCCCCACAACTTCCTGTCTGAATCTGCTTTTTATTAATTAAAAGAAATAGGCTCTCAAACACTAGTGTTTATTATATTAAGTGTCCGAGATTTATAACTATAATATAATGTATCAGGGGAAAACTAACCCTCTGAAATGTGATTTTCTTTTCTTCATATTGAATTCTTACAGTATCCACTATAGCTAACAAACTAATAAAAACAGATGGTCGCAGTAGATAGAACGTAGATATTTAACGTTTGTGTTAATTGCAGGTTCTACAACATTAACCTCGTGTCATCCCGTGTTAGACGAAATCAAATTAAACAGAATAACGATCAGAGCCATCTATTTATGGTGGGGAGAGATGTTTCACACATAAAGACGCCCCACTTCGACTTAGACTTGTGTTCTGATTAACCAGTCAAACCAGGAGGATTCAGTCTCCTAAACAGGCGACATTAGCAGATATAGTTCACAACAAGCTCCATCTGACCGACCTCGCAGGATACGGATTTCATACTGTATTGATTTTTTTTTCCCACTTAAGCCTCTTTCGCATTTTTTCTCTAAACTTTTGTGAATTTCAGACCGATAACGTGCGCCTCAGCCCTTCCTAAACTCAGTGTGATTACTGATGCATAAAAATAGGAATAAAAAAGAGAATAAACAGACAAAAATAATTCACCTTGATGGCCAACAGTTTCTAATCTGAACTCCTGAAAAAAAAAAAGCAGAAATAAGGCTCTTTTCTTTCTTTGGAACGCTCCGTGTTCTTCTGTCATAAACAATGACGTCTTCGACCCTCATCCCACGTCGTCCTGTCGCACTTCCTGTTTCCCTCTCACCTTCACCCCCCGGCCCCCCCCACCCCACCCACAGCAGGATCTCCATCACCTGTCATGCGTCGGCTAATCCCAGTTTACTTTATTCTAAGCTTCTGTCATCGCCTCTCCCTCCCTGTTGCCTCGACGCTGCAATTATAACTCTGCATTAACATGCACAAAAAAAAAAGAAGAGGAATATTTTCCTCTCGCTCCCCCCCTCCACTTATCTCTTCTCCCTGTCCTCATCTGCCATCTCATCCTATTATCTCTCGTTTTTCTGTTTTGTTTTTTCTTCTTCATTCCGGTCAATTCTTCCCATTTTGCCAGTGTGTGCTCTTTGTGTGTCTGTATTTAAACTTTATAATCCTCATCCCTCTCCGGCTCTATTCCGTGTATTTCCCCCCTGAAGTGTATAAATCCCCCCCTCACAGCCGTCACATAAATCCCCGTCCTCCTCTTCTTCCTCCTTCACCACCTTCATGTTCCCTCTTACTCATCTCCCCCTGATCTCTGCCTGTCTTTATTTCCATCAACCCCACATTAGAATTCCGCACTTCCCTTCTTCCTTGTTGTTATTTCATCTCCATCCTTCTGTGACATCATCCTGTGCCCCGCCCTCCTCCCCGTCCTCAGCTATCCCCTCGCTCCCTCCCTCCAGTCCGGTGATGAATGTTTTCTTCCTTCATCTCTCTTCACAGCAAACTGGATGCCTTTATTTACGACGCTGCAGTCTTGAACTACATGGCCAGGAAGGACGAAGGTTGTAAGGTGGGAGCAGACTCGCCGAGCCCAGTTCTTTTACGTGAACACATAAAACGGTCCATTTCTACATATTTCACCGGTTTGTCCCTCTCCCCCCCCCCAAGGTGATGACCATAGGCTCGGGGAAGGTTTTTGCCACCACAGGCTACGGTATCGCCCTGCACAAAAACTCACGCTGGAAACGTCCTCTTGACCTGGCCCTTCTGCAGCTGGTGGGAGACGGTAAGGGTCTGCGCAGGGGAGTGGGCGCAAAATAATTAGGTTGAAAGAAGGGCAAGAGTAGAGGTTGGCGGCGATGGCGGAGGGAGAGGGAGATGAAAATGGGGTGGGATGTTGAGTGTGTGTGTGTATGTGTGTGTGTGTGTGTGTGTGTGTGTGTGTGTGTGTGTGTGTGTGGGTGGGTGATGGCGTGCTCGAGGAGGGTGACGGTGAAACCAAAGTTGCTTGTTGAAAGGAGGCGGGGTCGGTGGAGGGATCGGCGGCTGATGTCGGGGATTGTACAAATATAATACGCTGATGATGCCTTTTCGTTCCTCTTCATCCGACTTTCACACTTTCCCATTCTCGCCTGAAGGGTGGGGGGTGGGGTTAAAAATAAAGGGAAAAAAAATAGATTTACGTGCATGAGTGTGAATTTCGTTCAAAAGGATGAACACAACTTGCACAGCGGCAGATTTACACTCATTATAGATTAGCTGCTCGCCGTTGCACGCTGGGGGGTGGGTGGTGGTGGTGGTGGGATGGTGGGTGGTGGGGGGGTGCTGTGGAAATGTGTGAAAAGAAAAACCCCCAAAGAGACGCGAGAGAAAATAATCTGAACATCTGGATGCACTGAAGCAAAAACAAGATACAGAAAACAGATCGCATAATTGAATAAGTGATAGCTGTGGGACAGTTTTAATCAAACCCCTCCCCCGCAGACACGCACACACACACACACACACACACACACACACACACACACACACACACACACACACACACCCCTGCTATCAGACTGCTCCTCAGACCGTTCAAAGGTTTCTCACTGATCAACGTTTGCTTGACATCAGACCCAGCTAATCGACCGCAGCACCGCCGATGACATAAAACACGGCTCAGTGGCTCATGTGAGAGATCAGCCGAGGCGTTTCCGTGGTGGAGAAGGATAAGACGGGATATTTAGTCCTTTCGCTGGCTGAGTTACCGCCTGTTTCAGTCGTTGTGCGAAGCTCCGTGGCTCGGCTTCGGTTTTCTGTGCACATGTGTTGCAGCTGCTCACACCCTGATCAGGCCAAATCAGTGCCATGATTTATTGAAGAACTCTGGTGTTTTGATCTGAATAATTAAGCCCGAAAATATGAGCAAGAAACAGCACAACGAGAGAGCGAGAGAGAGAGCCCAGACAGCTTTTTTTCACTTTCCTCCCTTCTTCAGCGAATGCACCGAGCCCTTGTTGCTCATCGTCCTCGGAGCCCTCAGCGGCGGCTGAGTATGCAAAATTGATCCGGTTAGCGGGTGGTGTTAAATGCTGCAGGTTCTAGTTGTGGACAGGTATTGTTAAAGTGGATTAGTAAAGAAGAGGATGAAGCGAGAGGCGTGTGTGCGCGTGTGTGCGGCCTGGAAGGCTGCATCTTCACAATCGCCCTGCGGCTCCTGGGCTCTGCAGCACACCTTCAGCTGGGCTGGATCATGTCACACTGTTAAATCATTAGTGCGCCCTGCTGCGTCGACTCGTATCATTTTACAACTGCAGCGGAGGGGGGGTTGGGGGCCGCTTGGCCACGGCTTTAGTGAGCCTCCGAGCACGCCTGCCGCCTCTGGGGATTCATGCTGCAGCTTCGAGGGATGGTCCACTGAACCCAACACAACTTGTTTGATGATAAATGCAAAACTGCTGAGTAGCACGTTTCCTCTCCCCTCTTATCAGATCCCCTTCTATTTTTGCCCACTATCAGAGTTTTGATCTAAGAATATATTATTCAGTGGGTAGGCATGTTTAAAAAAAATAATAAGAGGGGCTGCGGGTTCACGGCTCTTCACAGACAGGCCCGTATTTTTATCCCTTTTTTGCTGCGAATATAAATAAAAAAAGAATGGAAGCTGCGGGGCTTCGCAGTTTTGTAATAAATGCCCAGAATGTTCAGGGTCATGGTTTCCTGTTCAACAACTGTAGAGCTCAGCTTCTCTGGGCCTGTGTGGCCTCGTGCCATGTCCACACATGCACACACGCACACACACACACACACACACACACACACACACACACACACGTACACCCTAGCACCTGCACACAAGCATACACACAGACATCCTTGTACTTCTTTGTGAGGACCTTGATAGACAAAATGTAGTACCCAGCCTCTTACCTGAACCCTAACAATCCCAACTGACCCCCTAACCCTAACCCAAACCTAGTCTTAATCCTAACCCTAATCCTAACCTCAACCTTAAACCAGGTCTTGACCCTCAACCACCCTTTGAAGTTGTGAGGAACAGTCAAAATGTCCCCACTTCCCAAAAATGTCCTCTCTTTGATAGTAGAATGTGGATTTTGCAACTAACTTTTGGCACACACACACACACATACACAAACACACACACATACGCACACACACACAGATACAGACACACAAACACACGCACACACACGCACACACACACAGAGCACAGCTTCCTTTATTAAATGGAATATTTGTAGCCAGCTCCACCTGGCTTGACCTCCGGAGGTGTGGTATGGATGGCGTACGCCTGTCATGTTTGGCAGGCCTGCGTGAGGCGGCTGTGAACGGGTGAAGGGGGAGGGGAGGGGGTGTCCGTCATCGGCGGGGCGAGGGGGGAGAAGAGCGAAACCAGGTGCGCGGAGAAAGAGTTGGCCTGTGAAGGGAGGGAAATGAAGGAGCCCGTGATGAATCGCTGGGAGTGAAATGGCAGGAGAGCCAGGAGATGAGACTCAGAGAGAGATTTCAACAGCGGGGGCCTGTGACAGACGCGAGACGATACATCATCATCCGCGCCCTTCACCGAGGCGTCTGCTGTTTTCACACCGAGCTCCTCCTCGGGCTCAAAGCTGCCGCTGAAAGGCCGGGGTCCTTGCTATCGCTCTTAAATCGGAAGTCTCTAAATATGCACGGCATTCTGAGGCCTGACGGAAGCAGATCAGCATGTGTAAGAGACCTTTGGGTCTCCTCGTCTTCTCTTAAACGTAGCGGTGGAGTTGTTACCCGCCTCAGCCAGCTGGCTGCAGCAGAACTGTACCAGATCAGTAATGGTTGCAGCATCTGCCTTATCTGAGTCATTTGAGAGCAGATAACGACAACGTAAATGAAGATCCCTGGCTCGAGGCTTCACGTCCCCGCAGCCACGACCCACTGCTTTAGCCTGGCCAGATCTACCATGCGGGATGATGCACGCCGCTCCTGCCATTTAGATTCCACGTTTTTGATCCGCTGTGAATCATAGGCTGCATCTCCTGGTTCTCCATCGCTATGGTTACACCAGCAACCCCCGGCAGCCAATCACAGGTTAGGCAGGGCAGCCTGGATCCATTAGGCCACTGAGATTACAAATGAAAAGGCAGCATATGCAGTGAAATTGTCTTCCCGGGAATCAGGTAGATGGGAATCTGGAACCCCCCCAGTGCTTACCACCTTGATGGGTATTCTGACCATCCCTCCAGCACAATTAAATGATTATGATCTTGTCCTTCTGCCTCTGTCTCTTCTCTTTCTCTTCACAGTTTCCTCCTTTTCCCTCCTCAGAACTGAGGAGTCTTCTTACCGTTTGTCATAACGACACGCTCCCAACCTCTCCTTCTCCGGCTACACGCTCCTCCAGCTGTCTCTGTCTCATTTCTCTCAATGGAATCGTGGAAAGAGACCTAGATATGCCCCTTCTTTGTAAATATTCATCCTAAATCTTCCGTTATCTCCCTCTCTTGCTTGCTGTGGTTGAATCTCTTCAGTCCTTTCTCACCGTGGCTGCGGCTGTGTTACACCTGTCCTCGTTTACTCTGGGTTACCATCTCGAGATTAGCTTGTCGGGGCCATTTTACTTCTTCGGGCTTTTTTTCTCGTTTTGGAATGTCGTTCTCTCAGCCTCCTCCCTTGTTGTTGCTTTGGAAACGGTGTTGCTTTTTGCATTGCTGACCTTTGACCTTGGCGAATCACCCCGAGTTCCTGCAAATAGCAAACAACCTATCTAGTCGGCGTCATGCTCTTTGATCAGCTCTCTCTGTTTTTCCTTCCTCTCTACCTTTCTTTTCCAGATGAAATTGAGATGCTGGAGCGTCTGTGGCTCTCTGGGATCTGCCATAATGACAAAATAGAGGTGATGAGCAGTAAGCTGGACATTGACAACATGGCTGGGGTGTTCTACATGCTGCTGGTAGCTATGGGCCTCAGTTTGCTGGTTTTTGCCTGGGAGCATTTGGTGTACTGGAAGCTCCGCCACTGCATGGCCACCAGTTCTGGCAAACTGGACTTTCTCCTCGCAATCAGCAGGGTGAGTTCACACGATCGTAGATATTTTACTACCTGTTGCTTTATAGATTATCCTCAGCAGTTAAACGGCCCTATGTCGGTCCATGTTTTAACTTTACCGACGCTGCAGTTTAGCTTCTGATGTGTAAGCATGAGGGCCCGGGCCTGTGTGGACCCTTATCTATCACTGAGTGTTAGCGTAGGAAACTGTGAGGGCTCAGGTCAATTCAATTCCACTCAGTCAATTCAGGAGATTAATTGAAATTCAATTCCCCTCACACCCTGGATATCCCGTTCCTTTGACAGTGACCTTGACGGAAATAGCCAACACGGTACATACATTATTACAGCACCTTGCCTGATAATAATTTATTCTGTTTTGCCACTGTGTTTGTAATTTATGCATTTATGTGTGAAATTTCATTAGCCAAACAATTCAAAGTGTACTATAAATAGGAATGGATGTTTATCTGGAAATAAGCAATCTTGCATTTCTTTTGAAAAATAAAATGGACTTTTTCCCTTATATGAATATATAACACCGAAGGATTTTACGAATTTATTTAGTTGGTGTAAATATTTAAGTCATGAGCTGTATAAAGTCCAGGAAATAAAAGTTTTTTTGCTCATCTCTTCTTTTTATTCAGGGCATGTATAGCTGCTGTAGCTTTGAGGACGAAACATTGCCAGGTGGACCTAAATCTCTGCCTCCTCCTCATCATGCGGCGCTGGTTACAGTCCCTTCCCAGCCGCACGTTGTGTCCACGTCTATGACCAACCCAGCCATAGCCATGACGCAACAGCAGCAACCACCGCAGCCACAGCAACCACAGCCTGTCTACAAAACACCTCTACCCGGCTCTCCTCCCAGCGCAGTGCATTCTGGAACGGCATTAGGTCCCACCAACACTCCAATAGCTGGTGCACCCCTCCCTTGCTCTACCTTCCTGCCTCGACCAGACCGCAGACTGGCTGTGGTGGATCGATGGAGGCTTCCCAAGTCTGCTACAGCCACCAACCCGTTGGCTGTTAGGGGTGGCATTACGGACATGGGACCCTTTGCTCAGAAAGTGCCACCAAACTGGGTTTCAACTGCTGCAGGAGGCGGGGGACTTGATGGTTACAAGAGATATTATGGTCCCATTGACCCTGAGGGACTGGGACCCTGCGTGGAGCAGCAGGCAGGGTCCCAGACCCCCAAGACTATACCTAGGGGCCACCCCCAGCCCCCTCCAGCCAGTGTGGCTTACTATTCAGAGAAGGGAATGGACCATGGGGTTGGGAAGAGGGTGGTGGGAAGTGGCAATGGAGGTCAGGGGAAAGGGGCTGTTAAATCTCTGGGGACTCCCAGACTGCCACCTAAGAGTCAAGCTCCTCTGCCCCCTACACCTCCACTGCCACATCCCTCTCCCCCTCTCCCCTCATCCTTCTGGAAAAAGCGCAGGCCGAAGAAACCCAAAGAACCAGGAGGGCCGCTATATGAGAATATTTTGCCCCTGGGACGGAGGGGTGGACCACGAGATGATGTTAGAGAAGGAGCAGGAAGAAGGACACGTCCCCTCTCTCCCCCAATCTCGCTTCCTATGCCAGTACCTCTAAGCCCTTCTTACACCCCTCCTTCTCCCTCTGCATCCTTGCACTATATGTCCTCATCCTCCTCAACAACCACCTCATCAACATCCACGTCCTCATCTGCCTCATCGTCTCGCTCTACCTCTCCAACGTACTCTTACAGCTCATCCAGGAGCACACGAGACAGAACTGGAGGAATAGATGGAGAGAATGATGACGATGATGATGAGGAGCTGACAGAAGAGTCAAGCCTCCTCCTCGGAAGGGGGAGAGATAGGGAACGCTCAATCATCCGGCCTCGTTCTTTCAGCCACGGGCGCGTGCCGCCACCGATACCCCCACGGAAACCACGCACATTCTGGGGTGAGAGAGAAAGGGAACGAGAGAGGGAGAGAGGCGGAAGCCAACTTTCTCAGCTCCAGGAATGGTGGGCAAGCTGGAGTGAGAGGGAGCGGGGTGGATCAGGTGGAGACACAGAGAGGCAAAGAAGAGAAAAGAAGAGAAGGAAAGAGAAGGAGAAAGAGAAGAAGAAGAAGAGAAAGAACAAAAAGAGGAAAAAGAGAGAAGAGAGGGAAAGAGAGCGGGAAAGAGAGCGGAAGCATCGAAAGGTAAAAAAGAAGAAGAAAAAGGCCGTAAAAATGAAGAAGAGGAAGAAATCGACTGGGGGGAGACGTTCTGAGCCAGAGGAGGGAGACATTGAGCCAGAAAGAGAAGGAGAAGCAGAGGGAGCAAGGGAAGGAGGGATGCAAGACTATTCCTCCTTCTCTGGTCAGTATCGGAGCACATTTGGGGAAAAGGTGCGGGATATATGGGAAGGAGAGAGGGAGAGGGTTAGAAAAGAGGGAGTAGATGAGGGCAATAATAGAGAAGAGGAAGACAGTAGCAGAAGCAGGGAGAGGCATCTCAAATCCTCACACTCTCATTCCAGACACCATACCCCTAGTAAACGCTATCCCAACCTCAACAAACTTCCCACATCTGTCAAGTTTTGGGTGAATGGCAGAGGAGATCATTCAAATAATCCTCCAATTACATTACACCCGCTCCTTCCATCCTCCAAGCGGAGACGGAGTTCAGGGATGGACAGAGAAGACAGTGGCCGACTTGGAGAGCGGCGTCCTCTGCTAATGCATTACGAGAAGGAGAAAGCACAGACAAGAGAAGGGCTAGCTTTCCATGAATGGGATTCTGAGGATGACCAGGATGATGATGAAGAGGATGATGAGGAGAGAGACAGAGCAAGGGAGCGGGTAGTAGAGAGGGGAAGAAGAATAGGCAGGGGGACAGTGTCTGAGTCTGAGAGGGACAGGGCGAGGGTAGAGGACAGCTACTCAGATGATGGCTCATCGGGGGAATTTGGTCATTTTGAAAGGTACTGGGAGGGAGGTGCGGGAGGAAGCGGTACTGGAATAGGTGGTATAGGTGGAGGAGGGTGGTTCTTTGGCACCTATCCATCCAGAGAGAAAGGTGGGAGCATTAACAGTCGGGATGATTCTTTTATAGGCACTCGGGCAGAGGGATGGATAAGTGGGGATCTATGGGGTTCAGGGCCAGGAGGAGGTTGGGAATCAGGAGGGGGTAGTGGCACACAGTGGCCACCACCCCCTGCAGCTTTTCTACCTCCTAGAAGATACTGGTCTATGGATAAAATCCCTGTGAAGGGAGAAAAAAAGTGGAAGAGTGGAGCAGGAAAGAGCAAAAGGCGAGTTAGGGAGAGAGCAGACCCATCCGAACGCACCACCATATGTTCCTGTAGCCTTTACCCTCAACCCCATCCCTACCCACATCCCCACAGTCGCTCACATACCCCCCCACTCAAAGAGGAGCTCCATGGCCCTTTCCCGTAGCCAGGAAGAACTTCTCCCTCATTGCCACAGCTTTAGTAGTGGTTCCCACCCCAAACCTCTGCCCCCCAAACCAGATACAAGTCAGGCCAAATCAGGCAGCCAATCTAACCTCAGCCTCAGTGCACAACCTACAGACCACCCACCGCAGCCCTCGCCGTCACCCCCCCAGCAGTCGAACATGTCTCCCGCTTCTCTCCCGTTGGCCATCCCCCCTCCGCCGTCCTCCTCCTCCGTCTCGCCACCAGCAGGGGTAGGGATGGCGGGCCAGGGCCAGGCACAGCCTTCAGCCAGTGCCAAGCTCCAATATCAGAGACTGCGTTCTGTGCCGCAGCCGCGGAGGTTTTATTCGCCCCACTTGCCGCTCAAAGCAAAGAGCCTTTGCTCTCGCCGAGGGTCAGCTCACTTCTCTAGCTTAGAAAGTGAAGTATGACAGGGGGAGAGGAGAGAGGGAGACATTGGAGTCAACACCACTGCTACTGATAACCGTAGGGCCATGGCAGCAGGAGCCAGGGATGACACCAGAAGTATGGCTGCCTTGGTGACAATCGGTAATCGACTAGCAACCATCACTCTGGGAAATGACGTGGACAGCAGCTCTATTGCCAACACGACTGTGTGCGAGAGAAACGCTGTCGCCAGCCGCGCCACTGTACGTGTTCTGCTGAGGGCAACAGTGAGGCGGCACACCAGAGTGAGCTACACCTATTTGGACGGTTCCCACGACAACCTGAGTGAAGGCGAGTCTGCATCCTTGGGCACTGCAACTCCTGAACTTCTACTCCGCTCAGAACTGAGCTTTGTGATGTCATCTTCAGTCACCGTCCCCTCCCTGAGCCACAACTATGGCTAAGAGTAGTCTCCAATCTGTGAGTAATGATGTCATATTTGTACACACAAACACACACACGAGTGCGCGTGCGCACGACGACGAATCACAAAGATAAATGCTCAAAACGTCTCCCTCCCTCTGGCTTCAAAATCCTCCTCGGTGGGACGTGGAGAAAACTACCTTCTCCCAAAAGACCAGTATTTGGACGATAGACTCGTTCTCCCTGTCCTCGTTGACTTTTGAATTGACTGGTGGATTACTCGTTGGTGTCGAAGAGACCCCCCCACCCCCTTCTTTTTCCCCCCTTTTGTAAATCAGTTGATGAAAAGCAATGCAGTCAGCTCTGGTGTCTGCTACCTTTCACTGGACAGCAAGGACAGTACTGTCAGTTTGTGACACCATGTCACCATCAGACCCATCTAGCTCTACCCCAGGATCACATTCGTCACTTCTACGATGTCACGTTTTAATACCAAACCCTCTAATCCAGTCAGATTTTACAGGTACCAATTCCCCCTCGCTGTTGGAGTTGACGCGGCTCCTCTGGTCCAACCAGGGAGTTCAAACACAACCGAGTATCAAAGTATTTGAACCACAAACTGAACTTGAAACGACAAATATTAACAAGAACAAAGAAATAAAAACGAGATGTAGCGGATTTTCTTTCATCTGCCTTTGGTTTGAGAGGTTTCCTCCCCACGTCTTCTTGTGTTATCAGTATGTTTCGCCCACTGTGTTAGTGTCTGAATAAAGAAGAGGCTGGATGTGGCTCGTGTTGGAAGTGGGAATTATTCAACAGTTGTGCCAAATTTTTCACTCAAGAGCTTTTAAGCGAGATTGGTTTCCAACAATCGTATTCATCGATCCAGAAGCGTATTTCCATCCGTCTTGTAAATAACGCATAATTCGCCATTATGTTTATGGATCGAGGGGCTGATTGGTGCGTTATCTTTAATTGGCACTAGATGGCTGCGTAATACTCACATGGGTTTTTGAGACAGTCGCGCTTATGGTGAGTGTCGTAGAGGTGTAGCTGTGGAGTCTTTTAGTTAAATGGGTAAGTTGGGGTTTATTGAGATGTTTTGAAGAGGGATTTGAAAGGAGGTTGAACAAATGTTGTTGTGTCTCATGACTTTCCTCCACATCGCCAGGGTTTATAGATGACAGACTATATGAAGCACAATTCTCCATTGACTCTTTTAGGCGTGTGTTCCATGTTGAAACTGCACAATCTTCAGACAGCGTGTTTGGTGGCAGGTGGGGAAACGATTCAGTTGTTAACGCTACTATGAACAATAAAAACCAATCTAAAAAAAATAAGATATACATCACAAAGTACCGCAGATTGTACTTGCACTTTGACTGTTTCCTTCTGACAAGCAAGACTATACTGTGAATGCTTTGTGTTCCGGTCGGAGGTGCACAACAGTTGAGAGTTTGAATGCAGTCAGCGATATCTACTGTTATCAACATCAGGTGACTGTTTGACTTTGAGCAATATTCCCACTTTGAATGTGAAAGAGATGCAAGGGCATATCTGTTACCATCTGAAGCAGCGTGATTGTTCCATCAAGCTCTTTTGTCCTGAGTGATTCTTCTCCTCACAGGTGCGCTTTGGTTAGATTCCCACTGTAACGAATGAGCTGCAGTCCACCGCGCATGCTGTTGCTCGCCAGCCGATACGAGCGCTGATAGCTTCCGCGCGTTAGGGGGAGAGTTGAGAACTCCGATGTCGTGGCATCGGCGGGCCGCACGAAAAGCCATCTACTGGTTAAACTGTGCCAATGTCGCCAACATTGCAATTCACAGCGTCCATTTTCACCAGGTCGACATATCAGCCTCACTTCTCCCAGACAAGACCAGCCACAGCCCAGCTCTTCTGCTATCGTAGCTGAATGTAGCTTTGATACGATGTAGCAACAGAACACACACTTTTAGATTTTATAGCTTTTCAGACGCTATTGATTACAGACAGACGGAAGGGGAGGGGATTGACGTGATGAGCGACCACGCGTTGTGTTTGTGCATGTCGTCACAGATCGAAGAGTTAGTCGACCCTCTCAATCGAACCCTTTCGCTCTTTTGCCTTTCAGTGAGGGCCTATTTATCTGCACATGAATTGCTTTTCTTATTGGTATGTGAGAGATGATTTTTTAAAAAAATAACAAGAAAAAACAACAACCAAAAAAAAAAAAACAACGATCTGTCTTTATTTATTGAGAATCGATTTAGCAATTTCTACGTTTTTGGAACGCCCCAGAATCATTGCATGTTTAGCTGAAAGAGGAACTTGCAGTTAGGAGGCTTGTGTAGGTTAATTGTTGCAAATGCTCAGGACCCAGGGCAGCCACCGTTTCAGTTCGCCATGACACTACTTTACTTAACAGTCGAACACACTGCAACAGTCTGACGGTCGTTTTCAACCAACCAACAGGGCTTACACCTGGTTTGTCATTGAGCATTATTGATTTTTTTATTGAGGCACTAATACTTAAATCTGTGACTGCATGAACAGAAGTGACTCAGAACCCTCTGGCTTATTTATTTTCTTTTATGCTGAGAAAAAAAAGAATATATTAAAATATACTATGTTTTTTGAAAATGTACCATGTTATACTGTGATTTACCTGAGATATTTTATTGTATTCAATTATCATTTGAATTCTATTATTTAACTATAAAGAAATATATATGTACAAATAAATTTAAACATATATATACTGTACATACAGGTATATATATATATATAATATATATATATTATATTAATTTTGGTATATTTGGAGGAAGTGTTAGATTAAATAGTTTTAAATGTTTTAGCTTTGTAGCAATTCTAGACACTGAAATCATTTTTGAATTTCGATTCCTCCTATATGACTGTGAAGACATTAGTGCCTGTGACAAAAAAGACAAGTAAAAGTCTCAACTCTTTTCATCTGTATCGACTATAGCGATCAGTCTGTCACTCCTGTCGTACTACCTAACATTACATTTTGACGCTCGCTGAGGTCTCACGCATCCGTGTGTTTCACTCATCCGGCCTCTTCCCTCTCCTGGTTTCTCCCTTTCTCCTCTTCGTCTTGGTTTTCATCCCCGAGCTATGATCATTCTCCACCTTCTGAACTCAGATGATATAAATCAATATTACTTAACCCATTTATTGACCTATGTATCTCTTGATTACTCCCTTTTAAGATCAGCTCATCCATTTGTCCTTCATTCACTTAGCAAAAAAACCAGAGACCAGTAGATACTGTGTTCTTGCTCCTTTTGACTGATTGTTGATGATGATGATGACGATGATGATGATGATGATGATGATGATGATGATGATCAATTAATTGATGAAATAATTAATGAACAATGTTACCTACTGCTGATGTGACTGAATTGTGTATCTGACGACCATGCCACTGTAGCAAGTCTGGGCTGTACCACACCACCAGCGAGCAAATGAGGCCACTGTTGCTAGGCTGTTGCCATGGCACCCACACAGCGTTGCCATGGCATTCTCCGCACCGCCACAACTTGGTGTCTGCTGGGTAATGTAGTGTAATGTCCTCCCCTCTCCCTGGAGCTCAGCTCTGAGCTCACCCAGATGCGTCACCCGTGCTCCACTAGACTGGACTGTTTGGCTCGAGTGTTGATGTTCCGTGGTTGCTATGGCAACCGCCTCACCCGCATCGCTCTGCACTGAGTTGCATCTTTATATCCTGGATATAAAGAACCTCCAAACCATTCAGGATGGGTTTGTTTTTTTATTTTCACTCCTTGTTAATGAATGTGTGTGCTTTACGTTCTGAGTCTACGTGTGTCTGTTCTGCATGTGAAGCACACTCTCACACACACACACACCACACACACACAAAAGGATAAACACACTCGTTAGGGTCCAGGCTGCCTTAAAGTTCACATGAAGCGGGGTCGGTTTGCATCGATTAAGAGTTACGTGGACTTTCTCTTTTCAATTTGGCGGAGCTGGCTTTCCGAGGCAGCCCCGGCCCCCCCGAGTGCTTAAGCGTTAAACCTCGTGGTTGTTTTCAGCGGTGTTTGGAAGGCCCCGCCGCTCTCCCTCACACACACAAGCCCCCGCTAAGCTGCAGTCGAAAGCATCGCCTCAAGTCGTTTTGATCAACCCACACAGGCGCGCGCGGCTTCCTAAGTCCCCGCTCGCTGTGCGCGCATGCACACACGCCGGGCGACTTCTTACAAATCTTTTGTGCGCCGTTTCGGTCCAACAGCTCGAATTGGAGCGGAGTCGCTCCCGTCCCGCCTGCCTCCGGTCGCCTGCGCTTTGAGTTTGCTCTGAAATCCTGCACTATGCTTCCTCACTGTCCTGCCTGCTCTGATCCATCAGTTTGTGTTACGAGTCGTCAGGTTCAATTTGTTTTACTTCGCAGACTCGCGCCTCTTTTGATTTACCTTGTTGTCCTAATCTGCTTCGATCCATCAGCTTTACTGTCTGGTCAAATTGTGTGCACCGAACAGTCGAGTCCAGCCCAGCCCGCCCGTCCTCCAGACTCTGAGGCATCATCCCCAATCTCTAATGGCCCATTATCTGGAAAGCAACATGTGTGGCGCTCCAGAACTCAAACAGGGTCTTCATTGGCTGCACCGGCCATGAATTATATCATGGAAACACGGGAGCGCCACACGTTCTCCTCACCAGGTCACGGGTCCCTGTAAAAGGTCCTGCTACCCTGACGGGGGGGGGCATACATATATATACCCACAGAAACCAGCGTGTGCGCGTGTGAGTGCATGTGTGTGTGCGTATGTGAGTGTGTGTGTGTGTGTTTTCCACATCATACAGCGCCCAGGTCTGCTCTGGTGACCTGGCTGAAAACTCGAGGCCTACACACAGGTTGCTGAGGTGGGTTGCGAGCGGGGCAATGCTGCTCCTCGCCCAGACTGGTCTGGTCTATGCCCTAATTTCAATGTGTTAGTTTATTTGACATTGTCTGTCTGGGGTGGGGCTGGAGGGTCAGTGCTGCACTTACTTCCTGAGAATTGCTTCATAAAATATGATTCTCTTTAATTAATGCCAGTGGTGCTGTGTTTCCTTCCAATCCTGCTTCCGTGTGTGTGTGTGTGTTTGTTTGTGTGTGTGGGATGGTTTATTAGTAGATATTAACGGCACCACCAGTGTCTCCTGTTTAAATTTGTTTGCTTTCTGCGGTTTTTCATTTCCCAGGTTTTTGACTCATTTTCCATCTTCTGCATTTTTAAACAACTTAACCGTTATTTAACATGCAGCTCGCGTGAACTCACAGTCACAATTAAACCACAAATTGCTTCTCGCTGCGTTTTGCTGCCAAATATCTGCTGCAGACATGCTATTTTATTCATTTATTTGTCAGAGGGATGAGCTAATTATCTCAAATTAAACTTTTTAGATTTAAATTTTATGTAATTGCAGGTTTTGGACGTGGATGAATATAAACCTTTAAACATCAGATTTAAACAAAAAAAACATGTTTTAAGTAATAGAGACTTTAATTGGGACTAATTCAATCGCTCAGTTATCTCCCTCATGAGTGATTTGGGAGCTCTGAATATGTAATTTTCAAATCATTATTTAAAACTGAGATGTTGGGAGATTCGGAGTGAAGGAAGAGGAGGAGTTCACCAATGAAGAGGAGATGTTCAGGAGATGGACTGCCTCATCAGCTCTTTAGCTTTTGCTGAGTCTTCCATAAGATGGTTAATTTAGAGCTGTTTTCTGGTGTGTTTTGTCTGTCTTATCAGTTACACCCTCTTTTACTTGAGCTCTGTGGTAAAGCTCCAGACTTCCTCAGAGGGTTGTCTTCTGAGGGAGCCTTCCCTCTCCTCTCTGATGGATGCCTGAGAGCAGCTTCTCTTCCAGATCAGCACATTTCTGCTTGCTCTCTTCCAGAGCATCCTTTGTGCCGCTCAGCAGGTTCACAGCTTCATGTGGAATTGTCATTATTCATGGACTTAGAACTGCCCCTTTCATCCCTTCTTCTTCCCCTTCCTCTTCTGTGGTTCTCTGAGCTGACTGACTTCTTCTCAGAGCTTTTTCACTCAGCTTCAGTGAATCATTATTCAGAGTCAGACTGAATCGAGTTTCCGACCAGTTTGCATTAGCGGTTGTGCATGTGACAGGTGTGCTGCACTGCTCCTCAAGACCACAGGGGGGCGCAGCGGAGTCGCCCCCCCCAATCCCTCCTAAACTCTAAAATAAACAGTCAAGGAGTTCAAATTCACGCCTGTGAATGGTGTCATAATTTTCTCCTGCTGGTTTCTTTGGTAACTGGATTGTGATGAAACAGCTCGATGGTCGGAACACGAAGGAGCGACGGAGGAACCTGTTGAACCCTGAGTTGTTTGGCATCAATTTGAGGGGACAGCTCAGCATTACAATAACTGCATTTTCCCAAGTGCCTGTTTGTGCTCACCAAGAACTGGTGGAATTATTCTGTGTGTGTGTGTGTGTGTGTGTGTGTGTGTGTGTGTGTGCGTGTGTGTGTGCGTGTGTGTGTTTTATAACTGTATCTCGAGTACAAGCTGTTACACTCTCAAGACTACCTTCAACATAAAAGCGTCTGCACACTCAGGCAGTCTTTTCCTTGGCATTCCACGTGCACTCCCTTGCCAGAACGTGCACGAGCGTGCACACGCGCCGTGCCGCTCGGGCTTCGCGGCTCCCGTCGGAGCGTTGTCCTCCCATCCACCCGGGGGCGGAGCCCGGAGGTGACGCGTAAATGTCACCCGACTTCCCTCAAAACTCTGAAAACGTAAAACTGTGCTCAGCCAGGCAGGCCTCAAACATCTTAATTGCACCTGACACTTGGTACTCTGTGAGAGTGTTGGTGGGGTATTAAACATGTTTTGTTCCGCTCCCCGTGTGTCTGTGATCTGCTAATTAGCCATGCTTTGTCAGTGTGATGGGCTAATGGCTAATTGTATTGCGCGGCCTCTGTGTGTACACGCAGTAATGACTTAACGCTCTAATAAGATCGAGTCACAGGCAGTTGGATCGTGATGTCCCCAAACACTGATCCGAGGTCAGTTATGTTTCCGTCTCTAATGGCCCTGATGGAAGAGGGGCCGTGGTGGATTGACCCCGGAGCTCCCGTGGTGGTCTCCAGGTTAACTTTAGTTTATGTGTTTCGCTGATAGCACAGCGGGACTTTGATTTGATTCCGTATCCCTCCATCTGTTTTTTTATGTCGACTGCTGCTTGGGAACAGTTGGGGCCACGGGATCACTGGAGCCTCTCCCAGCAGTCACTGGGAGGTCACCAGTTCGTCACAGACACCATTCACACACTTACAGAGGAGAGGAGGAAGAGGGAGGAGAGGAGGAAGGGCAGAGGAGAGGAGACAAGGAGAGGAGGAAGAGGAGGAAGGGCAGAGGAGAGGAGATGAGGAGAGGAGGAAAAGGAGGAAGGGCAGAGGAGAGGAGATGAGGAGAGGAGGAAGAGGAGATGAAGAGATGAGGAGGAGAGGAGGAAGAGGAGAGGAGGAGAGGAAAAGAGGAGGAGAGGATAGGTAAGGAAGAGAAGTGGAGAGGAGAGAAGAATAAGAGAGGAGGAAGAGGAGAGGAAGCACTTTTCCCTCACTTGGTCTGCCTTCATAGCTTCAGTAACATCACAATCTTTGTGTGTTCATGCTGACACACACACACACACACACACTGGGTACATGTCGTGGTCTCTGTCCATGGCTCTCATTTCTGCTCCTCCTTCCACTCTCTTCCATCTGTGCTCGTTCCTCTCGTCCTCCAGAGGCTGTCCTCAGTCCTCCCTGTCCTCTCTGTGGACTCTCGTCCTCCTGCCTCTGTCACAGCCTCGCGTCTTTACAGACGGCTGTGCCTTTTAATCCACATCTGGGGAACAACGGCACGGTCCCACCGTGTGTGCCTGCATCCGTGTGTGTGTGTGTGATTGTGTGTGTGTGTGTGTGTGCCGTCTCCCTCTTTCATCACGTGTGCGGCGCCGCAGGGTTCTACAACTCATCCGCTTGATCTCCAAAGCTGATAAAGAGAGAAACACCCAGACATCCTTTCATCTCCGGCTTTTCTCCCACAGACGGTCCTTTCGCCTCCTGCCTTTCTCCTCCTGAGATTCAGCAGGCCAGACACAAACCTGATCGGAAGCCCCTCGCTCCCGCCCGTGTGCGTGGAGGAGCGATGGGAGGATGGGCTTTCTCCTCTGCTGTGTCTGTCTGTCCATCGATCGCTCGCTCGCTTCTATCGTTTCAATTAGCAGCAGTCGTTGCAATCGCAGCTGTTTGACTGATTGTGGTGGAAATGAGCGTTAAACACAGATACAGAGACGTTTTTTAAAAGCAAATCTGTAATTTCATTCAGCCCGTGTGCACAGTTAAACCAGAGCAACCACACACACACACACACACACACACACACACACACACACACACACACACACACACACACACACACACACACACACACACAGCTGCTCCTTTTAGCCCAGAAAGAAAGTTCTCAAATACTGTTCAGAACGTCATCAAATATGTCAACCATGGGTGTAACAGTAACCTGGTTCCCTCTAATAAATCCACTCCAAAGCCATTACAACGAATCTGATTTAAAAATTTGATGCAGTCAACAAAGACGCTTTAACCGCCGCCTGTAAAAGTAACACATCTATGAATAACTCCCCCTTAAGTGTGTGTGGATGAAGGGAGCAATTAAAGAGCCCATCAGTTCAGCTTGAGCGTGTACGGCATTAACAGTAGATGTGTGTCATTTTATTTTGAGCCCACACACACACACACACACACAGACCCTCACACTCATCTTTGTATTTCTATCTTTGTAAGGACTTTAATATACATAAAACATTACTCAACCATCCCCACCCTGAGCCCCTAACCCCAACCCTGATCCTGACCCTAAACCTAACCTGACCTAAACCTGACCTAAACCCAGTTCTAACCTCCACCTTCAACCAGATATAGACCCTCAAACGGTCCTTTGAAGAAGTGAAGACCAGACAAAATGTCCTCACTTCCCAAAAATGTCCTCACTTTGATAGTAGAATGAGTATTATATAACTCAATGTGTAGCAAGTACACACACACACACACCCTAATATAGAGCAATAACACCAATAGAGAGAGTTTCGTTGGTGTGCAGTGGCCAGTATCTGTGAAGCAACATTAGCTCCACATCTAGGACACAATAATTATTCATAATATTTCACTGTTTGCCCGTGCACACATGCGTGCGCGCCCGTGTGCGTACACTGTGCCACCAACCCAGAAGGCAATTCATCCTCGAAAACTTGGATGAAGATTAAGATATCTTCAGACTTTACCTTGTTCTCTCCTCGCCTCATTATCCAATCTCCTCTCATCCTCCGAGTCTCCGGCCCTCTCCCTTTCATGCCTCCCCTTCAGCGCACTTTTTTAAAATGTTTTTCTTTCTCTCTCCCCCAGCAGTGGAGAGAGCCTCTGCAGCCGGGGCTCGCATCTCTCGCTTGCTCAGTGCGACTTCAGGTTTTACTCATATTATTCGTTTTTTTTTAAACAATCATCGGGCATAAAAACACGCAAAGAGCAAATACAAAGAACCGTATACAGATTCTTTTGAAAGGAAAAAAAACGCATTAATAGGGAAAAATGAGTTTAAAAAGTAAATAATACGAAACGATATTGGCTTTCATCGTGCTGCTGTACCTACTCAAGGGTGGCTTCACTGCATCCACAGCTTCAGCAAGTACTAAAGGTCGTTCTTCCGAGTCTTCTGGAGAACACAGATCAAAGCAGAAGTTCCTACAGCAGCTTCTGTTGATTTTAAATTGACCATTAGCGACATAGCAACAAGGGCTCATGTCCCATTCTGTCCCTTCACACTTGGAAATTGTGTCCATCGTTGAGCCGCAGCTTCACATTCCTCAGATTTTTATTATGAAATCGAGATACAGAACCATCGTTATTGTTCCTATATTCGTAGCTCTGGGTTAACGGACCTACCAGACTCGTTTGGTATTCCTCATCACCCCCAGAGATCATTAAAGGCCCGTCCAACCCGGCGAGAGCGGACATCTGGATAGCGCAAATATTCCTCTTCTCCCTCTGATGTCTTTCGATTAAAGCGGCGTCCGTTCCCAGCGCAACAGCGGGTTAGAATAACTTCGGACAGGCCTATTTCCTTCGGGCCCGTTACGGCGTCGTATCGATCGGCCCGTCGCGGGCATCGACCCTGGACGTTGGACAGAGGAGAGCGTTCGCAAACAAACGGCGTGACAGGCGGCCAAAAGTCAATTTCGCTTAATTCCAACGGAGGAGTCAGGCGGCCAGGCCCGGAAGCAGGTGCTGGTTCCAAGCGAACCACTCGTTGGGCAATAACGAAAGACCGTAATTGGCCGAGTGCAGATTGGTTCGAGGGGAAACGATTCCATCGGTGGGGAATTTTCTGTTCCATTAAACCGTGGTCAGAAATAATAAGATAGCCATCTGCAGGCTGGGGGGGGGTCCTGAAAGTGCTCCTCTGCAGAAGCAGGGTGAGGAAAGTGTGATGTCAGCAGTTATTTAAGGCCGCAATAAAGGAAAAGACCAGCGCTTTGGGTTCCGCCAAGCCTTATCTTTGCTGCAACATCCCCGTTTTATTCCCATCGATAATTACACCCCGGCCCGCCTCCGCGCAGCCCGGATCGACATGTTTGCATTCTGCCATGTGTGCATGTCTTCCTGGCGTGTGGGCAGAATTTATGATCGGTTGACTGCTTCTCATGACCGCAGATCAGACGGCAAGAAGCCCCGCAGACATGCAGGAGGCGCAGTGATACAGGTGTAGTCATACAGGCGCAGTGATACAGGCGCAGTGATGCAGGCGCAGTGATACAGGCACAGTGATACAGGCGCAGTGATGCAGGTGTAGTCATACAGGTGTAGTGATACAGGCACAGTGATGCAGGTGTAGTGATACAGGCGCAGTGATACAGGCGCAGTGATGCAGGTGTAGTCATACAGGTGTAGTGATGCAGGTGTAGTCATACAGATGTAGTGATACAGGTGTAGTCATACAGGGGTAGTGATACAGGTGTAATGATACAGGTGCAGTGACACAGGTGCAGTGATACAGATGTAGTGATACAGGTGCAGTGATGCAGGTGTAGTCATACAGGTGTAGTGATACAGGTGCAGTGATACAGGTGTAGTGATGCAGGTGTAGTCATACAGGTGTAGTCATACAGGTGCAATGATACAGGTGCAGTGATACAGGTGTAGTGATGCAGGTGTAGTATTACAGGTGCAGTGATACAGGTGCAGTGACACAGGTGTAGTGATGCAGGTGTAGTCATACAGGTGTAGTCATACAGGTGCAATGATACAGGTGCAGTGATACAGGTGTAGTGATGCAGGTGTAGTCATACAGGTGCAGTGATACAGGTGCAGTGACACAGGTGCAGTGATACAGGTGTAGTGATACAGGTGCAGTCATACAGGTGCTCCGTAGTCGTGGGTGCTGAGTCACCGTGAGGGACAGCCATCACTCTCGTCCCCGGGTCGTCCCCTCCCCGCTCACAGAATAGGAGGTGGGCGGGACGCCAGCAGCCCCAGACAGCCGCTGAGGTCCAATCACGCACTCCATCTGCATGAGACCGCCGCCGGAGGACGTATCGCCGTGGTGCGGGGCATGTTCACGCGGCGACCAAAGAATGACAGCTTTCATCATACCCACGCGCGCGCACGTGCGCGACCCTCGCGCACACTTGTTCACTCTTATCTCGCTGGCTGACACCATTTTGCTCTCTAACAATCTTGCTAATTATAATTGTTAATTAATTCTCTGCCGGCGTCCTCATCAGGAGACTAATAACCTACATTTCCCTTAATTAGACCTTCAACCCTTCACTCCCTCCCTCGGTCTCTCCATCCCACTCCAATCCACGGCTCTGTCCCCTGCCTGCCCGCATCCTGATCCCACCGACTGTTCCTTTCCAACGACCCGTGTGTGTGTGTGTGTGTGTGTGTGTGTGTGTGTGTGTGTGTGTGTGTGTGTGTGTCCTCTGATTCCAGTGAGGTTTCGTTTGACATTTGGAAAAATATGCGTATTTACTCCCTTTTCAAGCTGTAAATGCAGACGGGGTGGGAGTCACCACCAGTGTCTCTGGTAAACAGGAACATGGAGTCGGCCCCCGCTTGGTTTAATTCCGGGGGTGTTTTTGGGTGTTTGAGAATCAAAGGCCAGAGAGATCCAGAACCAGGAAGCCGCTGTGTGTGTGTGTGTGTCGGGGGGTGGGGGGGGGGGGGGCACAGCAGAGGATGTTGTGTGAAACATGCCTCCTCCCTGAACGCTAAGGTAAGGCAGTGGGGGGGGGGGGGGTGTCAGCGTCCCAGTCTGAGCGTCACCGAGAAAAAGTCCAATAAACGTTGTTATTCCTCATTTGTCTCTCCCAGATCAATACAGGGTTTTTTACAGCGTCGACCTAAGAGACAGAACAAGTGTGTGTGTGACTGTGTGTGTTTTGCAAGAAGCTAGGATCAATAGACAAGCACCCCCCTTACTCCTCCCTCTCTTCAGCCCCTTCTCTCACCCCCACTCCTTCTCTCTCTTCCCTCTCTCTCTCCCTTTCTCACCCCCTCTCTCACCCCCCTTCACCCCCTCTCCCATCCCTCCCTCTGTCACCCCCTCTCTCACCCTGTCTCTCACCCTCTCTCACCCCCCTCTGCCACCCTCACTCTCTCACCCCTCCCTCACACCCTCTCTCACCCTGTCTCTCACCCTCTCTCACCCCCTCTGCCACCCTCACTCTCTCACCCCTCCCTCACACCCTCTCTCACCCTACCTGTCTCAACTCCCCCCTCACTCCCCCTTTCTCTCTCTTCCACCCCCTTTCTCCCTCTATCAACCCCTCTCCCTCCCTCACACCTTCTCTCACCCCCCCTCTCACTCCCCCTCTCTCATCTCCATCTCTCACCCCCCTCACTCCCCCTCTCTCACACCCTCTCTCACCCCCCTCTCACCCCCCCAGGACCACCAGTCCCACCAGGCTGTCCTGACCTGGTTCCTCTCTCTTCCTGCCACCACTTGCTCTGACGTGCCCGTTCCTCTCTCAGGCCTGTTGATCCTGGATCTCCCCCTCCTTCCTCTGCTCTGTCCCTTCTTCTCCTTCTTCTTCTTCTCTTTCTTCCTAACTCACCTCCGCTGCCTCTCCCCGCCCTGCCTGGCTCCACAGGAAGTCATATGTAACTGGCACAAGCGTGTCCACCGGTGGTGGCAGGCCGGCAGATTTTTCCCCCTCGTCCGTCCTCCTTCCTCTCCTCCCTCACCCTCTCCTGAGAGAAGTAACCCAGATTTGAAAATGAATTGCCTCTCTCTCTCTCTCTTTCTCTCTCTCTCTCTCCCTCCCTCCCTCTCTCTCTCTCTCTCTCCATCCTTCGTCCTCTTCTTCGTAAAAAGCGACTCAATCTTGGAAAGAGAATAGCACCTCTCCATCGTCCTCCTCCTCACCCTGCCTCCGGGTTCACGGATATATACCGCTCCACAACCTCTTGTCTTCGCTTCCCAGAGAGCTTTCATCCCGAAATACGTCGGCGGCTTTAGGGAATTCTGCCTTTCCTTCCAAATTCTTGGGAGGGGGGCCGTTTAGCCTGCTCCCTCCGTCTTTCCCGCGCTGCTCCTGTCTTTTCCCTCTCCCTCTCTCTCTCTCTCTCTCTGCTCCGAGGCCACCAGCTACAGGTGAGGCACCTCCGTCCTCCTTTTGAAGTGAGCAGAAGGAGGAGAGGAGGAGAAGAAAGCCTTCCTTTCATCCAGCCCTTCAGGACCGACCCAGGTATTGTGTCTCATATCGCCGCTGCACTTTTTCCCGACCACTTCCCGAACTCGTTCCCGCTCCCTCCTGCTGAGGCGCCGTCTTCCCGTTCAGCTTTTAAACACTATGGGCCGTCGACCTCTCCCTCAAAGCTCTGTTTTTGTATTTTTTTTTTTTTTTGTTGTTGGTTTATTTCCTCTGTCATCCTCGCTTCCGACGTCTCCGCGCCGCTCGGATTCCGAACTTCGCCCAACGCGCCGCGTTAGCTGCTAACAAGGACAGGCAGGAAGTCAAAGTGGATGTGGGCTAATCTGGGAGCAGGAGGTGGGGGTGCTGTTGACATGGCAACAGGAGGTAACAGCAGGGGGTGGTGGTGGTGGCGGCGTGTTGGGGGGGGTTGTAAGCTGCCAGAAAGATGGAGATGTAAGGGGGCAGAGGAATGAAGGGTCGGGGGGGCGGTATGTGGGACGCGGTGAGTTGTTCTAATCGTTCAGCGTTCCGGCGTCTCTTAAGAGAGTTCTGCCTCCGTGTGTGAATTAACCTCGCCGTCACCTTCATTACACCTCTCTGTCCTCTCTCTCTTCCCTCTTTCACCCCCCCCGTCCCGCATTTCCGACTCGCCCGTCTTCTCCTGATCCCCCTGCTCCCCTTGTCGATGCTCCACATTCCCAATGGACTCCTCCGGGCTCAACCCTGACCTATTCCACTGTTCGACCCCCCCCACACATATCACCCCACCCACCCCTTCCCTGCTACCTCCTTCCCACCCTTGGACCAAGGTCTTTCCCCAACCTTAAATCCTCCTCGCTGATATTCATCATCCCGTCTTCCTCCCTGGTGCCCGCTCCTCGCGCATCCTCCAGCCATCATGTCGGCCCCGGTCTCCCCCTCCCCCTCCCTGTCCCCGTTGACCCTGGCCACCCCTACGTCGGCGCCCTCCCCTCTGCCCTCGCCCCTCGCCCCCCCGACCAGGGTGCCCGTCTTCCAGAGGAAGGGAGCGCTCAAACACAAGAGGATTGTGGAGGTGAAGGACCACCAGTTCACGGCCCGCTTCTTCAAGCAGCCGACCTTCTGCAGCCACTGCACCGACTTCATCTGGTAAACACACACACACACACACACACACACACACACACACACACACACACACACACACGTCGGTACAACTATCTTTGTGAGGACTCATTGATCCAACGTGCTCCCCAGCCCCTTACCCTAATCCGAGGCCTCAGAAAGCCCTTTGTTGTTGGTTGGAGCAGCTTACAGTATGTCCTCATTCCCAAAAGTGCCCTCGCTTTGCAGATAAAATGTGTACTCCGGTCCTCATTATGTAGCATGTACGACACACACACACACAGATGCATGCGTGCACAGCTGCACATTAACATAGGAGCCAAAACGGGAGCTCACGAGCCGCCTCTTCATCCCATCTGACTCCGACTTTCTTTGCACTTTTCCGCTCCTGATGAAGAAACATCCTACACTGTGCAGCTACGACGCTGGCCTACGCTGACCCACAACTCCACAGCGCGGCCCACACAACGCAGGAGGAATCTCGCCAGCTTATCGTAGTCACACCCGCGCACGTCGAGCCAAGCGGAATAATTAAAAGAACCCACCGTATAGGCGTAATTAGCACCGAAGCAGACCGCATGCAAATGAAGGCAAACACGCTCAGACAGCTGTGTAGGAGGACCTACGCACATCAGCAGGACGTATACTTCAGGAGAGCTGGAGGGGTCCTGGAGGAACACAGACACACACACACACACACACACACACACGACCTGCTGGAATCTATTAAATGTTGTAGTATTAATATTACTTATAGGCCAAATTCAACATATAGGACACTGTATTTTTGGATGTACTTTAATCATCTAAATCGTAATCATATTGAAAGTACTCGTAATCAGCTGGAGGGTTTAGTCGATAAACACGCCGCAAAGTTGAGTCTGAGGGAGTTTTTGGAGGTGTTTTACACCCATCTATCGATTGCATTCCGCGAAGTTGTGTGTCAGCACATTGCCCTAGTGTTGTGGTTGTGTGTTCAGACATATGGCGGGGCGTGCACAAGATGCGGGGCGATGCATGCGCCAGTAGCCTCTAGGAAGCCTTCGAGACATCCCTCCAAATGACGCCTTGGCTGCAGGAGCGAGGCTTAGATGAGGGTGAAGACTCACACAGGATGTTACCCAAGATGTTAGAGATGCTCAGGAGACATTTCTAAATGTGTTATGTTATGTTATTTTATGTTATGTTGTCTCGTGTTGTGTTGCGTTGTATTGTGTTGTGTAATGTTGTCTTGTGTAATGTTGTCTCGTGTTGTGTTGTGTTGTGTTGTGTTGTGTTGTGTTGTGTTGTGTTGTGTTGTGTTGTGTTGTGTTGTGTTGTGTTGTGGAAAGAGACGCTAAAGGAGGTCGGTGTCTGGTTCTCTGGTTCTCTCTGCTGGTCAAGGTTAGAACTGCACCCAGCAGCGCCCAGCGCCTCCTGTCTTTTCGGCTGCTCCTGGATCAGATTCCACCATCATGTTCAATTTTTCCTCGAACCCATCGACTTCAGTGATCACTACAGCTTTGTCTGAAACCGTCAGGACTGTCCAGGCGCTGCTGGGGTTGCCTTACCAACATGTTTTCCTTTCCCTGATTTCCTAAACTATCGAAACTTGATTGGAAGCTGCTGAGTGAACTCTTTAGGCAATCGATGGTTTTAATTATTCAATTAAACCTCTAAGAAGAAGTTGGAAGCTCTCCAACACCACGGCTCTGGGGAACACACAAAAAAGAGGCCAATTACGTTTATGTGTGTGGCTATAGGAAACTGTCTTTTACTGCTGTTTGACCAGCTCAGCACAGCGTCTCCAAGACAACACTTTAGTCTTTAGTGTTTTAACCAGAAGCTCATTATTTCTTATTGTGATAAAGCTGCCGGGTGTGTGTTTTTCTCACACAGGGGCATTGGAAAGCAAGGCTTCCAGTGTCAAGGTAGGCCTCCCCGTCCCCACCACGCCGCCTGACCGCCGTTAGTGGACGATGATTTCTCTTCTTCTTTCTCTTCCAGTCTGCAGTTTTGTGGTCCACAAACGATGTCACGAGTTTGTGACCTTCACCTGCCCTGGCTCGGTCGCAGAACCCAAGCCAGATGTGAGCAGTTGTGTTTTCTTTCCTGTGTCCTACCTACGTGAGGATCACGTGCAGAAGAAATGATGGCGTGAGATTAATGAAGCAGGCTGGCCTGTATCATAGCACAAAAGAACAAAGGGAGGTGTTGTAGATGGATAAGACCATTGTCTGAGGTGTGAAAGAGCGAAGGAGGGAGTGTTTTTTGATCCGGCACGCACGCGAGGGGAAGCTGTGATGCGTGTACAGCGTCAGTGGTGGGGGTCCGCTGAGCTGAGGACAGATAAAAACGATCCATCGTTCTCCCTGTGCTGTGCACACACGCAACCTTGCCAAGATTCACGTTCATTTTTCTGTCCTCTTGAGTGGGGGGGATCTAATCGGTTTGTCCCTGAAATCACCGCCTCTCTGCTGCATGCGTGTGTGTATGTGTGTGTGTGTGTGTGTGTGGATCTGTGTGTTGATGTGTGTTTTTTTTCCTTTATGTCCCTTTCAGGACCTGAAGAGTCAACACATGTTTAAGGTCCACACTTACTCCAGTCCGACCTTCTGTGACCACTGTGGCTCTCTGCTGTACGGCCTCATACACCAGGGCATGAAATGTTCCAGTAAGTCTATCTATCTATCTATCTATCTATCTATCTATCTACCTACCTACCTACCTACCTACCTACCTACCTACCTACCTACCTACCTATCTATCTATCTATCTATCTATCTATCTATCTATCTATCCATCCATCCATCCATCCATCCATCCATCTATCCATCCATCCATCCATCTATTGTGATCAGTACACAAATTAAACTACCAACTGTTGTTGTGTCTTGTGTGTCTCTCTTCTGTCAGGTTGTGACATGAACGTCCATCGCCGCTGTGAGACCCGCGTCCCCAGCCTCTGTGGCCAAGACCACACGGAGAAGCGAGGGCGGATCCACCTGACCATCCGAGGGGAATCGGAGGACGTCTATGTTACAGGTGCAGGGGTCGTCTGGATTTTAAGGGATTGTTGTTTTGGTGAGGGAGGAGAAGAAGGAGAAGGGAAAAAAATCGAATTACCTGGGTAATGAAGGAGTTGTCTCCCTCTCTGCGCTTTCTATTATTCTGCTGTCGCTTCAGTGCGGGAGGCTCGTAACCTGATGCCCATGGACCCGAACGGACTGTCAGACCCCTATGTTAAACTCAAATTGATTCCAGACCCCAAGAGCCACAGCAAACAGAAGACCAAAACCATCCGCTCCACACTTAATCCTGTCTGGAACGAAAGCTTCACTTTGTGAGTCCACATGAAGGGCTGAGGGGGACGGATGGACGGATGGATGGACGGATGGATACATAGATACATAGATAGATAGATGGATAGATGGATGGATGGACAGATGGATGGATGATGCACGGATGGATGGATGGATGGATGGAGAGATGGCAGGATAGATAGATAGATAGATAGATAGATAGATAGATAGATAGATAGATAGATAGATAGATAGATGGAAAGATGGATGATGGGTAGATAGATGGATGTATGGACGGATAGATAGATGGATAGATAGATAGATAGATAGATGGATAGATGGATAGATGGAAGGATAGATAGAAGGATACATAGATAGATGGATAGATGGATGGATGGATAGATAGATAGATAGATAGATAGATAGATGGAAAGATGGATGATGGATAGATAGATGGATGGGATAAATAGATGGATATATGGACGGATAGATAGATAGATAGATAGATAGATAGATAGATAGATAGATAGATAGATAGATAGATAGATGGATAGATAGATGTATGGATGCATAGATGGATGGATGGATGGACAGATGGACTAACAGATGGATGAACAGAAGAGGCTCTAGGTTGCTGTGCCTGTCTCCAGCTCGGTGCGTGGTAGCCAGTGGGACAGGAGACTGTCCGTGGAGGTCTGGGACTGGGACCGCACGTCCCGGAACGACTTCATGGGGGCTCTGTCGTTCGGAGTGAGCGAGATCTTCCGACGCCCAATCAGCGGCTGGTTCAAGCTGCTGGCTCAGGATGAAGGGGAGTACTACAACATCCCCGTTCCCGACCCCGACCTGCAGGTAGGAGGGGGCGCTGTGGGGGGGGGTAAGGGGGGCGTGGCCCCGGGGGCCTCGTGATGTTTGAAGCGAGTCCTTCCGCCCGAAGGCCTCAGCGGGAGCCGTGGACGCGCACGTGTCCCAGCCTGTTCCCCTCGGTCTCCACCAGGGAGCAGGCTCGTTCCGTGCTACAGCGGCACGTGCTACGCTCCCCTGTGCACCCCCCCGCTCACCTCCCCCTCCTCCCGTTCTCCAGGAGCCCCAGCCAGATGTGACGGCGCCCGCGCTGCCCCAGGCCGTCCCCGCTCCGCTGTCGGAGCCCTTCCCCGCGGCGCTGTCCCAGCCCGCCGCTCCCGTCTGCCCTCCGGTCCACGTCAGCGTTCCCGCCAAAGTCAAAATGGGGATCCACGACTTCAACTTCCTCATGGTCCTGGGCAAGGGCAGCTTCGGGAAGGTAACCCCCCCCCCCCGCCAGCAGCTGATAACACATCCACCCTCTGGCGGTGGCGGTTAGGCAAACGTTCCGATCTCCTCCATCGATGGGCCCGACCTTTAGGTGACCTTTCAGGAGGAACAGAGCGCCTTTCCCGACCCACAAACTGGCCCGTCGTGATCCTCGCGACCGCCAAATGACTCACTGAGCCCCCCCCACCCCCACCCCCGGGTTGCGTCTCCATCCGGCGTTGATGAGCCGAGGCTGGCGGGCTTCCTGCTCGCCGTCCGAATCCTCCCGCAGGGTGCTCGCATCGGCGCTCCGGATCCTCGGTTCTCAAATTCTCCCGCAGACGAAGCCTCATCGCTGGGGCCGTTTTATAACAGTCGGAGGAGCGTCCACGGAGGACGGGAGGAGCGGGCGACTTACGTAAGGCTAGAGCGGAAAGGAAGGGGGGGCAGAGGAAATGAGTCGAGCAAGGAGAGGAAAACCCCGGGGCGGCTGAATAAGGGCGAGAGGGGGGAGATGGAGGGATGACAGATGTGTAAAAAGTGGGTAAGAGGAGGGAGAGCGTGATGGGGGTCCTCTCTTATTCATGATGGTGGCCAGAGCGGCGGGCGGTGGACTCCTGCGGTGGCGTTTCTTTGACATCGTGGGGAGCCTTTGACCGACCTGTGGCTAGGCCCCGCCCCCCTCCACTCACCCCAGCAAGAGTAGGAAGCGTGTGTGTGTGTGGAGGCGCCTGGATGACGCCTGGAGACGGGAAGATTAGGAATCGTCCGGGTTTGCTTAAAAACTTAGGTTTGACCCACGCGCGCTGTGATTGGGTCATCGCCTTTGAGGGGCGGGGCTTAGCCACAGGTTAATTGTGTGTGGGGAGGGGCTCCGGAAGTGCCTCAAAAGAGCCGGATTTAATCTAATTTTGACCCAACTAGGCCAACTCGTAACACGATGACCTAAAACTGCGTTCGCTGGAGACCCCCCAGCCAGGGTCTGACTCCCCCCCCCCACCTTCTGAAGTCGTCGCTCCCTCTCCCCTCCTGCAGGTGCTGCTGGCGGAGGAGCGGGGCAGCGAGCGCCTCTTCGCCGTCAAAGTGCTGAAGAAGGACGTCCTCTTCCAGGACGAGGACACGGAGAGCGCGATGGTGGAGAAGAGGGTGCTGGCGCTGTCGTCCCGCCCCCACTTCCTGACGGCGCTCTACTGCGCCTTCCAGACGGAGGTGCGGTCCCCTGTCCGTGAAGTGGGGGGGGGGCGGGCCCGATGGTTTGTGTGTCTGTCCCCACGGCGCCGTCCGGGGTTTTGATGAAGGGATTATATAATTCTTTCTTTAATAAGGTCACGCTCTGGGACGGAGGGGGGGTTTAAGGGTCTGCTTTTCACTTAAACAAGTGGTGACAGGACCAAGTCACGATTACGTGTGTGTGTGTGTGTGTGTGTGTGTGTGTGTGCGCCCGCCCGCAGGACCGTCTGTATTATGTGATGGAATACGTCAACGGAGGAGATCTGATGTTTCACATTCAGATTGTCGGCAAGTTCAAAGAGGCCCACGCGGCGTACGTACGGGGGGGGGGGGCGTCTCCGTCTCATTTCCTCCCTCACACACGCGCTCCTCTCTTATCTCTGCCCGTCGTACCTGACTCATAATAAAGTCATCAGCTTTTCTTTCCGATGGCCATCTCCTCCCCCCGTCCCGCATCGTCCCTTTGTCTGCGTTTGTCCTTTCACCGGGCCCTTCATCTAATCGATAATCTTTGATCAGTTCTCGCTCTGTGGCTCGTTTCCAGCTCTCTTCCTCCATTTCCCCTCCTTTCATCTGTCTGCTTACTTTCATCCTTTCATCAGCGCGTGCCAATTTTCTGAGACGTATCAAAGCCACGCACACACACACCACACACCCTTGTATTTCTATCTTTGTGAGGACCTTCATAGATATTATGCATTACCCAGCCCCCTACCCTAATCATCCCTGACCCCCTAACTAGTCCTAACCTCAACCTTAAACCAGGCCTAGACCCCAAACATCCTTTCAAGTTGAGGGGACCAGACAAAATGGCCTCATTTCCCCCAAAATGTCCCCACTTTGATAGTAGAATGAGGATTTTGGTGCTCAGTATGCATCAAGTAGAACACAAACACACACACAAACACACACACACATATTTCTTTGTGGGGACTTTCATAGAGATAATACTTTACCCATCTCCCTACCCTAACCATCCCAACTAACCCCCTAAACCAAACTCTATACTCTTAAATTCGCATTTTAACCTTCAAATATCATTTGAAGCTGTGGGAATCAACCAAACTGTCCGCACTTTGATAGTAGAGTATTTTGGTACTCAGTATGTAGCAAGTACAAGAACACACACACACACACATTTCAATGTATGTGAGGATTATCATAGAGTTAGTACCCAACCCCTTACCTTAACCCTGACCGCCCCAACTAACCCCCTAACCTTAAACCTGGCTTTAATCCTAATTTAAACCCAATCCTAACCTCAACCTTAAAACCAGAAATGTCCCCACTTTGATAGTAGAATGAGGATTTTGGTTCTCAGAATGTAGCAAGTACAAGAACACTCACACACACACACACACACACACACACTCATGTTCTCTCTCTCCAGGTTTTATGCGGCGGAGGTAGCGGTGGGCCTGTTCTTCCTCCACAGCCAGGGCATCATCTACAGGTGCTCTGCAGCGCGACACAGATTTACGATGTCTTCGGCGGCTAATGAGCGAGCGGCCGTTAAGAAGACGTTATCTGTCACCGTGATTTATAACCACCGCCATCGATCTGCAGGGACCTGAAGCTGGACAACGTGCTGCTGGACAGCGAGGGCCACATCAAGATCGCCGACTTCGGGATGTGCAGGGAGGGCATGTTCGAGGGCGACACCACGCGCACCTTCTGCGGCACGCCCGACTACATCGCCCCCCGAGGTACGGAGCGGGCCGCCCTCCCTTTTCTCGCGCAGCAGAGGCGTGGATCTGAACGACGCCGCCCTCAGGTGACCCCCCCCCCGTCACGTGACCTTCCCCGCCTGACCTCTGCTCTCTCCGTCTCGCCGCTTTCCAGATCGTGGCGAACCAGCCCTACGACAAAGCGGTGGACTGGTGGTCCTACGGCGTCCTGCTCTACGAGATGTTGGCCGGACAGGTAACGCCCCCGACCGACGAGTGTTTCGCCCGACGTTCCCGCCCCCTCTCAAGTCCCGCCTCCTCTCCTTCCCACCAGCCGCCGTTTGACGGGATTGACGAGGAGGAGCTGTTCCAGTCCATCATGGAGCAGTGCGTCTTCTACCCCAAGAGCCTGACGCGGGAGGCCATCGCCATCTGCAAGGGCGTAAGCGGCGTTCCTTTTCGGGCGCTTCGATCCTCAAAGTTCGGCGACGAATCGGAAGCGGTTCGAAGGCATTCGTCGTTGCGGGCCGAGCAGCGTTCGGGAATGAAAAAAAAAAAAGAACCGTTTATCCGTTCCTTCTCGATTGCTGCGTTCATCGTTTCTCATCAGCGGGGGATCGATCCTCCGTTGTCATCCCATTAGCCGTTAGATTGAACCGTTTTCTGGGAGGATGTTGGTCCGGCTCCGTCTGAAAATAGGAAATCTGGTAATATTTCAGATTACCGCAGACAAAAGATGATTATTGATTAGTCGTGGCGGAGCTAATTCGGTATGCTGAAGGGGATTCGCCACGTTTTCAGCATCACTGATTCACTCAGCGTTTTTTTTTCTTTCTTTCTTTCTTCTTCTTCTTCTCCATCTTTCTCCCGCTCCAAGCTCCTGACCAAGCACCCAGCCAAGCGTCTTGGAGGGGGGGTGGACGCGGAACGGGAGATCAGGGAACATCCGTTCTTCCGCTGGATTGACTGGGACCGTCTGGAGAGGCTGGAGATTCAACCGCCCTTCAAACCCAAAACTGTCAGTAGAACAGATGGACTCCAGACCTGCTCTTCTGGAGGCTGCCTTTGCTTTGCCAGCCTCTGCTTCCCCCTCTCTCTCTCTTTCTCTCTCTCTATCTCTCTAGCCCTCTCTCTCTCACTCTCCCCCTCTCTCCCTCTCTCTTTCCCTCTCTCTCTACCTCTCTCCCTCTCTCTCTCCCTCTACCTCTCTCCCTCTCTCTCTACCCCCTCTCTCTCCCTCTCTCTCTCTACCTCTCTCTCTCTCCAAGGGTGCTTTCAGGGAATTGAAGCCATCACTTTGTTCCATCTGTCTTTGCTCTCCCCAACTTCCCCCTCTCTTTCTCTTCCTCTCTCTCTTCCTCTCTCTCTCTCCTTTCATCCACTCTTCTTTCTCTGGTCAGATGGTGTTGGATCATCCTCCTCTTCCTCCTCCTCCTCCTCCTCCCATATGTAACTGTTTGTCATCATTATCTGCCACATGCTGGTGCTCTGATGGAAGTTAGAGGGTCTGAATATGTTCACGGGGTCAAAGGTCGGGCCCTTTGGCCCTCGCAGATCCGCGACTGTTAGGCGCCCTCTTGATGGAAGGGGCTACTGGGAACAGTGGGAGGGCGGGCTTGGCCCTTTCTGACGCGTCTCTTCTTCAACAGGGCGGGAAAAAGGGGGAGAACTTCGACAAGTTCTTCACGACGGCCCCGTCGGTGCTCACCCCGTCCGACCCGGACGTCCTCGCCGCCATAAACCAGGAGGAGTTCCAGGGCTTCTCCTTCACCAACCCGGACTTCGCCCCCTCCCTTCTGACCGCCGTCTGAGCTGGGGGGGGGGGGGCAGAGCACCGGCGACCACGACGCTCCTCAAGCAGTAGCTCTCCTACAGAAACACGTCCCACGAAGCAACCTCCGACGTTTATCTCCCTCTCTCGTGTCCTTCCACCTGGCACTACTTTAATAGGAATCTCTAGTCTGGATTAGGAGTACTGTAGCGTGACGCCGATTAACGACCGTCTTTGCATGTTCGTCGGACGGCGGACCGACTCACGACTTTCACGTAGTCTAGAAATCCTCCTCGCGTTTTCACACGCTCCTGCCGATTTCCTGATTAAACGCAAAGCGAAATCATCCTCTGCCCCCGTCCACATCCGAGTGGGTGGCACCGTGCTGTGAGCGTGCGCGTGAGTGTGTGTGTGTGTGTGTGTGTGTGTGTGTGTGTGATAATCCATCCGTGTGTGACGCAAGAGAACCCGGCCAGGTCGTGGTGGCGCGCCACGACCTTTAATTTCAACGTCACGCCGCCGAGTTCAGATGACCCGCAGAGACGCAGATCCCGCGAGCAAATCCGCTACCCCACCTACCCCCCCGCCCACACACTCACACTCTCTCTCTCACACATACACATACACACACACACACACCCCTGTAGTTTTGGGCCTCTGCGTGCTTGCACCTGAACAACATCTGGCAGCAGCTGCTCTGAGATCAAAACACGTCCTTCGCCGAGGTCTTCCGAGGCGACTGTACAGGTGTTATCACTGTTGTTGCCGTGGTTATTACGTGGTGGAGGGGGGGGTGTGTGGGGAGGGGGGGGCATGCTTTGAAGCTTTATGCTGTATAATGATGTAATCACAGCATCGATTAGGCGTAATTAAAAGCGGGGCTCAGCCGGGCTGTTCAATACGTGGAAAAAGAGGCTGCAGTGCCGCCATTAAACGCTATCGTAACGGGGCAGGTGGCCACAGACGCCCAGCCCAGTTCAGCACACACACACACACACACACACACACACACACACACACACAGTTAGAGGTGAGCTGGGGTCACATGAAGAGTAGATGATATCTGTTCATTGACATACTGTCTGTTTTTTATGTGGGGGTGGGGGGGTCTGGAAATAAACTTGTAGAAGCAAAAGTAAAGCGTTTGCTTGTTTTCTGTCTCTCACGCACACACGCACGCACACACACACACACACACAAACACACACACACACTGGTGCTCAACAGTGGCAGCATAGAAGATGCTGACCCCTCTCTTCACCGTCTTATCGCACTTGTCGAGGCAGCAGAATCGCCTGGAGGGCACCTCACGTTCACACCACACCACACACTCACACACACACGCGCACACACACAGACACACGCACACCCACCCTGCCCTGATGGGAAGAACATCCCCACAGAGTTCTCAGCTATAACAAGTTGACCTTCACATTAAAAGCTCATCAAGCCTCTGCGCCTCCCCCTCTGTCCTCAGCCGCTCTCTAACCGCTTCTGTAACGCTTGTTGGGACTCTTCCAGTTGTGGTCTGACCGGTGCCCTGACTGGTCCGACTGGTCTGGGCGGTGCCCTCCCACCAGGGCGCCGGTGTCCTGACCTCCTGATCGGGTCCGGTTGCTGCTGCAGTCAAAAAGTGCGATGGAGGGATTCCGACCGGGAACGTTGGCGCGCAACGACCCTCCTCTGGAACGCCGCGTGTTCCACTTAAAACACACGTGTCAGCGAAGAGCGTCACGCTTGGTGAAAACGGGAAAACTCACCAGCTGCCCCGTGGAACCTTGGTGAGTCTGTCTTTGTGTCGCTGACCCATCAAGTTGTGTGTGAACGCCATCATCTCGTCTCTCCTTGTCTCCTCCCCTCCCTCTCTCTCACAAACACACACACACACGCACACACACCCCGAGGTCAGAGTGCTCTAGACAATTGATATCAACTAAAAATATAGGATTTCTCCACCGACCTAAAAATAGAGCCAGGGTGGTCCACAGGAGACAAGGAGGGACGAGCGAGAGGAAGAGGAGGCGAGGGAGGGCAGCAGAGCCAGAGAAGGAGGTTACGGCCGCGCTTTAACTTGTGCCTCCTCTGGAGCCTCAGTGCTCGTGTGCGTGCTCGTGTGCGTGTGCGTGAGCGCCGCAAGCACACAGGCACGATTGAAGTGTTGGTTTTGAAGCAGGAGATGAAATAACACTATTAGAAGAAGTGACAGGAAATAAACAGGGAATGTCATAAAAGTAAGATGGTTTTGCAATTAACCCCCCCACCACCACCCCTCTCTCTCTCCCTTACTCTCTCTCTCTCCACCCCCCCCCCCCCCCAAACTATCTTGCTGATCCGACACTCCACCGCAGTGCCTGGGACAGATTGAGAAAGAGTGCGAGAGATGACGGATTAAGAAGAATACAGGAAAGAAGGCTTAAGGGGAATACAATAGAGAGAGAGAGAGAGAGAGAGAGAGAGAGAGAGAGAGAGAGAGAGAGAGAGAGAGAGAGAGAGAGAGAGAAGGGGGAGAGAGAGAGAGTAAAAACCAGCCTCCCCGCTGTGAGCTTTCTGAACTACTGGCGTACGCGCACGGCTGCGGTGGAACGGTAAGTCTGGTTCTAACCCTGCCTTTTCTTCAGATGCTGCCCATTCCTTCCTCGCTGGTCTTGAAGATGACGCACCCCCCTTTATTTTCTCACTGTTGTAACCCGACTCCGTCCTTCCGAACGTGCACGTGCGTGCGCCACCAGCGCCGCTCCGTCCCTCCGCGGCTCCTGACGCGCCGCCGGGAGCGCGTCACCTGCAGCCCCGCGGCTCCGGCTCGGAGCTCTGCGATGTTCTCCGCGCTCTCCGTCGCCTTCAAACTCCGCGTCAAAGTGTGAGTGACAGTGTGTGTGTGTGTGTGTGTGTGTGTGTGTGTGTGTGTGTGTGTGTGTGTGTGTGTTGGGGGCATATATCAGAGATGCGGGTTGTGTAAGCGATGAAAATGTACGAGCCTTTTTTTTTGCGGTTGTGCGGCAGAAATCCGTTCCGTTTGGACCTGACGGGGTCTCCGGTTGTCTTTATCGTCCTTGCGGGCACAGGTGTGTGTGTGTGTGTGTGTGTGTGTGTGTGTGTGTGTGTGTGTGTGTGTGTGTGTGTGTGCCCCCCCTCCATGCGCTTCTCCTCCTCCCTCCTCTTCCTTTGTGGTGCCGACACTTTCCTCCTTTGCTCAGTTTCTCTCCCTGATGCCTCCCCCCTCTCTGTTCACATAGCAGCGCACCTCTCACCCCCCCCCCCCCCCCCTGACTCTTTCCTCAGGTGTCTCCGCGTGCATAAAGGTGACTGACGTGTCAGATCAGAGAGGATCTGACCTTTTGTCCCCCCCATAGCTCCTGCGGAAACCAGTTCAATTGGCTCATTACTCTCTGGGTGACGGAGCTGAGGGCTTCAGAGCACTAAAATAGGGCTGTTATCAGGAACCCGACAGGCAGGATGGATTCTGTTGTCTCCAGCTGATGCGGCAGCTCAGCGGGGGGGGTTGGGGGGGGGCAGGATGTGGGTGCTGTTCTTGGTGCTGGTGAAGCCTCTCTGGCACACAGATGCTTCACCAACGTCTTCCAAATGAATTCTGAGTGTTGTGACGGTTTGAGTCCCTCTGTCCTCTGCTACACACACTCACACACCCACAGGCGTTGATTTATGGACCTCAAACTCTCTGAACTCCAGCTGAACTCGAATCCGCCGGTTCTGTCTGCAAAATAATATGGTCTGCAAGTTCTTAATTCAAGAGCGTTTAAGTCCTCCACAAAGCTTCCCCATCCTCCAGAACAGGGAGCTCCAGAACCGGGCGTACGTCTGTCCACATCTGGATCTTATTTCATGCGCAAACATGAACAGCCAGGCTACAACAAAAAGGCGGAATTTGCAGAATTTATCCTACTCCGTTAGGAAACGTTCAAAGGGAATTTGCACGATGTCAGCATCAGAGGTCCGGTCTCCTGACGCCTAATGAGGTGGTGAAAGCAGCCCAGTCGCAGAGGTATGATGTCACAGGACCAGTGGACGAACCAGGAGTACAAATGCCTTCTGTGGCAAATATCTATTACTGTATAAAAGCTGTGAGTGTGTGTGAGTGTGTGTGTGTGTGTGTGTGTGTGTGTGCGCGTGTGTGTGTTGTGGATGGCTGCAGATTGAATGTCACGTTGTATTTACACTTTGTTGCAGAGCAGGTGCGTTCCCTCACGGTCATAATTGGACTCTTCCAGTCGGTTATTACTGTGTCACATTTCATTTAAACTGGCCCGGCCTGCACAGTCTGTCAGATACAAGATAATATTCTGGCCCTGCACACGCATGCGTGCGCGCACACACACACACACACACACACACATATATGTCCACGCACACACTCACTTGCAGCCATTGAGAGAATCCAATAATAGTTGTGTAGGAGCATCAAAATAAACAAACTTGAGGAGATTATTGTTAAAATGAGTCAGTTTGTGGTTACTAAAACAAACACACGCTTGCACACACACTTGTGACATTTCTGTCCAGTGAGCGGAACCACTCTGACGACTGACTGGTAGTGTCCCAGGCCTTGAGCCCTTTTCCAGGTGCTTCCAGGCTGCTGCCAGGCCTGCGTCTTTCCCTTCCTCACACGTGTGAGCGGATCATGCGGCGGAGCGCCGTCCTGCAGGGGGCGCTAATGGTTCCCACAGCTGGGTGCCGCGCTGCAGTCAAGCAGAAGCTGTTTTGTCCCCTTTTTTTCTGCTTTTAATACAAAATCTTTTCATCTCCCACATCTTTTGAAGTTCTCCCTCCCGTCCTCACGGGAGCCATTCTTTGGAAAATGATGGGAAATTCCTCCAAGAGGCGCCGTGTGGGGATGGCTGTTTAATGTCTTCCTGGCTCAGTTTTCGCTTCGCAGAGCTTTGGTGGAAGTACTCTGATTACCTGCCACCGCCTGTTTAACCAAAAAGACACAAATCTTTATTGTGCCCCCCCCCAGATGAGTTCGTGCAGCAGCCGCGCGCTGACCATCCTGTCCACGGTGTTCGGGGCCTGCGGGCTGCTGCTGGTGGGCGTGGCCGTGTCCACCGACTACTGGCTGATCATGGTGGAGGGCATCATCCTGCAGCAGAACCAGAGCATGGAGGTGAAGATGGCGCTGCACTCGGGCCTCTGGAGGGTTTGCTTCGTGGCCGGTAGGACGGGTCCAGACACACACACACACGTAGGCAGACGTCCCCCCCTCGATCGCCTTCTTGAAGCCCCTTTTCCCGTTTTGTCTGCTTGTTTGTTCCCTCAGGAGCCGAAAATGGGAGGTGTGTGGCATCAGAGTACTTCACTGAGCCCGATATAGAGCTCACCACCGAGAACACCGCGAACATCCTGAGTGAGTGCAGCATGTATTTACCGATTTACCGCGTCACAGCCCCCCCCCGCTGGGAGTTAAAGGATGAATTTGCAACTCACACGCCAACATGAAATCATTCTTATCTATTGAAACCTCCATTTCTGCTGACTTATTCAACATTTGGATGTTGGCTTTTGGTCCCCCCCCCCCCCAATATCTGCTTTTATTTGGAGACTTCTCCCAGCTCCGTGTCTCCTCCTCTCTCCAGAGATGGTGCGGACGGCCACGCCCTTCCCGATGGTCTCCCTGCTCTTCGTCTTCACGGCCTTCGTCATCAGCAACATCGGCCACATCCAGCCCCAGCGCACCATCCTGGCCTTCGTGTCCGGGATCTTCTTCATCCTCTCAGGTGGGACCCGTGGTCATTCGTGCAATAAGAGTTTCCCCCGCTTTTGAAATGTACTTTTGCCGCATAAAACTGCAGCGACGGGACGTTGGAACTTAAAAACAAAACCAAAACAAACCCGGGCCCAGCTCCTCCAGAGCTTCTGCACCGGTGCGGTGAGCCCGGTCCTCCAGCAGGGGGCTGCGGCGCTCACGGTTGCTCCCCTCTGCGGAGCCGCTCCGGCTCTCTCCGACGATCACCGGAACACGCTGGAGAGGGAAGAAAGGCGCAGAGACGAGGGAAGCGGGAGGGAGGGAGGGGGAACATCAAACGGTCTTCCATGACAGCGAAGACTTTGGGTGGCAGCAGGGACCTCCTAATAAAGGGTGCAGCGGAATAATGAGCCTTATGTAAGCGGGGTTATGTAATGTCTGGTGCTGGATGGGTCGCGCTGTCACTTTACGAGGTATTCTGATAACTGGCTGCAGGATATCAAGCTGCATTTATTTCGCAATTACATCCTCGCAGTCACCCCCCCCCCCACACACACACACCCTTCCCTCGTATTCACGCTTTGGTGCGCCTCTGCACCCTCCTATTAACGCTCCTTCCTCTCGCTTCCTGCCGGGCGGCTTTTGTGGGTTTAGTTCGTGCGGTGGTTAATAGTCGAGACTTTGCAGCAGTGTAACCACACACACACGCACACGCACACACACACGCACACACACGCCGGCACACAGGACGCAGCTTCAGCCATTCAAGCCTGACGGGTCGACGCTGCGCCCTTCAGCTTCCTCTTCCTCCCTTGAACGCATCACAGATGTCTCACGCTGAGATCTGCACTTGTGGACCCCCCCCCCTCCCCCTCCCTCCCGCACATGTGCGCACGTTTCCCCGCAGGGTCGTGGATGTGCTCCGCCCGCGTGATTGGCAGCAGCACGGTTTCCCCATCTTCTGTCGTTTTCAATTTTTCATCAGGAGCGCGAGCCCCTCGACTCCAGCTGTTCCTAGAAGGTCCGGAACAGCTTCCTCCGCTAAAAATACTCACGATTTTGCTGCAATATGCATCTGGACCTGAAGCTCCTGGGACTCGATGTTGGCCATATGTCGCATCTCATGCGTCCAACATGTGCAAGGTGGGGGGGGCGCAGCGTGGAATTCTGGGTAAAACCAACGTGGAAAGGTGTTTATCTTCTTTCCTCAGAAGGTGAAAGGTTAACCTGAAGGAATTTACTTTTACTCTATGATATATGTACATTAAATACATGTGCATGCATTTAAAGATTTTACTGCCACATTGACAAATATATTCTCCCATTTGTCGGTTGTGTGTGCACCTATGGACTTATACTGGGTCAAAAAGTGTTCCCTGAACACCTGATCAAACTTATGAACAGAAAAATGATACATAGTTGTTATGAATTCACATTTGCGTCGTTAACAAACGAGATGACGGCGGTTTGAAGCAGGAGGAAGACAGACTTCACACACATTCTGGCTGTAGAAGATGATCAATGAGAGAAATAGAGGAAAATGGTGCTTTATTCCCATCAAAATAATTTGTTTTTCTGTCTCTTTTCTCTAACTGAATTATATATCTGAGTGCTTCATGTTTTGACCTTGTCTGCTGTGATGTTGCAGAGTACACACTCCGGTCTCTGGAGCGAGTTTTATTTATTGTGTTGCTTTTATTTATTCATCAGGAGTGTGTGGAACTCTAGGATTCCTGCGTATCTCACATCCTCTGGATTTCTCTCTCCTGACCTGCCCCCCCCCCCTCAGGTCTCAGTCTGGTGGTGGGGCTGGTTCTCTACATCTCCAGCATCAACGATGAGGTGATGAACCGGCCCAGGGAGCCTGAGCAGTTCTTCAACTACCACTACGGCTGGTCTTTCGCCTTCGCCGCGTCCTCGTTTTTGCTCAAAGAGGTCAGTCTGGTGGTCATGTGACTCTCACCTCCTCAGCCCTGCCACCTCCCCCCTCCCACCCTCGGTCCTGACCTTCACTTCCTCCACTGTTATTCCACTTTAATGACGCTCGAACTTGATCAGAAAGCAGCAGACCTCCTCGTGCACGTGGACCCCCTCACCCTCCAGAAACAGACCTTCCTTCTACTGACTACATCACGCTCTCCTCCCTCCCTCCCTCCACCCCCCATTTTCCCTCGATGACCTCGTATTTATGTAACCCGTTCCCCGAGCCGCCCCCCCCCCACCGTCGCTCTTCATCTTCCTCTCCTCTCTGGCCCCAGGGCGCAGGTGTGATGTCGGTCTACCTGTTCATGAAGCGCTACGCCGAAGAAGAGATGTACCGCCCCCACCCCGCCCTCTACCGCCCCCGCCTCTCCGACAGCAGCGACTACAGCGGCCAGTACCTCCACCCGGAATCCTCCTGGCCCCCGCCCAAGCGGGGCCGCAGCACGTCCGAGGCCTCCAGCGACATCTCCATCCAGCTCAACCAGGCCCCGCCGGCGCCCCCCAAGGCCAAGCTCCAGCCGGTCGCGCAGGGCAGCCCGCCGTCCCTGTGCTCCTCCGGTGGGAGCTACCCCCAGTCCTCCGGGTACCCGTCCACCCACACCCTGCCTCGCGCCCACCCCTCCCATGCCCACGGCCAGGCCCTCCCCGTGGCCATGCCCCCGTCGCCCGTGCCCCCCCCCCACTATCACACCCACATGCACATGAGCGCCTCGCCCTGTTAAGGGAGGCGGCGGGGAAGCGGAGGGACCGAGAGTTTTCATCCAGTAGAATTCCAGTAGATGACGGATGAGGGTGGAAGCAAAAGCTGCAGCACAGCTGGTGTGGCCAGTGTGAACTGAGGGTTGGGGGGGGTTACTGGGGGGTGAGGGGTGGGGGGGGGGTCATTTGGGAAAAGCAGGAAGGAGCAAAAGGGGTAGCTGAGGTTTCCCATGAGCTGGGGCTGAGTGACAGCAGCACCAAGGGGGAGAGCAAGGCAAGGGGGGGGGATGGGGGGGGCTGCGGTGCACCACCAGGCTACCGCAGTGCTGCGGGGGAGCGAGTGTGCACCCGGAAACACGCAAAGCTCGCATCACCAGGGACTGCGAGGGGGCTCAGTTTGCACGCATGCAGAGACCCTGGTGAAAACCCCAGACTGAGCTCCTTCATGGGGACGCAGCGAGGTCTGTCGTCGCCTTTGACCCCCCCCCCTCAGTCTCAGAGCAAGAATAACTCCTGTTAGGATGATCGACTGATAGTAAGAGCTGTAAGGCTGCTTGACTGCTGGTAGGAGTCACCGATGGTCTGAATATCACAAGAGGAGCTGAGCTCGTTTATTTATTTAAGGCAGTAGTATCCGACGCCCTGTAAATAAAACCGCACGCGGCTTTTATTTATTTATTTGTTTATTTACGTGTTTATTTTGCGTGTAGCTGCCGTGACTCATGAATGAGGCCAGGTCACGCGAAGAAAATGTCTGACTCATTGTTTGGATGAAGACTACAACTCTGAGCGCACCCTCAGGATGGGTGCGGGCAGGGGCGGCGCTCTGGCGCCCTCTGCCGGCCGCCGCCGCGCACCGCAGGGCCGAGGACGAGCTGCACGCACACCTTACACATCTGCTGGTTTGCTTTAACGACTGGTTATACATATTTTCTGAGCTAAAAAAAAAGCTGTTTCTACGTGCATCTGAAAGAAATGTGTCATTAGAACTCTTAGATTAATTCTGCAGTCCTCTGCTTTGGACGTTGAGTCATAGTTTTAAAATGTTTTGATCAGAGCTTTGATTATAATTCTGCTGGTTATTTTATCAATTTCTATTTGAAATGCCTACTGATGATTGCAGGAATAAGATACTTTTTTTCTTTTCTGGACTCTGGATCTCTTGGCCTGTATCTGATATTTGGCTTTGTTGTACGTGTTTAAAATGTACTTTTATTCTTCTTCTTTTTTGGACTCACGTAGGAAACTTAAGGCGAATCTAGGATAAAACACTGCGCTGTGACGTGCTCACTTTCACACAGGATATCTCATTTCGATGCGTGTTTGTGGAGAAACTTTGTGTCGACGCTGGATTGTCAGCCGAAACACAGCGAACCCCTGCAGATGTTTGGAGCAACATCTGGCGATATTCATCAGAATTATACTAATATCAATGTATCTTTTCTTTCAAATACATAAGAAGCAACACGTACTTCCTGTTTCTGTCCATTCAGGGTTGATCTGTTTCTGTCCATTCAGGGTTGATCTGTTTCTGTCCATTCAGGGTTGATCGGTTTCTGTCCATTCTTTCATTCGTGACTCTCCTTTGATTTTCCTCCTCCTGGTACCGCTTTGTTAACCCTGTTCGGTCCCTGTTCCACGAGTGATCCCGTGAAAGGGTGCGCCTTTCCGCAGACAAAGTGGGCTTTTCGCTGGATCGAAAGCTCCGCGAAATGTGTGTGAACATGAATAAAAGCAGCCAACGTGCCCCCCCTCATACACACATACACACACACACCTCCTCTCCAGCCGTGTGTTCTTCAGCTCTTTGGACTGGGAGAGCCACGGGTGCGCTCACGCCGCACTGCTGCAGTGGTGGAGGCCCCCCGGGTGCCAACCTGCACCCCCCCCTCTCCCCAGTCACGCCACAGCCCCCACAGCCCCGGGTCACCATCGATCAGCGCGGTATACGTTTGCTGCTGCGCACGGTTGCATTTGCCGGCGTGTGTTTTGACGGCTAAGTGATTTATTTTTTCGTCCTGCGAAATGAACTCAAACACGAAGGTGAGGCGAATCAAAGCTGCAGGTGGAGCCTAAAGGTCAGGCTGAGGGAGGCAGCGTCTAGGAAATACGGCCGCAGCTTACAGGCAAAATGTAACAGAGCGTGAGTACTATTTTTTTCCAGTGTGTGTGCGTGCGTACATGTGTGTGTGAGAGAGAGAGCCAGACCGTGAAGTGTGGGAGGTGTTAAAAGTCAAACATCAAACATCCAAAGGTCAATAAACCTAAAAGGCAGCTCTCCTCTGCCCGGCTGTGTGCAGCATGAATGAAAGCTGCTCATAATGGATGTGCAGCCGCGGCCTGCCGGTTCGGGTAATAACCCCCGCGGCCCCCCGCGTCCGCGTCGCCTGTCTGCCCGTGCGCGCGTCTCCGGCGCGCGAATGTGATCGTGGGTGAGTGGGCGCGGTGGTGTGGGCTGAGTAGATCTCTCTTTTCACCATCACCATTACTGCATGAAAGACCTGTCACTCCGCATTAGCTCTCCCCCTGACTCTGTGTTGCGTGCGTGCGCGCCTATGCGTGTGTGTGTGTTGGGGGGCGTGCGCGCGCGACACGCAGAGAGGGGGAGATGTAAAGGCAGAGCTATTTTAAAGCAATTGAAGGTCATTGCTCACTCAGATTTGTGCATCCTAACTGTTGTGCGTGTGTGTGCGTGTGTGTGTGTGCGTGTGTGTGTGTGCGTGCGCGCACTTCAGACCTGTGGATGTCATCGCTCCATCCACGTTACAAGCAGCATAAATAAAGTCATCAGGCTAAACGACCCTGGCAATAATCATCATCAGTCATCACAACTGTGATGCAGCTCTGCAGAATTCCATATTGATACATAAATATTGACTCAACACACACACACACACACACACACACACACACACACACACACACACATCTTTCACTCTCTCTCACTCTCTGTAGTTGTGCTGCATTTCCTACAATTGTACGTAGCCTCCATCATCATCATCATCATCATCGTCATCGTCATCGTCGTCGTCGTCGTCGTCATCGTGGAGGAAGACCTGGTGGATAAACTCAACTCGTGTGTTCGTCCAACATGTGTTTCGTCTGCCGGACGCATGAGCGCCAGTGGACAGCCTAACCTATAGGAAGTCAATCTGGCCAATAGGATGCGCGTAAAGGCGCAGCCCTCCGAGCGCGCCGCACGCTCCAATAAGCACATCCAGACCGATTCCTTCGGTATAACAGAGCGCGGGGGGGGGCAGCGGTGTCGACTCCTCACACCGCAGTTTGGGTTTTAGTTCTTTGTTTTGTTCTTTTACCTTCTGTCTTCAGATTCTATTAATATCCTTCCTCGTCCGCGTCTTTAAGGAGTTTTTAGGTGGGATGCGACAAGTTGCCTGCGTCTGGTTCAGTGTGGGAGGCAGAGAGAGGGAGGGGGGCAGGGGTGAGAGAGAGAGAGGCAGGGGGTGAGAGAGAGGCAGGGGTGAGAGAGAGAGGCAGGGGGTGAGAGAGAGGCTGGGGTGAGAGAGGCAGGGGTGAGAGAGGCAGGGGCTGGGGAGAGAGTGTGAGAGGCTGGGGGTGAGAGAGAGAGTAGAGAGGCAGGGGATGAGAGAGAGAGGGGGTGAGAGAGAGGCATGGGGTGAGAGAGAGGGAGGCAGGGGTGAGAGAGAGAGAGGCTGGGGGTGGGGGTGAGAGAGAGGCAGGGGGTGAGAGAGAGAGGCAGGGGGTGAGAGAGAGAGAGAGAGAGGCAGGGGGTGAGAGAGAGAGGCAGGGGGGTGAGAGAGAGAGGCAGGGGGTGAGAGAGAGAGTGAGAGAGGCAGGGGATGAGAGAGAGTGTGTGAGAGGCATGGGGTGAGAGAGAGGGAGAGAGGGAAAGAGAGAGCAGGAGGGAGAGGGAGGGAGGGAGGGAGAGAGAGAGGCAGACATGCGCTCGTCCAGGAGCGGAGGGGAGGGGGACGCGCATTCTCCCCGAGTACACACGAGCAGCCAGCGCATCCTCTGTAGACAAATCCCCGCTCAGTGACGTGTCTTGCATTAGCCCCTCTCTCGTCCAGCTCTCCATCACTGGCTGATTTGAATTTTTTTTTTTCTGCTCAGGAATTTTAACATCCAGCCTCTCGCTCCTTTCTTCCTCTCCCCTCGACGCGCGTCTTCCTCTCTGTTTATCGTATTGTGCGCCTCGGCGGACGCGTTATTCAGCCCCTCCGCCGCCTTCTCCCCCCCCTCCTCTGCCTTCTTCTTCTTGCCCCTCCATCTCCTCTTTGGGAGTGCGTCGCGTTGCGAGTGACAGAAATAGAAAAAGCCTGCAGGTAAGACCTTTCAGTCCTCTCTCTCTTTTTTTTTTTTTTTTTTTTTGCAAATGCAATAATCATCTCTGCATTCTGTCACTATTACTTGCACTCGGCGGCTCGCTGTCCGTCCTCCAGCCACATTGATTTGAATCACGCTGCAACTTAGCCCACTCTGTGGACTCCAATGTTTAAAACAAACAACGGAAACAACAGCCTTCCAGACCTTTATATTTGAAGTCGAACGACGGTTCCCCACCTCCCTCTGTGGATCTATAATTAGTCGTTGCAACGTCTAGTCTATTATGCAAATGGGGTCCTTATAATAGCTCGTTTGAAGCCCCCCCCTCGCCTCCACGGAGCAGGTGTTTGGGGCTGAAGCCTCGGCTCTGGGCTGATACTTTTCCTGCAGTCTCCCTCTGAGTTCTCCCTCCGAGCGCGTCCGAACGCGCGACGTCTGCGCCTCTCCTCCGAGCGGTGCCTGCGCCTGCCGCTCGACGCTGGGCGTCCATTTTCCAGCGTGCAGAGACGCGCGGCCGAGCCCGTTAATGAATGCAACCGCAGTCTGCATCGTCGCGGGGAGCTGTGCACGCTCGGAGCCCCCCACCACCCCCTTCACCCCCTTCACCCCCCTCCACCGGGCGGTTCGGGTCCGGTCTGCAGAGCAGCGTCGCGCTGCAGCCCCCCCCCCCCCCTCACCTGAAGCCATCAGATCCTTTATTCTGTCTTTTTTTTTTTTTTTTTTTTTTTTTTTTTGTAAATTCAGCACAATGTCTCCCCTCACTGGTCGGCCTGGGCGGTGGGAGACCCTGAGGTAAAGGCACCAAAACATCTGGCAACTCATCAATTATTCACCGCTCACCTCTTATTAAATCAGGTTAAAGGTGGAGGGGAGAGAGATGGGGGAGGGGGGGGGGGGGCTTCACCTCCACTGCACCTGACAGGCGGAATGATTTGCACGGCGGGCCGCGCTCAGTCAAACGTGGCCGCGGCTTCTCACCCCTGATCCAGTTGATCTCCGCAGATCTGAGCAGCACCTGCTCTGCTGCAGAGCCCGGCTCCCTCTTGATGGGGGGGGTAGGGCAGAGGAGGAGGAGGGGGAGGGGTGGGGGGGGTGATTGGGGCCTCCTGAAGCTGCAGCATCATATTAGCATATTTCATTTGGATTCAGTGGTGGATCTCGTAGCTCTCTCTCTCTCTCTCTCTCTCTCTCTCTCTTTTTTATCAATAAAAGACTCGTAATCAGACGAGCTCTGGCCGCCGTCCGCCCGTCACACCCACCCAGGCCGCCCCCCACCCCCCTCCTTCCTCCCACGTGGCGAACACTGTTTGTAGTATCAGCGCGTCGCGCGCAGCCTCGATGATTATCTCTGGATGGCTTTCAAACCCACTCCAGGACCCGCTTGTTTACACTACAAGGTGACTCACCGCGGTCGCGTCAGCCCATTCACGAGTTTCTGCTTTTGATTTTCATTTTCTGGCGATAAGAGCGATTAACATCCGCGGCGACCTCTTCCTCCCGTGTCAGATTTCCCGGCCGATCGAGCAGCGACGTCTCCCGCTCCCCTCTCCGAGGAGCGGAGATTCTGCAGCGATCATCACATCTGTCATGTAGCTTTTGTTCGTGGGGGGGGGATCAATGCCTTCGCTGCAATTTTAATGAGGGGGTGAGGCTTCGCGATGTTTGCTTCCCTTCGGGTGGTGGGGGGGGCCTCAGGGGGGAAGAGATGGCTTTGTTTAAAACTTGTCTCCGGCTCCCTGGACGCACGGATGACGCGTGACCTTTGACCCGGGCGAAGCGAACCCCCACCCCCCGCGCGCGCGCGCGCGCACGTGCGAAGATGCAGATCAGGTCGGTGTCGCTGTAATTCCAGCGAGCTGAGGCCTTTTATCTGCAGACCCCCCACACCCACGGTCACGGCCCGCATGTCAATTAACCCCCGACACACACACACACACACACACACACACACACACACTTTATTAATTCAGTCATTTATTTATCGTTGGGTTTCCCTGTGAGAGGCAGGTTGGCATTGACCCAGGTTGGGTCAGTGATGTGTTGTAGGTAACTTGTCTGGACGGAGGCAGACAGCGTAAAACACACACACACATACACACGCACACACACACACACACATACACACGCACACACACTCTATTTGCACGTCTGGCAGCCATGCTCAGTGGACTGTGATGCAACCGTCTCACTCTTGCCCAGTGTTTATTCATCAAAGTATCTGAGGGCCCAGCGTCGGTAATTAGTGCGATTACGATGAGGTACAGGAAGTCGATGGCCGTCCGCTCAGCTGACGGCTATTGACAACCGCGTTCGGGTGACAAATTGCTCTCGGAGAAGAGCAGGAAAACTGTGGGAAATTACAGGAAGTCGGGTTTTTAACATAAAAAAAGGTCTTAAATGACGGCGCCAGCAGCAGTTTGGGAAGTCGGGCCTGGAAGCTTCCTGGAGCAGATTGAACTGGAAACCAGTTTGGCCTGTCAGCACACTCGTCAATCTTCCCATATTTCCTCCACTGCAAAGTGTGCAAATATCCCCGGGTTCCTTCAGGTCGCCTTTTGACTGACGCGCTGATTAAACGAAGCGCCGTTTGCAGACGCGACTTTTCTTGCGGATCGATGCGGGATCGAGGGAGAATGGCGCCGATGCAGATCCGTCCCGCGATCATGGCGTTCCCTTCCCGTCTTAATTTGGGTCAAGCCTTTTTTCCCACTGCCCAGCGGATTAAACGACAGCGATGCAAACAATGACCCAGCCAACGCGTGAATATTTCACACCGTAATGTCGTCCAAAAATAGCTCCCGCGTCCACGCGCTCGCGGGTCCGTGAGCCTCAGATGAGCCCCAGAATCGTTATTTTGGGACCCTTTTAGGTGGAGGTGTTCCTGTCCAGGCCTCCTCGGGCTGCTCTGTGCAGACAGGCAGAGCTGTTCACAGTCTGAGCATCCCGGTAGCCTCTCCACGTGGGCTTAATGGCAGCGCCGCAGCGCTTTGCCTTTTTTAAAGATGACCTATTTTATGATTTTTATTGTCAGCGTTTTGCCTGCCGTGTGGGTTTGAGCCATTCTTGGGCTTTTATTTGCGCGTGTCTCTGTGGGTCAGCTGTGGAATCTCAGCCATGAGCTCAGGTGCGCGGGGCTATTTTTTTTTTTTTTTCTTTTTCCTTCATTAAATCACAGCCGCTGCCCTGGATGTTTAAACAGATTGCCTCTTCCTCTTCAGTGGGAATGCCTCGACTAATGCCTTTCTAAAGTGTATATTTTATTCATCAAACCGCGGAGAAGAACCCGAGCTCACTGTGTGATTCATGGCTGAATTAATAGACCATCGCTGTGTTTTCTATATGCAGATGGACGTTATTACGCTGGAAGCTTCTGTCCATCACGGAAGATTTACCCATTTCCTACCTTTACTATAACTCAGGTCATCATCTTCAGCCTAAAAAAAGCTGCGTTTGTTTAAAGAATTGTTACTCGAACCACCAGAGATGACAGATTTTCATTCATATGGTGAAAGAGTTTAAAAGACACACACACACACAAAGACCTTTGTCTTTATTTGTCCTCAACACAACCTGAGATCTTGTGTAGGAGATGGATTAATCTGCATTTTTAACCCGCCAAGCTCTTTTTGGTACACATGCTTAATTTTGCTTTGCTATTTGGACTTTTTGTAAAAATAAAAATTATCTTTTGACATGATTTTTTTTTTGGGGGAAATGATGTCCACATACATGGACAGCCACTCTAAATGTGTAATAACATAATGCTTAAGTGTCCTCATGTGTGGACATTTGGCCCCCATACTGAGCAGAATTAACCAGGAGGTTACAGTAACATCCTGCACCGACGCAGACGAGACAGCAGCAGAGGAAGCTCAGACTGATGGGTGTTTCTGGGCTGATCACTGATCAATACATTGATCAATACATACATCTGGGCATTCGAGACGGATCAGCTCTTGTTTGTGTCAGAGCTACCTTGGTTGTGTGTTCATAGACACACCCCCCCCCCCCAACCCTGACTGTGCAGGAACCATCGTTGTTGGGGCTCACCTGCAGAGAGAAGAGTTGATTGCCAAACATACAGTTCCAGGATGAGAAGGAGGGAAAATCCAGATGAAGATGTAGAAATCAGTCAGGGATCAAAGACAGAAACTCAGGAGAAATCAAAGCACTCAGAATGTAATACATAATGATAGACGATGATAATTGGGGTAAATGGATATTAATGCAGTAATTGACAGCAGAATCACTAAAGTCAGTCATCTAGAAGGACCAACGAGGCTCATTGGCTCCTTCTTGCTGATCTACAGACAAACAGCGGTTCAGAGTGGTTAGGGTGTCTGCATTTGTAGGCCTTTTATCCTGAATTTCAGACTTCAACCCCCCCAAATGTGAGTGAGTTTGATGGGACACGTTCCCAGCCTGGCTGGGATAAACCCCAACATATCAAACGTTGAAATGACCCTTTAAACCTCAAAAGTAGGCGTCTAAATAAACCAGAGCTGTGTTTCACAAGACTTATTTTAAATGTAGGTTATTAACAAAGGAACATCCCAACACTTCTGCTCAAGAGTCTCATTCATGTCGTATTCTGTTTTGTGCCATTTAACCTATTTAATTAAACCCTCACATGTTCCTGCCCTCTTATTCTTTCACACTTCCTCCATCCCTTAATTATAGGCAGGGAATAGAAATTACAGATAACGACAGTCACAATTCCCAACACACACGGGGGTTCTTGCTGAAGGGGTGAACTCAGAAGGTTATGTTTAAGGTCATAACAGGCACGTGCACGCGCGCGCACGCGTGCAGATGCACAGGCATGCGTAAAAGTGATTTCTCTTTCCCTTTTTTTTAAAAAAAATATTTTGCCTCAGTGATAAAGTAATTCCTTCAGGACAAATAGTTCCCTCAGGGAGAGACAGTATGCAGATAGGGTTGGAAGGTCACGATAACACACACACACACACACACACACACGCGCGCGCTTTCTTCCACTCATAAGCCCCATAACGTATAAAGGAGCCGCGCAGCGTCGGTGTCAGTTGACAGTTTACATAATAAAAAGGCTGAATGCCGAAAATATGCAGCTAACCGTCTGAAGGGAGCTGAAGGGAACATTACTGCATTCAGTAAGATTAGACTCGACCATCCTCAGATGCACCGGAGAGGAAGACACACACACGCACACGGGCGCACACACATCTCTCCATCTCTGTGAGGCGGCTCTGTTTTGGATTTCACAATGCAAACAGGATGTAACCTATTTTGATCACCACGCCATACTGCATCATCAAATATTAACGGCGCCGCGTTGTGTCGGCGAAGCCGCGTTTGCTGAATGAGGAGCGCTGCGTTGTGATATTCAGATCTCACACACGGAGGGAGCAGCCTTCTCCCCGCCGCTCTCTTTTTAGCAGATGATGACATGACTTGTTTATGCACGTATGACTGCCTTTGCGTGCGGGCGTGCGTCTGTGTGTGTGTGTGTGTGTGTGTGTTTTGGGCTGGGTGCATCTGTGTCACCGTCACGGTCACATGCAAAATCTATTGATAGAGCATTAGTGGGTCTAACTTGTTTCAGTTTATTTTAATATCCCCTCTTTTCTCCGCCTCTTCCTCCCTGTCCTTTCTCTGCCCCCCCACCCCACACACACACACACACACACACACACACACACAACTCTATCTCTTCCCTGCACCTCCCACCACCACTATGCTGATCCAGACTTTGGAATTCAATGTTGCTATGGTAACAAGGTCGGGTTGGACCTCTCTGACTCCCCCTCTTGCTCCTCTCATTCAGGTTCGATGCAGCACAACTCGCTTCAGAGTCGTTCTGCCTCGGCGACCGAGCTGCAACTATTTTTTATGAAACCTCGGTCAGCTCAGAGGCCAAGACTCCACCCTGATATCGAAATGAACATCCTCGCGAATGTGTCGGGGACACGACGGGAGCGTCGACCTTTTTTCCGTCCGGCGGCGGTAGGACGTCTGCGTCCGTCCGCCTCAGGTTTAATGGTGTTTTGGTGGGGAGAAAAAGCAGTGAAAACAAGTTTGAGTGATTAAAATGCCTCAATCACACGACGGTAACGTCCCCGTAATGTTGTTTGGACCTCCTCGCGACTGCGTGATTCCATGTGTATCCATTAGTTTTGACTTGATGAGCAATGAGGGCTTCGCTGAGAGTCGGGCGACATCACCAGAGCTGTGAAAACACACTTGTGACTTGGCAATGCTTCCGAGTCAAAGTCGCTGAGGTATCTCCATAAATCCTGGGAAAGACAAACGCCGGCAGCAGCTTCCACAGACCGACGCTGACCGGTGTTTGACGACAAACCAAAACATTTGATCTTGGGAAATCCATCAGGAGGAGCATCATTTCATCGAATCCGCGTCGCCTGAACTAAACATGAGCAGAGGGTCCATGCACGGAGCAAACAAACAGTTTAATTAGAAAGTAACACCATCACAAACACCTGCTCCGCCAGTGACCTTGAACAAATCAGCCTGCATAATGTCATCATTGTACAGTTGTTCAACATCCACTGTGTATTGAAAAAACAGAAACCTTGAAGGCAGCACGGTGGTATTCCTCTATTGATCATTTTTGGGAGCTTTCTGTGTTTGCGTGTTCCTGTCTGAAGCCATGAACAGTCGGTGGGTCAGAGACTCTAATTGGCCTTTAGGTGTGAGGAAAGGATGCCAGCGTGTCCTGTGATGTCCCGCTGACCCGCCCAGTGACACCCCCTCTGTTCTGTTTCACATCCGGAAGGGGAACACAGGGAGCCGCCATGCACCTTTTCTGCTAACGGGGGACGGGGAGGGAGGAAGCCGCCGTCCAGGTCGTCCGCCCGCAGCCACTTGACAGCGAGGAAAGACGGGAAAAGAGCAAACGAGCCAAAGGGAGCCGGAAGCACACGAAGGAGAAAGGGGAGGAGGTGAAAACAGTCGATGGATGCTGTCCGGATTGAGGGGACAGCGCGTTCTTCACTGACGAGGAAAAGGAAGATTTCAAAATTGAGTCGAAGGACAGAAACTCGCCGTCAGGTGGGTCTGAAAACTTTAGTGTCCGATTCAGCACAAAAAAGGGAAACTGGGCCATTAAATGTGCGTCTGTGTCCTATAGTGACTGTAAGCAGGTGTGTGCGTGTGTGTGTGTGTGTGTGTGTGTGTGTGTGTGTGTGTGTGTGTGTGTGTGTGTGTGTGTGTGTCAGGGCCGTACACACGAGCGGGAGGGTGTGATCTGTTGTGTTTCACATCAATTCTGTCTTGTTAAGCGGCGTCAGCAGAGTCATCCAGCTCTCTCCCAAGGACGCATCACTCCTCCACCTCCCACGTCACCATCCTCACTTTCATCTCTTCCCGTCACCACCCCCCCCCCCCCCCACACACACACACACACTCACGTGAACACAAACCTGCCCGGTCTTCATGCCAAGTGTCTTCTTTCTCCTCCTGTCCTCTCTCCTCTCAATGAAGGCATGGTGTGTGAGAAGGGGATCCAGATCCTCCTCACCACCGTGGGGGCGTTCGCCGCCTTCGGCCTGATGACGGTGGCGATAGGGACGGACTACTGGCTCTACTCCCGAGCTGTCATCTGCAACAGCACGGCCAACGTCAGCCAAGACGATCCCCACAACAAGGACAAGAAAGACCCCGGGGCCCTCACCCACTCGGGGCTGTGGAGGATATGCTGCCTGGAAGGTAAAGAGGAACTCCTGGCTCTGGTGGACCAGTTAGGGGTTGAGGCTGCTGGTCGGACGATATTTCTCTGCTCTCGGGAACCTGACTTCTTTGCGAGTTTAAAAAAAAAACTAACCTTTTCCGTGTTTTTGCCGAGATTCCGACCTTCATGGGATAGATGTAGCTGACAAATTCTAACGAGCTCAGGCCTCCTGAAGCAGGGGCGTCAGATCCAGCCGTGTTTTCCGCCCTTCCACCAAGGCAGGAGGGATCCTGGATGAAAGGCTTCTCTGCCTGGTAGGATGGAAAACGCGGTTGGAGTTCAGGAGTGGGATCCAACGCAAAAAAAAAGTGAAAGCGGAGAGAGAGGAATAGGTGGAGACTCTAAAGAAACCTACTTTAGTTTTTATGATTTTCAACGTTCATTGGCGTTGAAGCTGCACCTTTCCTGACCTGTCCTTCCTTCACCATTAATCACTCATCAGCAGAGCGCTGGGCCCCCGAAGACAGTGATGAATTCCATGTCGGTTATTAACGGCTATTCCAGCAAAACTGGGTCTCTGTGCCAGGCCAAATATTTTAGACTCCAGCATCAGTCTTCATTGTGCAGATGCTCGGCAGATGCTCGGAAGTGAGAGGAGGGTTTGACATCATTAATCACAAGCTCATCCTAAGTGTGTTTGTTCTGTTGTCGCGGCGATCATCTTTTTAGATAATTGTAGTTAAACAAGCACGCCTCACTCCGAACAGTCCATAAATCGCTTTTCCTGATTCCCATTGGGGTTCCGCTCAAGAGCAGGAACGACCACGGAAGCTGACGTCCACCTTCATCCCTTGATCCCGATCTTCGACTTCACCATTGACCCCCCCCACACCCCCCCTTTTCCTCGGCTGGCCCTCAGGTGCCTGTGGTGCGTTCACCGTCGTGCAAGTGGTGGGGAACCGCTCCCGTCTCCAGGAGGACCACCGGGATCAGCCTGGGAAGTGTCCCCAGGCTGCAGGAACTAATCCATCCTAGTCTCCGAGCGTCCCGGCAGCAGAGCAGCCAATTAGAGATAAACTGCAGCTCTCGCAGCCCTGCTGCAGCACCCCCCGCCTCCATACCACTCCCTCCAATGCCTGACTCTTGCTGTCCCTCCATCTCCCATATATCTTTAATTGTGCCCTGGATCACCCCTCCCTTAATATGGCAGTGCGGTGGCTCAGGGCCTGGGCATGGCTCAGAGTTCAAGTATCCTTGGTGCCTGCGGAGGATTCAGCCGGGGCAGATGCTCGGTGCTTGTGCAGTGATGCAGCGAGGTGAAGCTTGAGTGGAACTGCAGGACACGCTCGCGTTAAAAGATTTATACCACCGGGTGGGTGGCACATTATGTTGGGGACAGAAATGTGTCCTGGCTCCTTTTGGCTCTTCTGCAGGTTTGCTGAGGCCTCCGGTCTGAAAACGACTTTATTTATAGCTGCTTCACACAGAGAGATTCACTTTAGGACGTTTGTGGTGCTTTAATTCAGTGACTAGTTTGATCATAAATGGAGGAAGGAGGAGAAAGGGATTGTTTTTCTGTTTTTTTAAAGGATGAAGCGCCCCCTGGTGGCAGGATGCGGTAAAACAGCACATCCGCTATATTTTAGACGGCTCAGGCCAAACTACAAAACAACAAAGACAAATATTTGCCCTGCTTCGGTTCTGTTTAAGTCTACTGGACCGCCTGACTCTACATCACCCACTTGAACTTGATTTGTTTTTTTGTGTCACTGGGGCGGGAGCGGTCGTCTCAAACCTCGACTCGAGCGCAGACTCGGAATGTAACGAAAGCCCGTGGCTCAAATGACATGGCGCCCCTTTGTGCCTCCGTCTGTTTCTCTTTCAGAGCAAACTCACCCTACGTCTGTCCCTCTATCCCTCCGTCTGTGTCTCCTCATATGTCACCTCCACCCATCTTTCACATAAAAGCCACCCGTCGGCGGCGGTGCGCTGTCATCGCCCACGTCCGTCTGTCTGTCTACATGCGACACCCCGGCGGGTGTTAGTCTGTATGTATTCAAACCTGTGTGTGAAATCTGTGTTGATTAACTTTGATGAGAAAGAACCAACGAACCCCCTCCCCCCCCGCCTCCTCAGACGCGCGCGTCGCTCTCCTGAAGGTTGCGACTTCCTGTTTCTGTCACGAGGGGGGGGGTTCACGCCTCTCGTCCTTCTCTCGTCCAGGAGTGAAGAGAGGAGTGTGCTCCCAGATCAACCACTTCCCGGAAGACGCAGACTTTGACCACGACGGGGCCGAGTACGTCCTACGTAAGTCAAAAGCTTCCTAAAACTACAAAACAAAACAACACAAATTTCAGCGCTCAAGCGTCAGAAAAAAAATAAACCAAAATCCCCCCTCTCTGCAAGAAGTCAATATGTGAGCGTGTGTGTAGAAAAATCGGGGGAGATGGGGGGTGCCCTAGTTTGTTCTCGCTGCCCTGCGGTGATGCGCTCCCGCTCGCTGATTGGCTGCATGCGTGCATGTGCATACATGAAGGCAGGATTGTGCTCTGTTTACAATGTTACAGAGGCCTTTTGCTGGCATTTAGGTGGCATTTGGTCTCCAGTGGCCTAGTTGTCCTAGATGCAACAGAACTGTTCATATGTGTGTGTGTGTGTGTGCGTGCGGGGAGCAACGGTGGCAGGAGTCCCAAAAGCACCGAAGGCCACATGGAAAGAGTTAGCTAATTATTTAGATTGTACCAAAAAAAAGTGTTGTTTTCATCCTGTACAGCACAAAAGTGCATGTTATCACTCTTAAGTGATACTTTAAGCCCCCTAACAAGTCAGTAATTGTAATTAATCAAAATATAATCACCTAATCCAGACTCTTATGAATCAGCTCTTTTTAAAGAGGAAAATTAAGACAGAAATGAAAATGTTTGCCACTATCTAAACCTTCTACAGCCAAAAACACTTTTCAGAGGTAAAAAACATATGGTATATATATATAAGCTAATAAAGTATTGCATGCACAATGATACACTCTAAAAAGCTACCCAGCTGACCTCACATCCAGTCACAATGATGGTTTTCTTTACCAAACACTTTTGGGTTGGGGGTGTTGAATCTTCACACCTCACTCATGCATATAGTTTACCTATTAGGAGACTGTCAATGCGTCCCTCTCTAAAAGTCTCTCTTGTTTTTTGTGTTTTTGAATCCTGTTCTTCCTCTTCTCCGTGTAGGAGTAGTCAGGGCTTCCAATATCTTTCCGATCCTCAGTGCCATCCTGCTGCTGATGGGAGGGGTCTGCATCGCTGCTAGTCGCTTCTACAAGAGCAAACGGAACATCATCCTGGGAGCAGGAATCCTGTTTGTGGCTGCAGGTAACTGCCGCCTGTGTTCCGGTGTCCTCCGCTGTCTTCGGGGACGTCTCACCGTGTGTGTGGTCTCCGTGTCCTCTCAGGCCTGAGCAACATCATCGGCGTGATCGTGTACATCTCGGCCGCGCTGGGGGACATCTCTCCTAAGAAGGACGAGGACAAGAAGTGGCAGTACTCTTACGGCTGGTCGTTTTACTTCGGGGGACTGTCCTTCATCATGGCCGAGATGGTGGGGGTCCTGGCCGTCAACATCTACATCGAGAAGAACAAGGAGCTCCGGTGTCGCTCGCGCACCGACATCTTCAAGAGCACCACGCACGCCATGCTGCGCTTGCCCAGCTACCGCTTCCGCCGCCGCTCCCGCTCCTCGTCCCGCTCCACCGACCCCTCCCGCTCCCGGGACCCCTCGCCCGTAGGGGGAGGCGGGGGCAAGAACTTTGGCATGCCCCCGTCCGCGCTGCTCTCCCAGGGCCCCATCTCGGTGTCCACTTTACCGAACCCCCACTCGCGCTCCCACACGGCCCTGGCTGGAGGCGACATCTCGCTCTACACCCTGTCCCGCGACCCCAAACTGGGGGGGCTGCCGCCCATGTATGGAACTGTGGACAGGGCCACCCTTTACCAGCTCCACAACTGCTTCCCAAAGGACGGAGGCGGAGTCGGGGGAGTGATGATGAGCGGCACGCTTCCCTCGCTCAAGTCCCACAATCCATCCAATTCTTCCAACTCCAACGCGCCCATGCCCAACTCGGTGGGCTCCGGGCCCCCGCCCTTCACCTCGTCCACCATGGACAGGGATCGGGGGATGGGGACTCTGGACAGGCTGAAGGGAGACAGAGAGAGCAACTCGAACACCCTCAATCGGAAGACCACCCCTGTGTAGGATGGAGATCCAGAGGGACACCTCCCCCACGCTATCCAGCCTGCTCAACCCCGACAAAAACGAGTAATAACACAGCGGTAATAACAACAACAATGGACTCTCATAGCAAACCTATTTTGATATTTTAACATGCTAGAAAGGATTTATTTTATTAACGACCAAATGCGACTAACCCGGGGCTGTTCTGAAACTCTTCTTTGGTTTGCTTTCGTTTTTCTTGTGCAACGTCACCGCTAATTTAACCAGATCACCGTTAACGTGAAATTGTTGTTGTGATTATTCTCAGCGTTATTACGGGCTCGGCGCTATCGAAAATTTCAGTTTCCTTTCCGGCGTTGGTCTCGGAGCTCAGTGACTTTTACTGTGAATTTCTTCCACGCGGAGCCGCGTTCAACTGTGTCAAGGTGTCAAGCATGAGTGTGCACAACATACGGGAGAACAAGGGCCTGCATTCTTTTCTAATCTAGTACGATACGACTTTCTTTTGCTGTATGACATGGAGTTAGATTTAAATACTGTAAATTGTCTTCCAATACTGACACTGAAAGAAATGCAACGTTAATGTGCGTGACTGAGACAACTGTTGAACTCCATCGTTATTCTGAGTCTGACTTTTCTGTGGGCCTCCGTTAGTCTCATTTCCATTCTAATCGGTGTTAACAGTAGTATTTGTAGCTATAGTCGTGTTGAAGCTGTCTGTTCTTGGGCATTAACAGAAACCTCCACGTGGAGGGAGAAGAAGAAGAAAAAAGACAACGAGCAATGCATCTGTACAGATTCAGGTAAACGGTTCCTGCCTGAGCAGAAAAAAACTAAAGCCTAATCATTTCTTTTTTTTTTTTTTTTTTTAATATTATATAAATGTCCCAAAGTGAGACATGCAACTCTTCACTTTCAGTGGCAAAAAATAAACTATGTATATGTTGGTTGAGGGTGTTTAAAAAACACAATGGAGGACTTTTTAAAGACACATTGTAATTACACATACATATATTTGTACGTCTGCATATATCTTTTTTTTTTTTTTTTGAGACTACTGTTCAAACTGGGTATGCAATTTTGGGGGGCAGATCTGGCTGTGCTTGGTTCCCAGTGTCCCCAACTGGTCTGGACTTTTGCTGGGACTCAGTCTCTCGGTGGCGGCGTTCCCCAACATCGTCTCCTCCGTTTCTCTGTGCCCCTCCACCCGACACCAGAGTCGCGCCTCTGACCTGTTTATGTTGATGAGAATGTAACCCCTCACCCCTCCACCCTCCTCTAACACCCCCCACCCCACCCCACCCCACCCCACCCATTTACCCATTCATCCCCAGCAGCTGCGGATCTCTACGATGTGACCGGAAACCGCCAGCAGGTTTCCAATTCTACTGACTCGTTTTTCTTTTCGTTTCATTTCAGAAGAAAAAAAAAGAATTACGTGATTTAAAAAAAAAATGCACACAGATAGCATTTATGTGGGCAAATGAATAGTATGTAGTTCAGAATAGTTATATCTAGAAGAATAATTATGGTTTATCTAAATGTGTGATAAACACTGTATTGCACGAAGTTTATAAAAAAAGCAATAACAGACTCTGACTTTTGTTTCTTCTTTATGTCTTTGGGCGTTTTCCATGAGAGGATTGATTCCTAGAAGGTTTGAAAGGTGCAGCTGAAGGAGCAACGGCGTGTGTTTACATGCACATCCATATCAGACTACACTTCTCGAGTGCCTGACTTTTCCAGTCTACAAAGCAGTTTGCAGCAGCCGGATCGTGGGTGGAGTGTGAAATTCCAGTTTTGTCATGATTAAACAGATCTTTGCATACTAAATGAGGCAAAAATTACACGACTGAAGATTGAAACAATGAAATAAACCCTCGCTATCACAGAGGATTTAATGACTTCAATAAAAAAGTTGTTAAAGTGAGTGATGAGGCCTTGTCAGACCACATCCAGCTTTCAATTACAAAAGAGTGCAGGCTATTTGAGCAGCCCCTCTTCCTCCATCACTTTCAGGGACTTTTTTACCTGAATGGTAAGGCTCGGGAGGATTGTTCTTCAAATTTTCATTGGGTTGGTTCACTGTGTGTCCTACATTCTGCTCCGTCAGCATCAAGTCTTTCGTGGACTCGATTGTTTCCAGTCGTTGACTCAAAGTCTTGATGAATTTCTTTTCTCTGCTCAGCAAAGACACCAAAGAGAACCTTGACTTTGTCATCCATCCACTTCTATTTACTTCAGGGGGAAGTTTCTTTTTTGGGTTAGTTGGTAAGAAACTCACTAAGGTTTTCAAAATGTAAGACGTCCCTGCAGTGGAAAAGGGGCTGTTCTGTTCCTGATGGGGAAAATGCTTAGATATTTAAAATACTTAATACCATTTGAAAAAATGACAGCCCTGAGTGGTTGTTTATTCAGGTCAAAAGAAAACTGCACCAGCAGAAGAGAATGGTTTACAGAACCGGCATGTTTTGATATTTACAGAAACCCTGAAAGAATCTTTGACCAAACCAGAACATTCCTACATCCGTTAGGTGACGACAACCTCTTTTAGAATCCACTAACACTGTAGAAACTCATTTGGAATCTCAAAATGCAGGTATAGTGTCACATATTTCAACACACTTAAAGACTAAAGGTAGTTGGTACTGTCCTTGGGTGACACAGTAAGTATATTACATTTTAATTTAACTCCACCAAATAATCTAAATTAAAGCTACAACATTACACAACACACACCTTATTGTTGCAGGGCTCAAACTCGGGGTTCATTTTGACTGGATTTTAAAAGCATTCGACCTTCTTTGTCAGTTTCCCGTAATACTTGCAAATGTATGTGTAGCGCCAGATTGGTGTTATTTAACAGCTCACCTCTAGCCTACCCCGGGTTTTGAAAGGCCCACCTGGAACCTTGTGCATGGTTTTGCATAAAAGATTCAAGCCCATCAAACTTGAACACCGTGTTGTTCAAAAACTTTCAAGCCTAACCCGCACTCCCCTTAGAAGAGCAGCGGCCTTTCAGAGGAGAGGTGGAAACATCAGAGACATTTATATGGACAGCCTCGCCCTGCTGTTATCATACTTAATTAAATCAAGTTACAGCGATATGGCCAACAGAAATTTAAGCTGTGGGCGAGGGCTGCCAAGGAAGATGCGTGTCGTGCCACGAAGGTGACTCCCCCCGTTGGTTCCCTACAACGCAGCTCAAAACATACACACAGCTGCATCTGGCAGCGCGTCAACAGCAGCGGCCGCGGTCTTCCACCGTGAGAGCTTCGCTCTGGAGCGCTTTGCACAGGGTTTCATGGAAGCTCTGGTCTATTTACAACCCTGCAGCTTTGTCCACGCGTCACCCCCGTCTCTGCAGGACCATTAGGGACTATATATACAACTGGGATAGTGTGTCATGTGGACTCAGTTTCTGCCCACCCAGAGTTTTGAAGTATACGTGTGTGTGTTTGTGTGTGTGTGTGTGTGTGTGTGTGTGTGTGCTCTTGTTGAGTGCTAGAATTATCATACTACTATCAAAGTGAGGACCTTTCTGTGAATTGGGGCTTCACAGCTTGAAAGGTTTGAGGGTTAAGATGAGGTTTAAGGTTGAGGTTAGGAGTGGGATTATATTAGAGTTAGGGTTAGCAGGTTAGCTGGGCTGGTGTGCCCCTCCACAGGCGGGGTCTTATATGCTTTTACAGCCAGTCACTTTCAATTTGATTAAAAAGGGACACAGGCACACAACAAATAATCACCTGGGTCTAAAGCTGGGGTGTCAGAGTCCAGTCCCCAAGGGCCAAGATCCAGCCGGCTTTTCTGATCTCGGAAATCTACCACCCCAAGATACCCTGATGAAGGCCAGTTTCCTCCTGGGAGGTGGAGAGGCGGTGGCCCTTGGGGAGTGGACTCTGACAGCCCCGGTCTAAAGGCTGGTTACCCGCCTTTGTTCACCTTAAATAGACAGTGAACAAATTTCAAGCGCTTTGGCCAAAGCCATTCAAGTTAGGGCACAATAAGGAGTAAAGTCGGGGAAGCGACGGCTGGAAAGTGTCTAGTTTGGTGAACCGATCATGGCTCCGCATGGCACCCCTAACACTAACCCTACACTGCCCTCTCGTAACGTAGGCGGGGAAGCATAAAGGAGGCTTTGGGGTCGGGAGCTGGGTCGTGTCTATAAAATGTGCGAGTGTGTGAGTGTGGGGGGAGGTGGGTAGAGGACGTCGCCAGAGACTGCGGGGAAAGTGACGCACTCAGGTCAGAGGTGGAGATGTGAAGGAGGGGGCAGAGTACTGGTGGTGGGGGGGGCACAGTTGGTATCCAAGGATAAGGTTACTCGTCCACTGCAGCGAACTGCATTACCATGAGTTCGGGCCTAATTATAGATGAGCGGGATGTTGTGTGTGTGTGTGGGGGGGTGTTTGGCGGACGGCCTCAGAGTCACGCTGCAAAGGGGTGAATGTCAGGTTGGAGGGCGGGCAGAGCAGCGATGAGCAGCTACGGCACGCTTTTCCAGAAAAGAAGCAGCGCTTGCATCAGGATGGACGTGACGGAAATGTGAGAAATAAAGTGAGAGCAGGCAACGGGGGGGGGGGCACAGTCAATGCTTCCACTTAGTTTATGTACAAAGTTGAGTTTACGGCTCGTCGCGGCTGGTTGCGTATCGCGTTTCGCTCAAAATGATGCGGTGAGGTTTGCTGGGAGGACGGTCCCTTCCATCCTCCCTTCCGCAGTCATGGATGGAACAGCTGAGCTGGGTAGCTAAGCACAAAATAACCTAAAAAGAAACAAACTTTTTTTTTTTTGAAAAACCGAATTCTTTACGATTTAAAAAAAAACAAACTACACGCATTCGGGCGCTAGGTGGCGCTGTTCTTGTGCGGCAAGCATTTCTGCCAGGGGCTGAAGGGGAGGGAGAGGACGATGAAGAGGGACCCCCCCAGGATAAGAATGGCTCCGGCCGAGCCCATGCAGGCCACAGACCAGGACAGCTGGTGGTGGACGGGGACGGAGGGGTCGCTGGACAGCAGGGCGAGGACGGACTGGTGGAAGACCAGGACAGACAGGAGGACCAGGACGCCTGCAGACGGGACCCAGAGTCAGTTGGAGCAGCTGGAGGGGGGGTGGGGGGTGGGGGCTGGTGGGGGCTCCTACCTGACAGGATGAAACAGAAGGACGCGGGTTTGAGGAAGAAGGCCACGCCCTTGTTGAGCGCCATGGCGATGCAGATGGAGCCCATGGCCATCATGGTCAGGCTCAGCAGCACCAGGACGGCCGCGGCTAAGTTCAGACCTGTGGGGGGGGGGGCACACGGACACAAATCCGTTTAGATGATCTCGGGCTGGGAGTCCAAACATTTATCCTGCAGGATTGTCCTGTCCAGCCTTATTTACACAGCGTCTGTCCCAATCAAAGCCAGAGCCTGACCCCGGAGCAGCCACGGGGGCTGGAAAAACTCCCTTTTAACAGGAAGAATCCTTGAGCAGGACCAGGAACTCATATGGGGGGGGGGGGTAGTCTGTTATCCTGAAGACGCAGAAGGAATGAAAGACATTCATTTTTCTACAGTGGCTGTGGAGGGACGAAGACTCACGCTCAGTTTTCCTTTAAATAAAAGGACAAAATGCTGATGCTCTATCATCACAGTGATTTATATTGAACCCGGGGGGGTTGTTTACCATATTTACTGGCATTTTCATTAAATAGTTGTGAGTCCATCTAGTAGGAGTACACAACACAACTGTGCAGGCCGGTGCTGGAGGTAAATGTCAGGGAACGGCATTAATAACAGCCTTAAATGCGTCCTGCAACAAGGAGGACCGTATCAACACATGCGGGGGGGCGGGGGGGGCTGCGCGGCCGTAATATCAGCACATAAATCAGCCTGATGGATGAGTTGCTTTGGAAAACGGGAGGCAGCTGAAGTAAATGAGCTGAAACGCGCTAAAGCCACCGGCGTGGTCCTGTGAGCGCCCAGAGGAGATCTTTATCGATCATCCGCGCCCGGAGAGCAGAGGGCGGAGCGGCTCACTGTTCTGGGTCGTCTTCTTGAATATGACTGCGGTCTCCCCGGAGGTGAAGAACTTGAAGTAGGTGCAGTTGGATTCTGCGGGCAGAGGAGAGAGAGAGAGAGAGAGAGAGAGAGAGAGAGAGAGAGATCACAGACGGAGATGAAACACGCTGACGCGCGCTCCCGGTTCTATTCTTTTTTTTTTCTGCTGGAGTGTGCGCTTCCTATATGCATGCATGCAGCCTCTCCTTACAGGCATTAGTCCTATTTATATCCACGTGTGGAGCATTAGCTGCTGCAGCAGCGCGCTTATGGCGCAGCCAGAGAGACGCTAAAAGACTGGGGGGGGGCATTGGGTGAGAGAAGGAGGAAGGGGGATGCAGGGAATATGCAAAGAGGTTCAGAGGATGAGAGCAGAAGCGGGGAGGGCAAGCGGGGTCCTCATCCACCACCAGCAGCACCACCACCACCCCCCCCTCCTCGCCGCCCCCACCTCGCTATATTTAGACAAAAACTGTGAAGTAGTCAGATTCCACCCGGCTTCACAGGCGCATAGTGATGACTTTCAGCCGCCCAATGTTTCTGCGGCGCAAGATGACCAAGTGTTTGCACACACGCTCCCAAATTCCGGGCGCGCACAAATATGCTCGCGTCTGAGCGCATTAGCCAACATTTGCTGGAGCAGACGCTGCGTTCGTCCGCTTCTCGGGTTTTTTTGTCGTTTTTTTTTTTGCGCGAACCACCCCCCCCTCCCTCTCTCAGAGGGTGCGATCATTGAGCTGTCACGTTGCCTACGCGCAGGGCAGCAGCGACGGCGGCGGGGACGGACGGCCGCTCATGACTTTGACGTGCGCGCCATCGCCGGGACACACTTTGGCCGGCTGTTGTCGACCGGGTGTGAAACCGATGGGGGTGCTGGTGCAAAAAAAAAAAAATATATATATATATATATATATATCGGCGCGTTTTCATCCACAAGCCGTCAGCAACAGGCACCGTGAGCCAACATGTGCTCACCGCTGACGCGCAAATGCGTCTGTTAGCTGGAACATGCGGCGCACCGAGGCAGGGGAATGAATGTGTTCTTTGACAGCGGGGATGCATCACTGAAAGGTGTGCGTGCGCGTGTGCGTGCGTGCGCTTGTACTTGCCACATACTGAGCACCAAAATAGTCATTCTACTAGAAAAGTGAGGACATTTCCGGGAAGCGAGGACACGTTTGGCTGCTCCTCACAACTTCAGAGGATGTTTGAGGGTCACGACTTTGGTTTAAGGTTGATGTCAGAACTGGGTTGATGAGGGTTCAGGTAAGGAGCCAGCAAGGTCCTCACAAAGACAGCAGTGCAAAAATCTGTGTGTGTGTGTGTGTGTGTGTGTGTGTGTGTGTGTGTGTGTGTGTGGAACACACGTGATTCACATTTCTCTGCATGAAGCAGAAGCTTTGTTGTACTTGACATCTAACAGTCTCTCTGTGCTCCCTGTGTGTGCCGCAAACAATAATCCTTGAATGAAAATGAAACACTGGAATGTAAAAAGTAGACATTTAAGAGCACCCCCCACCCCCGCACACGCGCAGCCTTAGCGCTTTAGTCGCGAAGCTGCGGCGGTGTTTCGTTTAATGATTCAGTTCGCACATTATCTGTAGGATGACCTAGATACAAATACTGTATGTATATATGTATGTGTGCACACAGCTTCAAATACAACTGCTCTCTCTCTCTCTCTCTCTCTCTCTCTCTCTCTCTCTCCCTTCCTTTGCAAGGCTACCATCAACACATCCACGTGGAAAATTAGCATTGTGTGTGTGTGTGTGTGTGTGTGTGAGTATGTGTGTGTAGTAAAAATCTCACACCCATACCAAAGGAATGAAAACATTTCTGCATGGAATGCCGCGGCTTCCTTCCAGTCCCCCGTGGGCTCACATGAAAGACCTACAGATGTAAGCATACTCCCGGAGGGCGCACATCCTATTACTTATGGTCCCCCCCCCCGCCTCTTTCCCTGTGTTTCACGTCAGTGGTGACGGCAGAGAGGGACCGCAGAGATTAGGCGTGCACGTTCTGTTGACATCTCGGAGGGGACCTCGTGTAAATATCCGTTAACCCTCTCTCTGCGGTCCGCGCTGGGCCTCGCGGGGGTGCAGGGGGCAGGCGGTCCCGAGGTCTACGGGGAGGCCGACGCGAGCAGACAGTTGTGTTGGGTGGGGGGGGGGGGGGTCAGGCCCTCCGGAATCCTCACCTGCTGCATGGAACACACAGATCGGGCCAGACAGACAGAGGTCTCACCTCCGGGAAGCTCGACGGGGCCGCAGCTCGTCCTCGCCGGGTCCACGTGGGCCACCCACAGGGTGCGGACGCAGCCCTTCCACAGGCCGTAGTGGGCCATCTGGCACGTCTGGTTGCCCCCGAAGTCCTTCGGCTGGGCCAGCTCCGCCCAGAACTCCGTGCCCATGCCCAGCACCGTCAGGGTCACGCCGATGATGGACAAGAAGAAGGCCAGCTTGATCTTCCCCTCCAGGCTGTCGCTCATCTTGTGGCTCCTCCTGTGGCCCCTTCCCACTTTCATGACGCCCAAGCCCCCCCCGGCCTGGCCGGTCCCCGCGATGCCGATGTGGCCCTCCTCGTCATGCTGCACGAAGAAATTAGACCACATCCTCGAAACACGGAGTGGGGGGGGGGCAAGGGCCTGTTGGGGGGCGTAGGATTAAAGAGGGAACGCTGAGGTCGGAATGAGCAGTGACAGAGAGGACGGAGGCCCCCCCCTCACCCCCCCGCTGTCAGGTGATGGACAGGTGGAACGGGCTCAGGTCAGCTGTGAGTGGGCGGGGTCAACACTGGGACCAGAGGACGGGTGGGAACTGTGAAAGCTGTAGGGGAGGGAAACGAAGACCAGGGCGTCGGGCTCTGCTCCCCATCCGTTCCTGAGAGACACGGAGATGAAGCAGACGTGTGAGGGCACCCCGACGGTCCCCATCCACGTCACGTGACACGCTCTCGCCCAATCGGGGAGCCTCGTGGACCGCCCACACACACACCCCCCCCCCACTACCATTTCTGAGGAGGTAGACTATCTGTGGCTCAACCCTAGATCCCTCCTTTATCTAAGGGGATAACGGGCAGCCACAAATACCTCAGCCCTGGCGAAGGCCGTGAATCCGCAGCCCCGGCGGTCCCCCCCGACCCACATTTACGAAGCCGTCCCCCTCCTGCGAGAGGCGATAACTCATCCCTTAACCTTGTGACAAAGAGGGGAGGGGGCCCCCCGGTTTCGATGACCCCGGTCAGTCATGGGATCGTTCACTGCGTTGGGGGGGTTCTAATATCGGTGATTCGCGCAATGTGGCGAAGGATGCTGTCCTCGTTTACGACGCTTGGAAACGTTGAATTTTTGAAAGCTCGCCACAACCCCGGCTCTATCTGAGCAAAAATCAGGAGGTTGACGAAGAGCTCGGCCGCACCGACAAACAGAAACAGCCCAGAAACATGGTCCCGTAGCAACCGCTTACAAAGGCGGTGAAACGGGCGTAGTTAGCACGTAATTAACCCCAGTGCTGGTTCGGTTAACAAGATGATCCTCAGCCAGAGAGGCTAAAAACAGTCAGAGGCACGAACACCAGAGGATTTCGCGAGCATCCAAAAGGCAGCTGAACGACAACTTTACTGTATGCAAGCCCCCCCCCCCACCTGAAAGACCCCTGAAAGTAAAGAAGAGTGAGTCTGACCTGTTTGCCGCGAACACTTCAGCGGGAAGAGACGCTCGCAACTCAACAGAGGAGAGCGCTGAAGGGAGAGTAGAGAGAGGGGGGAGGGAAAGGGGGAGGTATGTCAGGGTTATGGAAAGTGAGTGTAACAGAGGAGGACGTGGGTGGGTGCAGGGGGCTGGTGGTGGTGGTGGTGGGGGGGCACCGGAGCCTGGTTGGCTGTTGATGATTAAATGTGTTTGCGCTGCTGCCTGCGAGAGACCCGCCGGTGCAACTGGTGTCCGACGTTGTAAACGAGGGAGCGCAGGCGCTGCAGGGGTGGCCCGCCCGCATGACGGAAGCCTGATCAGAAGTGGCGGGGGGTGTGGGTGCCTGTGTGTCTGTGTGTGTGTGTGTGTGTGTGTGTGCAGGGGGGGGTCTATTTTGGACCGCCACCTGTTAATGACATTAAGTAAGAGGCGAGGAGGAGGGCCGTGTTTACGCGAGCGGCGGCGGGACGGAGGCTCCGGGAGACGCGGGACGGCGAGGGGAAATTTGAGAGGGAGAGATTAGGGACTTGTCCTCGAGGGAGGGGGGTGCAAACACGGTCAGGAGATTTAAATGAGGATCCAGGGAAACTTCTTCCTTTTTCCTGCAGCCCGGCTCCACAGTTTAGGCCCGGTCCAGCAGGAGAGAGAGGCAAGGGGGGCACCAGCAGAGAAAAGGGACGAAACAGGCTGCAGGCTGTTGGGAGACGGATAAACACCCACAACATCCACACCAGTCAACGCGCTCCTCTGCAGTGCGGCGCTGCCGGACTACCGCGCATTGCCCCCCCCGAACGGCAGCCGCTCCCCTGAATGCACGTGATCGCGTCTCCGCGACGTCCGTCAAACATGACAGGCGCTGAGCGTTTGCCTGTGCGGGAGGGGGTGGGGGGTGGGTGTCATCAATAATCTACGGCGCACTGATGCGCTCGGCCTCGTCTCCGCATCGCTCAGGAGGCGCCGTCAGCAGCGATGATGCACGCATGAAGGCGCCGGTGTCACGTGTGCCAGGTGGGCTGGAGGTTGACTGGCTTCACCTGAAGAGCGGGGGGGAGACCTGGGGCAGCTCACGCTGATTCACCCATCTCTTGCGGCTGACCAACACGGCGGTGACATGGGGGCTAACAGGAGGTGCCAGGGTCGGGATGATCTGCCGGAGTCATGCTTGTTACATTTGTGCTTGGGAGTCGGGATCTCCGACTTCCAAATCTAAAGTTTCAACTGGAATGGCCCCAATATTCGTGGTTGATTAGAGTAGATTTCCTACTCAGAGAGTAAAGTAAATGAGCTGAAAAGAGGCTCCTCACCACAAACAGTGGTTTTAGGAACACTTCCCGACTAGTTTTGTCACACTAAATCAGCCACATGCGTAATATAGATCGACACGTATGTGTATGTTAATGTTGCCACGGTGTAATTCACGTTTTTCCTTCGGTATCTGCCAACTACATCGCAGCCCGTGCTAACAAGGGCTAACGGTAGCCCGCCAGATTGGCTGGTGGAGGCGGCCATCTTGGTTTCAGATTTCGCAACCGGAAGGGCGGTGTGACGTCACGCCCAGCTCCCAGAGCGCCTTCTACGTAAATACCGGACCGAGATCATCCGGTTAATGAGGCTCCGGGTGAAGGGGGACTCTGCCGGGGGGCTCCTCCCGCTCCCGGGCGTCGGCTGCTCGGCCCTGCGGGTGCTGCAGCCCCCCCCCCCTCCCCCGCGGCTGCAGCCTTGTATCTTTCTGAATGAGAATCAATGAGGAGGCGCCGGCCAGCATGACAATGACGCCCCCCCCACACACACACACACACACACACACACACACACACACACACTCCACTAGAGGGGGGTGCTGCTGCGCCCTCCCCGTCCTCTCTGCGGCACCGGACCGCTTGGTTCGGGCAGAGGCGGCCTGATGTGGAGGAGAGGTCATCTGCTCCGGTGGACACGAGCGCACGAACACCCCCCCCACACGCACACGCACACGCGCACAGGCACACACACACACACACACACATACACACCACCCTGCAGCAATGCAGATGGGAAATCCAGAGCCGACAGGGGGGGCTTCTCCTCATGCAACCATTCTGCTGCTGAAGATGGTTCGAAGGAGCCTTGTTGAATTCATCATTTCTGGTTCGGTGTTTTATTGAGAAGACCAGAACTCAGCGGCACTGGCCGACTTTAAATTGTGCTTTTATAAAGACACGCGCAAACCCGATAAGGATTTTATGGCGTGGGGTAGTAAATAATCTTATAAATTACATAAGTGTGTCTAAAAAGCTTTGGGTTGGTGTGAAATGGCGCCACCGCCCGGCCACTCGCGTCAACTGCACGTTGAAAAGAAAAGGTTTTTCTGCTGTAAAAAAGAATAAAAACCCTTCAGACGAGGCTCACGGTAGGCGTGTGTGCGTAAAAAAGGAAGCAAAATTAGAACATTGTGTAAATGTAACTTTTAATCAACATTTGAAAACAGCTCGGGCAAATTAAACAGTTTTTGCCTTTAGAAAGGTGTGGGTTTTGACGTTCATTCAATAAATCACATTTTCCCCTCAGAATAGTTAAAAAAATAAAAAAAAAAAAAAATTAGACACTGACGCAGGGGAAAGAAAGTAGTAAAATCCTATCGGGAACAAACTGGTAAAAGAAACCTGTGATGGTGGAATCAGCTCCCAGCCCGACAGCGTGGTCCTCAGTATCATGTGGCTGATCAGGATGAGAAAAGAGCCGATCTTTTTAGCTTTAGTTGGACTTTATCGTGCGTCAGGCATCACGTTACCACCGCGGACCTGCTTCAGTTCGGGTTCCGGTCTGAAGTACAACACGAGTCGAGGCTATTATTCATGTGTTTATTTGGTCTTGTCAAAGTGAGATGCTCCATCAAAACAACAAAAATAAAGTCCAACACATCTAACAATCCAAATCTACTGAAAAACAAGAGTAATGAGAGTGAGCCGTGGACGTACAGATGCCTTTCTTAGAGGGGGCCAGCCAAATTTCTTTCCTTTGCAGATTAGCGGGATTATTAAGGCTTTTGGTAAAGGAAGGGTTGAAACGACCAAGAACCACTGATCAATTAAACCAATCGTCATTTATTTCAACTCCGACCTGCACTGCCGAAACAAACTTGGCGCGGGTCTCGACTGTTAAAAAGCTGCGCACAAAACGACGTCAGGAAAGAAAGAGAACGAAATTAAGAGACATCCGACATATTTTCTGCTCCATGTTATTCTGTGGCCTGGATACAAAGTGAGATTACATCTTAAGTCTGAAACTACACACAGTATTGGAACAATTACAGTTAACATTCATATAGAGTCCAATTAAACGACAGGTTCTCTCATCCTGAGGGGGGGCGAAATCTGATGGAAATGATCATATACAAAGAAAAAAAAAAAAAAAAAAAGGTCTTTCTAATGGCGAGGGCACACCTGAAGTGGATGTTACAGCTACTCAAGATGGCTGAACGAAGAAAAGTCAGTCATCTTTTCTCAAAACCAGCTCTTCCCAATCCAGATAGACCAGTTATTTCCCCACTGAAGCTCCTTCCTACGGTACGGAAAACAGGCTACCTCCGTTTAAATACAACCCTCTGAAGTGTGGCACCCCCCTCCCACTCAAAATGACATCCTGGTCTCACATAGTATAAAAAAATGGTTGACCCCGCCCTGGCCCTATTATTACACGCATTATTCAAAATTCTTCTTAACATCCCCCCCCCACCCCACCCACCCAGACCCCCCCACCTTGTCCAATTGTAAATATGTTTTCGCTGCTGCTCATTTCACGTAGATCTCAAACAATAAACTGGAGATTTTTTCCAAACCATTTCATGTGATAGCTTCACCAGATCTACCTGAAATAATCGATTTGGGTGGGTGGGGGGGGGGGTGCTGATCTGGACATCATCCAAACATGTTCCCCTCCCCTCCCCCTCTTCTCCTTTACCAGAAGTCCCGGCGGTGATACGCGTCTGGGTCGCAGTATTTGGTCACCACCACCCTGTTGGCAAACTTCCTTCCTGTCAGGCCCTGCATGGCCTTCTGGGAGTCAAACACGGACATGAACTCCACAAAGATCTGGAAGAGAGCGGGAGCGTTACTCGTTTGTTCAGGGACCGAGCTCTGCTGGGGCGCGGGGGGGGCAGGTACCTTTCCGGTGCCGGGCACCTCCAGGCCGTCCACGGGCCGGGGGATCTCGATGCTCTTCACTTGGCCGTACTTGCTGCACTCGTCCCGGACGTCCTCCACGATCTCTTCGTACTCTTCGTCGTCCAGGAGCTCCTCTGGTGCCACCATGTTCATCAGGCACAGCACCTCGGTGGGCACGCCGCCCATCTGGGTGACGGAGCTGTTCAGACCGGGGACCTGCAGCGTCACTGGGGTCTGGTTTATACTCGTCTGGAAGGACACACAGGAAGCCTCAAGCCACCGTCGCTGAAACACGCGCTTCCACCCGCCGCGTCAGATTAGCACGTAAGCGCGTACGTGTAAACGGACATTACCCATAACCCGTGTGAACAGACCGAAGGCCGGCTCCCCCGCCAACGGCTGACAGCCGCGCGTTTACGCTACAGCCACATTAGAAGCTCGTGTGACTCCAGAGCGCCGCTGCGCTTGTTTGTGTTACCGGTGTTGGGTTCCGACGCACTTGAAGCTGTTCGGCCGCGAGAGGCCCGAGAAAAGCCGCGACACGCGAGGTGAGAATTTCAGCCGTGGTTATCGTCTTACAGAGCTCTTTGAAGCTCCACATCGTTGCAAATCGATGATGAAACGAACGCGCTTTCTGATGTGCGCGACCTTTTCGTAAATTGGGCCGCGAAAAGAATTTATGGAATTCATCCTTTTGCCTTTAACGTGGCGCCGCGCGGCTGAGGCCGACATCATCCCAGCTGTAATATTAGAGAACAAGAAGTGCTTCGCAGACAAGGCTGGGCATTAAAGAGAGATTAACAGACAAATACTTGGAGTCGGCAGCATCATCGACGTGTCTTTCTTCTTAGCAACTCTGGGTGGGAGGATCAGAGACAGAATCCAGCCCCCCCCCCGTCACCTCCCTGGACACTCACCAGAGTGGCGTTCTTGGATCCCACGCTGGCTCGCTGCACCAGCAGCTTCTTGTCTCCCAGCTGCATACCGTTCAGCCCAGCAATGGCCTGGAACGAAACCCCCCCCGATGGCGTTTACCTCCGAATCTTTAAACAGCGGCTCTGCGGACCTAAGCCCCGATTAATCATTTGTAGCGCCGACCTGGTCGTTGAGGTTGACGTCGACGTATTCACAGAAGGCGTAGCCTTTAGACAAGCCCGTGGCGCTGTCTTTCACCAGGTTGAAGGCCTTCAGGGGCCCGAATGACGTCAGCAGCTCCTTCACCTGACACACAAAACAAAAGAATGAAACCAAACATCCAAATATCCCGACGCGTGAGGCCCCTCGTTCTCCTCGGCCACGAGGAGCAGCTGTTTCTCTTTTTCAGTGGGGAGGGAAAAGGTCAATTTCGTAAATCTTCAGCCGCGCAGCTGAGCACCGCCGCTCGTTTTGGAGGCGAGATTAATGCAGAAATATCAACCTGGTCGTCATTCAGGTAATTAGGCAAGCCGCCGATGAAGAGCTTGTGAGCCGAGTCCGGCACCACTGTGGACACCACCCCTACAGAAGCAGCACAGACAAGATCACACAAACGGTGGAGAAGGGAAACAAGTTAACGGAGCGACTCATTTATAAATGAAGTCTTGTGAATGATGTCACAAGTACTAAAAAAAGTTAAAAACCATGAACTGTCGTTGTACCAGGCACATAGACACTGGGATTCTCGCTCATGCCAGGCAGCGGCTGGTAATCGTGGGGACGGCGGATCTTCAGGCTCTGGCCTTGAAAGATGATGCCGTCAAATGCCATTGCCTGTGTTGTTTCATCCACTGAACGAAACTGCACAGAAGCAAAAGCCCGCTTTGTTAAACATGCTGTTTTTTTTTTTTACTGGCACAATAGATCAGGTATTCGCCTTCTTACCTCAAGGAAGGCAAAGTTCTTATCCTGATTAATCTGAACTGCAAGAACAGGGTTTCCAGGTGCCTGAGTGAGACCACCCAAACGCATCTGGGCATTAAGAAGTCCATCATGGACTCCTACAGGCAAAAGAGAAGCAAGAGGGGGTGAGGAGGAGTTCAGTCCCAGTCAGATCCAACGGGTTTAGGATCGGCAGTGGGCCCCCCGCTCACCTCTGTGATACCAAACGGGATGTTGCCCACATAGAGTCGGCGAGCCTGGCGGGTCATCTGGCTCCCCACCACGGGTACGGGGGTGGGGGTCACCGCCAGGCCGTCTGGAGTCATGGTGGGAAGGAGGGCTGTGGCTGGGATCTGCCCTGCAGCTGGAGACGGAACAGGAGTCAGCATTCGCTTGTGCGGGACAGAAACTTGTCTGCACGATCAAGCTGCGGCTACATCAACAACTCCGCTCTGTGTGTCGCTGCAGAGCGCTCTTCTTTGTGAAGAAAAAAGAAATTAAAAAAAGAAACAAATCTATCATCTAGCCTGGAGAAGGCAGGTCTGTAATCAAAGGAAGGCCTGGTTAGATTATCTGAAACAAAGCCCCCCTCCGAGTTCTTAAATTAGATTCTTTGGACAGATAAAACCAAAGTTAAAGTGTTTCAGGAGACGTGTGCGGAAGGAAAAGACGAGCTCAGGATCAAGAGGGTGAGGCGCTGTCATTCCAACAACCAGGAGAGCGCTCCAGCCCAACAATCACTTATTCTGACAAGAATGTGTGGCTCTTGTTAAGAATGTGTGATTCTTGTTAGAAGCACACATTCAATTCTGAACTGTAGAGATCGATGCCGCAGAACTGAGGATGGCACAGATGAGTGGCAAAGCGGAACAAAATCAGCCCTCTGCACAGTTTCAGTAATGGACGACATCCTGAAGGTCAAAGCTGCAGTAAAAGGTCTGAGGAAAGTAGCTACGGGAAGTAGAGTCACATGACATCGGTGGAGGCTTAACACCAACACAAAACCTTTGTGCGCTTTAGTTTTTTAAATAAAGCTACAGTAATGTCTGCTTCCTGTTTTGTGAAATCACTTGGTGTTTCTACAGAGAACAGCTGTACATTAAAACCTGATTCCGGTACCTTGCATGGCTTTGTACTGCATTGGAGTGATGTGTTCAAAGCCAGGTGGGGGGACATCCCAGTACTTCTTCACCTTCTTCTTCTTCTCACGGTGAGGAGAGCGACTGTTGGGGGGGGGAACAAACAAACAGATGAAACAAATCATGTCACCTTACATGTCATTCATTAAGTTGAACTGATCTTAATTCATATATTAAAATGTATACAGAGGAAATCACATTAGGGGGCTATACTAGCCCAGAAAGTCTAGTACTGACTTCCCAATGTCCTGCTGATCAACCAATAAAGTCCATCTTGGTCCACATTTACAAAAAAAATAATATTAAGTATGGACCAGTTTCACATTTTCAGTTGTATTGATTTTAACAAGACTGTTTCTAACAAAAACCAAACAAATCATTTATGTTATTAGCTCTGCTATAGGTGAAGCTATTTTCATGTTTTATTGACTTTCAGAGACAGAAAAGGGAATCTAAGCACCTAGGGTTGTGAAAAGAGTCAGTTTCCTTGGCTGGATGTGAACTTTTCAAGCGCTTCTGTTCAAATTTGGAGAGAACAGAGCGATCCTGATCACCCTTTGCCGCTGTTAATCTAAAGATAGGATAGTAAGCATGCTTATTTGGGTGAGATAACACACAGATGATAAGGCTTACCAAACAAACTTTCAGCCATGATTGTCTCTCAGAAGACAAACAAAGGTTGATTCCCTGTAAACTACTCTTGAGTACATTCATTTAGCTGGTAGCAGTTTCTGTACATTTTCTTCCTGGTATGTGTGTCAAAACTTAAACCGGCACCACAATTTGCTTATTTCTGCTCCAAGTACACAAAATCCCGTTGTCATGGCAGCAGAATCTCATCCCAGCCCACACTGACTAGACAAGACCGAACAGACAAGTAATTCAACTTCAATATGATGATTCTGGAAATGTGCACACGCTGCTTTATTACCTTCCAGCATTGTCCTGGGGGTAGTTGGATGGTGAGCTGAAAAGACATTGGAAGGGTTTCACATTTCTTTCCAAAATCAGCCAGGTTAACCAACATTTCAGAGCGCGCCGACACATTTTACAACATATATATCCACATCATCTCTGTGTGGCTGCTTGAGAGACGACAGAAGAACTAGATTCACGTGGCGGGGGCGTGCTGCAACAGAAGGGATTCCATCATATTGTTAAAGTGAAGGCACACAAGTCATTTCCAGAACTACCAATGGGCTAAATTTGGACATCCGGGTCAATGTGTTGGACTAGAATACGGGTCAGCGAGGAGGGACGTGCGCTCGCGTAGCGTCGCATGACAACGCAGCGGCACACATCAACACTAACCTGCGTCTGTGTCTGCGCTCCTTGCTGTCCCCACGCCGATCTCTGCTGCGTCTGTCTCGGTCTCTGCTCCTCCTCTTCCTCTCTCTGCTCCGGCTGCGGGAGGAGGAACGGCGGTGGTGGCGGTTCTCTTTGTCCCGCTCCGCTGCAACAGTTGGGACCATTAATAAAACACAACAAGCAAAACCACAGGTGGAAATGTAACGGCATGATCTGTGCCCTCAGCCGTTTACAAATAACATCCTTATTTTACTCCATCCATGCAGACACATTAAATGACCGAATCTAAGTGCATGTTTCCATAAAAATGAAGACAATAACAGGAGAACTGTGATGAATGAAAGATTCTTTTAAACCAACAGGCGATGGCATATTTTGTTGCACGAATGTAGCTTGCATTAAAATACTGGAGTACGAGAATTTGTACGAGAATTGGAGCAACAGCTGGCCAACACAAACGAATCCACATGGAAGGAAAATTAAATCTGGAGCTTATTTACAACGACACGTTTTGATGTTAAAATGCTGTTAAGCTGATCCCCATTTATAAAAAAAAGAAAAAAAAAACAAAACACGTGAAATTTGTGAAATCCCCAAAGCGTACTTAAAGCAAACGTGAAGTGAAAAGCCCCGCGTCTGAGCTCCCGTGGGGGGGTAGGGGGGGGGGGTGATCACAATGAGAGCTGGATGTCACGGCTCCGGCGGGGACTAAATTTAGGCTGTCATTCATTTGTCCAGGGGGGCAGGTGGAGGAGCTCCGGGCCCGGCCACGCGGCTCCCTCACCTCCACCACCGAGCTCACCGGGACAACAGGACCCCCCCCCCACAGCCCCCCACACCCCCCCGAGCAGACCTAACACGCAGAGCCCCGATTAGCACGAGCCCGCGGGCTACGGCCGCAGCCTGCGCCAGCAAATAGACGCAGCCCGGCTCACCCGAAGAGCCGCGAAACGCGCCCGGGCTGCCCCAGCTGCCCCCCCCCCCGCTCACCTTGCTTATTCTCCGACAGCTGCCTCTCGAACTCGTCGTAATCCGACATCTCTGTGCGCGGGGGGGGGCGCCGCTGCGCTCCGGGCGGCGGCGTTGTTCGGCGGGCGGGCGGCGGCTAGCTCCTGCAGGCGGACGACGGCCCGGGGAGCGGGGGCGGCTCGGGGCGGCGGGGCGGCTCGGGGCCGGGCCGGGCGGCTCTCGGGGGGGCGAGGGCGTGCTGCTGGGCGGGCCGCGGGGCGCTCCCGGGCCGGGGCGGGCGGATGGACGCGGGGGGGGGGCGGGCAGAAAACGTGTTCGGAGCTAACGCGGCTAGGCTGGCTAGCGCGGGGGGGCCGAGCGGGCCGCGGCCGGGCCGGGTCGACGAACGCCTCCCTCCCACACCGCCCTGCGGCTCGGGGAAGATCTCCGCCTCCGCGCGCCTCGACGGCTGGGGCAGAGGCGCCGGACGGGACGTGCGCGGCGCGTCGGGGGGGCCGAGAGGAGACAATGAGGACTTCGGGGCGCCCGCCGCTTCTGTCGCTCCGTCTCCCAGGGTTCCCTGACACCGGAAGTTGATGTTGCGGGCTTCCGGTTTGCTCGACGGCGGGGAGGAAATAAAAGCGGGGGTTTAAGGGTTTTTGTTTTTTGGGGTTTTTTTTTTTATTTTAATTTTTACAACAGTGGGTCAATGTGGCGTTGCTTTAGGGAGCAGAATAGCAGTGCTAAGTAACTGGGATTAAGCTAAAATACAATCTATAGGCTGATGGAAGTTTAACTTGGGTGTCCGCATCAATGCAAAACCCAGGATAAACTCATCGAAAAGGGACAAAACTGCATCAGTTACTTTGCTAAAGCTCCGCGTCATTTGCGATGACGTCGCACTTGTCTGTGGCATCATTTTTGACCACGTTGATCACAGTAATCTTGCTTTGAAGTCACGAGATCAAACCGAAATGGTCTACATAATAAACCCGAGGTCAACAGGATATTTGTCCAACCAAACTGTGCAGACTCAGCTTGTATCTGTTCCAAGATAATGAAAATGGGAAGCCGAAAAGAGAAGACTTCAAACCCAACTTTACAAGGTGTTAAGGTCACCTGAAATTATGAAATAAATAAAATAAGACTGGAAACAACGTCCCGAAATACGACTAACAATGTAAGCGGGGGGCAAATTGGGGGGAATAATGGACATACTGAAGTGCACTTGAGAAGTTTAAACGTTTATAAACGTTGTAAAGGTCGTGTGGCAAACAGCGCCATCTTCTGCCAGCACGGGGTACTGCACCACGTATCACCCACTGTTCTGGAGCCTTGCAGTCATGCACACACAAACTAGTGATGTCAAGAGGATTGTCAATTTTTATTTCAAATGTAAAAAAGTGTGAAAATCAATTACAGAGCACAGGAAAGGTAAAACAGTTCTTAAGTGTATATTTATTCCATTCCATCACAGAGCGTTCAGTAAATTAGGCGATGGCGCAGGAGCGATGGCTGCTTGATGTAAATTAAACGTATTCTCTGCTCTGTCCCTCCTCACCCGGCGCTCTCATCTTCCTTCTCCAGGTCTCCAGAAATCCTCCTCGGCCTGCCCTTCAGCCACGGAATGGACCCGTGGTCGCTCGGCTGCCTCCTGGCCTACCTTTACCTCCGGGAGCGCCTCTTCGAGGCCAGGTTCCCCTGTGAGACGGTGGGTCAGATATTTCAGAGACACGTGCAGAACCAGGCAGCACGAAGGTTCCTGACAGCCGTGCGTCTTCTTTTTGTACAGATGAGGCAGATCGTTCAGCTCCTCGGTCAGCCGGAGGACCGTCTCCTCTCGGCTGGAACGTACACCAGGGAGTACTTTGTGGAGGTGGAAGCTTCTGAAGGCCCGTCATGGAGGCTGAGGGTGGGTGCATCTTCCGACTTCAAGTCTGAAATTTTAATTTAGGCAGCACCTCAAAGAGCCACGTGACGGGGGTTCTTCAGTAAACCAGCATAAACGTGACTGTTTCTGTCCCTTCAGACACCGAAGTAGAGGCTGAGAATATCCGAGATTCTCAATTCAAGTCTCTGGGCGAGCTGGATGATGTGAGTGCTTCTTCTTTTAGTGAGTTAAAACCAGCTTTTATCCCTGTTTCTGTCTCTGAAAACGACCTCTTTCCAAATCCAGGTGTACAAATTCACATCCTCGGCCGAACACGAGGATCGGCTTCAGTTTGTCGACCTGCTGAAGTCCCTACTGAATTTAGACGGGACCGAGCGGATCTCTGCCTTCCAGGCCAGAAAGCATCCCTTGGTCTCGATGTCACACCTGTCAAATGACCAGTGAGTATCAGAGTAACACTCAGAGTCGATGTTTAGTGGCTGGAATGCTGAACGTCTGTTAACGTGCTGCAGCCTTGAGGACTCAGCAGGAAAGAAGAGCTGCTGCGACGAGGTGGAGTCAGAAGACAAGGACCAGAGTGACGAAGGGCGGACAGGGGACCAGCAGTTCTGGGAGGAGCTGGAAGACGAGGGCTGGGAAGAGGCCGAGCCCAGCGGCTGGGACCAGCCAAGACAAACTGGAACCCAGTGAGGGAGACTGGGACCAGCCCCTCCAAGACCCACTGGAGTCCAGTGATGGAGTCTGGGACCAGTCCCTCCATGATCAAAAGGAGCCCAGCACTTTTTTCACAATGTTTTAAACTGATTTTGTTCAACTTTTTCCTTCATTTGTTTCTTTAATTTAAAAAAAAAAAAAACTAAACATCTTGTGATTGTTACTTTTCGCTAAGTTTAAAATGTCCACATCAGAACCATTGGTGGGTTACTGTCTGGTCTTGTGCTGCTGGATGATTCCTCTCTTCCAGCTGAGTCTCAGGATCTCACCAGCGTCATCGAGCAGAATGCTGAACACGATGTGAAACCTTCATTTCCTGTTACTCCACTGAGGCCTCCTACTGTAGCAACATCACACAACCACCAAAACAAACATCTGAAACGTGTTAATAATACACACAACGATTTACAATAATAATAATAATACTGAGTCTCACTAGACGTGAGCTCTTCACCGATTCAGCAGCCGAGCTCTTCTGCCTAATTCCTCGGAAAAGACGCCCAAACAGTCACAAATCATTTCCGTCAAAAGCAACAGAGAGCGGAAAACCGATAAATGGACACATTTTACATTTAGCCAAAAATGAGCTTCCCCTCTTTGAAATACGAGAAGTCTCCCCTGACTCAGTGTGCAAACATCAGGTGCATTTAATGATGCTGTTTTCCTCAGTACCACAATATTTACAAAAATCAACACTACAAATACTAATGCCACAGGCAAGCCTAGATTACAGGATTGTGCCGTTACACGAGCACTGATGTTACTGCAGATGTGCCATTTACAAATAATTAATATTTCTAAAATTAAAAATGGTGCGACCTTTGGTGAAATGACAGAATCCTTAGGATCTCTTCCTGTGTCAGACCCACCCAACAGTTTAAACAGCAGAGATGGAAAAAACCCAAAAGAACTCAAGTTATTGCACAATAAAAGAAGTCACTGGGAACTGCTGCGTGCCACATGTGGAGATTATAAAAACCCATTAAGGCAGGTGGAAAGTGTTAAAATAAAAAAGGATATACAAAAAAACGATCACAAAAACAGCTATTTCTTATCATATGTTCACGTAAGAGCGAAAGATTACAGGGTACCATCAAAATAAAAGTGACATTTTGACAATTCCAGACCGCTCCTGAACAACTGCCACCATGTTTTCTGCTTTTGTTGCTATTTTGGGATAAAAAAAACAACTAAAAATCAGGTTTCAACATGACTGGAAAGATTCTGCGGGTGAAATGTTTCTCTGGAAAATCTGTGGAAAAGAGCCAGATCCAGAAGACAGACCTGGTCCTGGTCCTGGTCCTGGTCCAGAGGGGGGTCGACCTGAAGCAGCAGAACGTGTCTGTCCATCATCTTGTCCTCACTTCACAACCAACCGGGGTTGTTGTCGAGAGACGGACCGCCCCCCGCACCCCCCCCACCTCAGTGTCTGAACCTGTAGGAGATGGGCAGCAGCAGGTTGTTCTTCTTCAGGGCCTGCACCCTGCTCAGCGTCTCCTCGTCCAGGGCCGTGTAGCACCGCCTTGCGTAATCCAGCAGCTTCTCCTTGGACGGGTCAAACTCCCCGACCTCTGCCACCTTCTCCGGGGCGACCAGCAGCAGCTCGGCGATGGGCGTCGTGGAGGCCACCGTGTTGCGGTCCACCCCGTGGATCTGAAACGCCTTCGACATGTTTTTCAGCCGCTGGTAGGTGAGCAGGATCTTCTTGTAGCGCAGCAGCACTCCAGCAGCGTCCTTGACTGTCGGGACATTAAAGTTTTCAGTCACAGCATCGAATCTTTTCACCGTACGTGTTTTCCTTTGAACTTTCAAACATTCCCACCCCTCTGCCTCTCCCTGGGGGCTCGGTAGAGCCGCCGCCTCTTCATTTGTGGCCTGTTGCTGTTAATGGTGACGTCAGACAAAACATCCTCCCCTGATATCAACTCCTCCTCCTCGAGGTAGGCGTCCTGCTCCAGGTATTCGCCCGACTCCCCCACGAGCGTTAGTGGTTCTGCTGAAAGGAGTGAAGAACAAACGGGAGTTGCAGGTTTCCCTCCATCCGCCCTCAAACAAATAGACAAAAGAGCCGTGGGCGATGTGTTACCAGGACCCCCGCTGCCATGCCCGCTCATCTCACTGATGGATGACCTCGGCGTGCTGTTGTTGCCGCCGCCGCTGCCGCCGCCACTGCTGCCGCTCGCCGCGGCGCTGGCGGCCCCGTGGCTGTGGCCTTGCAAGAGGTTCTGAGATTGCGCAGAGTTGAACAAAGCGTTAATAGAAACAAACTGGCTGGTTAATTGACTGGGCACGTGGTTTTTGGAGGGCGCCATGGTCGGGGGGCCGGGCCGCCGCTGGAGAAATGAGCGAGACGCAAAATGTTGCGAGTTCGACTTCTGCTGCTCTGTGAAGAGACAAAAAGGCCTCTATTAGGGAAGGTGCTAGTTACTAGGACTGGGCAATTCATTATAATTCAGTTTGATTTCCGACATTGACCTCCATGATTATGAAAGATCAAGATCAACGAATCAACATAAAACCAGTATTGTGTCATCTGAATAATGTGACCAACATGAATCAAATGATTTTTAACCTTATAACAGAGCAGCTGTACTATTTACTCTATAATCATAAGAGGAGACATGCGGGCTACAGTTAAAATGATTAGTCAGACTGCTGTTAAACTTTGAAATAAAGAAAATGGTTTTCACCAGCAGGACGCTCATCCTCCCTTCTTGCCCTCCAGGTGAACCGTCTAGGTTCATAACCTGCAAAGGGAAATACCAAAAGAGGTTCTTTTGCAACTTTCCATTTTAAAGAAATGAAAATCTGCAAAATCCCTGCTCTCTGCCCCCCCCCCCTCACCGTTACTGTACTGGCTCTGACTCTGCTCCTGCCCGTGGCTCTTGGTGGAGAAAATGAAACGGTCCAGCTGGCAGCGCAGGAAGTCCCTCTCCTCCTCCAAGTCCTCAATTCTCTTTTGCAGCCACGAGTTTTTCTCCAGAGAGATCTGCAGCTGGGTCCGCAGGTTGGTGATCACCATGTACGAGTTGTTGATGGGCGAAGCACCAGCAGATGAGGGGGCCTCTTCACGGGACGAGGTCATGTGGGAGACAATATGTTTGCATATGAAGAAAATCTATGTGAAAACACTTTTTTTATATGGTACACTAAAGGAATTAAGGAATTAGCTTATACTAAGGCTATTATACAAGATCACTTCACCTCATCAGCTGAGCGCAGAGTCTAAATGACCTAATTCTATCTTCAAAAATACTTTTATTTTCTTTTTTAATTTCTATAATCTATCAAGGACTGCTGCATCAGGGATTTTTTTAAAGCACCACACATCCTTTTAAAACACCACAAATACAGAAAATAAAAGAAACCCTGCGTGGATCACGACTTTCTGAACGTTAACAGCGTGACTGACCGTCAAAATTCTGATCATTCGGGGTGAAAAAGCCCTGCTGGTCAAAACTGTTCTCTTCGTAAGGGATGGCAATCTCGTAGGTCTCCTCGTTCTTCAGACCTAGCGGAGAGAGAGAGAGAGAGAGGAGAGAGCGAGAGCTGAGTTGAGCGGGATGAGGCAGGCCCCCAGATGTGTGAGCAGCCTACCCTGCAGCTGGATGGAGCCCGCCTGGCTCTTGGATGCTGAGGCGGCGTCGCCCCTGCCCCCGTCCTCCATCTCACTCGCCGAGCAACTTAAAGACAGTTCAAAAGATACTTTTGAGTTTTAAACCCCCAAACGCACACGTTAAACAACGCCAAAGATGCCCTCTTTATAAAAAAAAAAAAAAAAAAAAAAAAAAAAGAGCCCACCTTGCGTAAACGCGCATGTTTACTCAAAGACAGACATCATTTTATACAACATCTCCGGGCTTCAGCGAACGCTCTCCCCCCCGTGTGTCATTTATTAAACCCACCGGACCGAGCGTGTCCGCCAGTGTTTTGAGTTTGCAGCGGCTCCATCCCCAGTTAGCCTCCCCCAGCGTTAGCCGAACATTAAATTCTCACTTTTTGTGCCTGTTCACTGCGCTTGTTGGGGCTTTTGGGGGGTTTTTTTTTCGCTGCGGGCGCGTTGCCACGTTTGCCCCCGCCGACTAGTCGCGAGTATGAACCGGTTACGTACCAGCCTGCGCCTGTAATAAGCGGTCCGCGGACATGTAATAGGAGCTTATTACTCCGTCATAGCGCCATTCTCCGACCCCGCCGCTAGCTAACAAGCTAACAATAACAATTACGGCTCTTATTTTTTTAACCCCCACAACGACAACGGGGATGACGTCACTTCCGGCCCGACCGGAACAATAGGACACTTAGGGTTTAATAAAGGTGCTGCAGGTGATTGGGTAGTGGAGGAAGGGGGGGCACAGTTGTGAGTTCATGACCTTTTATTTAATGCACATAAAAAAAATTATATACATATGTATCCATCTTCTACTGCTTAGTCCCCCACAGAGGGTTGCAGGGGGGCTAGAACCTCTCCCAGCTGACACTGGGTGAAAGCAGGGTGCACCCTGGACTGGTCCCAGTCAGTCACAGGGCTGACACACACACACAGACAAACAACCATTCACACTCACACTCACACCTATGTACAATTTCTACAGTTAACCTGTTCCCCGGTTCTCTGGACTGTGGGAGGAAGCCGGAGTACCCGGAGAGAACCCACGCAGGAACAGGGAGAACATGCAGACTCCACACAGGAAGTCCCCAGCCGGGATTCAAACCTCATGCCTTCTTGCTGTGAGACAACAGTGCTAACCACCACACCATGGTGCTGGCCCTTTTTCAATACACATAAAAATAATTAATAAATTAGTAGTTTTAAATGACATTAAAAAAAAAATGTAGAGCATTTTTTTGGCTTGAAATACTAAATAGTGTGGAAGTCTTCCAAAAGCTGGACTGTCCTTTTCCTGCCGGCTTTGTGGCGGTGAGGCTGCAGGACAGGCGGAACAGGTGGAACAGGTGTGCAGCAGTTCAGGTGTCACGTTTCAGTCTCGCAAGGTGACTCGATGAGGAGAATCTAAACTTCAACTCTAGTCCGCCTGGCCGCTTTTAAGCTCTCCATACCCAAGGAAACGTGCATGAAATGGTAAGTCTCCCTCTTTTGCTCTTATTTCCAGTCTTGTGGGTTTTTCCTTTTATGGGCTCTGTACATGTAGAAAGGTACTGTATCCTACAAGTGTGCTGCTTTTGTCCTGGGGGGAAACAGCAGACACGTTTATTGTTAAATCACCTAAGGGACTGTTTTAAAACCCACTGGTTCTCACTGATCACTTTCTGACGTGATCCCTTGTCCAGCCATGGCGACTAAATACGACGGCCTGTCCCACTGTAAGCTAGCCCTGGTGTTCGCGGTGCTGATGGACCTGCTGGGCATCATATCCCTGCTGCTGGGAGTCTTTGCCCCCCTGGAGATCCAAGGCCGGGACTTTGGAGACCTGCTGGTGTACACGGGAGCCCTTCTGGTGCTGCTGTCCTTGGCAGGTTGGGTCATGTGGTACAGCGGTAACATCGAGGGTCTGACCTCCAGGAAGGAGTTAGGGGGGGCGGTGGGCAACGCTGTGGACCGACTCGCCCGCTCCCTGAGCCGCAGGATACGCATCCCCCGGACTCACAGCAGCCCGACATAGAAGGCAGATCTGACAGACGACATAACTGACTGTGAAGATCCAGAGGCTGAGGAGGAGGAGGAGGAGTGTTGGCCCAGAAACAGTAATTCTGATGTGAGCTTTTTCAGAAGGCATTGTTTTCTTAAGGATGTTAAGACAGAAAATGCTGGCAACGTATTACACTGAAGTATGTGTTTTATTAAGTTCCAGAGATACCATTTGGTTACAAGTTGAAGACATATTTAACAGTAATCTCGATGGCACAATGTTTAATCAAAACTCATATTTCAAAGGAAAAATACTGACATGCAATGACTTTGCAAATACCCCTACAGCACAGAACACTTGACTTGATCTCCCTGCCTATTTCACAAAAGAGCGATTAAAAAAATAAATGATTGAGAAAATAAATAATTTCTTTGGGGAAGCGGTGAAGGTGTTAGTTTATTACTCACTGTCAAATGTGCAGCTGTCTGTAATGTCAGTGTTTCAGATGACCGGTAAAAAAAAAGAAAAGAGAAGGTAAACTGGAAACATCAAAATTTAACAGCACCAGCAGGTAACGAGTGATTGTTTTTTAAGGCTGAGACAAAGGCTCCAGTTCAATTAACGTGTACAGTCCCAAGAGCATTATTAACTTAAACTGTAGATTCAAAAGTCTGTCTGGCAGAAAGACCCGTAACCACTTTGGTAGAAAACGAGAAAAATAAGATGTGAGGCATGTAACACAAGACGAATCAGCTTCTCTCAATTTGACACCTGAAGGACATAAAAATCAACAGATATACAATAAGGTACTTTCCTTTAACAGCGTTATCCAGTCAGAAGAGATTCACACAATGACTGAGGTAAACTTTTCCTTTGGTTCCCCGAAGTCGTCCCAGGATGCGTACGCCTCGGCTCCATCCTTACCTCATCCAGAGGGTTCAGAGGGCACAGCTGGGCACCGAGGGGGAGGGGTTCTGCCAGACGATCATGTGACTTCGCTCAAAGCGCTGAGGTGTAGTCTGGGACGCGTCGGGCTGTCCGTCATTGGCGTCGTCGCCTGAAAACATCGGAAGAGTTGGTGTTTACCCAAACCGAGTCGAGGGAACACGCCCGCCTTTGCCTCCCCTCAAAGCCCACCGATCCGGAAGTTGATGTAGCCCTCTCCTCCGCTGAGAATGAGCTGAGCTGGGGTGAGAGCGCTGCTGCCAGGAGAGGCGATCAAACAACCAGGAGCTGAGATGATGAACCTGACGGCTTGTCGGTGTCCATGGTAACACAGCTGGGCAGATGCAGTGGAGCAGTATGGGATAGAAACCTCCTCGGAGGCTAGAGTGAATCAAGATCATCAATACTGTGAACCCTGGGGGAGGGCACGCTGTGAAACCACCGTGTGATCTATCTGAGACGTACTTATGGACAGTGGGATGGAGAACAGGGCGCCCCCTCCGGTCCCCACCCACAGACGGCCAGAGATGACAGCGAGAGACGAGATCTGGAGAGGCGATAGCTGGAGGAAGCTCAGGCCTACAGAGACACAGAGCCTTTCTTTAAAAAAACGGGCCCAAACAGATTTTTAGTTTGGAAAATAAGGTTTATGTTCTCAGCACCTAATGCTTTGGTGACCATCGCGGTGAAGTCAACCTCCTGCAGCAGCTTGCCCGTGGACCAGTCCAGCAGCCTGAGGACCGGGTCAAGTCGGCAGGAGGCCCAAACGCCGCTTCCAGCGGCGCACAGGAAACGGACCTGCTGCTCGCCGCGCTCTGAGACGGCGAATGTTTGCTGCGGGGTCAGGAAAATGGTCACGGTGGGTATGTGGCGAGCGCTCCCGGCGTTCTGGAGGGATTTGCACTTTTGTCTGTTTTACCTCAGTCGTCTTGCTGTCCAGGTCCACCACGTGCACTTTGTTCCAGTAGCCCACCCACAGGCGGCTGCCTTTGGCGAGGCAGCAGCGGATCGGCTGCACGGTGTACGTTCCAAGAGGTGTCACGTAGTGAGACCGTAGGTTCCAGCCAGCTGGCAGTCACACAAGCACATTATTAAAATATGATTTGAAAGCTTCTAGACCCACTTTGGTCTAATTCTGTTATGCTGCGACCTTGTGACAAAGAAAAAAATGAAATTTTGTATTCTCTCATCAGTCCACACTCTGTGCTCCACAGGGGCGAAGTTAGAAGGTTGGATACGTAATAATAAGAAATAACACAGAAATATTGAATTTGTTAACAGTATTCAGGCCCTTTATGTAGCTGAAGCAGCTTTGGAAGTGTTAACAGCCTCCAGGAGTCATGGGTCCTGCCACAAGCCCCCCCCACATCTGGATGTGAGGATGTTCTGGCAGATCTGGAGGTGGGGTCCATCAGTGGACACACATTTCCAGGTCTTTCACTCCTGGGTTGGTCACTCGTGGCCGTGGTTTAGGTCATTTGTCGTTCCTGGAAGGTGTCTCCTTCAGACTGGGCTGAGGAGCTGAGCTCTCTAGATCATGAGGTCATCAAGTAGATCTCCACACTCAGCTTTCCTTCAACCAGACTCGCTCTCTCTCCTAGCCATTAAAAACACCTCCACACCCGGGCAGGAGAGGCCTCATTTCCTCCACACATAATGCTTAGAATTAAGACCAGAAGGTTCAATCATGGTGTGACCAGACCACAGATTGAGAGTTCTGGAGGCACTTTAGACATCTACGATGATAAAGAGAGCTAATGTTTTAAGTGTCATAGCAAAGGCCCTGAACACTGATGACAAAAGAATATTTTAGATTTTCCTTTTTACCCATTTGCAAACCCTGAAAATTCCGTTCCGACTTTTTAACATAAGGCTGCAGCATAACAAAATGTTAAAAAAAAAAGCTGCCTAGCTCGTGTTCGTCTGAGCTAACCATCACCTGAACTGTGTCTGAAAAATGCCAGTGTCCCATCAGCTAAACCAGCGACGACTTGACCCTGAGAGTACCTGCAGGAAGGAGACGACGAGATCAGTCGGAAACACGAGCTTCACATCGAGACGGACACGAACGAGGAAACAACTCACGTGAGTGAGTAAATGCCCTCGGAGAGGGAAACCGACTGCAGGCAGGTTTTTTTGCCCGCTGAGGCTGAGTGCACAAGTATACTGGGAGCCAGAGACAGTTGGAGGACAAAAAGACAATGAGGGGATTTATCAGAGAGCAGGTCTGACACTATTGCTGATTAAGTTCAAATGTTTATCTAGGCACTACCTTCCTTCCTGAGTTCCAATCCACACAGTTCCTGCAGTGTCACCTGATGTGAAACGGTACAAAAAAGAAAAGAAAACAAACACTCAAAGGAAACGCCGTGTTCCAGATGTTTCTCCGGAGCAAAGAGTGTGGGAAAACTCGAGATTATGGTGGCACTGACCTACGGGCGGCACGGCGCAGATGCAGAGAGCTGGAGCTGTGGGGGGGAGGCTGAACTGGTCCAGGACTGTGTTGGAGCGTGCCGGATCGATCACTGTGATGTTGCTGTTGCAGGCGGGGCCGGAGACCACCCACACAGAGCACTGACAGAAGGACAGACGTGGGGGGGGCGGACAGACATGAGAGGACAAACTCCGAAGGGATCGGAGACGACAGCACGTGGGGACTAGATAAGAACCCAATGAACGGGAATGATAAGGGACTCACCGTGCTCTCTCCCGAGATCTCAGACGGGACCGCAACAGCACAGTTCAGCTACAGATAAAACCACACAAAAAAAAAAAAACATGTCTGGATGCTCCGGAACTCTGGTCTGAAGACCGAGAGCGCGGCGTGTCTGGAGCGCCTCACCTTCTCTGTGGAGTCTCTTTGATCCAGCAGCCGGAGCTGCATGAGAACAGGCACATCTTTAGGCTCCGGAACAGCTTCCGAGGGCTCCTGTAAGGACGGAGCGCGGTCAGGAGAGTTGAGCCAAACAGATAAGGCTCAACCATCCAGGGTACAAAGGCAGATAACTGCAGCGCTGTAAATCAGTTACACTCTTCACCCTCTGCCTTTGTGCAGACGTGTGTGCGTGTGTGTGTGCGTGCATGGGTGCGCCCCTACTTCGTTGGACTTGGCCAGCGGTGTGCTCCAGCCGTGGATCTGCCGCTTTCCGAGGGATCCCCAAATGTGCGAGCGGATTTCGCGGTAGAGCTCTCTCCTCCTGAGGCGAGGGGAGTTCCCGGCGGGAGCAGAAGACCTGGAGAGAGAGAGAGAGAAAGGGAGAGAGAAAAGGAGGGAGAGAGAGAGAAAGGGAGAGAGAAAAGGAGGGAGAGAGAGAGAGAAAGAGGGAGAGAGATGGACCCCAGCTCCACTCAGAGTCTCAGGATTATTTTGCCGCACGTGTGGTCGGAGGCAGCGACTTACTCGGCCTGGGTTTGAGCGACAGCTGGCACGTGTGGCGGGCCTAAAGACGACAGATTAAAGGAGGCAACGGGCGGTGAGGAAAATGGAGCGGGAGGTGGAATGAGGGGCTCCTTGCTCAGACCAAGGAAGCGGTTGAACCTTCAAAAATACATTATAATAGAACACAAAACATACATAATGGAAACAGATCAGATGAGAAATACATACTGCTTAGTGTCATTATTATTTTCAGTTTTAATACTTTCACTCGCTCAAAACATGGTAGTGTTACCTAGTACTTTTTTGTTTTTCCATAAATAAAAACAGAAATAGTACGGTCAGCACACAGAAGTACAGACATGTAGTCCTGGCTACTTTTGTTATTCCGAGGAGCGAATATTCAGTTTTCTGCAGAAGTCAGATTGATGAAGTGAGAGTGGGACCCAATAATGCACAAAGGGTTTAAATTTATGATGCAACTGAATTTTAAGACTTACTTCTTCCAGACACTTAATCTTTTGTCCTCAGTTAGTCTCTCTTCCTTCGTCGCTCTATAAAACAATGATCCGGTGACTGGGGCTTGAGGTTCCTCCTGTTCAACACCAATGGTCACTGAGTAGCTACCTGAGCATCTCGCTGTGTCTCAAGGCCTCCTGCAGCTCAAACAGCCGCTGCTTGTACTGGTTCTTCTCCATGACCACACGAGCCATCTCAGAACGGGAGAAGAAACCCGCGGAGGTGGCCACCGAGCCCTGAGTTGAGACATGCATCCAAATTCAACGAAAGCCACAAGGACCCCCCCCAAGAGGGTAAAATCTGTGTTCTCACATCAGGGTCCTCAGGTCGGTAAGATTCCAGTTCTGTCTCAAGTCTGCAAAGACATCACGTATAAACGCTTTTATCAGAACCAGCGGGAGTCAAAGTCACGGAATTAACAGAAACATTCACATTCCAGACCTCTTGGTTTCTTCATCCTTCTCCTTAATCCGCCCTTCCAATCGTGAAAGGGTTTCCTGAAGAGAGGACACCTCTAGTTGGAGGCTAAAACGGTCGTCTGTCAGCTCCACCACCCGCCAAATCAGGGCCTTACGAGCAGTGTCAACTAACTCACTAACCCCCGCCAAAAAAAGAGAAAGAACAGAAGATTAGCTCATTTCATATTATAAAACCACCGACCTCTTAAAGAGACAGTTTGACAGTTATAAATAAATATGTTTTAAATAGGAAAGCCCACTGCAGATAAAATAACCAAAAACTGACTCACAAGGTGGTTTTTAGTTCCTCGTGCTGGGCGAGGAGGTGCTCAAACTGGTCTGTGCTGTCTACAGAGAGGAAAGTAGAGAAATGAACACGGGCAGACAGAATCTGGACGGCTCTCGCGCTTATTCTGCTGTTTCACGTATCTGAGGAAGTGGAGCAAGGCTCGCCACAGGAGCCTGTCACACTGATAAAGTACATTCCACGAGTCTGTTGTTTCTTGTGTTGGCGCAGCAACGGTACCTCTGACGCTGGCCCCCTGGTCGACGCTCTCCACGTAGTCGTGGCTCAGCTCCGACAGCTCCGAGAACACGGAGTCAGTGTTGCGCTGCTCCAGCTCCAGCTCCAGCTCCAGCTCACGGTCTTCCTCATCCTCCTTATCTTCTCGCCCCTCTCTTTCCTGCTCTTCTTCTCTTCCCGTGCGTTTCTCCTCGGGCTGCTGCTTATCCACGTTCCCCAGCTCCTCCTTCAGGCTGGGATCCGGCTCCTTGGAGCTCACTCTGGTTACTGGTGTGCTGATGGGGAAAAAAGCAGGTGAGTATGTGATGTTCTGAGGGAATCAAAGTGTTCCAGAGATAATTCTGAGCTCAAATATACACCAGTTTCTTGGCTTTTTTTTTTTTTTTTACCTTGAACCCATATAGCTTTCAAATATCCGAAGCTCAGGGGTAGAACTTATAATTTCCTGAAGAAAGTGATTAGAGTTGGGCTCCACAAGGTCCTTTGTCGTCGCCCCGTTGGCTGACTGGTTGCCAAATCCAGGTGGGAGAGAATTTGAATGAGGTCTTTTAAACATCTGTGAAGAAAATGTACAAAGTATTAAACTCTGTGGCTGAGCAGCAGCCTTATCCATCATAAATTCAGAAAGCGAGACTTTACATGTGGACTGGATTCAAGTAATACTTGGTTGGATGGAAATTCATCATGCTTGGGCCTTATGGGTGTCCTAGACACAACGTGTGGACAAAAATGAGAATCAGTATCTTTACCTCTGCTTTTCTTCACTTAACACAAATGTGGTGTTTTATTACAGCTTATTTAAATTACAATTTAACTTCTGTTTAAAACACAACTTAAATATAGTTAGACCAACTCAGGGCAAATAAGAGTATTGAAATGAACCCACCTCAAAGATGAATCTCTTTCAGAGTCCTTTTTCTTTTCCAAAAGTTCCCGGTATGTGTGCGACAGCTAAAAGAGAGGACCGATCAGAATTCTAATCAGCGATAACCAGTTGTGTGGTTTACGTTGGAGCCAGCGTCTGACCTTATTGTGGATGTTCCTCAGGGAGCTCAGCTCCCGACTCAGACTCGCCCGCTGCTCCTCCGAGGCCACCACTGCAAGAAAAACAGGGCGTGCAGCTGCAGATTCAGTGAACTAAATCATCATTTCGTGGCTATTAAGCTATCGGGCTTGACATCCTCACGCTGATCAGCCTGCGCTCGCGCTTTCTTCTCCAGCTCCTTCTCCCTCTGCTGTCTCTCCTTCTCCCTCCCCTTCATTGCTCTCCTCTCTTGCTCAATTTGATCATCCAGCTCCAGATATTTCTACAATAAAAACGACAAAACGCTATCGTGCACAGTCGACGAGCTCCCAGTCCGATTTTCTTTGTTCAAGACAGCAGATCTAAAAGATCATCTAAAAGTCCCACCTCCTGACATTCCTTCCTCAGAGTCCTCTCTGCCTGGTACCTCTCCAATAGATGTTCTCGCTCAGCTCGTTCTCGCTCCACCTCCAACTCCTTGTCCCTCAGCTGGGTTTTGCAGCTGGCCAGCCCCTCCAGGACCCAGACAAATATGGGGACCACCGACTCCACGGCGCCCTCGCCGTGAGTCTGGATGACAGCCTGTCAGCGGGCCAAGCAGCGGCATGAGAGCGACGCTCTAGGATGCAGAAATAACGTCAGGAGCTGCTTACCTGTAACTCCGTGTACAGTTTCCCCGCCTCTTCACTCACGATGTTCGGGTCCATCTCCACCTCTCCCGACCCCGACAGAATTTTCTCACTGTACTCCATCGTCCAATTACTTTAGCCACTATATGAGACAGTTAAAGTCCTCCCTCTTCATCGGAGCGTGTGGAGTTTTACTAATCCAATTTTGACACGTTCACTAACTAATACAACTAGTTCATCTAGTTTCCTGACTGTTCTGCCAACACCAGCACCACCCACAGTCCACAGCTTACAGTTCCTGTCGGTCTGAGCATTTTAAACTGTTAGGCTGTCCTCAGCTGGCCACTTGTGTGGGATGTCATTTATTTGATGGCGCAAAGCCCCTGGGTCCATCCTGCAAAAAGAGAGAGGAATGAAAACATGTCAAATCGTCAGGATAGGTTTTTTCCTGCCACTGTCAATTTAAGAAATGTGGAAAATTGCTTTTCTGCCACGGTGTGCAAACACTAAATCAACCCCCCTAGAATTGCTTAAGGTGGTATCTGTACAGCCTGAGAACAATTCCTTGAATTTCTTTCACTCAACAGTTCAAGAAAAACACAGCAATTATCACATTTGTGTGACGCCAAAGAATGTCCCTCTGTTCTGGTGCTTATGTAAATAAAAAGCAGATTGAATTAAATCCATAAATCCAGCAGTTAAAGTCTTAACTCCCAGCAAACTGACACATAACACTTTTAATGCTGATCCTCCGGAGCTGCAAACCCGCATGTAACTTGGGCTGTTTGACTTGAATGTCGGCACCGTAAATATATACCTTTAAAGTGCAGACATTTTGTACAAAAAAAAAAAAAAAAAAAAAAAAAAAAAAAGGAGCAAATCTTGTTGAACATGATGCACTGGTTGAACAAATGGGCCTGCAGACCCAAAACAATAACAGGTAATCGGTTCAAAGTACGAACACAGTCGCTCAACAAACTTATGTGCATCTATTACTGGACCAATTGGTCTAATTTTGCATAGATAAAAAATAAACCTTGAGCAGCGTCACGCTTGGCCGACATACCGTATAAATTAGTAACGTGAGTGACAGTGGACACCTTGTGTTCTCTGACAAGTTCACAAAGTTTACAACCAGAACTCACCGAAACCGGGCCGGGTCTGTCAAACCACCGCGGTTAAACACACCGAGGTACACATTCCGTCATTTTCGCTCCGGCCTGAATGCTCCAAATTCCTCTCTTTCCCCCCCTTCGGAGGAGAAATATCATTTACACAGAAACGACTTTAAAGAAGGAGGCGGGGCCAGAACGTGACGACTCCAGCCGTCGTCCGACGCCTGACCAATCGGACTGCGGCAGTCGCCCCGGATGACCAATAGGAGAGGAGAGGGCGGGGCTTAGGAGTTTTGTTTTCACTCCAGAGGGGAAAAAAAGTTTCCTGAAACTTGAGTGACGCCACGTGATCAGTGAGCTGTCAGGTGACCCACTATAAACCCCCCGAATACCACGATTAGGCGTCTTTTAAGGGCTTCAGGGCTGTCACAACTTTAGTATTAGTGGTCCCCAAACTAGAGGACCACCCCCCCCCCGAAACGACCGAATAAAGGGGGCTGGGTCGCATCTGGGCCGATGCGGGCTTTTTGGCTCTCAGATTAGGAATATTAACGCAATATGGTGAATGGAAGAGTGATTTATGAACCCCATGAGGGATTTTATTAGAAAATGCGTGTATATTTATATTGTATAAAGATAATTATTGGCTAGAAAGAACGAGAGGTCTCGTAACCGGGTGATGTTCGGTGTTTCCACCAGCAGGGGGCGGTGTTACCGCGTACCCGCATCTATCCTACGGTCTTCAGCTCGCTCACCTAAAACTAATAGTTTGCGTTTATTTGGGTTGGATTAGACACAGTGCATTTATATTGGAATACATTTGTAGATTTTTCATTTTATCATACACGTTTCTGGAGTACAGTGCTGACATACACACACACACATGCAGAAAGGAATGTCAAGAGGCGAGGAATGACACACATTAGATCGGCGTGTTAGATTAAGTGTGGTAAAAGCATACAGAGCACATTTTAGTATAATAAAAATCTTTGGATTATGATTTATTTCTCCAGAAAATAAATTGTAGTTTTGTTATAAAAAGAAGCCCAGCGGGCTTGTTCCTGTCCTCCAACGTTCACACAGTGACCTTCTTGATGACCCTCTTGGTTTCCACCAGAATCTCTTTTCCGTCTTCTCTCTCGGCTTGCCTTATCGTTCTCTTGGTCCTCGTCAGGAGGTGAAATGCCACCACGCCTGCCACCATCACGAGGCTGAGGGCCAGAATCACGAGCCCCAGGCCCAGCAAGTGAGACGTCCCCCCTCCCGAATGGTTCAGCTGGTCCCACAGTCCCACGGCGATGCAGCTGAAGCCGATGAAGGTCCCCCAAAACCCAAAGATCAGGATGCAGGATCCGCAGGACAGCTCGATGCCCCCTGTCACCATGGTGACGCCCGCCACCGAGACGACCCCCTGGGGTAGGATCACCGCCTCTGACCTGGGGTCATACGTGACGGACAGGGCAGCGTCTTCTAGAGCGGAGGGGTTGAGCTGCTCCATCCTGGATGAGTCCGGCTTCTCCTTTCACAGACCGCCAGCTTCTTTTTCACTCTGGAAACAGAAATATTGATGTTATTCACAGCGTGTTGACTTGAGTTGTATCTTTAAACATAATGTGATCAAATATAACCTTATTTTGATTGGACACACTCAAATTTGATCATTTAATGACACCGGATTACAAACTCTATTCACTTAAATGTCTTCTGTATAATGGAGGAAATAGAGTTAAAAATAAATAAGCACGTTATTTCCAAATTTAAACAGCTTCGGCTTCGGGCATTGTGCTAAAAAACTATAAAAACATGTCTATGATTCCGACTGTTAACTTTGATGGTTCTTCAAGCTCTAACTTTAAGAGGCTGATTGTAAAAACGTGTAAGGAAGAGTGTGTCTTACCTCGGTTAAGAATCCAGGGCACACAGGTGAGGCTGAACGCAGAGGTTTAGTAACTCCACGAGCATTATTTGTCCCTTTTATCCAAGTGTTTCAGTGTATCTAGTGAAAGCGCTCCCTGAGCGGTGGGTGTAGAAGTGTCGGCCGCCGCAACACCGCCGCCGTTACTTATGATCTCTGCTGGCGCAATTGTAAAGGGCCAGGCCATCGCCTGTTTGTCCCCCACTTCCCATGTGTTGAGTAGGAAACGCTTGTCTGTCATTAGGCCTCATTACAGCCCATTACCAGATATGTATCTTGGAGCAACTCCCTTCCTTTTTTCCTCTCTTCCAGACTCCAGATTAGAGCCGGGTCCCAGCAGGGCATTGTTTGGGCCCGGAATGGAGTCTCTTGAAGAAAAAAAAAGAAAAAAGCACCCCTGTTCACCCCTCCACCAGAGTTCTTGTGTCTGAAACATGAGGGGGGGTGTTGGTGCTGGTGGTGGTCACGTTTGGGTCGTCTCTGCCCGCTGTCAAACCCTCCACACAGGAGAGGCCTGGGCGGCCTGGGCGGCCATGGCGGCGCAGAGCAGGCCTTCGCCCCCGCATGTCGGAGCTGACGCTGAGCTGACCTGTGGATTAAAAGCTGCAGGTGAGGTCCGCTAACAGGCTGTACCGCCGCCGCGCCAGCTGGAGGGGCGCCAGGAGCAGCGGTGGCGGCGGGCGTTCTTAGGAGCGCCGCCCGCTTTTGTCTGATAACTTTCACCGAGCCGATGCTCCGAGGAAGGGGGCTGCTTTTGGAGAGAGGCCTTTGGAGAGAGAGGGAGGGTGTGTGTGTGTGTGTGTGTGGGGGGGGGTTAGGTTGGTTATGTCTCACACTGGTACAACGCTGCTCCAGGGGTGCGGAGACAGCGCCGTAATCACCGACATGGAGCTGTTGAAGCCTGCTCGCGTTTGTAGAGGAGAGGTCAGGGGGCAAGGGTCATGGGTTTTTTGTGGGGGCAGAGCGGGAGCGGGGTAATTCTATTGGCTCTGGCACTCAGGGGATGATGATGGTAATTGGCTAAGTGTTGGATTGGGTGGGATGGGGCAGGGCAGGGCATTAGTAATCCAATAATTGGACTCACAGAGCATATTTATGGAGCAGAGAAGATCCTGTGGCAAAACAGTATGAGTTATCAACGCGGCGACCTAATCAAAGACCTGTGACCGAGCCTGACCCCCACTGACTAACCCACTTTGAAAAAAGTACACAGAGATAGTTTTTACAGACAATGATTAAAGGCTCGGTTTGAACAAAGAAAGGCTTTTTTTTTTTCACAAACACGAATGTCGGCAGAAGCGTTGGGTCTATCTAGGACACAAGTCAAGTCAAGACCGTCAAGTCAAGAGTGACGGTGACGCCTACGTTGAGTCTCAGTGGGTTGGGGTGTGTGGGGTTAGACAGATGGTGGTCGGGAATTATAATGCCAGCTGTAGGTGAAGAGTCTGACCCACGTTAGCAGAGGTCCTGGGAGCGCTTTGTCGAAGTCACGCTTTCGACGTGAGATTTTACGTGGCTGAGCCACGAGGCCTGCGAGCCACAACAGCTCTTTCCACTAAGAAAAGTTGAAATTTCAGAATAAGAGCGTTAAATATAGGGCGGCTCTTTCCTGACCTTTTGACTTCAGGAACCAGGAGAGAAAATTAGAAGCCGGGAGTTCATTTTAGTCAAGAGCTCAGCCACCTTAAATCCCGCATTAGCAGAATTAGCCCAGTCTTCCACAAGGAAGGAGGGTTTCCCCCAGCCTTCATCTCTCATTTCTCTCGTCCTCACAGACACACGGAAGTCTCCAGCCGTCGCCCAGGTAAGAGCTTCGCTCACTCCTGTAGGCCATCAAACGCTCAAGGCTCGCCCCCTCCCCAGGGTTTTCCTGTCCAGACGCCGACAGGTGACTTTGGGTCGAGCTCCAGGTGGGACAGCGGAGGAACAACTCAGGTGGCAAATTATTTGCCGGTGAGACATTAGACGCTGAGAGCGGCCACCATGGGGAATACTACCAGCAGCGCGCTCTCGAAGGAGATCCTGGACGACCTGAAGCTCAGCACCAAATTCACCGAAAACGAGATCTGCCAGTGGTACGAGAACTTCCAGAAGCAGTGCCCGACGGGGCGCATCACCCCCGAAGAGTTCGAGCAGATCTACACCCGCTTCTTCCCCGAGAGCGACGCCAAGAGCTACGCCAGGCACGTGTTCCGCTCCTTCGACACCAACGACGACGGGACGTTGGACTTCAAGGAGTACATCATCGCGCTGCACATGACGTCCACGGGGAAGACCACCAGGAAGCTGGAGTGGGCCTTCTCGCTCTTCGACGTGGACAAGAACGGATACATCAACAAGACGGAAGTGACGGAGATCTGCCAGGTGAGGAGGCCCGCGGTCGCCGAGGGAAGCGCCGTTGCCCGTCCCCGTCAGGCTCGCTTCGTCGGGGGAGCGGTGACCGCTCATCCTCCCCAGAAAAGTTTTATTGTCAGTCACCAAAGCTACAAAAGAAAAGACAATAAGAGGATTACTTGATAGTCTGACGCAAGAGTGCTGCAGAAATATCAAATTTTAGTGTTCCACGTTGGCTTTCCGCCAACTGATTCGATCTTTTTTTCTTTATGAGTCATTCTGAGAAATTTGGGGTCCAAATGAAAACGTTTTTTTGGGGGTTTTAATTGACTCTGTTGTCCATCCTAATGCAAATTTTATTTATTTCATTCATTGTAGAGAACACCGTCCCTCGGGGGAAGCGTGGCTTTTTATAGCCAGCCCGTTCGGGCCCCAAACTCTCAGTAATCTGTGTTATTACAGGTTTAGCTCTCCAATAATAAACACAGACCCGTTCTTAACCGAGGCCTCTCCGTGGAGAGGCTTCCCAGCATGCCCCGGACTAAATCTGTGTAGCTTCCGACTCGCTCCAGTTTGCTCCATTAACTTCTAGTTCACGCTGACGGCTGTGTCGGAGCTGGCGAGCATTGTTTTGATGTGGTCAAAACTCAGAGTCTGATGAATACTGCAAAGTTTGAAGTCAAATGAAATAGAATTGTAAGAGGTTTAGACAGATCAGCTGGGGGATCCAGCTGGAATGGTAATGGGATTTCATTCCTGGCCAGCTGGCCCGGTACCATATGCATCATGTTTACAACCAGTGCACTAAATAGCCACATTTTAAAAGTCAAAGGCTCAAAAACCTGCAAAAAGTGTGGAAAAAAAACAGAGTTGATGCGTTTCGGTGGTTTGATTTGAGGTTTAAAATCTCAAGGTGACAGAGTTTGATATCCAGTTTGGTGGTGGGTTATCGTGTGGAGGGATTACACTGTCTTGACACAGGTCAGGTTGATTCCTGCATACCGGGTCTATGTGTGTGTGTGTGTGTGTGTGTGTTTGGCTGATTTAGAAATTCAAAGTTGAAGGACAAAAACGAGGGCGTCAAAACGCGGCCGGGTCTTGGGGTTTGGCCCGTGGCTCCAATCTTGGCGCTAATCCATGTTAATCTAGGTGTCTTAAATGTGGGAGATGAGTGGTTCCTCCCTAAGTGGGACACATTTTAAGACCTGGACCTTAAGTGCACATTCATCCACCATCCTCTGGGCCTCCACTGGCCCGTCACAGCCTGGGAAGCGTGGCGTGCGGGCCCGGGAGCGAGCGCTCCGCTCGGACCAACCAGCGCGGCCTTCAGGGGTTTGAATCTGGTTGGTTGTCCTTGGCTATTCCTGCAGGAATAAATCGAATCCGCCTGTTCCCATCGAGTTCGAACAACTTTATTTATGAAAGAGTTACAACATAGGCCTCGGAGGACGACTGTAGTGACGCTCTAGGACGACTTCCGAGGGGTAAACGTTCCTTGATGTTGTTTCTGCTCAGGCTATATTTAAGCTGATCCCGAAGGAGGAGCAGGAGAAGCTCGCCGAGGACGAGAACACACCCGAGAAGAGAGCCAACAAGCTGTGGTCCTTCTTTGAGAAGAGGGACAATGGTGAGGCAACACACACACACACACACATGCGCTCCTCCGGGATGGTGGGCCTCCGCTCACATGTCCCAGACGGAACGCGGGCGTAAGCTCTCCGCTACCTCTCCTCAGCAGATGTTCCCATATCCTGCTGCCGAGATTACATCCCACAATCAGCTGTTTGGTTTAATAACAAAGTCAGCCATAAAGCCACCTAGTGACAAATCCCCGTTACGCTCATGTCGCGCAAGCTGTCGCGACACGTACTCCAATGGTCCTCGAGTGACTCCCCAGGAAGCCGCCACCCACACCTGGCCGACCCTCGCGGGGGTCGGGGTTCGCCTCTAACCCTCCCTTTCTCCCCCCCCCCAGAGCGCCTCGCCGAGGGAGAGTTCATCAAAGGGGTCATCGAAAACGAGAACGCGATGCGCCTCATCCACTACGAGCCAGCTAAACAATAAAGTAACTTCGTTTTCTTTTTGTACCCCCCCTCCATTAGACCCTCCCTCCTCCCTGAATCCACACCACCCCGCCATGTAAATACTCTTTGCTGTCATGTTTTACTAATGCAAGCATACAGACTTCAGTAAAAAAACTGATGAACAGTTAAATCTCTGTTTAAAAAACAGCCAGAGAAAGTGTTAACAGAGGTAATAATATGTATTATATTTCATCAGTTAGTGCATTCAAGGTTATATTCCGCACTGGAAATTAAGGGATAGTGAGCGCTTTTAAGCAGGTGATTGATGGCGAGTTTCTTCAACCAGAACTCTCTTTAACCCCTCAAAGAAACAATTCTTAATTATCAAGAGTCAGTTTTAGATTTAAGGTCTTTTAATGGTTTCTTTTTTTTTTTTTTAAACTTTCACATGTATTGTAAATATATCCTGACAGCCATCATTGATGTCATGTATGCTTAATATATAACCTAAAAACATTCAAAGTGTAGCTGTGTACATTTTTTTTTTCTCCAAAACACACACACACATGCACACGCACACACATACACACACAAAATGCAAAGACAGTCAGACTCCATATAGAAAAACATGTATTTCTATCTTTATGAGGACTCTCACAGACATAGTCCATTCCCATTAACTTAAATTTAACCTCAATCAAATCCAGTTAACCCTTCAACAGCCTCACAAAATGTCCTCACTTTGCAGTTAAACGTGTGTGTTGCTTCTCCTTATGTAGCACGCACAGGAACACACACACACACACACGCATGCACGCACGCACACACGCTGCTCGCTCTCCTCCTCCTCTCAAATCCAACTCGGATTACGCGTTTACTCATAATCTGCTGTTCAACATCCGAGAGCAGACTTTCTAAAATCTCCGTAATCTTTCCATCTCTATGTGTCTATCTTTTGGAGTTGTCCGTGCAGCAGCAGAGAGACCGTTTGTTTGTTTGTTTGTTTGTTTTTCTTTTTTTAGCGTCCATTTTAACATGTTGCATTCGAATGTCGAAGAGGGGAAGAAATGTGCTGAATTTGTTGCTGAGAGAAAATGAAGTGTAATAAATATTCATACTGAAGGACAGACGCTCCGTAGAAACATCCATTCTGTACAACGATGCAGTCCATAATATATAATAAAGGTATAATATAAACCTTTGTATGGACCTCTTACTTTAACTTTGCTTCTACAAGGTTTGGACGAACAGAAACCTGATCCTCTGGGTCAGGGTCTTCTCTACATACTTGACTCTTCCCATCCTGATATGTAGAGGTTTTCCTGTCTCTATCCCAGATTCAGACTCGGAGAGGTTCCGCTTTTTTTCCCTCCGTGGCGTTCCCTTAACACGGAGAATCCACTCGGTCCATGGCCTCCTCCATCTCGTCCATCTCCCTCTCGCAGTCTTCGCAGCCCTCGGGCCCGCAGCCCCCCACCAGCACCAGCGTGGGCACGTCCCCGTTTCCCACCCCGACCACGCCTCCGTTCGGGGCCCACGCCACGTCGACCATGTTATCCGGGCACTGCAGCAGGCCGCTGACGGAGTAGAGGCCGCCGCCCGGGACCACCTCGTCGTAGGAGGGGGCGTGGGTGGTGGCCCTGGCCTCCTCCAGGCGGAGCCTCTGTCTGCGGCGGAGCTCGATGATGGTCTTCGTGTAGGAGTTGAGGGTGACCACGGCGGCCCCCATGCAGCAACTGAAGGACACCCAGGCTAGACTGGGAGGAGAGAGCGGATTAGTCCAGCTCCAGATCATGAAAAGAGAAGAACTATCCCTCTAACCTTCAGACTTAGGTGGCCCCGCCCTCACTCTACCCTGCCGTGCATTAGGAGCGTTACCCCCTGTCTCACAGTCTGATTTACTTTATCAGCGCGTCATGCGGCGGTTTAGTTAACCGTGAAGGAATAAAAGTGTCCGATGAGGAGCTTACGCGAACGACCAGCCGTAGTCCCAGGACTGAGGCCTCCAGTCTTTGGGGCCCACGATGACCGTCATCTGGAACACTGTGGTGTACATCATATGAGCGACCATCCCGAGGAGCCCTGGAGAGACGGGACCATCCGTAAAAGCTGCTCCGGGAGGTGGGGTGATGGGTGGGGGGGGGCTCACCTGACAGCACCGTACAGATGGCTGCGTAGGCGTTGATCTTAAGGGCGTGCATCTCCCGGTGCGAGCACAGGACCTCCAGCCACATCAGCAGGAAGCCCATCCCCAGCAGGCCGATGTACGTGAACTCTGACACCACGGACAGCCAGAGCACCCCTGCAACACCCACAAACAGGTTTGACCCCGCCCCTCGTGCACAGGGGGGGCGGGGTCAAACGCAGGAGAAGCAACTCACCCTGAGTTTCGCCGGGCGTCAGCTCTATGAAGCTGCGGCACTTCTCGCCTGGAAGCGGGGTCAGAAAGGGACAATGAGGAGGGGGCTCAGCCTCAGGGAGGCACCCATAGGCGGGCCCTCACCGTCGTTGTGTTTCTCGCAGCTCTCCCAGAAGCCCGTGTGGAAGTAGCGGAAGGCGAACTTGTCCTCTCCCGTCTCCCAGATGTAGTGGACGGCGTTGGCCAGCTGCCGCTGCCTGATCTTGGCCAGCTCGTCCCTCCGGGCGGGGGACAGGGTGCGGTTGTAGGGGTTCTGAGTGGGGCTCTCTGGAGACACGAGAACGTTTCAGTAAGCTTTTACGGGGAGAAGATCCCAGTATCTCTGAACATGCTCTAAAGCAGGGGCGTCTGAGTCCGGTCCTCAGGGGTCAAGATCAGGTTTTCTGATCTACCAGGTCTAAGGTGTCCTCGGGAAGTCCGGGAGGACCTGGGAGGGTGTTATCGTGTTAAACATGGCTAAATCGTGGCCCTTGAGGACCGGACTCCCATGCTCTAATAATGCAATAAATGTGGACTTGAACATGAACAGCAGGTTCAGAAGACAGGACTGAACCCACCACCGTGGAGACTAATATCACGTAATAAAGACTCTGTTTTGCAGCAAGAGCTTTTAATCTCAGCAGGTCCAACCTGGTCTAAAAGGAATAAACCATTTAGAGCTCCCATCAACCCCCCCCCCCACAGATGTAAACCAGAACTGAGTTCTGCACAGTGAAGGTGGGCCTGATTAAAAAAAGCAACATCTGTGTCCACTGTTTTGTCTCTAAAATGCACCAACAGGCCGAATGCACTTTGCCTTCTCAAACAAAATTACAAAGTTACAAAAAAAAAAGCATCCACAAAGCGTTTTTATATCGGGGCCAGGACCAGCCATTCCCCTGCTGAGAGCCTCTGCCCTTGCTCAAACACACTGAATCAGCGCTGCTGTTTCTTCCTGCGTGTAGCTGCATCTCGCGGTGGTCGAGGACAAAAGCTGAGCGGGAGACTGAAGCAGCGGGCGCCAGGAAACAGAATCGATTTTCCACAGTAAGCATTTCAAGTCCCAGGCAGCTTGGAAACCACGTCACTATCTCCACTTTCTGACCAAAAATGTTGAGAAAAAAGAAAAAAAAATCCCCCAAGACGTCTATTTGGATTCGATATTTGACACTTAAAGCAGTGTGAAAGGAGCCCCGGGCCCCTGGAGTCATGGGTTGAGGGCAGGAGAGCGGGTACCTGTGGTGTAGGGCTCGCTGTTGTTCTGTCCGCAGTTCTTCATCTTGACGGGCGACAGGCAGAGCGGCTTGACCACCTTGTGGGTGCCCTCGCACCAGTACGAGGTGCAGAGGGCCAGGATGGAGAGGGCCAGGGCCAGAGTGGTCAGGGTCAGGGAGAGCAGGGAGCGGGAGCGGCGGGACATGTGCTCCAGCATGGCTGCAGGAGGGGGGGGGGGGGGGCGGGGCTGGCGGAGGGGCAAAGAGATCAAATGGAACAGAAGGTGTTACCGTAGCTACAGACGGATCCAAGTGGGGAGGACAGATGCTTTTGGGAGGTTTTAAAACTTGATGAACTGCCAGATTTGAAGCAGAAATAAACGTGACGTAACAGCGCGATGGTGGAAAAAAAACCAAAAAAAAAGAACTGGAATAAAAACAATACTACTAAGTGTGATTAAAAGAGAGGATGATGGGGAGGAGGAGGAGGAAGAGGAGGAGGAAGAGGAGGAGAAGGGGGACGGACAGATGGAAAAAAATGGACGGGTGGAGGATTTAGTTGGGTGATGTGGGGATGCAGAGGAAGTGGGCAGCTGATCAGTTGACTTTAAGATTGTCACTCATCCTCTGAACCCCTGTCTGCGCAGTAACCGTGGTAACAGCTCCCTTTTGAAAAATGGGCAAAGAAAGAACGACCTAATTTAAAGACGGGTTTTCCCTCAGCGGGAGTTCCGTAAGGTCCCCTTGGATGAAACTATCTGAGAGTCCCTGATCCCTGTGTGTGTGCTAGGGCTTGTGTGTGAAGTGCGTGTGTCCTTGTCAGCACACTCGGGCGCGACGCTGTCGCTCATCCTGGACTCCTCTACCGGGACATCTAGGAGGGAAACAAAGAGGAGCAAAATTGTGGATTTACCATTTTTTTTCCCTCCCCTTCCTGAAATTATGGCAGATATGAGATTTAAATTAATGTTTTTTTGGCCTGGTAATCCTCTGTAATCTGCTTAAATCTGTTTGTTAGGTGTGTTTTAGTGTCAAGTCTCACTGTCTCACACTCTGTCGGGTCGCCTCGTTTGCCCAGAGCTGCTGGAATACAGAGAACATTCCGTGAAGTTCACACTAATAATCACACACACACACACACAGATTAACTTCTCTCAGGAAAATGATCAAAAACAATAGATCCAATTGTGATGAGTCAAAAAAGGGGGAATTCACCAAAAGTGTCCTGATGATATCGTGTGTGTGTGTGTGTGTGTGTGTGTGTGTGTGTAAGAGAAGCAGGTGTTTAAGAGTGGACGTTTTATTTTCAGGTTTGTGATGTTTAAAGTGGAATACCTGACGTTATGAACAACTGTGCATTTTTCAAAAAATAAAGCCTGACATCACAGGATGTGCAGATGATTTCTCAAAATGTTTAAAGAACCATTAATTAAGCTGATGGAAATAAGGGGAAACATTTACATACATTTAAAAAAATATATCAGAAACCTTCAGGGGCTACATTCATGTTTACACTACATTATTTGACTTGACAGATTTGACAGATCAATCAATATTTGAACACCTACCGAAGAGCTTCTTCTTGTCCTGTGCAGCACTTCAGATCAAACATGAAGGAGCCACCGTAATCAGACCGGAAAACTTCCCACACTCCGACACAACCTGCAGTCTGCCGTGGTTGTCTTTGCCGCGAGTCCAAAGTCTCCTCGGCGACATGATTGGAATTGTTCTATCTCGGCTCTCTGTGCTGCAACGCTCTTCCTCCTTTCGCCTCCATCAGCTGTGCTCCTCCGATATGAGCATCAGTGACCCTCACTTCTGCAGCTCCAGCCCTCCCTTTAATCCTCCAAGCCAATAGTGGGACAAAGACGCCCCGCGGGTGGGCTCTCCAAGTGTCTGAATCCATACAAATATTCAGATTTTCCCTCTTTCTTGGGAATTTATGCTGCAAACCCCCTGACTAAGGTAATCCCTCTAAGTCCATCTGTTATCGCAGCCCTTCCGCTCTTGTCTATCCTTTATTAGAGAAGGTTTCTTCCTAAACCATATCCTCCAGTTTAAGCCTATCACCAATATGAGCGGATTTTCATGTTATATACTGAATATAAACTTCCAACCAGGCTATCGAGACACAAATGTAATTTTCTCTCCCTATTTAATCCCCCCATACACTGGGGGAAAACAAAGGAGTGAAAAAACACTTTAACTTTCTCAAAATAATAATTTATTTACAATATATATATACAGACAAAGTGGCAGAAAGAAAAAAGCAGCATTGCGTGCAGGATTAGAAAACAATTTTAAAGAACGAGAGGAAGCAGTTTAACCCCAGGCTTGAGATTTACAGTAATGCAGCACCAACTTGCCATCGCTGCCAAAACACTGAAAAGAAATAGGAAAGTGAGAGACACAAAGATGGAGATTAGATAAAAGTATGACGCTGCAGAATGGTTCTACAGTGACTGTGCCAACTTGAACCCGTCAGGCAGTTGGAGCTAAACGATAAACAAGAAGCTGCAGAAATCTGCGCTTTAAGATCGTTGCTGTTTCTTATCAAGACATTAATCAGTACTTACAAATTTTGGCATGTGCTTCACTCTTAGTGCGCCCTCTAGTGGCCAAAGTATGACACGCTCTATGTCAACGTAAGTAAGAATAAAACTTTATCCAATTCCTACAATCTTATTAAATGATTACGTGCCAAAGTCACATAAATAAATGTTCAAGAGAGTGCAATGTTGTCCTCAGTCCTATTGATTTACTTGCTACTTAGTTTTAATAAGGAGTTTGACACAGGAGTAGGTGTCAGCCTGTGATTTATACTGTTGTTCTTTTGTTTTTGTAGTTCACATTTCACATCCCCTAATCAGGTTTGGTATTTTATGTCTAACTTGCAGAACATCACGGTGTTGTGTAGCGGGAACTGAAACAACTCACTGTGACTACTCACATCAAAAAGGGCTCCAACGTCCTGGTCTGGTGAGGGGGCAAACGACTGGTTAACATAAATGAACTGAGGGGCAAAAACAGAAAAAACAAAACACACTTGTAAATCACAAACTCAGAGACACAAGGACGCATTTCTACAAATCTGTTTTGTTTTTTTTTATTGTAAAATCATCAAGCTTCTTTCTCACCAGTTGTTCACTGGCATCCAGTTTGAGGAAGCGAGATATGAACTGAGACAGCCCCTGCACCGTCCGCCCCCGCTCCACAGCCCATTTCTTCTGCTTCATGATGGGGGTGTCGCCCACGGCCTTCAGCAGCAAGTCAACTATGAAAATGGAGAAATGAAAAAATGAATGCAGATGGTGAGAACAACTGCTCTCAGGAGTATCTGGACCAATTTAACCAGTCACCCATCACTGGTGATTTTGCATAAATCTTGAATACAGACTGTGATTTCTTGGTTTAAACTCTGATGTGGAAGGTTTGTCATCGTGACTTTATTAGTTATAACTTTAATTAGACCCTTGTTCAGAGGCATGGTTATATGCTACAACAAACACAAAAACTACAGAATAAAAATACAATATTCAAAATTTGTTGCATGTTTATCCTAATTTGAATTAAAATAATTTTATGTGTTATTTTGCTGCCTTTATTGATTAAATGGCACACAACTAACCTAAAGCCAACAACGACAACAGGTAATATATTAATAAATATATAACATATAAAATATTAATTAGCCATATAATTGTAAAAACTGTAATCATTCTGACGTTTTCTGAACAAACTCGGACAAATGTTGTGGTTTAATGCAGCTATTTGTTAGCTTGAGATAAACCGAACTCAGTATTTTATCGAATTACGACCATGGCTTATATTTCTTCAGCTTTATATTTCATATCATAAGCATATTCGCGTGATTTTGTGAAAACAACGCGTCTCTGGCGTAAAAACGAGTTTTATACGAGAAAAACAATGAAATGTACCTCAACGTTATTAGCAGTAGCTTTAGCCATTTCCGGTAGCTGTACCGTCACATGATAACAGTTAAGCGCTGATTGGATGACTCGTGCACCCTCGCAATCCTATTGGCTGGAATCAATGTCAATCAAACAAAAGTCACGCCCTCAGATTTCCGACACAGCCCACATTTGTCAACAAGCTTCTTTTTTTTGCCGGATGATGAATCAGAATGCCGTATTTTTCCACATATACACGCCTGCTTACTTTTTTTCTTCTGGTCATTCGTCACCGGGTCCTCTGACGGCGGCTGCGGCTCTTCTTTGGACGGTTCCGTGGGGGACTCGGCATTGTCCGACATGTTCGGGCGACCTCGGCGGGGCCAGTGGCGGGCCCCGCCCATCAAACCTCGGGTCGTGATTCGCTGCTTTCTCTGGCCGCTGATTGGTTCAACCCGACTCCGGCCGCCCCTCATTGGTCGAGGCCTTTCCGGGGTGGGCGTGGCACTCTCGTCCCCTAAACGACGTTAGCTGCGCGCTAGGTGAGCTCACTAAGTCCAGATTCCCATTTAGAAGCGTTTTTATTCGATTTACCTATTCAATGGTAACTGTATCTGTCGTTTCCCGTGTTTAAGTGCAAATTTGGTTTCCTTTAGTGTCAAAGCTCGGCAGGAGCTGGCCGTGAAGTTGAGTCCTGGTCTGAGGGGTCCGCTGTCCAAAGAGCAAGTTTCTCCATTCTCATATTTAATACACCCCAAATGTCCCCCTGAGTTTGTTTTGAGCCATTCCACTATCTTTCTCTATGATTTTCAACAGGGGGTATTTTCTCTCTCTCGTATTAAAGTGAACAGACAACATGTTTGATTTGTTGTTGTTGTTCAGTGATCTATTTAAAGTTCATTGACCATTTAACTAAATAGCATTTGTCCCAATTAGTTTCTTTGTTTTTTTTTTTTTTTTTTGCAGTGGCAAAGATCGGTAGGCTCTCCACCAAGGATGCGGTGCTCTTCCTCTGCGACATGCAGGAAAAGTTCAGACCCAACATTTTCCAGTTCCCCAACATTGTCGGCAACGCATCCAGATTGCTCCAGGTTTGGACAAAAAGAAGCAAATCACATCTACACGTTCGTATCACTTCATTTGCAAGCCGTTGCGTATCAAATGCATCTTGCCTTGGTCTCCCCACAGGCCAGTCGTATTCTCGGCATCCCCCAGGTGTTGACAGAGCAGTACCCTAAAGGTCTGGGTCCCACAGTGCCGGAGCTGGGAGCAGAGGGGCTGAAAGCTCACGCTAAAACTTCATTCACCATGATGACGGAGGAAGTAGAGAAGGAGCTGCAGGCCCTGGGCAATCCCAAACAGGCCATACTGTGTGGCATAGAAGCACACGCCTGCATTGCAGTGAGTTGGCAACACCTAATGTACTATTTGTTTTAAATGTGTATCATTATAAGAGTTTATTAACATTATTTGCAGGGATGGATGTTTGTTACACGCACCTTGTTAAGGAGCATAATGTTTTTATGTGCTATTATATGTTATTATGCCTCTCCACAGTGCACAACATTTGACCTGCTTGAAAAAGGGATGGAGGTTCATATTGTGGCCGACGCTGTCTCGTCCAGAAGGTATATTCAGTCGTCACGCTCACAATGTAGCCGCCCTACGTGTCCACTTGTGCCTTTGCGTGTGCTAAAACGTGTGATTTGCTGTTCCCGCGTCTCCCCTCCACAGTCAGACGGACCGCTTGTTCGCGCTGTCCCGGCTGAAGCAGAGCGGGGCGTACCTCACCACCACCGAGGGGGTCCTCCTGCAGCTGGTGCAGGATGCAAAACACCCCAACTTCAAGGAGGTGCTGCTCTCTGTACTCTTAGAGTCCTCTCGCCACACATTACGACTCCACTCTGCTCAGTTTAAGTGCACACTTCCCAACTGGAGCACAGGTCAAAGTACGCAGAGGCAATTCTAACAGGCGATGCAAACCAGTGCAGGCTGGTTGATGATTGGTTAAATATCCAGTATTGCTTCAGCCTACACGCTCTGTGAGACACAGAGACCACTGCGAGGTAGCTGCACACCTGGTTGGGAAATATTTTGAAATTTGGTCAGCTTTAAAGAAACTTCTCTTTGTCCCACAAGGGGACATTTGCAGAATTAGAGCAGCAAAAAAAAAATATTGGCGATGCAAGAAACAGTGAGTCTGTGCAGTGTTGTAGATCAGCATGGGAGGGGTGTGTGTTAAGAGTCTGACAGGTCAAAGACCCGCGTCCCTTCACACACTGCTCACTTCTGTAAAGTGGCCTGTAAGGGGTGGGGCAGTCCCACTGTCTCTACTGACCCCCCCCCCACCTGTGATGCTGGGCCCTACACGCCAGAGGGCTTCAGTTTGCTCAGCAGCAACAGTCTGCTGCTGCTGTGAATCACCAGGTACCAGGGAGATGTTACAATCGCCACGGGCGCCAGTAGACAAAGCCTACGGCGAGCCCTCTGTGCTTCCTGTCACCCCCACCTGTGATCAGGGCAGCAGCCCAAGAGTCAACAGAGGCCTCCTGGGGGTGACAGGATGATCAGATATGTGCAACGTCAGCAACTGAAACGGGCCCAGAGATCTTCCCTGCGCAACACCAGTGCTCCAGTAAAGAGCAACGCACCACCCCGAAAGCATCCCCCACCCCGTACAGGGGTCGATGGGGGTGAGTCTTCACTGATCTGATAAGATCCACTAGGCGACGTTCCTCGGCCTCTCCTGCAAGAGAGTCTGCGCGCGTCCGGCAACGACCTGCAGGTTGGCGGGACTTCCTAGCAAGTGCCTTAAACTGGGCTCCTGCCACATTTGTGGAGCTCAGACGGGGCCCAGGGTGTGTCTGAGGCGGAGACGGGCGCAAACACGCTTCCATTTCTCATGCTTGCTCGGTGGTTTAGGATCTGTCATAAACGTCCAGCAGCAGATATAACCGAGGAACCGCCCCGTTCAGGTCCCGCCTACACCGCCGGGAAAACGAAAAACACCCCGATTCCACGTTTAAACCCCCACAGTATGCTGAAAATAGCTCCACCCTGACGCAACGTGTGATGAATGAACCCGCTTTCCTTACAGGTCCAGAGACTTTTGGCTCACCCGTCCCCCGACACGGGGCTCCTCGGCTTCTTCAGCGCCCTGTAGGGAGAACAGCAACAGCCAAATAGTCTTTTCAATAAAGAGCTGCTCTTATTTGAAATCACAGTCTCTCTCTCTTGGCTTTTTTTTATTTATTTTTTATTTTTTTATGGTTCTTCTTTATGACAGCCCTCAGAGAGCCGCAGGAACCCGAGAGCGAGAGAGGAGGGAACAGATCCCAGAGGCGGGTGCATGGGCTGAGGTCACAGAGGGGGGAGGAGTGAGTGATGTAATTCTGCCATATCCAGGAAGGGAGGGGAAGGAGGGAGGGAGAGAGAGAAAAAGGAAGCTCTCCGATAAGTTTCTGTGTATATTTCCCCAAAGTTACACAAACTTTAGCGGAGCGCAGGTTTGAATGGGGGCCCGGCCGACGCCGACGCGCTGAAGAGACGGCCCTGGGGGGGGAGGGGTGGGCCCCGGTTTGGCTGCAGTTGTGCACAGCTGATGACAACATCAAATATTAACACTTTGTAAGGCCTCGGGCCTCGGGTGACCGCCGAGAAGAAGGTAAGTCTCTCCTTTTACTCTTAAGGCGAGAATGTGGAGGGGTGTTTAGATTGTGACGCGCCTGTGCCGCTGTTACTGGTGTGAAGGATGTGTGCTGCCTCAGCTGTTGTGTGTGTGTGACGCCTGGACGTGCACAGACATTGGGAGATGAGTCAAAAAAGAAAAAAAAAGCCCCAGCAGCGGGATCTCTCATATTTCTGACAAGTGTCACCGGGGAAACGTAAAGCAAAAGGAGGCCGTGGTCCAATGTTTGCTGTCCTGATCCCGCAGATCAAAGGGAAAAAAGAACAAAGAGAGGGCAATGTCCTCCGACTTGGACTCCAGTCTCACCAGCATGGACTGGCTGCCTCAGCTGGGAATCAGCAGCCTGCGCTCGGGGAGGGAGCGCAGACGCTCGGGCGAGAGGGACCGGAAAAAAGACCGAGGGAGGGAGAGAGGAGACGCTCTCCCCTCGGCGCCCGACCCCTCCTCCTCCTCCCCCTCATCCTCATCCAAGGGCAAACCTCCCCACAGCTACGCCACGCTCATCTCCATGGCGATAGCAGCCGCGCCGGAGAGGAAGCTGAGCCTGAACGACATCTACACGTGGATCAGCAACACCTTTCCCTACTACAGCCGAGCCGGACGCGGGTGGAAAGTGAGCCTTCGCCGCTGAGTCATCACACTGCTTCTTCCTTTATTTAAGTTTATGTCTTTTCCAGAACTCCATCCGCCACAACCTTTCTCTGAATAAATGCTTCAGGAAAGTTCCTCGGCCACAGAATGACCCCGGAAAGGTGACGTCCCTTCTCCTCCCGGGGGCTGGAAAATCAAACCCCCCCCCCCATATTTTGATGCTTTAATCCTGGAATCCTTTCCTGTACTTGCAGGGCTCCTATTGGACGATGGACGGACCCCCGGAGGTCGGCCAAGCCAGAGCTCACAAGCGTCCTTTCCCAGAGGACGACGAAGAGAAGAAAGAGGTCCGTCCTTTAGCGTTTATTCTACCGCGCGCTCCTCCAGCCTCAGCGATTCGCCACTTCATGTGCAGAGATTTCAAACGACAACAACGAACAAATTAGACCACAAACCGGCGAGATCAGATCACAAATTAGATCAATAAACGGTCCGGCTGATCCGACTGGTTCTTCAGAGACAGAGGAGAGACTGAACTTGAGTAGCGTCTCCAAATATTTACCTTTATGGAGATATTTTAAATCGATCGCGCACGCCTTTTCCCTCTCTGCAAGACGACCTGTAGTTTGACCCCGGTTGTCCTTTACCTTCCCCCTGTGAAGTGAGACCTCAAACAAGCACAATGCGGCGTTTACGTGCTCTCGTGTGACGCCTGCGGGCCTTTTTTTTCTGCCTTGAAGTTGTTAAGTTAAGCGCCTCACGACAGGAACCGGAGGATCCAGTCATCCCTGCAGGTCGTTCTTCTGACCTCTGGGCCTCCTCGGTGTCTCTGCTGTTTCAGGGGCTGCGAGCGACCACAGAACCTTCCCTCCGTCAACCGCAACTGACCCCTCACGCGGGCCACCACCTCCTCCACCCTGACTCGCTGGCGACCCACCCGTCGCCCCCCTCCCTTTCTCCTCCCCCATGCAAGGTAGACCCCGCCCCCCCCCCACCTGTCTTTTTACCACGCCGTGATGTTCCTGTCTTCAGTGCCTCCTTTTCCCTCCGCAGCAACCGTCGCCCTACATCCCCAGCTCCGTGCTGAGCCTTCCCGTCACCTCCGCTTCCGTGGGACTCCCACCCGCCGCCCCCATGTCCTCCTTCGACTCTCTGTCCCCCCCTCTCCCGCCCGTCCCCCCGTCGTCCGGCGTGACGTCTGCGGCCCCTCTGCCCTACCCGGTGCACACGGGGCCCTCGCCTCTTCCCGCCTACTCCCTGGCGCCCGCCTGCACCGCCTCAGGACCGCCCCTTCCGGCCGTGTCCGTCGCCCCGGCGTCCGTCGCCGCCCCTTCGGTGGTGCTGTCCAGCTCTTTCTCCGACCTTCCGCTCCGTTTCACCTTCGATGAGCTGAATTTGCCAGACTTGTACGCCTCTTTTAAATCGCTCGTCAAGACCATGCGAGAAAGAGGAGGCTCCCAGTGTGAGTAACCTGTCCGTCAGTCCATCAACTAGGAACAAAGGCTTTGTGGAAGCTCCATAAAAACATTAACAAACATTATAAACATGTCACAACACACTCTCAAGACATCAGGGCTCACTCCAGCTCATGCTGTCTGTTAATTGATCATACAAATGATTATTTTTAGGGGAAATTATTATTTTATTGGGGGAAAAGGAACCCTATACAGCGGGGGTGTCAAACCGGTTCCACAAAGGGCCGTGTTGCTGCAGGTCTCCGTTCCAGCCCAGCAGCAGCACACCAGACTTGACTCACTTCATCAACTCGTCTGAGTCTTCAGACAGCTGACTGGTCAAACTGGGTGTGCTGGACTGGTTGGAACAAAAACCCGCATCCACGCGGCCCTTTGTGGAACCGGTTTGGACACCCCTGATTTACAGTTTAAAATGTCCCTTGAAGGCAGGGCTCTCCAGACCTGGTCCATGAGGGCCTTAGTCCATCCAGAGTTTCTGTCCTACCAGGAATTTACCTTCACAATTGAAAGTGGGAGAGAAAACCTGGATGGCTTCATCCCTCGAGGAGCGGGTCCGGATGACCCTTCCGATGTTCAGTGTGTAAACCAGGGGTCTCTGGTGTGGCTGCAGGTTCTGGTTCCAACCAGTCCAGCTCACCCAGTTTGACCAGTCAGCTGTCTGAAGACTCAGACGAGTTGATGAAGTGAGTCCAGTCTGGTGTGCTGCTGGGTTGGACCAGAACCTGCAGCCACACGGCCCTTTGTGGACCAGGTTGGAGACCCCTGGTGTAAACGAAATGCTGATCCAGAGAAATGTGGGCTGTGTTTAACAAGATACTTGTTAATGTTGCTCTGATTTCTTATCTGCCCTGAGAGCTTAACGTTTACATTAACATTCGACCAGTTCGACGTTTAAAACCCAATAAGCACTTGTGGCGCTGCCCACAACTGTGAGACCTCACGTGAACCAGAGTGAGAATATGCCGTGTTTCTCTGGAGTAAATTGCCCTTTACAGTCTGCTGACCCTTTCTGTCCTGCCCAGCCGACGCTGCGCCTTTGGCGGTTCCGACCAACGACACGACCCCTCTTCACACCCCCACCCTGCCGCCCATGTCTCCTCGCCCGTCCCCTGCGCCGCCTCCGGCCAGCGCCCCCGCCGCCGGCGCCCCCCCCGAGACAGAACGACCGTCGCACTGCAGTGAGTCTCGGCCTCCGAGCGCTAAAGACCGAAGCCAACAGATTGACGAGTCCTCCCGCTTCCTCCCACTGCAGCGGTGCCCCACGACTGGTTCAGCAGCCCAGGGTCCCTGAAGGAGAGCTTCCGCATCGCCAGCAACCTGGACTGGGCCAACATCGATCTCTCCGGATACCCAGGTCAGTCCCTCAGGGTCCGCACGCCAAACTGAGCTCATGTCGAGAGGACCAGAACCAAAGCAATGAAAAAAGTTGGGGCTTTTGAAGGGAGCTAGAAGGTTCTGGGTTCAGTTCCAGGGTCTATCAGGACTCTGTGTGTGTGTGTGTGAGGGCTCTAAGTGAACCCATGCTTCACGTCTGCAGAGCTGCTGGAGAGCATGCGTCAGGCCGAGCTCTGCGACTGGGCCCTGGACCCGGCGATCTTCACGTCCCTGTGCGACTCTCTGAACCGCTTCTTCACCCAGAGGGGCATGATCAACTCCACCAACACCTCCCCGCTGCCCGCCGGCGCCCCCCTACTCCCTGCAGGTGCCGCAGTACGCCGGCAGCCCCCCTCTGACCCTGGCCAGCCTCACCCATCCCTCCCCCCTGCCCTACTCCCCCCTCACGCAGCCCCCACGCAGGCCTCTGCAGGGACTCCAGAGGCCGCAGCTGACACAGCCCGGTAAGACCCTGCACTTCTTTGCCTCTCTTCTCGCCTTTTTGGTTGCTTTTCATTAACCGAGGCATTTTTCCGGGCCTCAGCCGGGATGCACCCGCAGCCCATGGCGCCACGGCAACGGCCTCCATTAAAGAACCTGCACAGCAACAGCGAGGAGTTCCAGGACGACTTCGACTGGGATTCTCTGGTTTGTTAACCCCTGCAGAGACACCCCCGCCCCCCCCTTCAAGAAACTTCCTTAAAAGCAAGTTTGGTTTCTTTTTTTTTCTACGACTCAACGCTGAAACGGTTTGATCCCGTCCAACTCTTCAGCAGAACTCTGATCGAGATGCGCACATTACAAAAGCCAAACACACTTCCTGTGTTTTAGTTTTATTTCATAAATTCCTTTTCATTCATTTTTTTTTTCTCCATTTTGCTTTTTGAATGTGAATGTCCAGTCAACACCACGCGATTCAGCCTTACCAAATAAAAGATCTCTCGATATAAAACAATGAAAGTAAATTAAAAGAACAGCATGAAGCACGTTGTCAAGTCCATTTTGTTTTCCTTTCATTAGGTGAAACGTTTTTTTTTTTTTTAAAGAAGCATCAGCATCTATGTTTCCTCAAGGGTGTGAGGGATCAGTGGTGCTCCAGGACGCCCGTTAACCAGGGGCCCCGGTTGAAATGTGATTGGAAAATGCTGATTTAAAAAGAAATAAAATTGGCAAATATGCGTGTCCTTGATAATACCTCCATTCAAAGCCCCATTACATTGTATCAATACATGTGATAACAGTTAAAAACGACGATGGGTGCCATTTCCTTCACTTCGAGTGACCGAAATAAGATCAAACACAGGAAAAATGAAGACTTATTGATACATATACAGAGAAACGGGCATCTGCGTTAGTTCATATTCACAGATGTTGGCTCATTCACACACATTTAGACAAACATTTCTGTCAGGTGTCACAGCTCTTCTTACATTTCTACAATAAATCAAGAAAGGGAAAAAAAAAAAAATTTGATTTAAATGGCATCATTGAGTGATCTTCCTTGTTTATTGTTTCCCCAAAAAAATTGAAAATAATAATAGAATAAATTACATTTAACATTCAATTAAATTAAAGTGAAATAGTTGACCACATTGTGTCTGAAATGTTAATGTAGGTTTATCAGTTCATGTCTCAGGCTGGAGTTCGTTAAAAAACATCTTTCATTTCATTAAATCTTCGTCTACGCTCACGAGGTGCTGGGGGGCGGGGGGCGGAGGAGGAGGCGCCGATGTTTCTCCCCACAGTCTGATCATGGCCACACCCCGCCGGACCCCCCCTGCTCCCCTGTTTCTCTCGCCGTGCTGAACTGATAGAGGAAACCGACGGGACAGAAGCTCACCTTCATCGCAAGACAGCACTGAGAAACGCCACATGAAGAACAATACAGAACAAAACAGAATTTAAACAAAAATAAATAGATCTCTATTTCCCACCCGCAAACAACCCAACTGAAATGAAAGGAAATTAATCTGAAATGAAATAATGCTTTTGAGGAAAAGAAGCATTTTTTTGATTTTTTTCACGTCGTCTTTTTTTCTTTAAATATAGAGATGTAGACATTTTTTATCTGTATCGGGGGGGCGGGGGGTTTGGATGATGTGGGCAGCAGGTATGACACGCGAGGTCGAAACAAGTGGGCGAAGTAGTGGTGACACTTCCTCAAAGAAGAAACGGGTTGGTACTCGCTCCTGTCGTTGCACCTCCCATTGATCCCCCCGCTCCCATCATCCCTCCTGTCCCAGCGGGCACGCCCAACATAGGCTGGGGGGGCACTGGGCCCCCGGGCCCCAACAGGGCCGAGCCCGTGGGAGCCAGAGGCGAGTGCCCGCTGTAGGGTATGCCCATGGGGCTGGCCTGCATCATTCCCAGGCCCATTCCTGGAGCCCCCATACCCAGGCTCATGGGACCCAGGCCCATTCCTGGTTGCACCATGCCCAACATGGGATTGGGAGGCACGGGACTGGAGCGGAGGCCGCTCAGGCCGAGTGACGAGGGCTGCGGTGAGATGGAGGTCATGGACGGAGCCACGCCGAAGGGGTTGGAGGAAGCGGGTGTTGGAGAGACCCCTCTACTGGAGATGGTGCTGCCTGGAGTTACTGCCATGCCAGGGGCTGGAGATGAACCTGCAGGCCAAAGAGGACCACCAAGTTACAACACCTATGCTTTAACCAGGCTTTCCTTGACATTATTTTCCAGGACATTTCCATATTCCAGGACATTTTCATATGCTGCAATATGACACCCAAATTATTACATCATACACTTTCCAGGTTTTCCAGATATGGAAAACACTGATATGGGAACAATGATCTTTAGGCCTTTAGAGGAGAACTACTAACTGATCAGGAATCAATCAACAGGATCTGTTTGTCAATTTTTATCACATTTGGTTAAATTTGTCGATCCGTGATGCACTGTAGCCTTTTCAGGACACCCCACGTTTAAAACAGAGCTCAGCTCAAATCTCCTGTACCAACATATTTTATAATGCAGCTGCCAAAACAATCAATGGTTTGTTTGAGTAAACATCAGGTTAGAATTAATGGAAAATAGAGAAGCTGTCATTTTTAACTGTTAGAATGAGACCGACCTGTGTTCTGGAGGAAGGGGTTGTTAGTTGAAGATGAGGAGATGGAAGGAGGCGGAGGCTGTTTTGGTTTGGGTTTCGATGACACCAGGGAGTCCAGATCCACCAGGGCGGCATTGGGGCCAAGGAAGGACTCTGGAGTCTTACGGACAGGAAGTGAGGAACCAAGTGATGAAAGGTCAAAGGGCACTGGCGAGCCTGAGCTGTCGCAGCCCAGTGCTGGTGACTCCCTTTGCTCTGGGTCTCCTGGGGAGCAGGAAGAACAGCTCATCCATTGAACACGTGAAAGCAATACCGGATCAAAGACATCAAAGAAAGAGAAGAACGAACGTCTGCTCAATGAAGACGACGACATCAATGATGTAAAACAGATGCAAACACAGACTTACATTTACATCATCTAAAGAGGATGGAATGTGAGACAAGAGTTCATACAGCGGTGTGTTCTATCAACACCCCGTCACAGCTGCAGAACCAGTACCGGAGGATTAGTGAGCCCAGGATGGGTTGAGTGGGAATGTACCTGTGCCGTTAGTGTGTTTGGCGGTGCCACTCCAGATGTCAGAGGTGACAGGGTCAGAGGCAGGGACAGGCCCGTCTCTTGCCCAGGGGTCTACTGGGCCCCCCGAAGATGAAGTGCTGGGTGGCACCGGGGGCCCCCAGGGGTCGGCACTGAGGGGGGTCACAGCTACACAGGAGGGGGAGATGGAGGGGAGGGTTAACGCAACACTGCACGAATACGATCCACGAAAATGGAGGGAGCAGGAATCTGGCTGGGTTTCAACACGGGCACTCTTCTGCTGGCCCTCGACAGTCAAATGGAACTGAAGGGGGGGGGGGCAGAGCGGGTTTGGCTCCAACAGGCTGCTTTAACTGCTTTAATATCTGTGGCCTGATGGAGCCAGAGGGGTATATACGAGGCGATTTAGACGAGAGCGCTCTGGTGGAGACTCAGCCAGTCATTCCTGAGTGAAGACGAGACGATAGAAACATCTTCCGTTTGGACGAGGACAACCCATTCAGCATGCATGCTTCTGATGTTGCAAAACTGAAGCATGTGAGTGCGTGAGGATGGCACAGAAAACCAATTATGGTGATTAAAACACAGAGTGGACCGAGGTGCGCAACGAGTGGGTGGAGGATCCGGCTCCTCTGGGATACTCGGAGCGATCCTGGAAACCCAGTTGTCCGCGGGACCCGTTTACCTGCGCTTCCCCAGGGGTCCACGTTGTTTACTCTGTTGTTGGCCGTCTCCCCCCCAGGGGTCCGGCGGAGGAGCTATCGAGGGTGGCGGGGCCCCCCCGCCCCAAGGGTCTGTGCTGGTAGGAGACGTGGGAGAGGCCACCCCCCACGGATCCGTGGAGGCTGTGCCCCAGGGCCCCGATGCCGCGGGGGCCGACACCATGGGTGGAGGAGAGGGACCAGCAGAACCTATAGTGGCAGCTGTGGCGGGGGCCCCCCACGGATGCGCGGCACTCAGTTCCATCAAAGCACCCTGTCAAAATAACAGACATCAATATTTATACACGCGCTAAGACGTGTCAAGGTTGGAAACAACTTAAAAATAGCCACAGACGGGAGGCGGCCTTTGAGCTGTACCTCCTCGGGCTTCTGTTTCTCCCTCTTGCTCTCTTCGATGGCCATCTGCAGTCTCAAGTCGTCACCCCTGCGCAGCCGCTCTTCCTGTCGATCACAGATACTGTCAGCGACCCAAGTCACATGACTCCGGGGAAAGAAATAACTCACCAGACACACACGTGATTAGGAAAAAAAATTACATTTTAGATTCATATTCTGATTGGAGATAAAACCTTCACCAACATTCACCACTACGTTATTCTGAATTGCAACAGACCTACGTGTGTTCAAAAACTGGAATTCCATAATTCAAACAATTGAATTTAAAAAAAGAAAAAGAAAAAAAAGACATCTCATTAGAACCGTCCACAAATGGTTCCCACCAATCAGAGCTACAAGTAAACGTTTGAGGAACCGATTAGGTCTGTCACCACTGAGTGATCGTTACAAAGCACATTGTAACAAATTCCAACCGCTCGATACGTGTGTGACTGTAACAGATCAGCAGCTGAAACAGGCACAAATCGCCTCCCCGTTCAAGGACATAATACACGGATGTTTCAAAAGCAGGAAACATGTGAAAGATAAGGAAGAGGATCAAATCATTACTCGGTCTAAAGGCATTCTAATAAAAATGAGATCAGCAGAGAAACAATCAGCCCTTATGAACGACAGTTAAATTAAACTGATTACCGCAAATATTTGCCAATTTCATGCACATTTAATGCTCCAGTCGAGTGAATCAACTGACTCATGTTGCGTTGCGCAATTTTAACTGTTGCAGATCACAACAGATAATACACAACAGGGCTGCACAACGCATCACAACGAGCGGTGGTTTTCCAGTGACCAAAAACGTACATTCATATAAAGAACATTTGGCCAATCAGACGGGGCCAGAGTACGTTAGATGATCCAGCACCCACAGGGTGGGTGAACACCAACTTATTAGATCATCAGTGCAGTAAACATGAGCGATGTCATTGTGCAGCCCCATACATGATTGTCCGAACGCAGGAAAAACAGAGAGAATTATTTGAACGGGTGCAAATTTGTGTCTTTACTAAAACGGCGTGTTAAGTATAATTGTCCCTGGATGATCACGGTGTGGGGTTCAGAGGTTAAAATGGACAGACAGACAGATTTGTGGCTGGCTGGAAAGTCATGTGGGCACACACTCTGCCCCTGACCTTTTGCTGAATCTCTTTGCTGAGTGTGATTGCATAGCGGACCTCTGCATCCTCCAAAGTGTCCATGCCATTCTGAGGGAGGTCAGGCATTAAAAAGTGAGCAGAGCTAACTATACATACAGGAAAAAATGCTTCCAATATCCTTCTTCCCCTTGTGTAGAGTTACATTTTAATCCAAATCTTCCCGAGCCCTCCCTGAATGAACTGGTTCCCGTTACCTGCTCTGCTTCCTCTTTACTCATGGCCAGAGCCAGCTGGAGCTGCAGATCTTCCTCTCCAGAGCTCTGTGGCCAGGCCTGGTCGGGGTCCGCCCCCCCAGAATGGGAGCCCGCTGACAGACTGCCCCCGAGGCTGGGCGCTGAAGGGGCCGAGGAGGCTGGGGAACCAACAAGCACACACAAACGAACACGCGATGACAACATGAAGCGCCGCTCAGACAAACATGTAGAACGCTCGTCTCACCACTAGAGGTCTGTGCCATCTTCTCTTTGGTTTTGAGGGCGTGGATCCTCTCCTCTCTTAGTCTCTCTTCATCTTTCAGAAGTGTCACTAGCTGTTTGGCTTTTTCTCGTACATTCACCCCCTGGGGAAAAATCATGTTATTTAAGTGATAATATCACAAACACACACACGCACTTTTCAATAGCTGTCTGTAGTTACTGTGTGCTATTAATTATCTTAAATCCTTTCATAGCAGGCTCTGTAGGACTGTGCTAAAGGTCAGAACCTACCTGCCATTGGAGCTTAAATCAACAGGTATGCTAGTAATGTTTATTTAAGTGTGCCTGCATCCCCTGATGGCTGACAATCAGCTTTATGAATACATGGAGCTGTGAGGACATGGGTGTGTTTGTGTACCTGGTCTTTGCCGTCCCGGTCTATGTACTGAAAATCCTTGAGGGTTTGGACTGCGTATATATTTTCTCTGCATTGCTGGGCAACACGCTCTGAACCGGTCTTGATCAGGTATTCCATAAGTGTCATAGCCTGTGGAGACGAAGATTTAAACGGCCTGAAGTTCGTGAGTACGTAAACCAGGAACTGGTAGATTTGCTGAAATTTAAACCTCAGCAAATAATGAAAACAACATTTCATAAGTCTGTCACTGTTCAGGTTCAGAGGTTGAATTACTCTGTCTTTTTGGCAGTGTAATAACCATTATGTCATAAAGAAAACACTGTTTTTAAAGTGTGCTGTTTGGATTGGAACGCAATAAAGTCAAACCAAAAACAAAACTGCAAATTCCCAAAAACAGCCCTTTTAAAAACCTTTCACAAAACAATTCTTTTATCTTAAATCCTGTAACTAATGTACTGGAATATAGACAATTCTTATTCATTATTTATTCATTGCTTCATTTATAATAAAATTAAAGATTTTGTTATCTATCCCTACATTAAAAAGTGCAGGACTGAGACATGAAAACATTCTCACTGCCAATAAAAGAGTTTAGCATGAGTGAGCGTGCCAACCTTGTACACGTGTCTCCAGTTCTTGCCGTGGTCATTGAGGCGTTTCCACACCATGCTCATGATTTCTGAGAAGGCCACGACATTGTACGTGAGGTCGGCGATCTCCGACATCAGAGAGCTGCTGGGGCCCCATGGGTCGTTGGACGTCGCCTCTCTAACCTTGAGAATGATGCAGAAAATTAAACTCAGTCTGGGTCAAGACGCGAGAGCCAAAAGAATACAAGTGAGAGTTGATGAGATAGGACTACTATCACGGGGAAAGGAGGAGGGGGTGGGGGGGGTGCTGTAGGACATAAACGTCACATTGTCTGCAGCCGTGATAAGTCACGCATGCTGCGTGATGCATGCGCGGCCTTTCAATCACAGAGAAATGACAGCGTGGGTGTTGAAAATCCACGTGAGCAGAGGAAAACGCAACCTTGATTTCAGCCTCGGAGTAATTGTGGACGATGTTCTTTACTTGTCGCCGTAGCGATGAAGTCGACATGGCAACGGTCTGGCCGTCGGGTTTTGCTGCGATCTGAATGCAAAGGGAAAGGGAGGGGTTTCAAATACAAACAAACCTCAAGGACAAGCAGCGGCGAGCGTTAAAGGCCAGAAATGATGTAGGAGAGGCAGAGAACTGGCATGGCTGCACTCACACTCTGTCAAACCCACCTGTTACACAAGAATGGGGCAGAGCGGGGTCTTTCATTCAGGAAGTGCTGTGTCTCTGTTCATCTGTTGCTTCCTGTGGCAACATTGGGTCTCGATATGTTGGGCCTCAGAGGATGAAAACTAGAATGCAAAGATGAAATTATGCTCATATAAATGAGAGTGTATATAAAACATTTTAAATATCATCTCATCAATATACACACAACACCCCAGAATGACTAAATAGAAGCTAGATTGATCAACAGTCTTCTTGAGTATGAGGAGACAAGCTTGGAATGCCTGCGTTTGGGGACATTCTGTCATACTTTGCTGCTGTGGCCGGTTGGGTGTGCAGCACTTTCCATTTAGCTCAAACTCAACCTTGACCTCTCTCCCTCACCCGGTAACTGAAACGCAGACCCACAGCCTGACGCTGGTCCACCGCGCTCCACTGAAGGGATGGGACTGGAAAGGTGAACAGCAACGCCTGCCTTCCTCTAAACATGACGCTTTGAATCAAGTCCGAAAAGTCGTTTTCTCAGTTCCTTTGACCTCCCGGTCTGTTTCTCCCTGTCACATGTACACCAAGTGTGAAAATGTTCCCCGCTGTACACGACTCATCCATTTCACCTGCAGGCGTGTTGCATTATCACAAGCTGACCCCCGCTCTTACCGTCCCTATAATGACATGCACATCCCGGTAGCTGCCGAGCATTGTTTGCCTTCAGTTCGGTGCACAGTAAGCTGAAACACTGTTGCTGATACGACACATCCTTTGACCACACCAATATTCTGTTTCTCACCGCCCAGATGTTACGCAGATACAGAAGTTTATCATCATCAGCAGCAGCAGCAGTGCTTGACCACTCCCCAAGCTCTCCTCCGCTCAAAAACAAGAGAAGGAACGCACCAATCGTGTCTCAGCGCTGTCTGAACGATGCCACCGGACATAGAAATTAATGCAAAATGGTGTCGTTTCAATCTTCAGCAATTCTTCTATATCCAAACTCGCACGAAATGAAAGCGTGACCTTTCGACCTTTTGGACATAGGGTTAGCATTCAAAATGCATTCTTTTTTCTGACAAAGCAACAGCAAGACTAACAACAAAAGGTGCAATATACATATATAAACTAAAAAAAAATGTGATGACATTTAACAACACAACAAACCGGTTAATCCGACTCTAATTCTAAAAGCACAGATGCATCAGACAGATGTTGCCGGTCCAAAGGCCATAATGGTATCGCTCTTTGCAATGTTTACTCATTAAAAAACATTCTTTAATAAGAGCACTCTGGTACAGGGAGTGCAAAGTCTGCATGCAAGAGTTTGTGCATCCTCTTCCACTGCTTTCTTCCTCATCAGAGCAGACACACCTGCATTGTATTACCTACACAACAGCCTAACATACTGCCTATTTTCTTAATGCACCGCCCCACCGATGACCAAAACGAATGCATTTCTGCTTTATGCACATCTGGATCGTGGCTGCAGCGTCTAAATTTGCAGGGCGCCCTGACACATGTTGCACAACCGCAACAATTGCGCAACTGCTTGGGTGCCAAAGTTCAGCCCCGTAAAATTAACCTTTAATAAGAGACCGACAGCAACTTGCAGAGTGGATCTCAAGAACAGACAGATGACTCACCCACATCTGCACACGTTTAAAGGAGCGCGTTCGGATCATGAGATTAGCAAGTTTTACGCAAACTGCAACGGGGGCAGGGTGCGTAAAAATGAAACAAGCAAAAAAAAACAAACAAAAAGAAACCAACCCGGCTAAAGGGTGAGTCACTCAACCTCTTTCTGGCGTAAAGTTGAAGTTAACACCCCCACCCAGCTGACAGATAAGGGGGGCGACCGCCGTCGGTCCCCGCAGCCGCGGCTCTCCGCGGCCAACTCAGCCCGGAAAACTCGCCTCAGAGCCGGGCAAGCGCACCACCACGCACCCCCCCCCCGAAGCCCTCACCGAGAGGCCGGCAACGGCGCTCCCCGGGCGGCCACGCCACGCGACGACCCCCCGGTAGTAGCGGGGGCTAACGGGAACAGTTGACCGAAGTGTAAACAGGGCTAAGTTTGAGAACAACCGAGGCGGGTGGGGGGGGGGTGGGGGAGCCGGAGCGAGGCTCCAGCCGTCGTCACGGCACCGGGCCGGGCCGGGGGCGTCCGCCCGGGCGGGGCGTGGAGCTGGCCCCGGACAGTTTGCCCCGGTGTTCCCCCGGAGAGACTCACCGCTCGGTGCTCGGTGCGGAGCCTTAGCCGGCTAGCGTCGGTTAGCCGTTAGCGGGGGGTGGGGGGGGGGGGGGAGGAGGAGGGAGGGGGGTGAGGGTGTCAACGGGGCCGCCTCCCCTGGACAGAAGCCCTCCGGCCCCGGAGCGGCGGAGCGGTTAGAGGCCCGAGGGTGGGCGCGGAGCGGCGGGGGCGCCGGCCCGGGGAGACGCGGGCGGGCGGAGCGGAGCGGGATACTGACCCTGTAGCAGCCTGAGCGAGGAGATGGCCGAGTTTCCGCTTCCGCTCCCGACGAGGGAGAGACCGCACCCCCCTCAGCTTTGTTTTCCTGGGACGGTGGCGGCTTCATGAATAATTAATCAACTTTTACCCCACTTTAATCCGATAAATCACGCTCCCAGAGTGGAAAAATAAAAATACGCTGACGTAGATGTGGTGTTTTAGTAACAATTACACCCCCCCTTTCCCCTTTCCTGGACTCTTAAACCCGGATTGTTTTTATGGAATATAAGATTATATCGATCAAACAGGTAAAAATATACATATTGAAAGCCCTGAACAATTTTTAGATTGAAACAAATCTGCTAGCAAAATATAATTTATTAATTGTTTTTTCTCTCCACTGATAGGTGGTTGTTTTAATACACTCCTTATACCAAATAAAAAATAATATTTTAATAATGCAGCTGGGATATTCATGCCTATATAACATCTTTGCTGCTGGATATCTTTAGCCTGTTTCACAGATTATCCATTTCTGATGCATTCGTGTGTTTTCAGTATCTAATCTTTTAACTAAATTAATCACTTAATCTTGAGTTTAAGTACATTGTCTATCCCTAATGATGGTAGACAGCTTTAAGCTTCCTTGTTGCCTTTTTGACCCTAAAAGAAGGGCCATTTTTTCAGCCGTGTCATGAACTATGTTGACTGATTGATTGGGAAACCTTTTTGTTTTAATCAACTATGATTGAATATCATCATAAAATCCAGTAGGAGCCTTGGAGGCACACACGATAAACTTCATAAATCCTGTAATGTGACCCAGCAGCCACAAAGAGGCGTTATTGAGCTGACTCAGAAAAGGTGCATGCGCAAGAGTGCCAGAGCTTTGGAACCCCCAAATAAAACGTGATAAGCTTCAGAGCAGAGCCTCACAGAAAGAGTTGGCATGTGCACGGTGCATGTTCTAAGCTCCCCATTTGTCCCCTATCGCTTTATCCTTTTATCTCTGCCTTCTGTCCACGGAGGAGGAGGAGAGGGGGGGGATGAGGCAGCGCCATCAAAACAAACTGTTACTGTAATGCACTGTTGCACTGCCTTGGAAACACTAATCTTGTGGACATACACAAAGAAAGGCAGGCGATTATGACAAGCTTTAAATCCACTTTAACAGGCGCTGTTGCGTCACGAGAATCAGCATTTCCTTGACGTTTAGCGTCCGCGTAGGAGGCCGGTGGACGTCAGTAAACAGAGCCCGCAGACAGCCTGGGAAATCCACCTGAAAGAGATTCAGCCTCCAGTAAATCCAATCCATGCTGTTTGGGTTGTTTCTTTTATTGATTTAACCTGAAAAGGAAATAAAACTATATCCCTGTTCATTTATATAAACAACCTCTTGAGCTTTTACTCGCTGACGTACATCAAAGATGCTTCAGTGGAAGGTCATAAAGGATTTTAGAACACTGACTTGATTTAAAATCAAACAATAGTGGCTGCAATTTCAATTAAATGCACAAAAATATTTAACAAACATTCTGATGGAATCAAATATAACATCAATTTTTTTTTTTTACTTTATTATATTTGGGATGTAAAAAACAAACAAAGGTGGTTTTAACCGACACGAGGACTGAATATCCTTTTAACAGGAATCATACCAAACCTAAGACCTAATAATCTGACTACTAAATGTTTGAGATTGTGATGCGAGAAGGGTGTGAAGGTTTTAAAATAGATGGGGCCGTGTTAAAATTCCGCCTTGAGTCAAATCTCGTCATCTAAACTCTGGCACCAGAGAGATTGCTAATGGACGGGATGAGTTAAGTGGCTCCACATTTAAACGTGAAGCGTACGGTCTGACATCCAGGGCGGCCGGCAGGTGCAAACGCGCTGCAGATTCGCTCTGCAAAACGGAAGGGCCCCAGGCCTCCAGAGGTTAGTCGCCCTATTTAACTGTATTTAGTCACTGGAACTATTTTCCAGGTCGTATTTAAGAGTTTTCTCATTTGGAAATATGTTGAAGGCTTAAACTGATGATGAAGAGTTTATTGTAAATCCCTGGATTGATGTGTCGGCATGCAGTCACAACCTCTCATAGACAGGCCAGCCAGGACGTGCAGGTCGCATCCTCGTGTTGGACACAGATGCAGGGAGGCAAGGAAAGAGAGAGGCTGTCAGGAAGAGAAATAAAGGAAATGGCAACAAGCAAGGAAAGGACGGTGAGAGACGAAGGGATGACTGCGAATCACGAAGGAGAGCATTAAAAGAAAACACAGGACAGACGTCCACATGGAGGAGAGCAGCAGAAACGACGCCCACACAGATGGATCTATTCCTCTCTCTGTGTGTCGATGGAATCACTCTGAATGTACAGTTAAACCATTCTGTGAAAACCTGGGGACACTTTGAGAGTCGCTGGTGCTCACGCTCCAAAAATGAACACTTCTTGTGGCAGAAAATATTCTTGGTTGTATGTGACTTCATTTATTTGTTGATTATCAGAGTTCAGTAAGACGCTTTCTGAGATATTCATGTGAAAAGACAGGTTCTTCAGATAAAACAGCAGTTTGTCAGAGAACAAGCAGTGAAGACAAATGAAAACATATGACTTGAGGAGAACTGTTTTACAGCTTCAGGACCTAAACTATATATAGACAAATATCATAATAACATTAAAGTTAACACAGGCCTGTGCTGTAACCACCTGCAGCTGATTTGACACAGAGCAGCACGACCCCAGGCTGCTGCAGCCCGTCATCGCTGACACTGGCTTCTCTTTCGCTCGTCATCCCTGGACGGCCCCACAGAAGAGGATCCAATAAGGAACGTTTCCATGATGCCACGGCAGCAATGTTAAAACGACGTTAGAACGAGCAGATCAGCAGATCGCCTGAACAGGAGGTGACTTCCCTCTCAGAGGCTCAGGACCCCAACATTCATCTGAAGAAAGATACGATGGAGGTAGTAATGTAAAATTAACCAACAGAATCACTCATCATTTACGGTTAGAGTCTGACAATGAAGCTTTGACCTTCCTGTTCTGGTGCTTTTCTTTGAAAATAATGTCGTTCTCTTCCTGTGGTATTATTCTAAATTTCGTAAGGATGCTAAACCTGAGCTTTGTGATGAAAAAAGTAATCAAAAAAGACAGGAAGGAAGGACAAGACCTTAGAAATAGATAGATGGATGAATGGATGGATGGATGGATAGGTAGATGGATGTTAAATGATAGATAGATAGATCTGGTTTTGACCTCTCTCCACCTTCCTTCTCCTCCTCTGTCATCTCTGACATCAACTACGTAAATCTGTTGCTCTTACAGCAAAGTTACAGTTTCAGAAAACACATAAACACATAAACACACCCTTCCGAGGGTCTACTTTGACTAGCCTGGCATCTCTCTCATGTCTGGTATGAATCTGCACCCTCGTGTTCGTTTGCTTTTCCGCGCCGGGTCGGCCCCTGTAGACAAAGCTTTCCCAGTGATAAACAATATTGTATATTTCTATATTAAATTTAACTTCTTTTACAAATTACAACTCAGCAAGAACATTAGACGCCCGTCTCTTTCAGCGCTTGTAATCGATGTTCATCTTGGCCCTGCGGAGGAGAAGTGTAACCGAATCCAAACATGAGCCTTGCATAACTTGTCAGTGACAGTCAGCGAAACCTTCCATACGTACGTGCACGACCCACTTTCGCCTCGGCGTCGCTTAATCTGCGCTCAGCGTGCGGCGCGTTCACGTTTCAGCATTTCGACTCTGTCGGGGGGAGGAGAGAGAGAGGGGGGGGGGGTGATGAAAGCAATGTTGTTTCGGGGTCGTCATAGCAGCCCCCCCTATAGAGCGGGCACAAACATGGAAGCAGATATTAGTCGTTGATTCCAAGCCAGCTGCGTGACCGGCGCAGTGTTAGTAACCCGAGTAGGAAACAGGCTGTTGTGACAGCGGCCAGTGTTTGCCTTACATAACGGACAGCCATCGGGGCAATAATAGTCTTGTAGTGTGTAATACCGGAGGGAAATCTATACCGGCGAGCAGAAAGAGGAGGAGGGTGTCGAGGCCTCAGGAGGCAGAGGAGAGGCCTGACCTGGGGCCTGCGATAAGTGGGGGAACGCAACCGGGGTGCATGTGGATAGCAATGGGTGGGGGGTGGGGTGGGGGGGTTTCAGCTGTCGGGGATGAGAGCCTGGAGAGATCGTAGAGACGTTTTATGAGGAGAGAGCAGCAGGTCAGCGATGACAATGAAGCTGAGAGCCCCCCCCCGAAGACGTTCTGGAACTCGTCGGACATCGGCGTGGTCACGACGACTTGCCAGAACGATGGGACGATCAAAGGGCCGCGGCTCACGTGGCTGCACCCCCGTAATCCCGGTCAGATTCGGGGATCACGGGTACAGCTCGTTGGCCTGTTCCAAGCATTCCGACATACCTGTTGATTAAACGAGGAATTCCACGCCGTGGGTGGAATTCACCGACTCAGGCTGGCCGAGAGGGTGAGAAAGAGCTGGAGAAATGGAAAGAGGAGCGGGGGGGGGGTAGCGTGGGCAAGCTGAGTGACAGATTGGAAACTGTGGGATATCAACATGTGGGAGGGAGGGAGGGGGTCGTGGCCTGTAGCTGGTGTGTGCATAATTGCCAGAGTAACACCTGACAGGGGCAGAGAGACAGACGGACAGAGGGACAGACAGACAGTTGGCACAGCAGCAGGAAAAGAGAGGGAGCGAGAGTGCAGCGTGTGCAGAGGGCAGAGAGCTCAGCTCAGATCCAGATCTCCAGCGAGCATCTATCAGGCTCCCCTATAAAGCAGTAAGGAGCGGCGGGAGCTAAGACTGAGCTCAACTACCGGCCTGGAGGAGAAAGCTGAGCTCCAGCAACAGTAGCTCCTGGCAGCAGCTGCCCCGAAGGCTTCAGATGCTGAAAAGAGCTGAGATCAACTGAACCGAGACCCACAGACCGAACAGAAAAATGACAGTAAGAGCGGCTCTCCATTCTTCTAGCTTGTCGAGTGAATCACCAGCTCTTCGTGACGCAGCAGCAAAAATGAAATGCAACTTTTCCCTGTGCATGCAAATGTGTTATATGGGGTTCTATTGCAGGTATTCTACCAATGCAATATTAGAGTTTTACTGCAATGCTGTTCTAGACTTTCAGCCTTTAACTCAGTCAAGCATTCGGTCACTCACTTCAAACTTGATAATCATTTCAGCTCGTCTGGAGCTCTCTTCAGTGTCCCATCCACTTGTTGCTCTCTGCCATTTGCTAATTGAGGATTAAATAATCTTTAGCCTCAGTTTACAGGGCAAATATCAAGACGTTCCATGCTGGAAATGACTGGGATGCATGTGTGAGGATTAATTACTAGAGTCATTAATTAACTCCTCAGGCCGTGGCTCAACTAAAATGTCAACAATCCCCACAGGCATAAACTATTACATTAATTTATCTCACACTCACTTCCGAGTTAAACGTTGTTGGAGGCCGATAATCTGACCATCAGAGACCAGAAACCAAACTGAGACTTGAGTTCACTTTGAGCTGTCGTGTTGTGAGGGGCTCGTTCCTGCGTGGAAACATGTCCTGTGATAACACTGGGTTAAAGTCTGCATCCATCCATCCTAAAGGTTGGTTCTACGCCGCAGCGGCCCATCATCAGCTCTATTTTAAACAGAGCTCTCATTGCAACTTTCGTGCCCGAGCACACGCAGACTTGTCAGAGCCCGCCATGTTATTTTTGGCTGTGGATCAGATTTTTGTTTTTTTTGTTAAGAACCAACCCAAACCTGAGGTTTTTAATGTAATAACCTGTTAAAAAAGGTGAACTGTGGTGAACTTGATGTAACAGAAACCTATGATGCAGCCTATCAATTTGTGTCGCATTAAAACATGATATGTATTGAAGCTTTACTTCTGATCCATTTTTTAAAAAAAACAAAGCTTCCCATTAGGTTTATGTTCATTATTATTAGTAATATTAATTATTATTAATTATTAGAAACGTAGGGAAGGTCAAAACTCTTCTGTGTTCTATGTTTGTGTATGTTGAGGAGAGCAGCAAAACAGACACTTTACAGTTCTACAGGATACATGGCAATAAAAGTAACACATATATACAAGATATATTTATATCTTATATGGACATATAAATCTTATAGTTAGAATTCACTGACATTAACACATGCAAATCAGTGCAGATGATCTTTCATCTTTCATTTCATGATACAAATGAAGCCGTTTTGAGCCACAAAATGACACCGTCTCAGGACGTTTGTGCACACACATACAGGTTTTTGTCACCTTTCGGGGACGGCACGCAGAATCAGACCCAACAGGACCTGACGGGGACGCGTGTGTGTTTTCTGTGTGTGTGTTTTTTCCCGCACAGACAGCAGCAGAGGAGCTTGACGAGCAGTGTTTCCTGACGGCGCAGTCCATGCAGAGTCTGAAGATATCCGAACACTTTCAGCTGGTGAAGGTCCTGGGAGAAGGCACCTACGGGAAAGTCATGTTAGCCGTGCACAAAAAGAGAGGTGGGTCTCTCATGCGTAATTGACAGAGGACTCTTTTTGTCAGGAGCTGGCGCTTCGGTAACTTCACTCAGCTGGCTGTTAGTGGGACGTTTAACCTTTTCAACATCTGTTGCTCTTCTAGAACAGATTTTAACATGCCGTGAGATAGTGTTGCCCAAACTGAGCCATACCCACGTAACAAAGTCGGCCCAAAGGGGGAGTTATATTTGTAGGCAGAGCGCGCGGCCCAAACCCCCCCCACGGCCAGCGGGTGCTTGAAGGTGATTCAGTGTCATTTCACACCATTCCCTTTAGGAACGCCGATGGCCCTGAAGTTTTTCCCCCGCCAGTCCACCTCGCTCACCTCCTTCCTGCGTGAATACAATCTGTCTCTGTCCTACTGCACCCACCCATCTCTGACGCGGGCCCTCGGCATCTTCTTTTCCACGCCGTCCTACTATGTCTTTGCCCAGCAGGCGGGTCTCTACGGCGACCTCTACAGCGTGATAGTGTCGGAGGTCAGTTCGGCGGATTCGCAGGGGAGGGGTGAAAGCATTCATTCCGGGCATGGTTTGGTCCACCTAACAGAGCGATGAGTCGAGCCTTTTCAACGGGAAAACGGGAGACGGAATGTTGTGCAAGCATGACGAAGGGGGATTTTCTTTTGTTTGCACTTTCAGGCTTTTTAAGTTTGCGGTCTGCTTGCCAGATGGATTTGTGCATGTGTTGCTGGGAAGCCTGCTTGAGTCTGCAGTGTGACTCTCTAATAGGCATCGAATGGAAAGTTCCCCAACTGGTGTTTGATAAAGCTCCCAGCTCCCGCTCTCCTGCATCTGTGTCACTGCCAGTAACGCCGCGCTGTTATGGAAAAGTGCACGCTGATTAGGCTGGGACGACGGGAAGCGCAGGGGGGGAGATTCCCAGCCTCCGCGTTCCGCTCCCGACCTGACTCGGAATCTGTCGCCCTCAGGTCGGCGTGGACGAGGAGCGCATCCAGAGGGTGATGGCCCAGCTGAGCGGCGCCGTCACGCACCTCCACTCGCTGGGCTTCGTCCACCGGGACATCAAGCCCGAGAACATCTTCCTGTGCGACAGCTCCTGCCGCTGGGTGAAACTGGGCGACTTCGGCCTCACCCGGGCCGTCGGGTCCACCGTCCGGGCCGTGTGGTACGAATCGCCCTTCTGCATTCCCGAGGTGGGGCCGGCGAAGGAGGCCGAGAAGCAGAGGGAGAGCGGAGGGGACGGTGAGGAGATAGAGGACATTTGGATAACGGTGGAGCCCTCCATTGACAGCTGGGCCCTGGGAGTTCTGGTCTACTGCCTCTTAACGGGCTGCTTCCCCTGGGAGGAGAGCACCCGCGACGACCGCGGCTACAGTAGGTACGAGGATTGGTTCGAGAGGGCCGAGAAGGCGAGGGGGGCGAGCGCGTAGATGAACGGACGGACAGCTACACAGACATGGAGACAAACCTAAAGGACAACCCCCCGCCCTCCCAGTTTGCGGGCCTGAGCCCGCTGGTGATGACTCTTTTCAAGGAGCTGCTCCACCCAGAGCCCAAACACAGAGGAAGCCCCGAGGAGATCCTCAGCTACCTGGGGGGGCCCTGGCTGGTGGAGACCGAGCAAGAGGAGAAAAGGAAAGCAGAGGAGGCCGAGAAAGAGGCCCGGAAAATACGAGAGGAAGCGGGGGTGGCGGAAGAACCGGCGAGGGAAGGGAAAGGGGAGAGATGAACTTTGAGGTCTTGATTGCTTTCATGGGTTTCCTCATGTTTGACATTATGTTGAAATGTAGTTTTTGATGACATTTACATCCATTAGTTACATTGTACAAGGTGCTGTAATTTCCTATTTTTATATTTGTCCTTGCTGGTTGACAGTGTAGTTCATGTCTGAGAAAAAAAAACATATGAAAATAAAAGACAGCTGACGCTTGGAAGTAAAAGTTGTAATATAAAGTGTTTTAAAATGTCGTATTTTTGAATTGCCATAAAAATAATAAAATAATAATTAATAATTGATTTGCCCAAACTTTTCTTCATCAGATGCCTTTAAGATCGCATAGATTTGTCTTTTATTGCACAATTAGTCATGTCACTATATTACCAACACTGAATATAATCCACACACACACATTTAACTGCAAAGACATCAATTTGATATATAACCTTTACTTATTTATTTCTTGCTTGCTTACACAAGTGAAACACTGATTTATTGCAAACGGTCACAGAAAACAAATGTATAACTCTTTAAAGAGGAATGAAAGCATTTAGAATAACTGTGACTTCTAAAAGTTAATGTGTGTCCAGTGTCCCCTCTCACTGACGGGTGATCGACAGACAGACATTCTAATTGGTTTTCATATAAAAGTGACGGATCAATTCAGGTCTGTAAAAATAGCCGGTGGCGACTCTAAATCTCCGTAAAGACTGTTGGAAAATCTTTCCGTGGAAAGATGCGGCGCGCCTGACGTAGTGAGGCAACAGGTGCTGCAGGACACATGCAGCACATCTAAAATTGGACTGAACAATACAAGCCGAGGGCGATGCCAGTGCGCTCTTCGGCGATTGTGTGATACCGACACCCCGCGGGTCGCCGCTCCTGATGGACCTGAGGTGTTTTCACGCGTGTGGACGGGGAATTGATTGATCGAGCGATTGATTGAAGTAACGATCCGCTGCACCCGGTGACCGCCGACGCCAATGCATTCAACGAGGGGGGGGGAGCAGGCCCTGCATGGACCGACCCCCCCCACACACACACACACACACACACGTGGTCGGCCTCCCCATAGGAGCTCGTCCTACTTCTCTTGCAGGGGACAGCAGCTGGCTGACAACTCAAAGAGCAGGACTTTGGCCCCCAGCCACTTCTGATTCCCGCTGTGCCGTGTGCTGCGGGGGGGGGAGAAGGAGGGAAGGAGACAAAACTTGGGACAAAACACAAGCGTCCCAAAATTGCATCACCGCGCGACGCAGCAGGCGCGGCGTTTTAAAAGCGCGCCCCTGCGATGGCGGGCTGCTGAAGTGCAGGCCGTGCGTGTGCGACTTGTGCCGGCGTTACCCCCCCCGGCTGAGGGCCACTCCAGATGGATTTAAAAATAGACCCCGGGACCGTCTATTTACACACCATGCACATCATCACCTCGCTGCGACTATCTGCACACCGCAGCCCTCCCAATGCTGGAGTCAGGCTGCCTTGGCGCCCGCAGGCCTTTAACAGCACAATCTGAGAGAACACGGTGACCCGTCTTTCCTCGTATCTCCTGGGTCTCTGCTTTCGTTTTATCGCCAGCCCTCACGCTGATTGATTTTTCCCCCGGCGTTGGCTCCTCTCACGCCCCCCCCAGCCCACATCCACTTGTGCTGATGGACTCATCTCGATTTCAGCTATTCACAATTAGCTTTAACTTTAAAGCGCCCCTCCATTAAAACTCCTCGGCAAGCGAGCGAACAAAGCTGGTGTGACAGCCTGACAAATGGAGACACATGGCGCGAACCTCAGAGACAATGGGGTGCCAGCACGAAGATGCTGACGGAGGTGTAAATCTGCTGGAGAGCTGCGAGGACAGCGGCGGTGATGAAAACAGGAGAAACACGGGACAGCGGGAGGACTGCTTGTCCTTACCGAACCTCTCCTGCAATCTCGGAGGGGGATCGGGTTCTGTTGTGGGTGTTTAAAGACGAGCGAAAGCCTGTTCTTCTCGCCAAATACGGGCACGGCAGGGGGCCGAAACGCCCCGTTCATCCTGGAAAATGCCTCAAATGCAAATTTAAAGTTTGCATAAAGTACCGTGTCTGAAGTACAAGTACAAATGTAAACTACCACCACCAAAAATCTACCTCTACATGCAAAAACATGTCCAGTCCAGTGGTTTGTTGCTGGTGGTATATTTATAAATTTGCACTGGTCTTGCCACAGTCAGGTCTGTCTGTCATGAGCTACTGCAGAGCAGCAATCTAGCACCCAATGATGGGGATTATTTATGTAATTACCTCGCTCCTTATTGGGAAGAAAAACAGCTCAGCGCGGCCAAGACGGGCTGCAGGTCTGATATTACAAACGAGGTAATTCCTTTTGGAAACCTGTAGAAATCTAAATATACCTCAAAAGTAAGTGGCAGGTTTTTGGGTTTGTCCCGAACGTTTGATGACTGACGGCCCATGCAGCCCAGTGTGAGTCTCAGATTATCACTTGGAGAAGCACTAATGAGCAACACTAGATTGTTCCAGGTCAGTAGAGACACCTCCAAATGGCAACATGCAAACGGGAGAGTTCATGTGCTTCCCCCCTACCCCCCCTACCCCCCCCCGCCGTGCCGTCTCCCGCTGACCTTCAGCCCGAAAGGCTCCATTATGGGAACGCCGAGGTGCCCGGAAAGTGGAGGTTTTTCGACTTTAAAACGTGGCTGCAGGTGCTCGGCATCTATTTGTGATGTTGGGGGTTCGGGTTACCTGCCAGAGGAAGCTTTGTGCCAACTTGTGCGTGCTTGTAGTTGCATAAAAAATGTTTTAGTTGCTGAAATAGAAGAGCGGCGGAAGGGGGCAAGGGCGAGGGGTGAACAGGAGACGTGGGGTCAGACTGTTACAGAACTGGCGTGCTTGAAGGATTTAAGCCCCACCAATAAACAAGCGAGTGTTTACTATCTGGAATGACTGCCTTAACCATTTTGCATTACTTTCCCACTCCCTTTCCGGACTCTTGGCTGTCCCCTCTGCCCCCGTATCGGCCTCTCATCGCATCCATGTACTTCCCCTCCTGCCAAGGCGGCGTGGGCAGAGCCTGCAGGTTGATGTGCGTTAAAGCATTGATCTTCCCTCTTGGCTCATCTCCGCTTCATCGCTGCCTCCATCCGTCAAGCTGTCATCGCGTTCGCCCGGCGACCTTGTTAGGGCCGTGCCAGCGGCGGCTGTCTTGAATGCCACGTAGCCCCAATATGTCAGACGGATGATGGGTTTCTCCCCCTCGAATTAAGTCCAACCGCGGGGGGCCAGAGGCATTCAGAGTTTTGCTGTTTGTGACTCCGGGAGTATGTGCAGCAACATTTATATTAGCCAAGCACGAACGCCACTGCAGAGTCGGGTTTCGGGGCCCAGTCGTCCCAGAGCTGCAGGACAAAGAGCCTCTGGGGGGGTCAAGAGCAGCGGCCTTCAGCGAATCTCACATTTGGATGAGTCTTGAACTCATAAGTGACGGACGTGGACGGTGCGCAGACATTCAGGGACACATGTCAAGAGTCCATCATTGCAAAACTGTTATTTATCTCCACAATTAGATCCTGATCTGCCAGACAAAGCGCCTGCTGAGGATCCTTGTTTATCGAATCAGATCGGCAGAACAGCTGATGTCACTTAGTTGCCATGTTTATTGTTATTTATGTGCTTGTTATGCTTGTGACTGCGCACCATAGAGTTCTCATGTCCTTTAACAAACATTTATTGATTTTTTTTTTTACAGTTAAGCCATATATTTAATGAGTGTGAACTTGTAATGTTATATTTGGGTTTAGTGTTTCCATCGGGGATACGGTTACACCTACAAACTATGTTTATGGTTGGAGTAAGTCATAAATCTCTCACGGTTGCATTAAATCGAAACGCTTCAAATCGCATTCAGTTTCATGAACTGATATTAAACCGCAAAACCGGCACGTTTTCAAGACTTAGTAAGCTTTTTTTTTCTGTCTTGAGCGATATTTTAAAGTAAATCCCTATAAAATCCTTAATCTTTTTCCTTAAGACTCATCATTTAGTAACATCAGATGATACATCCAGATGTATCATCGTTTGGACTACAATGACATGACTTTTTACAGGTATGTGAATAATTGCACTACCACGCTATTACAATAGGCAGTAATGGAAGATATTTGACCCTTAGAGTATTAACACGTGGATGAATTTGGTAAGAGTCGCTCTCTGCAGAGGCCTGAGGACATTTCCACGCGGAGAGCGCCCCCTGCTGGTTCAACAGGCACTGCAGCAGCCCCAGATTGAAGAGGACCACTGATCAGAAGTGACGTCAATCCCAGTGCTTTCTTATTCCAGATTCAACCACCGATAAATAAAGCAGATGAAACACAGGATAAGGTTTGTTAAAGCTCCAGATGTGAGATGAAAGTAAATAAAGTCAAAAGAGAATCAAGTTTTAAAGACATTAGACTGGGTGTTATTTTGAGGAAAGGTCAGCTCTTCTTTAAGTTCCTCCAATGATTCCTGTGTATTTACTGAAGGCAACTGGCGTATTTAATGGGGACAATGAAAATCTAAATGTGTTGCTTTGTGTGATGATGTGATGAGACCTCAACAGAGTTAATTCCCTGATTCAAGATGATGGATCGATGGATCCAAAGCAAAAATAAGTCTGTTGAAAGAAAAGGGAGATTAAAGCTGCGTGCTCTCTGCTTTTCGCCAGATTGGGGCAGGGGAAAAAATGAAAAGCAAGAAAGTGGTTGGGAAAACGGGGGGAGGAGGAGGAGAAGGAGGGGAGAGAAGAGAAAAGGAGAAAGGAAGGAGGGGAAAAGAGGAGACAAAAGATTCATAAAAGTAAAGCAACTGTGGACGACAGCAAAAGTTGTGAGTACAAATTCAGTATGCTTGTTTTTGGATCTGACTGATTTGCATCTTTCACATTTTGCAGAATGTCTCACATCCAGAGAGATTAATGGACATATTTCCTTTTTTTAATACCTAAATGTGGAATGTGTCATTCATGCTTGACAGATTGAGTCAAAATTAATCGTTGTAGAGCTCAGGAAGCACAATTCTTTGGGAAAAAAAGCAAACATAAGCTGTCACTCGCGCAAAGTGGCATCGAGTTAAACCAGGTCGGTGCAAACTTTTCATATGTGTACTTGCAGAAACTTATCTCTGCTATTGTCAGACTGGAGGGGGAAAAAAACCCAAGTTATGACAAAACAGTGATGCTGAGAGGGGCGAGAAATACTGTACAGTCAGAAAGCTGTGACAAGTTCTAGGAAAAGCTGTAGAAGAATGTGCAACTGTAACCGAGGAGGGGTGGAGGGGTGCTCAAAGCGGGCACAAAAAAAACACATTCTTTAGAGAGAACTCATGTCTTGGACTCCAAAGTTACACTGACACATCGGGAGAGGAATGATGGAGGGCGGGAGAGGAGAGAGAAGAAGGGAGGAAGGGAAGGGTGAGGAGGGGGGGGTTGTCACCATAAAAAAGACTTTTTAAACTTCTTTCAGTGTGTGTTCCGCTGTTGTTTTATCTGGTTGCTTCTAATCAGTGCGAGCTCTCCTGGAGAACACATCAACGTGACGCGGAGGACTGGCCAACACCTCGTCTGCTCTCCAAAACACAGCATGACTCTCTGTTTATAGGTGGAGCAGAGCTGTAGGGAAAACATTACAGTGACCTGGAACGCTAGAGGCATTTATATGCAAGCAGGTTGAAGGAAACATAAACAGTGCCGAGATCATGAGCGAGGATATTGAACAGTTCCACAGTGTGAAATCACCCCGACTCTTTTCCTCTTCGGTTTCCTCCAGCTCGTAAAAGTTTACCTCTTACAAGTTGAAGGAATGGGCAGCCTTCCAGTGGTCCTGCTCCTCTGCAGTTTCCACGGTACGGCTGCCAAACAGAACACACAAATCATCTTGTTTAATTATGGTTGAGTCCCTGCGTGTTTGTTTTTATGCTGCGAAACACTCCCCTCATGTGGTTTCTGTTCCACAGCGCTCGCAGCTGTAGCCCAGGAACCACAGCCTGGTAAGCCTCCTCACTCTCCCGCTCGGCGCCGGGGACGCGTTACCTCGCGCGGCTTCGCTCCCGCGACGTGTCCTCGGCCTCACTTGTGCCCTTTCGTTTCCAGAGAGCACGGCGGCGCCTGCGGCCACCTTACCTCCGAGTGAGTCCCGGTGGCAGAACGCCCCGCGAGCTTCGCCCGTTCGCGCCGACTCATCCTCTTGGTGTCCTGTGTGTGTCAGACTGTAGGGAGGAGATGTACCCCTGCACCAGGATGTATTCGGTTCACAGGCCCATCAAGCAGTGTGTCGGCGCCATGTGTTTCTACAGGTGATGCAGGCCTAGAAACCCCAATCCCAATCCTAACCCCAGTCCTCACCCAAGCCTAGCTCTAGGCACAACACATGAAGCCTCTCCTTTCTCATTCAGTTTCAAACCCCAATTCTTGCCCATATTCTATCTTCCTATCCAAAAATAGTCTCAAAAACACACCTCCTCTACATGTTCTCTGATTGAAAATGGTAAGTTAAAGGTCAAATGTGTGTATATTTGGTCTGTAGTAACCCAAGCATGGTAGTTTCATTAATTCAGGATTAAAAGTGTACCCACCACGACCTCTAACCACATTAGGGTCTCTGACAAGCTGGGTATTCAACTCTACGCTCTCGCCACTGGGTGGCGCCAAATCTGGCTGAACCTTTGACGTTCAACTGTTGCTGCTGAATTTTGATTCCGCCCCAGATGAAACACAGTGGAAAACAAAAGCAGAGATGGAAAAACCTCATAATGTGAAACATCAAGAACATCAAGAAGTTCCAAATCCAGTAGGAAATGGTGATTTCAGAGTAGGAAGCCCAGATGTAGGGCTTGAAAACAAACGTAACAAACTAACTCTTATTAATTCTGACATGAGTGTTTAAGCAGCTACCACCACGCCAGGTCACACACGTCCCTGTTACAGTATTCATGATGTTCTCCGATCTCTGATGCAGTCTCCCTCGCGTGTATGTTATCAACAAGGAGATCTGCATGAGGACGGTGTGCCAGCAGGACGAGTACCGGAAAGGTCAGAGATCAAAAGTTTAAAAAAAAAAAAAGAAAAAAAACAGCCCCCTTTTGAGCCAGCGAACGTCACAGAAACATCTTTTGTGCGTTACAGTCGAGCGGTGCCGAGAATTGTCTGGGTGGCCCAGGCGCGTTGAGAGATCGTCTAAGAGGAACGGCTGTCGCAATCACCGTGGCAACACCAAAACTTGGGCAAACATGGCCTGACGTGACCACCCGCGAGGACAGAGACCAAATCCAAGAGCTGTCGCCGTAAAAACAGACCGCAACACCACAAACCCACCACCAGGGGGTCCATCCCGTACGCACAAGTGTGCACACCCGTATCTACAATTATATTTTAGTCTATTTTGTATGTGAATATTGATGAGGTGCTTATTTCATCTGTGTATTGTTGGACCAAGGTCATGCATTTCATGGTTTCTGACCGTCTTTAGGTACTGTAGTCATGGGCCTGTAGCAGCCACATGGTAGTTCATTGTAAAAAGTAACTGATTGTAACTCACTGTATTACAGTATGTGCACCATTGTATCAAAACATTAAAACCCAGACATGGTCTCCAGTTGTTGGTTTATTTGTTTTAGTTACGGGGGGTGGTAATTTACAGTCATTTAACAACTTTTTCTTTGCATATTCATGTCCAAATACATTTCTTTACATACATACATACAGTAAGATAAATAACAGAAGGAGGGAGGGAGGGAGGGACGGATGTATTACCTCAGACAATCAACAATAGATGAGCAAAATCAGCAGGGATTTCCACCTCACGCCCTTCCACTGTTGTATGTCACCCCACGTGCCTGTGATATGAGCGCAACGTAACGCATCGCCATGGCCGCACAGCACAACAAAAACACACACACACACACACACACACACACACACACACACACACTGGCTCGGTCCCACTCGGCACGCACGGTTAAAACATCACACCTTAAACACAGAAGTTAACTCCTCAGTCTGACCCCGCCCCCTACGCTACCACGCGTCACGAGTGACGTCAATGAAGCCGACAGGCTTCTTAGAAAGAAAACATTATGGGGAGGAAACACCCCCCCCCTCATCCCCCTCACCCCCACCCCACCTCCCAACAGTGCAGAAACGCAGACCCATCCATCAAGCAGGAGACGGGTCGCGACCCCGGCGTCTCGCTCCTGGGCCTCCGAGGCTGCGTCAAAATTACGTACGTCTGACTCCCCCCCACCCACCCCGAAACCAGATAAACACACTTGAATCTTCACTTTTCGCCCTTTTTTTTCTCCGTTTTTTTGGCAACACCCAGTCGCGTCTGACGCCCGTCCGCCTCTGTCTCTCGCCGACGCGGGGCTGAGACAGAGCAGACGGCGCTGGAGGCCCGTCCCAGGTGAAATATGTCCGGCAGCTGCAGCCTCGTTCGACATCCCCGTCGAACCAAGACCTCCCCAGGAGAGAGCCGCTCGGCTGCAGCACGTCAGCCTCTTTCAAGTAAACTCGTTTTGTGGTAAACGTCACTATGGATTATAAATCGAGTCTCAACGACCGCTGCATTGAATGCAGCCTTTACGTGTTTCTATGTCTAGAGACAGAGCAGACTGTCACAGTCAGTGCATACAGTCAGTCCCACCGCTGAGGACTTAGACAAATTTAAGATACAGTACATACAGGTGACAACACCAGTCACAGGAACTACCAGCTACTGACAATATATACATTAAATAAGTATTCTCTGTACATTAAATTCACTTATTACTATATATTATGATTCAGTTATCTGATGATCCCTTTATCGTACTTTTGTAAACTCTAAAATAAAAATCAGGAAACAAAAAACACTGAGAAGGGAAGTAAATGTAACCAAAGCTGGAATGGATGCACAGTTAAAAAGGAAGGAAGGATGGAGAGGGGGGTGAAACAGACTGTTACTGAAGGTTTATCTGGCCAAAGAACAAAATCCATGATGGACTAAAGTTCTACAAATGAACAGATGGTTAGCAGACAGAAAGAGAGAGAAGGAGGGACAGACAGACAGAGAGAGAGAAAAGGAAGAGGGAGAGGTGGAGATCAGCGCCCAGAGAGGGCTGTATAATAGGAGAGAGTGAAAGCAGGTCTGTTTCTCATCACTTCGGGGACACGGGGTCAAAGTCTGACCACAGGTCAGCGCTGGACGTGGTGCTGGTGCTGGAGGTGTTGGATGGAGCCACTGAGTTGGAATTACTACAGTCCAGGTCTAGCAAAGAACCTGTTGACCCAAAAACAAGAGCAGATTCTGACAGGTTTGTCTAATCTACTTGATTGCATGTGTAATGAATATTACTAAATGTTTTTAATCCCAATTTTTATTCACAATCACTACTATGGTTACATCATGTATTTACCACATCCCAATGAAACCATAGTAACAAACACCTACCAGTGTCACTTCCTCCTACAGACGGCTGTACTGCGTGATTGGTGGATCGGGACGAAGGGGGCGGGGCTAACTTCCCCCCAGGAGGAGGTGGCAGAAGGCCGAGCCCACCTGAACTTTGGGGGCGAGCCCTGTCTTTCTTTTTCGATTGCTGGGAATGAGAGGAAAACGACGCGGGACAAAATATTAAATGAGACAAAGGGGCTGAGATTGAGATTAACGGGGCAGTTCTGCCTCTGTATCGATTATAATTACCCCGATGTTGAGAGTGATGGTCTGTCCTTCTTTGAACCCTAAATCCAGCTTAGGAGTGGAGTCTGGAGCCTGTGCCTGCTTACTCAGCTCGCTCTCCTGTTTCACCCACCTAGAAGAAGAAGACAGCATATTCAATAACGATCGTCACGCGAGCGCCCTTCTTCTGTCCGCAGCCGATAACAGGCTCATACTTGAAATGATCCTGAAGAGCAACGTTGAAATCAAAGGCATCGCAGCGGTCTCCGAAGCCGATGCCTATGAACGCGCTTCGTCCTGGCAAACACAAACAAACCTGGCTTTCAGCGAGTTCACGTAGGGGGAAAAAAAAGCAAGAAAAACATGGTATCGAATCTCAGCTCTTTGTCATAGACTGAGTGGCCGTCCTCGAAATGATTGTTTACATTCACAAAGCATTTACTCACCGCTGTCATCCTGAATGCGAAGCACAAAGTAGCGACTTGAGTCACTGACCGTTTCCACGGCGATGCCGGGGAATTCGGTCACTGGGGCTTGGGCAAACAGCTCACCTGTTATTTAGAATCACACACACACACAAAAAAAACACTACCTGTCACAAAAGGTACGGCGACAGCGAATGCTGCGGCCACCGAAAACAACGCTCGAAGCTGTTGCAATGTTGGAAATGCGGTGATTTGTGCGGAAGAAATAAATGAAAGAAATAATAATGGAAGTATAATTATCAGAACAAGCCTGCCCTGCTTGGACGGGTCACCTTGGAACAGATGAGCACTGAGGGGGGGGGGGGACTATATAGTGATTTACAACAGCGCAGGAAACAACGACACTGCCCCGTCCCTCCGTCTGTCGCTCACCAGATATTTTGTCTTCCAGTTTCACGTAGGCCACTTTGCCCCGCGCCGTCAGCCTCATCCGCCCCGACCAGTCGGGGGAGTCCAGCTTCCAGTCGGCGGCCCTGGCGTACAAACAGAGGGGGGGTGGTGGTGTCAGAGCAGCGAGCGTGACGAAGGTGAGGCAGGTGATTGAGACAGAGCAAGGGGGATGGGGGGGGTGGTGGTGGTGGTGGTGGAAGGAGACGGTGAGGGACGTTTGTTTGTGCTTGTGCCACCGACGTGATTCATTCCACGCCCACGCACGCTCCGGCTCTATTATTTTCTACCCCGAATGGAACGTGACTAAAGCGTCAGGCAGGAATCTTACTGAAACCCACGGCAGGAATATTACATCAGCACTCTTACTCAGTGTACATCTGATGCTGAGGCCGGGCCCCACGGGGCCCTGCAGCTGGTGGCAGGGCCACCCAGATGCTGCTGCACCAGCCAGCGGCAAACGGTCACGTGTAAATACAAGCACGCAAACAACGCATACGTGCACGATTACATGTGAATACGAAATACAGGCGTTAAAAAGTTGTCCTGCAGACGAACGCTCTTTAGTTGGAGGGCACGGGCTGACGTTGTCGCCGTCAGACACGCGACTGGGGGACAATTTGAGGCACTTGGGTGCAATTTAAGGCACAGTTCGAGCCGCTTTGACTCTGGAGGAGCGTCGTTGTTTGGTGGTTTTCATGCGGGATCGCAGATGTAAACAAGCGGGCGTCCATCCCGGCGCGGCCCGATAACGTAGGCGCGCCCGCGGGCTTACGCACTTTCCGTAAATGACCTTGTCGAAACACACGCCCTTACGCAAACTGCGGCCACCTGGCCGGAGGCTCTCCGGCCCGCGGATGATCTCGGTGCGGAGGGTAGGTCCCCCCCCCCGCAACACCACCGACTGCACCGCCGACGCCGCCCCAGCGTCGGGCATGGCCCCCCTCCCCTCCTCACCTGATGGCCCGGTTGGATGCCCTCGGCGGTATTCGGTAGACATTGACCTCGGGTTTGACACAGAGGACCGACTCGTACTCGGACTGGCCCTCGGTCGCCATCTTGATTTGTACGCGGACGGTGCACGCCGTCGGTGCTGACTGTGTCCGTGCGCCGTTAACGGCGGCGCGACCGTAAAGGACGGTGTAGAGGCGCAGGCGCTCTGGACCACACTGGCGAATGTGTGGGCCTTAAAGGGGGATGCCTCCAGTTTAGAAATGCCCCCCCCCCCACACCCATTAGTGTACAAAAGCGACATATGTCTATAAAGATATAGTTTAAAGCCTTAATTAGACCATTGGCTAAATCAAGCAATACACAACAAAATAGCACCACAAAACATGTGAGCATCAATCAGGCGTGAGGCACCCCTGCTGTTTTTTTAAAATGCTGCATTATAAACACAGGAATCAAAGTTACATCAGATGGTGATTTATCCCCAAAGCTCCATATCTTCGGTATGATGAGCTAGTGCAGGTTAACCTGCACCTCTCTGTTGAGCAGCACTTTAGTCAGTGCTGTGTCATTTTTCAAGTGCGATATTTAGTGGCGAATGTGTTTCATTTCCACCTTCATCACTCCGCTGAGGCTCACCGCGGCTTGAGAAACTAGCACAGATGAATATTAGTTGTGTTAGTTTGTGCTAAGTTTATTCAGTAAAAAAGCAAAATACTGCTGCTCTTTGGTGACTGCTACTTCCCATCAACCACACTAAGAAAACGTTAGGTAGCATTCACATGGGCTGTTTTCAGTTCCTCCCCTGTCTTCTTTCTTCTTTTCTCCAGGGCTGTTTCATTTTATAATATAATCTCACCACTAATTTCTATTTTAACATCCACAAGTAAATCTACAATTGCACTGTAGTGCAATAGACACATTCTTTTTAAATTGCTTGTTTACTAAAGTCATTTACTAAATGATGAGTATATAGTGATCTTAATCATGTTTATTAAGTCAAAATATGACCCCTATGGAAGGTTTGGGCCCCAGGTAATTGCACAGTAGACTGTAACTCCCAGCATGTGATTTCATTTTATTTAGACATTTCTGCAAAAACAAGCGGCAACCTTAAGTTTCAAGCCTTGCTGCAACACAAAAGTTATTTTTTGCACTTTTTCACATTCTCAGGTTAGCAATTGTAGTGATGGGCACACGTCATTATATAGGGAAGAGGTGATGAACACAGAAGAAGACATGAAGAAGGTTTCAGAGGCCAAGAAGTTTCAGGGCATCCCCTGTAAATCTTCTAAATCCCAGGTCTGAAAAAGAGACAAGAAAATCTCATAACCAATTTTAAAAAGTTATTTTATCAAGAGGTGATGCCTCTTCTAAAAGCATCGTTAGATCTTCTACCTGGAGAATGCGATTGAGTTTTCGGGCAAGGCGTACAGAGTTTTGATGCAGCTCTTCCCAGGCCTTAAAGTTGCTCTTTTTGCAATCCACAAATGTCTGCCAGCAATAGAAAAAGTCTGAAAAATACATAAAACCATGATTACTGGTGTCCAAATTTGTTGATATGGATAAAATGACGTTTTTGGTGCGCTGTGCATCCGCCAGCATCCACCCCGCCCCAACCTTTGTAGCTCATCACCGAGATCTTCACGCCGGCCTTGGTCAGCATCCTGAGGCCTTCTCGTTCGCGGCTGTCCTCCAGGTCGCAGAAGTAAAGGCGGGAGACAAAGATCCTGAGGCGGAGGTTGGGCATGCTGCTGAGGAACCGGCTGATTTGGGTGGAGCAGTTGACGCAGGGAGACCAGGAGCAGAACCAGGTGATGGAGTAGTTGAGCCTCTTCTCTCCGGCGGCCCCGTATCCCCACAGCCCCGGGCACAGGGCTCCCAGGTAACGCAGGAAAAGCAGCTGCATCCACACCGCAAACAGGCCAGTTGAGATCCGGGCCCCTCTCCTCCCTTTGGGCCCCTTTCGTGCTCTTACCTCAACGTGGCAGCCGTTGCGATTGCGCAGGTGTCCGAAGTCAAAGGTTAGTGTGTCTGGGCCCACCCGCCTCTTCACCACAAAGCAGAGGTAGGTCTCGTGTCGGCCCCGCGCCCATCGCACGTTCTTGTAATGGTAGATGAACTTTTTTCTTGGCAGCAGCATACTGGCAAAAGGGCGAAATGCGTTTTTCGTCACTGGCCGGCCCGGCTCATTTACAGAGTTAACTTTCACATGGGTTGCTGTCGAGAAATCCTGAGAGGAGCGTTGGCGTTAAAGAACACACACGGTCAGGTGACTCATCATTAAAGTTTGCTTTTTAATATTAGGTGAGCTGAGTAAACCCTGTGGTTAACCGACGTGAGTGATGGACGTTCAGAGGACAACTAGCATCCCTTGCTGTCTTTACTGTAACTCTCGCTTTCACAAATCGTAACGAAACACATTAATTCTGAAACTTCAGCTCACGATCTGAGATGGTGGAAGAGTCACAGACACTAGTCAAAGGGAATTCAGTTGTCTTGGCCTGGGGTAGCATTGTTTATTCAAGCGTATAAGAACGGTCCACATGCGTATCGAACTGAGGCATCAAACAGAAAGATATACATACACGGCATAAAGAGAATGCATGGGTTTTGCTCACCTGTCTAGCTTGGTAATCATTTTGAAAGACGCGCTTTGTCACTCGGCGGGCGGGCTTCGAACGTAGGTAAATGAGAAAGGAGTGAAAGTGTGAAACTATTGGGGGTAAAGGAACTGAGAGTATATACCCCTAAACATAAACATCCTGCCTACAATAGATGCGGCTTCTTATTGGGTGGGAAGGTTTTTCAAACTATAGTAGGCTTGAGAAGGGCGCGATAGACACAAAAGGCAGAAATTCCCAGGTTCATTATAAGGAAATTGTTTTTAATGTGTTTAAAAAAAGACATTAGCTCACCAGCTGATTCATTTGGTAGCAGCAATAGATAATTCTTATTGGGAAAGCAAATTAGAGGATACGGATTTTTCAAACTGCTTTGAGTGACCACACGTAATTTGTGTTTGACGTGATTCGTAACCTTTGGAGTCTTTCACCAACGTCAGTAAACGGAGCCAACTGGCTGGAAATTTCCGATCATTTATGACGTGTCCGTTCAATTGTCCTTCAGGTCTCGCGGGTCGTTGACCGAAAAGTTGGAGCGCGCGCCTCGCCTCCGTCCACGCTTGGATCGCGCCCCCCCCAACCCTACCACCACCACTACCACCCGAACCCCACTCCTCGCCCCCCCCGCCGCCGCCCCGCCACCAACCTTCGGAAGCTCCGGAGCCTGGCGCGACCGTAGGCATTCCCAGACCACGTAAGCCCTGACACCTACTCTGTCCTCTCATCTGGGTTTTCCCAAACTGTGTCAAGCCGGGAGCAGAGCTGTAATCTGCCACCCTCGCTCTACGTGTGTGCGAGAAAACCCTGGCCGGCTGACAGCCCGCAAAGTTTGGACAAATCTCACTCCTGAGGCTTTGAACTGTCAGATGCTCTCACCCGCGCCCGCTAAATTAAGATACGTTTTGCTCTGCCTTTGTCATTTCTTTTCGCCCTGTCTGCTCCAGCTTCGCCCAGCGTGCTCATTGCATGCAGGCGTTTCGCTTTCCCATGACTCCCCCTCACCCTCTCATGCACTCTGCGGTTTGGGGAATTCACCGTTTCCCAGGGTGGCTGTTTTTGGAGCTCATCTGCGTGCGTATCTGCGTACGTGAGTGTGCTAGACATCTGCACGAGGGGCAATAACGCGGTCTAAATGCTACACATCATCTGGAATCAATTCACCTAATATATATATCCTATGGTGATTGTGCGGTGCCCCCCCCCCCACCACCGAATTTAGAATGATTCACGTGTGCGTGCATGCCCCGAGTGACCTCACTTCACTTCCCATTACTCTGGAGGTGCACCGGGGCCGGCGTCCCTGCGCTCTCGATGTTGCGCGTGTGTCTTTTCTTGACTCAGGGAGAGCCTGATTAAAAGCCAAACTCTGTGTGACCACTTCCCACCCGGCTCTCTGGTTTTGACCACGACCAGACCAAGGTCACCCTCCAGTCACACATGGGCGCTCACGTGCACAAGCGGCCCCATTCACGCTCGGCCAGCGCGCCCCGGGTGCATGTGTGTGTGTGTGTGTGTGTGTGTGTGTGAGAGACAGCACGGCCAGACGCAGGCTGTGCGTATTGCCCATAGTCAGGGGCAGAGGCAGGGTGTAGGAAATGCCGAGTCATACTTTCCGAAAAAACCCACCCGCCCACACCCTGCACACACGCGCACAAACACTCACACTCAGCCATACCGTGCAGACGCACATGACCACAGTCACAAACAGACTTTCTTTCCAGTGTTTGAACTCACATCTGTTTCCTGACAACAATAATAGCCACGCTTTGCAAAGCTGGAGGCCCAGCGAACAGGTGTCTGCTCTGCGACGGACGAGCCCGTCATTAAAACCCAGTAAAACCCCAGTTTTCACAAGGTGAAAATGACCCCGGCCACACACTTGCTCACGCAGCATTGTTGCCTTACGGTCTACTTTTTCATCAGTTTAATTAAAGGGCTGTGAGATTTTTTTTTCTTTCTTTCTGTTTCTTCCCAGTGCAGCTTGCGTGATTTGACATTAGCAAATCAAAAGGCCTTTTATTCCTCTTTTATTGCGTCAGGTGAGGCGCACCTCCATTAGCCCAAAACAAGGCCCCCAGTGTTTACCTGTGGGAAGTGAACGCTTCACTGACACCCTCTGAGGTTAGAAGCGCCGGTAGCCGTCCGGCGTGTGAGCGAGGGCCCCTAACCATATTACGGTTAGCCGCACGCTGAAGCCGTGAGCGTTTCCTGACTTGGTCGCGTTAACTGTCGTTCACCTGCAAACCGCAGACCCAGAAGAGTCGCGACACCTAAAACACTGCAAGTGCATTTCAGTTTCGCTCCTGCACGCCTCACTAAGACATTATTCGTTCAACATGTTTGAACAAACAAAAAAATTAGCTCCTTAAGGTGATTTTATCCTGTGACATTCCTACTTAATATTTCCCTGCCCTCATAAATAATGATGCGTGCAATTTGATGGGAATATATTAAAAAGATAGAAACAAGCGTGACGCAGAGAGCGCTGCTTCTGCAGAGTCATGGGGCTGCAAACTGTCGGTGAGGGCTGGCAGCAGAAAAAGCAGCACGAAATAATGCACATTCACACAAACCGCACACGCTTCCTATACGGTTACTGTACATCCTTTTACACATCTGCTCTGTTTTACATACAGGCAAATGTGGAGTGCATGCAATCACCCCCCCCACACACACACACACAGTGAGGTTAAGAGCCACACAAGCATGAATTTTGCTAACAGGTTTTTTTTTTATGTTTTATTTCATTATAAACGATAACAAGCAAAATTCATACAGAAGTGGTTCTTTAAATAAGTAAACAATAAATAAATAGCACGTCACAAATAGTCAGGTAAACCAGGATGGAGGGAAACATTCAAATCCACACTGATGATGAGTAGCCCCCCCCCTTCTGTGTGTTCATCACAGGTCTTTATAAAACACCTTAGTGAGGGGGTATCCCAAAAACCCCCTCTCCGGATGCTCCAGCTTCACCTCTTCGCCGTCGCCCTCGTCGCTCTGCTCGCCGAGCTGCAGGTAGCCCAGCTTCCTGAAGAAGACCTCCCCCACCTTGGAGGGGTAGGGGACGTGCGCGTACACCCTGTCGGCGCCCCTCTGGCCCTCTTTCTGCTCCAGGCTCTGGACGAGCAGCCGGCCCAGGCCCTCCCTCCGGTACCAGCTGCCGATCACCAGCCTGCAGATCCTCCTGACGCCCGCCCGGCTCTCGCGTTCCTTGAAGATGCAACCGAGGATGTCCCCCTCGCAGTCGGCCACCCACACCTGCCCCGCCGTCTGCTCCCGCTCTGGGCTGATCTTCTCCGTCGACTCCTTCTCTTTGGTTCCGAGTCTTCGTCTTGGCTGAATGAATGGATTAAAATGGTTTGGCCCGCAGCGTTTCTAAACCAAAAAAGACGAGAAGTGCAGACTTACTGCTTTCGTCACCGGCGTCTTTCCGCTGATCCGAGCGTAGGGATTCTGCAGAGTCTCGTCCTGGGTCCCCCTGTAGCTGCTCCCCATGTAGTCCCAGTAAGGCCGGCTGCTGCCCAGAACCCCCGTGGACCTCGGCATGGTGATCTTGAGGAAGACGATCAGCAGGAAGACGGGAATAGCGAGAGCGAGGATGAAGGAGTGGACGAGGCACCGCAGGATGGAAGAGAACACGGCCAGGATGAAAAGGCAGAGCGGCCGGGTGAGGATGTGGAGGATGAGTCGGTTCTCCGTGCCCTCGCAGCCCTCCTGAAGACACGGCGATGGGCGGGTTAGAGACTCGAGCGGGGGGCAGAAGCAGATGTGCCAGGGTTATACGAACCTTGATGAGGGCTTTGACTGCTTCAATGTCATCCTCCCTCATCCTCCTCATCACCACCTGATCCAGCTCCAGCCTCACCATTTTTAGGATGTTTAGGATTCAGCTTTTAGCGCCAACATCCACACATTTACCACACGGACCTGCAGACATTACCAGAACCAATACAGAGTCAGACTTTAAATGAAACGTCACACAAACAGACCATCGCCATCGTTGGTTTCATATCTGCATTACGACTGTAGTGCAGGTTACGTCCCCCCAAGGAGGTTACCTGACCGCCAGCTTTCATCTCTCTGTTTGTTTGACTCTTCAAAATAACTTGAAAACTAATAAACAGGTTTTAATGGAATCTTCAAAAAAATGGTGCCTCAAGGAACAGAGGATTCAATGTTGGCGATTCCATCCATATTTGCTGTTACAATATTTATATTATAGGTTAACTTGTACAATTATTTGGATGTCCACAAGCTCCATTAAAGGAAGACAACTCAGATCTCCGTTTAAATGGGTCAGATATTTTGGATTACACAACTGAAAAATCCGTAGATGGTTTCGGGTTGATGGGGATTACAGACGCACGTCTCCGTCATTCTCTGCCTGTAGATCGGTGTACAGTGCTAAATGTTACTTGCAAGTCTAAAAACGTGTTAATCAAAACGCGTGTTTGAGAGCAGAAGGACCTTGAACGCATCCTTATATGGTTACTGCAAATGTCTGTCTTTACGCCTTGACCCCGTGTTCCGGTCCTCGCCCCCCGTTTCCGCTTACCTTATCCACCTCAAATATCCAGAAAGAGTGAGGTCAATCGCTCTGGACCTCCTGGTTGCATGTAAAGTTTATACAGGTTCTGCACCTTTCATTGAATGGAAGAGTCATTTCTAGCGGAAAGAGAGGAATTCTCGACACCGACTTACGCTCGTTTAGGTCGTCCTGCTCGCTTCGAGACCTTAGGCTTTACGCAAAGTGCGTATGTTTAGCCCACGCTGCGCAAGTTGTACGTGAGTAGCTTACGCAACGTAAACTGCGCTTGTTGCGTTATCAAATAAAAAGCACAAAAACGCCAATGACAAGAGGTAATAACATATTTATTAATAATTTGGTTCTATTTGCTATTAACATTGTGAAGAAAGTTCATGTACAACATATATTCACATAAAAGTACTTAATCAAACTTCCATGGCAATATAATTTTAACAAACATATTTACCAAGATTTAGTTAATAATTAGCATATTTTAATGTGCAGAACGTGAGTGGCACCGTGAGTTTACATCAGTTCTCGTCTAACCGTATGAGCCGCTTCAGTTCCAGTGGAACTCAAACTGACTAAAGTGCACAGAGCCCCAGAACAGGAGCCCCAACTATTCACTCATTCTGCCCTTCCCCAACACAAACACACCAACCGGTGCTAGTCAGAGAAACGCATGTCTTTCCCATGTAACGGTCCGTTTGTCGTGTCTTCATGACCTTCTGTGTTATCTGCAGGATTGCGCTCCTTTGTCGACGCTTCCTTCGCCTCTCCCGCGTCGCCCCTTTGGCAGACGTCCCTGCCCTCTCCTCTCTCCAGCCCGCCGTCCCTTAAACCGCTGGTGCTGACCTCAATTATCACGATTCCCTCCCCGCTTTCGAGCTGAAATATGCCCTCCATGGCTCCTCCGCCCTCTGCGACGACGCCGCCGGCTGCGCCGCCGCAGTGGGCCATGTCTCCCGCCATCCCGCCGTCGTCCCCTATCAGGGCGATCATCTGCATCCCCTCCTCCGGGGCCTGCTCCATCTTGGTCCCGGCCCCGAGCTCAAACACCACCTCCTGCCCGTCGAGCGGCACCAGGCTGGAGTTGTGCGCGCAGGTGAGCTGCAGGCTGGCTTCCCGCCCCTGGCTGAAGGCGCCCCCGGTGGCGGCGCCCTCCGCCTCGGTGTGAAAATGCAGCACGTAAGACTCGCCCTGACCTCCCTCCTCCCCCGCCTGACTCCCCCCCTGCTTCTCCTCACCCCAGTCACGCAGGAGAGACATCATGCCTCCCTTATCCCTCTCCTTCTCCCCGTCGCGTTGCCCGTTTGTCTTGATTTGCAACACGAGCGAATTTCCCTCCGCCACCATTCCTCCGTCCACCGTCGCCCCCGACCCGCCGTCTTCAAACTGCAACACGTACGACCCCCCCATGTCCTCCTTTGATTCCCCTTCATTATCAAAGCACAGCACAAACTGCTTCTCTGTCATGGTCTCCTCTGTCCTTATTTCCTCCAGTGCGGACTGCGCGTTCGTTTCTGGCGGAGGAGGGGGGTCGGGAGGAGCGACCTGTGCGGCGGACGCGGCGGCGCTGGCCGGGGGTCCTGAGGCGTGCGCTACGGGGGCTCCGGGGGAGGAAGATGGATGCGCCGAGACAGTTTCGCAAGATGCTGGCACGGGACAGCCTGACATCATGGGATTGGCCGAGGGTGACGACCCGGTGGCCGCGTTCGAAACGGCCTGAGCGGCACCGCTGTTGGGGACCGCCGGAGCCCCACCTGCGTTGGGAGCGGCGGAGGGCTGGGATTTCTGAAGGGCAGATTTGGGTTTGCGCCCACGTCTACCCCCTGTCCTCGTTGTCCTCCCTAATATGGGCTTAGTGAGCAGAGAGTTGGCTGAAAGAGGCTGCGTTGGCATGGCAACGGAGCTGTTGATGTTGTTATTATTGCTAGTGATTATGATCCTGGTCTGCTGCTGCTGCTGCGGCGCTAATGTGGAAAACTGGGAAAGCTGAGTCTGAGGCGCCGGGTTGAGGACGGACTGCACCGCTTGAAAAGGCTGAAGCAGAGGGAGGGTCGGGGTTTCCTGAGCTGGCGGGGGGTTGCTCGCCGTCGGGACGAGGATCAGGCTGGACTGGCTGCCGTTGTTGGAGGGACACTGGAGGAGTAAGTAGTTTTGGGGCTGGGCCGGGGGTGGCGGCGGAGGAGGCGGAGGTGCTGGCACGGGGGAGGACAGGGGAATGAGCTGCAGGCCGCTGGCTGTCTGAATCATAAAATAGTTCTGGGAGGTGTTGGGGGGAATATTAAGTGCTGGTTGGGACACAATCAGGCTGCCGCTGTTTTCATTCGTTTCCAGGGTGATGGGGTTGAGCAGGGTTGTAGTGGTTGTAACTCCCCCGACGTTGGCCTTCACGACCACTCCGTCTTTACCTTCGCCGCCGGAGCAAGGCAGAGAAACGCCGCTGCCGTGGGTGCGGATGTGCCTCTGCAAGTACGAGTGCATGACAAACTCCTTGGAGCAGTACGGGCATTTGAAGTCTTTCCTTGTGGAGTGCGTGCGGAGGTGAAGCTGAAGGTTGGACGAGTGCGTGAAGCACTTGGTGCAATGCGTGCACTGGAAGGGCCTTTCTCCAGAATGGGTGCGTTCGTGCTGCCCGCGGGGAATTTTCGGGAAAAAGACAAAAGAACAAATTCAGCGCGATCGCCAAAAAAAACAAAAAACAAAAAAAAAAAAAAACAGAGTTCAGGCACGTGGATGCGAGCTGCACTGACCTGTTTGAGGTTGGACGTCTGTGAGAAGGACTTGGAGCAGATGGAGCAGACGTGAGGCCTCAGACCAGAGTGCATCTGACTGTGTCTGCGCAAGCAGCTGGTGTTCTTGAAGGACTTGCCGCACTCCTTGCACACGTACGGCCTCTCGCCCGTGTGCTGGCGTAAATGGTACTGGAAGTGAGAGCTCCATTTGAAAGTCAGAGGGCAGTGGGGACACTGGAACGCCCTAACTCCAGTGTGTACCTGGACCAGACAAACCCAGGAATAAACGGCATTCACGGCACGGAATCATTTAATGGCTTATGCTTCAGTTGCGAAACGCCTAAACATCCTAAGTGCTGGAATAATGGAACCCGTACCCTCTGATGGATTGAAAGGAGCGAAGACCTCTTGAAGCTCTTTCCGCATTCTGTGCAGCGGTAAGGCCTTTCCCCGGTGTGATCCCTCATGTGGTACTTCAGCCCTGATGAGCCTTTGAAGGCTTTTCCACACTCTGAACAGCGGTACGGCCTCTCTGGATGAAAGCACATGAAAAAAAAAACACAACGCAATTCCTTTCTTTCATAATGTCATCTCTGGTTATTATTCCGTTCTGGTAATTAATAAGCTTCTAAATCTTTACCTCCTGCGGGAGCGCTCTTAGCGGCGCCAGTCTTTTTGGGCGTTTTGATGGGTTTGGGCGGCTGCTCCTCCTGCTCCTCGCCGACGGTGATGATGTCAACATGGATCTCTCTCTGGCCCTCCTGCTGCTTGTCAGCCTGGCTGGGAGAGGAGGGGAGCGGGAGGGACAGCGACAGCGAAGGGGGGCACACGATCTCGGCCTCCGCCTCAGCCAGGAGCCGTTGCTCGGGGGTGTGGGAGTGCTGGTGGGTGAGGAGCGAGGACAAAAGGGGGAAGGAGCGGTCGCACGCGGAGCAGCTGAACTGGGACCGCGCCTGGGACGAGAGAGAGTGCATCTGGAAGGGCAAAACAGGGAGAGGGCGCGAGCGTCAGGGGTCACCGGACAACGACCCGCGTCGACCTCCGTCGGCCTCACCAGCGACACGTGTCTGTTGAGGCCTCCGCTGGTCTTGAAGGTCTTGTTGCAGTAGCCGCACGACAGCGCCGCCCACGCGGTTCTGGGCTCCGACGGAGCGGGCTCGGAGCTCTGGGTCACCTCGGTGAAGCTGTGCAGCAGGTCAAACTGGGCCTGCGTGGTAGCTACCGCCTGAGGACGCGGCAAAGGGGGGGCACATCAGAGCGGCCGATCGGCGGGACCCGGTCGACCTCACGCCGCACCATCGCGTTGCGTTCGCTTACCGAGCTGCTGCCGTCGCCCCCCGTCAGGCCCAGAAGCATCTCCGCCGTCTGTCCGTTCTCAGCCACCGTCGTGGTCTCCACCACCTCCTCGAAATCGGCGAGCAGGTGGCCGGCGCCCACCAGCCCGTCCCCCACCTCGAGCGCCGCCCCGGGCCCCGCCTCTACGCCGGCCCCGTGTTCCTGCGGGGCCATGTGGATGGACTGGTGGTCCTCCAGCTCCGTTCGCGTGCCGAAGGTGTCGCTGCAGCTGCCGCAGCTGTACAGCAGCACGCTGGCGCCCGTGTCGGTGCTGAGGTGAACCTCGGTCCCGATGGCCCTGGACGAGCACACGTCGGCCCCGGAGGAAGTCAGGGTGAGCTGGGGGAGGAGCCTCTGGGTCTGACTGGATGGAGCGGTTGACAGAAACACCTCCTCCATCCCCACTCCAACCCCATCTGCTCCTTCCTGGCTCACAAACCTCACCATGTCTGTTAACATGGATGAGGTCACCTCTTCTCCCCCCACCACAACTTCCACGACACCATTTCCTTTGCTTGCCCCCGCGTCCCTCTTTCCTTCTTTTACTGCGTTGACGTTGGAGTGAGAGTTCTTGTGGAGGGCCAGGTTTGAGGAATGAGTGAAGCTTTTTCCACATTCGCTGCAGATGTAGGGCCTCTCGCCTGTGTGTATCCTCATGTGCTGCCTCAGGTTGGTGGACTGAGTGAAGGCCTTTTTACACACTGTGCAGGTGTAAGGCTTGAGACCAAGGTGGACATTCTTATGTCGTCGGAGACTACTTGAGTTCTTGAAAGCCTTTGGGCAGGTGTCGCAGGGGTATGGACATTCTCCAGTGTGCTGGCGCAGGTGATACTGGTAATGAGAACTCCATTTAAAGGTCAGGGAGCAATACGGGCACAGGAAGGTACGCACGCCAGTGTGAACGCTCTGATGAACCTGGATTTAAACAAACAGAGGCGTCAAATCCCCACTTTTCCCATTCTCTAAACGGAACTTTGTTTAGCTTACCTGAAGCAGAGAGGAGCGTTTGAAAGCTTTTCCGCAGTCCTTACATTTGTAGGGCTTCTCCCCAGAGTGGGACCTTCAAAATAAAAGCACCCACGAAGGACACACAAATTAGTTAAGCATCCTTTTTTTTCTGCATTGCGTAACACATCACACCTTCAGCTCGCTGACATAATAAGTGTGGTAAACACCACAGTTAAAATGACGGAACGCACCGCTGGTGATAGAGCAGAGCGGAGGAGCCCTTGAAGGCCTTCGGGCAGAGGTTGCAGCGGTACGGCCTCTCGTTGTTGTGGCTCCGCTGGTGGTGGGTCAGCCTGGACGACCACCTGAAGCACTTCCCACAGTCCATGCACTGGAAGGGATGGTCCGACTGCTGCTCGGGGGGTCGCTGGACCTGCTGGACCGGCATGGACGACGGCACCATGTCCAGCACCACCTCCTCGCCGCTCTCCGCCTTGCTTCCGTTCTCCAGCTCCCCTCTGTCCCTCTCGTCCTCCCCGTCCTCCCCGGAACCCAGAAGGGACTGGAAGGGAGAGAGGGAGGCTGCGGGCTGGGGGGGCAGGAGCTCCGCTTGGACCACTAGAGCCACCGAGTTAGCCATCACCGAGCGGGCTGAGAGCCGGCGACGGCGCTTCTTGGGAAAAAAAAAAAAGTGTGGATTAGTCTTGAAGGAGTGACATGATTTGCTCTCCCATCCTCTTCTGTTCCTCCAGATTCCGTCTTCAGGGCGACTCTGTGCAGGAATCTGGATCAGACCAGCCCGGTGGTGTAGTTTGGTCGGAATAGCCCTTTAAAGTCCTCCTCCTCACTCCCTCCTGTCAGGATTCTATTCCCACTCCCTGCTGTCTTTCCTTTGGCTGTCAGTCCATGACTGTCCGTCCCCGCAGTGCAGCGCTTCTCACACACACACACACACACGCACACGCACACACACTACAGCCAAGTTGCACTTTAGGCTGCTTCAGAAACGGCACAGATGTGAGTTGGCCAGCTGTGCAGACCAACACAGAGAGGGTTAAAAAAAAAAAAAAAAAACCTACAGGTTTGAGTGCATTAACAAAAGCAGCTCCTGGCCTTCATTTACAGCTAATGTGGCCTCGGTCAGCGCTGAACTCGCCTCGATTGCAGCTCGATTGCCGGCAGCATCCCTTCAGTACTCACCGGGCATGGCTCGGCTCAGTTTAAAAGTGTAATTGTGTTGTTGTGAGGAGGATCTGGCCACGGCAGTGCTAATCCACACAACCTTAACAATAAACACGGCGCAAACTAACAGCAGCTCTCCGCCCGATGCCGCCTCCCAAGAACGGCGACGCCGATTGGCCGCCCGCTACGATAGACGCGCCTCCGCCATTGGCTGGAACCGCCGACAGACAGTTTGACGTTTCTACTCGTTTTGCCAAATAATTATTTCACAATTTATTTCTGTCGAGAAAATTCCTCGTTCGCCGTGTATATAAGCGCCGCGTTGTTTAAAATAAGATTTATTTAGTTCTGGCCATTTGACTTTGGCGCGGGGGCTTCTGGGTAACGTAGTGTTTGGCGTCTCCCAGACGCCCACCTGTTATCGCTTATTGTATTGGGTACGTGGTTTATTAAAGATACAGTAGCATTCAAAGTGCACATTCTGTCGATTTTATTTCACCAAGGCACAAATTTCACATTGAGGCCAATCAGTGTGTGGAAGAGGCATCTTGATGTTGCAACAATAATTTAAACATGATGGCATAATAATAGTAAATAAGAATTAAAAACTGTATAAAAGTACAAAATGATGGGAGACTAGCTCCACTGCAGCACACAATAAATAGTTCCACCAAGATACTTAAATAAATAGTAAATACTGTAACAATAAGAATAAGGAATAAGATTAAGCAAAAATATTGTGATAATTGATAAAGTATTCTGCATTATATTGTAGAAAACAGCATAATCCACATAACTGTATACAAAAATTTACATTCTTGTACATTTATGTACATCTGTACAGAACATAATGTCACAATACATAGTATTTTAAGGCTTTGGGAATTTACCTAAAAATAACAAAATTTTCTAACCCAAAGCAAGTTAAAAATCAGCCCTCTCACTCAGCCAAGAGGCTAATCCTAACAGGTTTGTGCAAAGTGTCTAATCAGGTCCATCAGTGCTCAGTATTAGGGCACATTCGTGTAAGTTGACCACAACATTAAATATGCCTCTCCATGCAAAACATGAGAAACGGGCATTGGAAATAGTAACTCTGATTGTGATGCAAAAAAAAGACAAATAAATCACTTCTCATGGCGATTTTAAGTACATTTGATTAATTTCATAGGTCCATTGATATGTTAAGAATAATTACCATAAATATAGATAAAGGTAACATCATGAAAACTATTTTTTTAAAAAGGCACAGTGAGTGGCAGATCAGGGAAAATTTTGGAATGTCTGAAATATCTGCTATATCTACTGGAAGAATTATTTGCTAAAAACGTTAACAAAAGTTAAAAAGTAAGAGCCACTTTTTGGAGCTGTTATGTTACAGAAGTGCTGCTGCATTTTTCTTGAGGATTAATGAGACACACAAAAAAAGATTACAGGTGCACGGACAAATAAATTCTTTGTTAATACAGAAATAAAGATAGGAGTGACACATTGGAAAGTCAAATAAATAATATTAAATAAATTACTAACAATAAATAAATAAATACATAAATAACATGGTCATGAACAAGGCCTTGTGGGAAATTGTGGGTCAAATGGCAATTTGCATAAACAGGAATGTTGATGATGGTTGCTATGCATCCTGTCTGACTGGTGGAAAGACACACTGTTCAAGACATTTGTTGATATTTAAGATCTATTAAGAGATGCTGGTGACTGCAGTTGCACGCAGATGTGGTCCTAATTCCCTTTCGACAAGAGGCGGAACTCCACGTGCTCGTGTCGCTCTCTCTCTCTTCAGTGCCCGTCTGTGCAGCCGAGTAGTAGGAAAATAAGAATCGTGCTGGGAGTATCATTGCACCGCGGAGACCTTGGGCTTGAGGCTGAGGAACGCTCTGTACGCCCAGTCGCAGAAGAGCTTGAAGTGTTGGAGGAGCTCGTGGCTGGACTGCAGGACATCGAACTGATAGGGGAGTTGCGGGGGGAGGGACGGGGTCGCCGGGGTCAGCCGCGGCGCTTCGACTCTCAACATCTGTAGGGGCGAGGAGAAGACGGGCAGATCAGAACGGTGGTTCCAGACTGGATCAGGGTGAAGGTAAGACTGTAAGCAGGGGTTGGGGCGGGGGGGGTGCAGCTCTTTACCTGACGGTGCAGCAGGCTGATGAGAGACTTCAGTTCCTTGATCATCTCCACCAGTTTGGGTAACGCAGGGTGGTGGTGCTTCTTCGAAACCCTGTTCAGCCACTCGAAGTGGTGCTCGTACTGCTTCAGGTCGGAGTGCAGCTGGGAGAGAGTGGGCTTCAGCTAGAGGGGGCACACCAACAGAGGCTCAGCGACGGTCCTCCAACACGCCGGGAAGGCGTATTCGTGCACTCGATCAGATTATCAGAGCGTTACCTCAAGGTTGTTGAGATCGTGAGCCGATCTGTTGCTCATTTCTGGCAGAGATGGGAACCTGTGGGGCTCCACGTCCGAGTCGAAGGAGTGCTCCCTCTGAAAGAGAAGCAGAGATACAGAGCAGCGGCTTTAGTAATTTGCTTTTGTGCAACTTTACCCATCCCAAGAAGTTATGTCAACACGAGGAAAGTCTTAGTCCGGCATCTCGGATGGATGATGGGTTTCTGTAGTCAGAAACAGTAGCACTAACGCGAGTGCGGTCGATTGGGTCAGCGTGAGTTCACCAACACCAGCCACCCCAAAATGTCAACAATCCGAGTAAACTACCCAAAACCCACAGGATGTTTTCTACAGGGAGCGACGATAACGACATACGCAGTGACTAAGAAAGCTCCAAGTGGGACAGGCAGCAGTGGGATGTAGGGAAACTCCAGGGTCACCGCTATAAAAAGATGGGATGACGCAGTGCTACTGGTAGGTTGTAACCTGCCTCCGAGGGCGGTCCCGGCGCTGGCCGCTAGAGGGAGTACCGACCTGGCTGCAGGTTGAACGACGCTCGAACCTCATCGCAGCCGGAGCCGAGGAGCAAAGGTGCACACCTGATCCACTACCAAACAGGAATAAACCTGAAGAACTTCCCGTGCGTCACCTCCCATTAGCAGGGGACGTAACAATTAGGATAAAGGCTGTTGAGAAACACTTGTGTAAACAGGCAGTGTGTAGGTCTACCTAATATCCTTGACATGTTTTGCACCATTTTCTTGACACCCCCCCCCTGTTTACCTCTGTTTGTTTGTGTTGATGTTTGTCCCGATAATGGGGCCACATTGTCCTGCGTGTCTCTCCATCCGCCTTCCACAACAGCTCACCAATGTTTTGTCTCTGCTGCACTCGTCCCCGTCCATCCCCTCCTCTCTTTCTGCCCTCTTTCATCTCCCTCGCTCCGTCTCATGCCAGGTGCACGCACGCACGCACAAAACACACACATATACACACACGCGCGCACGCACACCAGTGGCTTGTCATCCATTTGGCACCGTGATCTCTTCATCTCTTGCGGTTTGCACTCCATCTTCCTCAGCCTTTAATTCTCCCTTTTATCCTCCTCTTCTTGCCCCCCTCCCCTCTCTCGTAGATCATGACCTCACCTGACAGAACCTAACATCCAGCTTTTGTCTTCCTGAATGCAAATGCTGGAATGTGATAAAAACTCTTTTCTTTTTTTCTCTCCACCCCCCCTCCTCTTTTCTTGATTTTTATCAGGTCACTTTGCTGTGGCGACCGAAAGCAAAACACTAACACCACACTTACACAACCATGACTATTTACAGAATCCTCAATGCAGACACGACCACAAAAATGCCTACACACAAACGCATGCACACATGCCGCATGGATGCGCGCACGCTCGCTCAGACACACATATACACAGTTGCACTGGAAAATCTAAATAGACCTATTTTTATTTCTCTCTCTTTAAAGCATCAGTTTGATTGCTTTTTTGCAGGGACTTTCCGCGCATCGTTGTTTATCTTTCCCAACCTTCTCTGTTACTTAGTGACATTTGGCCCTGTAAGACAAAATAAATTGCAAAATATCCATTGTAAATAGCGTTATTGAACAGTCAACTGGGCAAGACTAGAGAGAGTACGTGTCTATTTTTAATCCCAGCCTCTGTACAAAACGGTCTAAGGTTTTGCATGATGCAAAAACGGAATCTTGATCAGTCGCGTTTGACCAGAACCAGAGATAGGATCCTGCTTTCTTCTCACCTGCTGAAACGCGGCGTTCACACGCACCACGGCCACAGAGATTTCAGCACTTTGCAAATGTCCCCTTGGCTCTAGCACCATCGCAGACTCTCCACTCCCTCAATAACCGCAGTAGGCCTATAGATCGGGTTTCTGTGTAATCAATCGTCTGATACTGTTTGTGCGCGTTTCGCAGACAGGCTTTGAAACGAGATCCATATTTTCATTCGGCTCCTTGATATCTGAGATCGGCCCCCCTCCTCTCTTTCCCATGTCAGAAATGTGTGATGGATTTCGACGCACAATTGCCAGACTGGAGTGTGTGGCTCCACCACACGCCAGTCAGGTCCCGGCTCCAGTCAGGTCACCAGTCAGGTGACCAGACGGACCAGGAGGTTGCTGAGTCAAATATCCTTCCGTGCCCAATCTAGAGTAGATTAAAAGTGAGATCACTCAGTCAAATCTCCCCTGGGACTTTTGCTGGCCTGTTGTAATCATGTAGATGGACGCCCGCCAGTCGATCATCAATTAAAGCAGCTTAGTGGAACTAAGTCGTGAGGAAAGCGCACAGAAGTGAACGACCTTTCCCCGCAAGAAAACAAGCCAGGATCAATGCAGGGTGACTCAGGGAGTCGGCTTCTACCGGCACTTTCTGCCTCAAGAGCAAATCAAGAGCCGGGGGACTCACCAGAAGTTCCTGGGTGAGCTTAATCAGATGCTTGGTCTGATTGGACAGTCGGTCCATGTCACTGGGCCTCCGGTGCGCTACTGGGGAGGCAGAGGCGAACACGGGCAGCTGGGCCAATAGCAGCGAGAAGAGGAGCGACGAGGAGGAGTCCAGGAGCACTGCGGGAGGAGAGAACGCGAGCAATTAGCGGAGAGAGGGAGACGCTGTCATGATGATAATGACCTCAGGCCCCGGCTGTCAGCTCCGGGTCGGAGGGTGTGTGTGTGTGTGTGTGTGGTGGGGGGGTGTATTGCACCATAATATCAACAATAGATCCTGACTTGGCAGCGAAATCCTGGAGAGCTTCGGCGACAAGAGTCGTGTTTTCACAGGCTGCATGCAAATCATTACTTTTGGAAGCGGGTCCCGACGCCGACCACCGGCATCCCCGCGCGTTCTCCCACCTGTAGCGTTACAGGTATACGTTCCAACCCCCCCCTCCCCTCTCCCCTCCGTAAAGCCGACAGAAAGCCCATCCAATCCCATTCCTTTCAAGTTTAAATGCACGTAGGCGAGGTATCAAAGGGGAGCCGGGGCGCCGAACGCTCGGCAATTAAAGGTGAACCGCAAGAATGGCAGCGCGGGAGCATCTGGGCCCCCCCGCTCAGGTTCAGGGACCACCGGAGGATACAGCGGTGCGCAGCCGCTGTCAAGTCATCACACCTCGATCCACTTCACCCGCAAGTGAAGCATTAAATCAAACCCCAGCCGTTTACAGTCAAATAAACCCGCGCCGTTCAGTTCAAAGGAAAAGAGAGAGAGAGAAAAAAAGAAAGTTGTGTAATTAACAATGAATGACTTACATTTCATATTGATTCGGATCCAGTGAACCAGCAAAGGCGCGCAGATAAATGAGGAGGACAAGTAGAGTAACTATGAAATATATTGAACTCCGGAAACTGTCATGTGCTGCGGCTGCTGGTCTTCGCTGCCGCGGAGAGGAAAGTTGTCAGGACGCGAGAGAATGAATGAGAGCGCAGCGGGAGGGATGGCTGAGGCGCACGGACAGCGAGAGGAAAAGTTGGGAAGAGCAAGGCAAAAAGAGAAAAAAAATAAAAAAAGTCAGACTTCTTCACAACTTTCTGCCTTTGCTGAAGTTAGAGATGAGCCCTTGTAGAATTTATGGAGTGCTGGAGACACTTAGTTTGGAGAGACAGAGAGGGAGAGAGTGAGAGAGCGAGAGAGAGCGACAGAGAGAGAGAGGGAGGGAGGGAGGCAACAGAAATGCTGAGAGAGAGAGATGCGAGTGTGGTAAGTCCAATTTTTGCGCGCAGTGAAGTGTTTAGGCTTGTTTAAAACTTCCTTTATAAAGACCTCGGGCCTATGACACATCGGCAGTGACTCACTTCATTCATAAAAACACACACACAGGCACGCTCTCTCCCTCTCTCACTCTCTCTCTCTCTCTCCTCTTCCTCCCTCTTTCTCCTCCCCTCCCCGCTGCTTTTGCGAAACTTTGAAAAAAATGTTCCGTTGTTTTTTTTTTTTTTGTGTGTGTGTGTGTGTGTGTGTGTGTTTTTAACTTTCCTCTATCACTTTCTCCCGTCCCGCCTGTCGCTATCTCCATTGCTTCCTCCGTCGCATCTCGTTCTACCTGCGCCAATCTGCCTCTTCTTTTCCCTTTTATCTGCCCATCTCTTCCCCGTCGCTGCTCTCTATCACTGCAGACGTTTAAAAAGCCCATTGTTTCCGCGCGTATCAGCACATCTCATGTAACCACGCTGCTTTTGGAGCCTTCAACCTGCCCTTTTTTACTCTCCTGTCTGCCGGTGTCATGTTCTGTATTCACTGTTTGTGTTATTTATGTTTTTTCTTTTTTTTTTTGCCCCCATGGACAACATCAATCCCTGTATTAAAGCTAATATGCCCAGCAAACACTCCCCCCCCATATTTCTATCCCTCTTTTTCTCACCCCTTTGCTCTTTTTCTCTCTCTCTCTCTCCCAGAGCCCCTCCTGACAGCAGCCTGTTATTTCCACTGCCCCCCCCACCCACACACCCACCCACTTCTCTCTTTTTTTTCACTCCCTCTCTCCAGGGTGAAGGAAAGAGTGAGGAGTGAGAGACGGATAGGAGCAGGGGAGAGGTGTTGTCCAGACCAGAAGGGGCCTCTGAAAGTGTTGCATAGAAACTGTGAGCAGACACGCGCGTACACACGCGGTCACACACGGTCAGACACACACACACACACACACACACACACCTTACACAGCCACACACCAATGCACGCACATATAAAAACACACAACATACAAACAAACGACTGGAAACACAGCCTGCTATACATGCGGGAGCGCAGAAATGGGACACAAGTGTATCATTTGGCCCCTCTTGGCCCCTGTTTCACACACAGACACACACACACAGACACACACACACACACACACACACACACACACACACACACACACTCCTGGTAGAGCTGGGCAGTCTTGGAAATACTCTGTCAGGTGCAGCAAAGCGTGGCCTTCTATTGCAAAAGGGCAAAAATTAGTTTCCAGTCGCGGAGGGAGGGAGAGTTGATGCATCAGACTGGTATACATGCGGGTATATTTAATATCATCAGGGAGAGTCAGTAGGTGCAGCCGACACGTGTGGCGCAACGGAGCTGAACCCCCGCACACAAAGGGGAGAGATTCTATCGTCTCGGGGTCGCTCCTTTGACCGAATCACATTCACGCGTCAAACCCTGGCCCGTCCCTCGACGCTCGCTCAGCCGAATGCATGAATCCGTAATTCAGTTTGCTTCAAATTCGGTGAAATGACATTTTGCCGCGCGCGGGTGGAAACCTGGCGACAAACAAATAAACAAAGGCAGAAACAGGAGCAGCGAGTCAAGGAACAAAGTGCTCGCGAGTCTGGACGTGAGATTAGGAGAGACCCTCGGTCGCAGACGCACACTCACGGTGCGGTCACCAAATAATTAGCGGCGGGTCCCGGACGCTGGCACACACAATGATGCACGCCGGCTGCGCGCACGCAGAGTTGCCAGTCCAGCGGTGGACCATGCGCACACAAACAAACACCCTCCAAACTACCGAGCGAGTGGGCGGCGGACGGCGGTGCGGGTTAGGGAAAGAAAATTAAAGGTCAAACTCCACTTTCTGGGGGTCAACAGTGGAGAAGAAAAGAGGGGGAGGTGGATTTTGTGATGGGGGGGGGTGGTTACATGAGTGCGGTGGGAGATATTGACACACTCGCTCTTTTTAATTTCCCACATCAAAGGAGCGTTTGAAGACACAGCTGGGGAAAGAAGAAAAGAAAAAGTGAAGTTAGTCACTCTCCCTCATCCCCTCACGTAGCTGCCTCTCGCGATGGGGGTCTCCTGGGTGGCTCGCTCTTCCGGCCCCAGCCACCGTGCGCCATCGTCCGCTCCGTGACGGACGTGCGCCCTTTTAAGATGCCGGGGTGCGAAACTGACTGATATGTTTAGACTGTTGGTGTGTGTGTGTGTGTGTGTGTGAGAGGGAGAGGGTGTGTGTGTGCGTGTGAGCAGGGCACACACTGCGCTCATGCCTATTAGCAAAAGGGGGAATCCAGGGTTTGTGTAAATGGGTGTGCGTACAGTATATGTGCGTAATTATGGGTATGTGGCAGCGTTTGTGCGGTGTCTGTGTATCGTGCATGCACATCGGTGTTTGTGCGTGTGGCTGCGTGTGTGTGTGTTTGTGTGTGGCCTTCATATGCTACCCATTACATCACCAATCTGTGTAAACCACCATAAGAGGAGAAACAGAGTGAGACACTCAGACTGCGACCTCAAAGACACGAGAGAGGAAGGGGAACCTGTGACAGGGCCTGCCAGGCATCGCAGCCAGACAAGCTTTACTCACACAGGCTTCAGTCAATTTGGTCATACTTTACACTGGCTTTCCTGTGCACGCAGTCTTTCAAATCGTCCGAACGCTTTACACTCTCTGCTCGCCGTTTGCCAGGTTGTTAATTCACACAGATGGTGATTCATTCGCCGTTTTCCCAACTTGAAAAACCCTCCAAGGAAATCGGAATGAGGATTGGTGTAATACGCTTCGTATTTTTTTTTTTTTTTTTTTTAAGGAAGGGCTTGTGCAAGACAAGAGTTTTTATGACGGGAATTTTTTTTTTCATTGTTTGCTTTAGCACCATTAAGGTTGTAGACCTTCCACCAAATCGCCCTGTTCAGTCAATGCGGGTTTTCCCATAAATGTTTGTTGTAAGAGGTTCATTTCCACGTCCAGATGGATTATAAAGCAATATCGTAAGTTTTAGGGTTGAGCTGCTTGTCGGAGCATCGACTGTCATATGAACAAATGTTAGCTGTGACGCATCTCTGATTGTTGTGAGAGAAAAAAGGGAGATTATGACAGAAAAAACATTAATAAAGTCATAATTTTATGTCGCTCCCTCATTTCCTCCAGGGAATTCCAGCAGGGCCTGAGTAAACACACGCGACGATTTGGTTCAAAGCTAAAACACCAAAGGTCCGACCTATTACTGTTAATATTTACACTTCTATAACAGAACACTTTCAAGTTTCCCCATGACCTCCTCCACCTCCTTTCCTCTTCCTCTCTACTCCGTCATTCTGTCCCTCATTCATTTTCTCCAGCTCCCTGCCAGCGCTGCGCTCCTGGCTGTGTATCCTGTATACTAGCTGGCACTAGTGGAATGTAACTAAGTACATCTCCTCAAGTACTAGTACACAATGAAGGTCCTTGTTCACAACCAAAGTATTTTTTTTTCTTCTCCTGCCACTTTTTACTTCCTCTGTGCTGTATTTTCAGGTTGGGGGGGGGTGCTGGTATATGTGTTTGTTTACTCCGACGCTACTGTGTGAGAGCTTTACAGACATTTTTTTTTTTGACGTGCAAGAAAAAAAAAATCTGTTTTGATGTTTTAAAAGAGCATGATTTGCACACCGTTGCTATGCAACCCTCGTGGTACACTGCTGCTTTTCTATCGACACGTAAGTAATGATGAAACGATTCTTTTGGTCAACAATGCAATGCAACAGTAGTTTAACAGAGCATAACAGTGTAAATACGGTACACATGTTTAGTGTATAGTGGTACTAATCTGTAGGATGTCTCTTTGTAGATTTATTGGATACCTTTTTGAAAATTTTATGACTATTTTTAATGAATTGTGTGAATAACTCCTTTATAGCAGTGAAGGACCCACTGCCATCATTGCCCCCCCCCCCCATCCCTCCTCTACTCTCTTCCTTATTTCAACCTACGTCAAGAGAGCAAGCGAGTGTGTTAATGGGTCAGGGGGCACCGGAGAGAGAAACAGACACACAGGAGGGGGCTGCAATCATTGGCTCATAAAGTGACGTCTTGACCTCTCCATGCCTTAATGCGACTGTCTTCCTTCGAATGGGCATGTGACAGAGGCCCTCTGCTCAAGCCCCCCTCCCGCTTTTGCTCCACCGTCGAGGGGGTTCAGGTTACCAATCATGCGCGTCAATTGCTCCCCTTCCTTCTTCATGTGATCTGCCCACTCGAGGCCGTTATGGCTGTTGTGCATCTGTTGCTTTAACTTTTTATTGGGCCATTAATGGCGCGCATTAAAGGGCATCATTTTTGCAGGTTTCCTCCTCTGGCTCGGCTCTCGGAGCTGTGCAGAGGGCAGGCTGCGGGGATGAAAGGGAGACGTCTCTCTGGCAGGAGCGAGAGGTTTGAACCAACTCTCCATTAAACACAATTTTATGAGGCTTATTTTGTTTGGAGACCAAACGCTATGGTATGTGACAAAACACAGTGTATGCGTGTGTGCATGCGTGCGAGGGCGCACGGCGTGTGCGTCCCTGCACACACCCCCCACCACCACACACACACACACCCCCTCCTTGACTCCGCGTCACTCACCTGCTCACGTTCCCCCTCCGGCAGCGTCCAAAGAGTTTTGTGTCTGCCAGTCGAGGAAATCTCTGAATGAAGTAGTTGAAGCAATAGTTCAGAGTGCGCGCGCGTGTGTGTGTGTGCGTGAGTGTGTGTGTGTGTATATGTGTGTGTGTGTGTGTGTGTGGGTTGGGGGGGGGGTGTGCAGCGGGAAGCGAGCAGCCCACGCAAAAGGAACTTTTTACTGTGCAAACACACTTTCCATCTCTGCTGCATGCTTCCTCGATCTCAGACTGGTGTTAATACACTGGAGAGTCCAGATCTGTCTCAGAGCTCCTGGTCTCTCCTCTGGTTCTCCCTCCTGCTCCTCTCACTGCTATTCTCAGTCTCTCTAAACATTCTTTCCTCCTTTGTCACTGCGTGTCCCGTCTGCATCCCTCTCTCCTCATCTCTTCCCTCTTTTCAGAGCCCTTTCCCTCCACTTGCTCGCTTGCAGACATGCATAAATTAACTTCGTGTCCTTTGGTGCTTTATTTTTTCTTTTCCTTTGCAGTCTGGCCCACACGGGTGTGGATGTAATCAGTCCCGAGATGTTATTATTATATGACATTTTCCTTCTCAGTGAAAGAAGAGAGAAGGCGAAGGCGCATTTTTTTTGAGCATTCTTCTGCGTACAGAAAAGCTTTGGACCGGTTATTCGTGCCCCCCCCTCCCTCCCCCGTCTTTTCCTCGTGTCACCGTTTCTGTGACCAGTTCCACTTTTGCTGCGTGCGTGTCAGTGAGTGATGTACACTGTATCAGAGCTGACCACTACTTGCCGGCGCGCCGTGTGTCTGCGTCAGCCACACACTGAGCCTGTTGTCATGTTATCCTACGGAAGCTGAGCGACTGCTGACAAACTGTCTTGGCGGGGGGGGGGGCAGCGGGAGGTGCATACGTGCGTGCGTGCGTGAAGGAAGCGGGTGGGGGGGCGAGTGCGCCTTGAGGGACGTTGAGGAAAGAGTGAGGGGAGCGGGAAGACAAAAGGAAGCGGGCTCGTTTGACGTCGCTCTTGGCCCCACTTGGTGATTTTGTCGACGTGACGCGACCTCAGTCACATGGAGGGGTGGGAGGCTGCCCTTTCGCAGACAGATGGACACACACGCGCACAAGCGCACGGGCCGTTTCAAGGAAAACACACATATGCTTACGTCTGTTGAGCAGTTCTCTCCATTATTTAAAACAATTTATAACCCACTACCCTCTTGAACCTCAGATGGGCTGTCCGCTTCTGTGGATGCTGACGCACTTCGGACCCCTTCTATCACATGGGCGCTCATTAAACCCGCTCTCATTGTGCGATGGCAATCATAAATCAACGTACCACAACAATAATTGCAGATAACACAACTTGGGATGCGAGCGCGGCCAGCTGTATTGATCCTGCCATCATTCCGCCGGCCGCTTCCTGTGCGTCAGTAACGCGCGGTGTGTAAATTTCATCATGACCGAGAGCAAACAGAGGGAAGGAAAATTCATATCCGCGTGTTGTCACTGTTTATGTTTTGAAATATTGTGCGAACGCCGGCCTGTTTGTTGAACACAACAGTTTGGAGAGAGCGCGCACACTTGAGCGTGTTTGTAAATCGAAAACGACTTACTTCTCTTCCACACACGGCGGGCTGTGCTCTGACCGCACCGGGGTGTGTGTGTGTGTGTGTGTGTGTGTGTGTGTGTGTGTGTGTGTGTGTGTGTGTGTGTGTGTGTGAGGGGGGTGCAGACCTCAAGTCCTCAAGTTCACTGAAATGTCAGTTTTGGTTTGAAGTGACTTTAACCTTACGCATAAAAAAAAAACAAAAAAAAAACACGCCGCAGGAGACGCGCCGTCGCGCTTATCGCACTGGCTATTTTGCGTCTTATTCTCAGAAGCGAAAATATTTATGTTTACATAAGCTGCGACCTATCTCTTCCTCATTCTTGTAGGACATCCTATCTTATCTCCGGAGCGGTAACTGAGCCTTAGGATGTGAAGGTGCTTATGCGCGTTCTCCTGAGCGCTATTGTCATTCACTTGACCGACCCGCCTCGGCCGCAGCGTCCCTCCGGTGGTTTCCTCGGACATTTTCACCGTGGGAACTCTTCAAAGTTTTCTTTTGTGGGCATTTATTGAGCCACCTTTGTCCTTGAGGGTTGTGACTAAGGGGAATGAAATGAATGCTATTCTAATCTCTCCATTCTTGTCTTGTGTTTGAGTGAACTTTGATCCCCCCCGCACTGTTCCCAATTAACCAGAAATTGCTCTGTTGGGATTTATTCAAATGCCTTACATGTCTTTTTTTATCAACAACAGCCCCTGAGTCAGGGAAGTTCTTCAGAATCGTCTATTTTTGGAGTTTGCACACATTACCGTTACCCTCTCCTACCCCCCACCCCCCGGTCTTTTTATGTCTCGCTCTCCCTGTACTCCCTAACTTTCTGTTCATCAATCACTCCGTCCATTCTCATCAGAAGGTCACTGCCGGATGCATGAATGGGTGTCAGTTGGCCTCAGTGTCTGCCTTGTATTACAAACGCCTTCGCATCTGGCTGGACCACTGGTAGTCCTGGGAAGCGGGCCAGGAATGCAGGGAATGGTCCAGTGGATGATAAGAAGGAAATTTCCCGCAGCACAGCGTAAGCTCAGAAACAACAGTGTAATGGGCAATAACTGGAAAAAAAATGAAAGGGATGACGACAAAGAGTGGGATGGAACAGGATGCCTGGACAGACAGAGGTCTAGGTTGACACAAAGACAATAAACAGTGTGACAGCGGCTCTCCTTGGATGGCCGATGACGAAGATGGGGTGGCGACGCGTGATGAGAAAAGAGCGGGATGGGCTAGGTTGATTGGCGAAGGATTGGCGAGACAGTCACGGAGAAAGGAGCTAACAAGCAGTGGCGACCGCAAAGACGTAAAACAAATTATCACCCTACGAGAGGGTGTTTGGAAAGAGCCGAACGGACGGTCCCAGGGAGAGGGAGAGGGCGCGCAGATACGGGTTTGTCACAGGAAAGGCGATTCCCTCGATGGGGAGACGGCGAGTGGGAAGAGGTGGACGCACAAACACGCACACACACACACACCTCGGAGGCAGATTTCTGGTTGGTGACTCCTTTGATTTGACTGACAGCGTGTCTTTATGACTCACTGACCTGGCCTTTCTTTGTCTCCCACACTGTGCCGTCTGCGGAGGCTCCGGAGCGCAGGTTTTTGAACGGCGGAAAAACGCTGCCAAACCCTGATCCCCCACCCACGCCCCCCCAGCAGTCATGGCCCGCTAAGTCTGACTTTGCTCACACGCCAACTCTGCATCCGTTTTGTCTAGCTCCTGGTGCTAATTTGGAGGCAGTCAGTCAATAATTGTTTTGAGCTGCTACACTGCACCGGGAGAGATTAGATTACTTACCACCGGGGTAGCCCTCCTTCCCACCACCACCCTCCTCGCTTCCCCTGAATTACATCAGAGTTCCAAACTCCTTCATCTCTGACTAAGCACATACCTCCAAGTCGCGCGGGAGGCCTGAAAAACATACCTGATGTGTGAGAAGAAAGCGCATAGGGCAGGACGCGTTGAAGGGGGCCAGCAGTTCAAATGGCTCTGGCTGTATCTTCAAGATGAGAGCTGGAGGTTCGATGAGGCTCGAGTTACTGTACACGCACTTGTGTCTGTGTGTTCGCCTGCCTTAATTTTCCTGTCTGGGCTAAACCCATTTGGATTCAGGTTATAAATAATGAGTCAAGGAGGAAGTGAAAGATTATCTTCAAACAGATCCTCAGGGTATCTTGTCTTGAATGACAATGATTCTTCTTCCTTTTTGTTTTTTGGTAATATTATAATAGCAACGGCGTAAACCTCGGCCAATCACAATAACAAAGCCGAGGTAGTTAAACAGGATTCTGTACACAATCGGCGCTCCGTTTCTGCGAAACTCCATGCGAAATGACTTTCAAAGTCAAAAAGCGCTCCCGGATGACAAAGCGAGAACACTTTCCCAGGTCCGGCCAACATTTTCAAGCTCACCAAAGATACAGAAAGCGCATAACATTGCGGCGAGCGGCAGCACGGGATACTTTATTTGTACTGTTGGTGTGGTTGTATAGAACAAATTAGGGTCAGAATGCGATCCAGCGAGTGCAGACAGTGCTGCTTCTCTCTTGTAGGTTTAGGTCAAAACCTCACATAATGATTCTGTGTGGTTCCCCGGCTTTTCGACCCATCTAAAACAGCTGACACAAGGCAGACTGGTGGGTGTGTAAGTCTTGAGGTGAGGCAGTTTAAAGCACAGGCAGACAAGGAGAGGTAACTGTTTTTTTTTTTTTCTTCTTCTTCTTGGTAACTCCATTAAATTGAACCCCTGGGAGGTTTGGACGACTGACAGCTAAGGTGGAGCTCGGGGCAGCCGAGCAGGAGGCAGAGTGTTTTCACGTGTTTACGTGTTTTCCTTTACTACGGGGGTTTATATATATGGCTGCAGTGTTGTCTCTCTGGTCCACAGCGGAAAGCGATGAGGTTCACTCAGGGGTATAGGAAAAGGCCCCGGGTATGACCCAAGGAACACCCCCGGTTTTCTCGAGGGAGCAATGCTTTTGAGGTGCGGTCCCCCCACCACCTTTCAACTCCGATGTGCCGAATCAGTGGAAGGCACAAAATCAGCGAGTATCCCTGACACTAATATGGAAAAAAGCCTGTTTGGAGCGAATATAAGGGCAAATATTATTCTTCCTGAGCGTAACCACGGTGAGCACCCCTGACCTGGCAGTGAAAGTGCTGAAACAAAAAGCCCAAAGACTTTTTCTGCTCCATCAAAGGGGAACTGCATAAAATAAACACGGCCATCAGATTACCACGCTGAACACGGGGCCGCGTTAGCCCGCGCCGGCCGCCCTGCCGCCCAACCCCATAGCTCTATGGGAGTTAAGTGTGGGGTCCGCTCAGTCAACACCATGACGCAAAATGGAACAAGACTCTGACAGAAGCCCCAGGCTGATGGAATAAGGCCCCTACCCACAGGCCCCCGGCAGGAGAGAAACATACCGAGCTGGAATAAGAGAGAGGAGCAAGGAGGGACAAGGACGGGAGGTAAAAAAGGTGCTTGAGGACGTTTTTCTTTTTCTTTTTTTTTTTCTCTCTTTTTTGTTTAAGGAAGGAGCGGGAGCACCGCGTCGGCGCTGCTCCCACGTCAGAAAGCCAGCACCGGGCGGCAGGTCGGGACAGATAGCTACCATGTTTTATACGCAGCCGGTGCCGTCGGCGGGGAGGAGGGCAGGGCAAGGCAGCGCGGGGTTGTCGGTGGCTTGCTGCAGCTGCCAGGGAGACTGTGAGACTGAGTCTGCTAGGCCCACTAACAGTGGACAGTTTCAGCCAAGGTGGATCTGACCTCACAGGCCTTCTTTCATATTCTTGCCCGTGTGAGTTTGTGAAGGGAGCCCGCTTGTGTGCGGCCAGGAAGAAAAAAAAGAAAAAAGAATGTTTGCGCATTAGTTTGTGCTCCTCGCGTTCAGGTGACGTAACTGGGAGAAAAAAAAAAAGAAAAAAGATCTATCCCCCTGACAATCCCATTGAAGGAGCTCTGTCCTTCCCAGCGCCTCTGACCTTCTCGACCCCTGCCTACAGATTCTTACCGCCCCGTTTCAGGGCTAGGGTTGTTTATTTATTTACTTTGCCCCCCCCCCCCCATGATCTGACACAGAAGGAAGCGACGCACAAACCCTCGCTCTCACCGCCACGGGAAGCTCCATCAGAGGACCCACAGGGATCGTATTCTGACCCCTTTTTTCTGACGTATGGCTTCAAAACCCTCTTTATGCCGAGGGCTTTAGGATGACGCAGGGCTGAGGTGAAGTTCTTTACCAGATCACACACACACGCACACACACACACACAAAAATACACACAAACACACACATGGGCCCGTGGCTGGCTCGGCCCCTAGCTGTTAGCGTTACACGTGGGAGCCCCGGGTCCTTTCCTGTCTCTCTCTCTCTCTCTCTCTGTCTCTCTGTCTCTCTCTCTCTCTGTCTCTATCTCTATCTCTCTCTCTAAAAAAAAAAGGCTCCCGTGTGCAACAACAGCGAAGCGCGCTCACTGTGGTCCGCCGGGCCTCACACCAGCAGCCCTGCATTACCACACATGCCTCCCTACTGTTCTCCCTTCCTTTTCATCCCTCTCTCTTTTCTCCTCTGACTCAGCTGTTTTGCTGGAAAATCCGTCTCTTTGAAGAAGGGAAGAATCTTTCATTACTCGGCAGTGGGCAGAGAGAAAGAATGATAGGGAGAGAATAACCACCCCATTGTCTTTACACACACCTCCCTGCATCCACCGGCGATAATTGTGCCGGGCTAATTACAGAGAGCTGCTCCAACAGGTGTGGGTCGCCGCACCTGGGAGAAAAAGACGCTTCTCGACGTGTGTGTGTGTGTGTGTGTGAGAGAACACACAGAGGGCTGTGCGCGTCACTGAAATTTGGGCGAAAGTGTGCAAGACGTCTTTTGGTTTTTTCGACCCTGCCGGTGATTGAGATCACAGAGGAGTGTGTGTGTCACGGGCTTATTAAAGCTTACTTGATAGCACTCAGTCATTGGTCACTTTGTTGTGTCACACACGCCGCTGTAACATAATACCATCAGTGTAGCACCGTGCCAGGCTGAACCCCATCTGAGTTTAATTATAAAGCTGCAGGCTCCATCTGCTCGATATTACGGGAAAGTTGAAATTAGCGCACAAACGCGGCCTCACTCTCACTCATACACCGCACTGAATTTCAAATGAGAGCGATTACAATCACCTAATTGATAAATGTAACCACAAGGAGCCACTTCGTATGATTCATGTTCTATAACCAGTCAGTCTCAATGGTGCGTGTGTGTGTGTGTGTGTTTTGGGTTTACGCTAAGATATTGGGGAGCCAGCAGTAGAGACGGTGATGTCAGCGGGGGGTCTCTCATGGGGTTGATGGTTTTTACCGTTAAGGAACCCTCCGCCGACCAGAATAAAGGAAGCTGTTTTTTTCCCCCCGGAGAGGCGAGAGGAGGAGCCTGATAGCATGTGGATGTCGAAACATTAGAGCTTTACTGTCAAAACAAAGAGAAGGGGCTTCTGGAGCGGTCTGGCTGACTAGACAGTGACATTGACTGGACATTGCATGTTTATGATTGTTCAAGTTCAAGCTAAGCTGTTACTCACTGGTGATGTCATCCGTCTGCTGTCTGTTCACAGTGCCCAGTCGCTAACTCCGGCTCTGTAAGTCGGTATTTTCTGCTCAGGCAGGTGAGTGATCCACATTAATAAAGCGGAAACCTACCCGGGTGTCACGTTGACCAAAGGGAAATGAAGCTCACCCGGGCCTTCGAGCCGCGTTTACGACGTCCTACATCGGAAAAGTTGTGACGGCGTCGTTTGCTCTCTTGACTCACGGCCCTTTGTAAAATCCCGCCATTATTACAGGAAATGAGACGTAGTAGGCGATAAAGCGTCTCTCGCCTCCTGCGTGGAGCACTTCTACCTGCAGAACCACGCCGGGTCAGCGCGGGAGAATGAGCTGTATTGCCACCTTGTGGAATATCCCTCTGGTGGTTAAGTTTGGGTGTCAAGCTCAGGGGCTCTATTCTACAAAAAAAAAAAAAAAAAGATGTTGGAGCCTGTGTGAACACTCGCATAAAGCATGGTTTATTAGACAAGGTCTCTTTACTGGAATAAAATCTATAAAGACATAGCAAAACCATTACATTTCTCTTACTTGTATCTAAAAGAGTAAATGAACTGATATGGGTTTGACATGAAAGAAGGAAAACAATCAGACAACAAAGTGTCAATAAAGCAAGACCAGTTTTTTTTTCTTTTCCGTCTTTTGATATGACTTTCGGTCGATATGCTTTTTAATAGGCGTCCTTAAAGTCGAGTCCTCTGATTGGCAGGAAGTTCGTCCTGGTCGAGCCCCCACAAGAAGGTGCGGAGACGGGTCACTTCCTTTTGCAGCTCCGGACTCGGGATTGGCTGGGAGAGGTCGAGGCGGGGAGTTTCGTTCGGGAGGATGAGAGGAGGGTGGTCTAGGAAGCTTTCAAAGATGTCTAGAAGATAAGAGACGGGTAAGGCCACTTGCTCAGTGTTTGACTAGACTGTACTTGATTGAGCGGAGCGTTACCTCCAGTCAGCTCTGTGCCTGGTGAAGGGGCCCAGCTTGGTGGAGGGGCTCTGTTTGGACCCAGTTTATAATTGGTGAGGAGATGGTGCAGCTGGGAAGGGCTTAACAATATATGGTCCTCCTGTAGACTGATCCAGGAAGACTAGAAGGTTTAATAAAGAGAAAATGTGACTTTATGTCCTCCACATCAGGCTCAGAAGATCCTCGCCTGTTACCTGGATTAGCTGGGTCTTGGGAATGCACAGGAAGTTTACTGTGGCGGACAGTTTCTTCATGAACTCAGAGGCGATGTCTCCTAGTCCGGCCCCCTGCAGCCAGTCCAGAACCAGGTCCAGGTTTGTACGGATCTGGACCGCTCTGGACCAAGAAAACAGCCCGTCTGGAAAAGAACAGAAAGAACTACGTCACTCAACATGAAAACATGTCGATATAGACAATTATGTGGAAATTAGTTGTACAACTGGAGATGATTTATTCATTCACATAACAGATTCATGTCAACAATCTCTGCAGACTGGCTGGCTTTGACCTTTGACCTCTCACCTCTCTCCAGCAAGGTGTTGAGCAGGGAGGTGTTGGTGAAGAAGAAGAGGTAGCCGAAGGTCTGGGAGGTGAGGGGCGGAGACAGACACGCCTCCCGCGACAGCATCAGGGAGCAGCGGTAGACTTCGACCAGGCCGGCAACCTTTGGGGGCAAGGCGGACACGTCGTCCACCTCCCCTTCCCCCCGCCTCTTCTCCTCTCCCTCCTCACCCTGAGCTCCGTCCTTCTCCTTGTCCTTGTCCTCGCTGGAGAAAGGGTTGGTGTCCAACAGAGCCGGAAGGAGAGAGTACAGAGTCTTTGTGGAGGAAGAGAAACATTAATGCACCTCTGAACCTCTTTGCTGTTTTTTTTTTTAAACCTAAAATAACTCTTTTTCCTCCCACAAAAAGCTACATAATCAAGACACCCAATACTAGCTTCATCCTGATAAATATAATATTCAAAAACATTGCAGTCAGCAAGCCAACACTTAAAAACCTAAAAGTCATAATGTTCCCTTTAAACATGTTAGAGCGTGGGCATGCTTGCTGTAGGTAAATTGGTAAATCAGATCCATTTGCTCCTTTATATTTTTAGCATGCCGATGTTTAGCACAAGCTGGAAGACAAACGGCAGAAGAGCAAAGCCGAAGACGCGATTAATATCTGCGATTTTCAATTGTGCCTGTGATGCACGCCGTCCTCCCCGAATGTAAAGCACAAAGGAAACAGAGGAGCTGCTCACAGCTGGAAAAAATTAAAATAAATTGTGGGTGGTGGTGAGACAGCTCCAGGAAAATCATGGAAATCAAAAAAAAAAAAAAAAAAAAAGTATATTAAGCCTTAAGTAAGTTAAGTTTTGCTGTCTCTGCGAGCACTGGGCTGGACTCAAATCACACATTTAGAATATTAGCTTTGTGGTTTATTAGAGAAAAATCAGAAAGGGTTCGTCACGGCACCTTGGTGAGGTGGTACACGCACTGCTGGAAGGTGTGCATGATCACGTCGTCCAGCTGGGCCAAGGCTTCCGAGCAGGTGTCCATGTCGGCTGTGAGAACCGGGTCCCCCGGAGCTTCATGGAAATTTTTTCCGAGATAAACGAAACACTTTGTGTCTGCTCTTGTTTTCGCATTCCAAGCAGCCTCTGATGTTGGGTGGCCGTATCGACTCACCTTCAAACTCCCACTCTCTCTCCAACGCCTCCACCTTGACCTGGAAAAAGTTGAGGAGCTCTGTGGCATTCGACATCCAGAACATCAGGGGTCGGAGGTCGGCTGAGAGCTTGAGGACATTGGGGGTGCTTATCTCACCTTCCTGCTCTGTGGAACTGGACACATTGACATAATGGCAAAGTTATGTTGGCCGTAAGAAGAAAAAAACCCACTGTGAGCATTCTCCTGTCATTGTTTGCTCTGTGTTGTAAAAGAGACACACGCCATACTGGGGTTATAAATAGACAGTTGTCATTACTCAGCGATATTCCAGCCATTTTCCAGCATCACCGTGTTGCAATGCTTTTATCATACTGCAAAAATTTAGACATAACAGGAACAGGCACAAATGTATCATGAATCACTTAGCAGGAAATCTCTAAACAGAGGAAACATGACGTCGAACAAAAAATGTTCTTACTTTTGCGTGGGATGCTTATCCCCAAATTCCTTAATGTTATCCTGTAAAGAGAGTTGGAAACAGAAGAGAAGAGACATCTTGGGTCGGTGTGGGGGTGGAGGAGCGGGAGCGGAGTCTAGCCCTGTAGCCAGGACAATTACAGCACATTTTCCGACAGAAGGCCAGTGACATCAGCTCATCCTCGCTTCTGTTCGCAAACCCGGCGGGCCACAACAAGGGCCACATGTCTGCTCGCTGGGCCCCGAGCGAGTGACACCCCTGGGCCAGAGAACGCCCCCCCCCACACCAGCTGACCCCCCTACCACCACCACCCCCGTGTTTACTGCCATGACATTTTTCGCCCTGGCCGTAGCTCACGTCAGAATGTTTAGAAAATGGAAACCACACTCATATATTTATACATCATGCACACTAATAGGCTGTCACGCTCTGTGATGGCAGCTGCGGTTAACCATTCCTTCCAAATTGCCCAAAGTTTTCAAAACCCGGTCTGAATCTGTCTACCTGATGTGTTCGTCCGCGGCCGCGCTGTTACACAAGACTATCCCAAAACAGTTACACTTGTTTTGGACTCGGCAGATAAACCTCGGAGATGCATCTTGACAGCGTGCGTCATATCTCCCCGGCCATGTTTGTGTTTGTTTGTTTGACTTACCCAGACGATTTCCTTAATCAAATTGGCCGACTTGAGCAGGATCTGCGGCGTGAGGGCGGGATCCAGGTGTTTGGAGGCATGATCGATCATGAGCGATAGGAGATAGGCGGGAGCTAAAGGTCCTCCGCCGGAGTCCGGAGAGGAATTTTTGGAGATTATCTCCTAGGAAACGCGAGGGATACAGATTTGTCAGGGAGACCATTACAGCAGATGAACCTGGGGGGGGGGTTCTCCTTCCGCCCTCACCTGCAGCAGGGAATCGGCGTGACGGGAGTGGAACTTCAGCACGGCGTCTGTAGATCCCAGATACTGCCGCAGCGCCTCCTGCCTGTCCACCAGCCCGGAGGGGCAGCAGGCCGCGGAGGCGTCCGCCTGCCACGGCAGGGTCAGGGCCAGCGGCGGGGCGGGAGTCACGCGGGGGTCGCGGTAGAGGAAGAGGAAGTGGTCGCCCATGCCGATCACGTCCCCGGGCCTGAGGACCGTCTCCCTGTAAACGGTCACCCCGTTGTGCGTGACCGCGCCTCCTCTGAAGGGCCGCATCAGAGCTGCGGCAAAGCGGGGGTTAGACGCTGAGGACGACCGCGTGGTTGACGGGGGAGGGGGGGGTTGGGGGGCGGGACTCCAATACCTTGTCCGGAGGGCGTCCCGGGAACAGCCGAGTCCCTCCTGACCAGCAGGTGTCTGGTCAGGAGGTCCGGAGCGGAGAGGAAGGTCTCCACCTTCAGGGGCCTCTTCCCCTTGCGCTCCCGCTCCCTGTCCTTCTCCCTCTCCCTCGCCGTGGGCTTCCTTCCAAACACATGCGCGTGCCCCACCATGATGTACAAAACAAAATCCTGCAACCACGACAGGAGGGAGAGCGGAGAGAGGAAAGTCAGGGAGGTCTGTTATCTGCCGAGAGCTGCGGTCGCTATCGAGCTTCCATCTCAGCGATGCGGACCAGAACACGGAGTGGGTGATAAGGTATGAAGTGTGTCACAGTTTGCTACAATGTGGACCTGACTGAGGTCATTGTGTGTGTGAGCGGTGCGCACAGGGGGGGTTTTGTCCTCTCAGTGGACAGATTGTTGAGGTATTGTGCTGCTCTGAAGCTGTTTTGTGCAGGATGCTGAATGGGAGAGGCAGAGCGCTGGAAACCCTGATGGTATGCGGTGATTGCGGACATGCAGGTATGATGTCACCTACAGGGTGTGCCTTCATCTCTATAACATGCCCTCTAGTTTACATACATTCACGTCGGCATTGTTTGCACTTGGTCGGCTGTGTAAACGTGCACGTGCGGGTGCTGCTTTGTCAGTATTTGCGCGCGATAGGATCTGCCGGCGTGTCTCGCCTTGCTCTGGTCGTAACCCTGCAACAACAGGAAATAGGGCCGGTCCGTGGGCGGAAGGATCAAGCTCTGCGACATCACTTCCAGGTCACAGCTGGTACAGTCCCTCTCGTCCTCCGCTGGCTGGTTTGTCCACCCGACTTTTGCTTCCGCTTTGGAAGCTCTGATCTGAACCAAACGGGAACAGAAACAGGTGAAGGGTCGAAGGTTGGAACCCTCGCCGTGAGGCCGTAGGGCTGCCGTGCGACCCTTACCTGTCCCGGCTGTGGGTTGATCATGCTCACGATGTTCTTCCTGTCCTGCAGCCCGCCGTTGTTGTTGCTAGGCCGGTTGCCGGGGCCGCTGGGGTCCTTGCTCATGTGGTTCCCTTGGCGACGCCGCAGACTCAAGTTCATGTCGCTGATGCTCCTCCTGAGCTCGCTGTTCCTGGCGCGGTGGCCGCGCTCGCTCTCCTCTTGGCCGCCGCCCGAGGACATCCTGCTACGCCGCCAGCGCACGCCTGCCGACGTGGACGTGGACGTGGACGGGGGGGAGACGGTCAGTCCGGATGCGCACGGCGACAAACCTGCACCTCAAACCCTCTCAAACCGACCTTGGCAGTTCTCGTCTTCCCTCCCTCGCTCTTTTTCCCTGTTTCTCTCCTCTCTCTCGTACTCGTCCTTTCTTTGGATTTCAAAGCGCCGCTCGAACCCGTCCTTGGGCCTCCACATGTCCACCAACAACAAGGGACATTCCCATGGGGCAACGCTTCTCCGGCACTCTGTCTCCCATTTGATAGCTCCATCTGGCTGCTGGATGGGCTTTCCGATGACATCACACAACAGGAAGTCCTCTGGGCTGTGTTTCTGGACAACTACAAAGTAATGGAAGAGAGGGGGAGGGCGAAGGGTGGGGGGGGTGTAATTCTTTTTCCATAACACAGCAGATTATTTTGTATTAAGTCATCATCAGGTTTGAAAAAACAAAATTGAGAAACAATTCTCGGTAATGGGCCACAGCAGACTTTGAAAACGAGAGAATGCCCCCCCCCCCCCTTCCCCGATACCTGCGTCATCCGCCTCGTCTCGCTCCCTCTCGATGTACCGGGTGATGACCTGCGCGATGAGCTGTCTGGCTGTGGAGTGAACGCTGGCCAGCAGGGAGCGATAGTTGGCCCCGCTTGAAAGAGCGTCCCCATAGATCTTTATCAGGCCCGGGGCGGAGGAGGAGGCAGGGGGCAGGTAGTGATGGGAGGACGGCGCGGCGGAATGGGCCCACACCTCCCTGTCCCGCTCCCCTACCGCCCTGTCCCGGTCGCTGTTGGAGCGCCCCCGCAGGAAGAGGTGGGAAAGGCGCTTGGCGCGGGACTGGGGCCCGGCGGGCCGCGGCCTGAGGAAGGCTGGGGACGGAGACGGGGACGGGGCAGGGGAAGCCAGCGAGGGGGTAGAGGTAGAAAGGGAAGAGGAAGGAGCGGACAGGGCCTCGTGGAGGGAGGCCGCGTCGGAGCTGGTGGTCGATCTGGGAACGAGAGAGGATGGGCGCGGGGGGGGGGGCAGATGGACGAGGGAGGAAGGAGAGAGGAAGGGACCCGTCAGCTGCGGACCGTGACTGACCAAACACAGACAAACAACGAGGACTAAAATAAAACAGGGAAAGGTTGGAGTTGGAAGGACACTAATGGCAGTGGAAGTAAGATAAGGTGACGTGAATACGTCAGCTCTTCCTTCAACAGCGCTTATCACGGAACCCGGATTTAGCCTAAGGCTCAGGACGCATGTAGGTAGCGTGAAATCAGGAGAGATAGTCGAGAGAGGGGTTGGTTTAGGGACTGACTTGACAGAGATCACGCTTGGCCAGCGGCCGCCTAGTTTGGCGAGGTGTTTCCGGGGTGAGTTGATCCAAAGGCCCACTGGGAAATGAAGCTTCCTTGAGCGAGGACTCCCAGACCCCTCCATCTGACGCAGAGACAAAGACAAGGAGCCCGGGTTAGGTGGAGATGCTGGAGCGAGGGAGCAAGGGGGGGGGGTTCTGACGGGATGACGGGGACGGGAAAACAATATAACAATGGCATGATGTCACCCCCCACCCCCCCAAAAAAAAATATCAACAGGAAAAGTTCAGCTGTCAATATGGTGAAAACAAACAGGAAGCGGGTCAAAACACTCCAATCGGGCCGTGAAAACGCTGGCGTTAATTCCAGGCAATCAAACAGGAAGCATCTTTAGGGGGCTCAGATCCAGCTGACGGGGGTTTACCCAGAGTTCCTGGTTGTTCCCATTGTATTTATGTTATCGTCTAATTAAAGATCATCCGTCCTTCGAGGGCCTGTTTGAGAACCTAAAGCAATCAGGACAATCACTTCAAGAGCAAAACTACACCACCAGGCTACAAAGTTCTCCAAAGTAGCTTCGTTTAATGTGTGGAGCTATTACGTTAGAATGGAATACACATAAAAACAGACAATAGTATTAAATGATAAGAGTGTAAAGATGTGAGATACTCTAAAATCTTACCCACAGTCACTTCAGATTCCTCAGTGCCTTAATGATGACTCTCCGCCGAAATTCAAACGCGCAGCTTCAAGTAATCTAACTGGACGCGTTCCCTTTTCCCCCAAGATAAATTTCCATCATCAAAGGTTTCCTAAACTTCTCATTCAGCCACATACTTGTCTACTGGCTCCCAAAACCCATATTTGTCCAGCTAAAGCAGCCTTTTCTTCAAACTGAAGGGGATCTGCTCTTTGCTTCGCTCTGCCTCTTTCTGGGTCTATAGATAGAGAAACTGGGCCCATTGTTTTAAGTGACAGAATTTCCTTCCTTTGCACTGGACAACACCTATATCCTGACTGAATGAGGGAGAGAGAGAGAGCAACAGACACAGACAGAGAGAGAGAGAGAGAGAGAGAGAGAGAGAGAGAGAGAGAGAGAGAGAGAGAGAGAGGGCAAATGATAGAACCTTTGAGCGCTTTCCCGCGGTCTGCGATCCAAATATTGTCTTGGAATTCTTTTTTCTTTTTTTTTTTCCACTGTCTGGATTTATTTTGTCCGATAATTTGTTTTACATTTCCAGTTTAGGTTTTAAAGAAAGATGAGAACTTAAAAGCAACGGTAGATTTGTCACAATTGCTGCGCTCTGTTTTGATTTGATGTTTAGACCAGATTCTATGCCAAAACACAGAGAGGGCATTTTTTTTTTTTTTTTTTTTTTTTGTTGAAAAGAGGAAGAAGGAAACACACACACACACACACACATGCATGCACAAACACACACACACGTTGAGGCAGGAAACCCGAGAGCGCGGCGACGGAGACACCTGTGATCTTTGGCCTTGTCTTCAACAGGAAGACGGCAGTGGGACGGGGAAAGGGGACTCTCAGGTTGGTCGGGACGGGGAAGAAAAACCCCCCGTCACCTCGAAACCTCACTTGAGTTGAATTCTTCGAACATCCCGTGAAGGACCGTCTCCCTGCGTCGTGACCACGAACACGTCAGACGTTATTAAAGACAGGCGGGCTCGCCGTCAACGTACTCGACGTATAACGACGCCAAACTGTGTGTTTTTAACTTTATTAGGGAAGCAGTCGCCTTTGGGTGTGTTTCTGAACCCGGACGCCGCAGCTTGGATTGACCTTTGACCCTTTGACCCCCACGACCCAGACCCTTCCTGCGGTGCTCCGCGCTCCCGTCATGCTTTGCGGCGCAGGGAAGGACACAGTCCCGAGGACAAGCAGAGCCAAGGTTAGCCTCCCTGACCCTCAAACCGGATCCTTCTGGCCCCGCGGCCGCCCAGCTCGGCCCGGCCGTCCGGCGAGAGCCCATCGGCGCGTCCGGGATCAGCGGTCAATCGACGTTTCGGATAAAAAATATAAGAAACCAGGCGGAGCAACAGAAGCTAAATTAGCACCGAGCTAGCAGCTAGCATTAGCCGCCGCTAGCATTTTTGATGTTTCTGACTTGTTGTGCAGATATTGTGCTTATGTCACGGGCTGGGCCGAGTGTTACTGTTTGGTTTGTTGTTGGGGGGGAGGGCTGAGACGTGTTTAAAGCAGCTAAACCAGCAACCGGGTGAAGGTTATTTGTAGCCGAAGCCGCTAACTGCGTTAGCTTCGGGCGTCGCTTCTGTGTCTCGTCGAGATCTTCAAACATCGTCCCGCACCTTTTCCCCTGTTCAGACGCGCGACTTCACATCGAACAATGGCCGAGAATATCCAGGAGAAGATTAAAGGCTACAGGACGGCTCCTTTCGACGCCAGGTTCCCCAACACCAACCAGACCCGAAACTGCTTCCAGAACTACCTGGGTGAGTCGGAGGGCTTCAAACACCTCCACATGACCTAAAGTGAGGCTTTAGAACATTAAAGTGAGGCTTTAGAACATTAAAGTGAGGCTTTAGAACATTTGCCACTAACTGAGGGGCTCCGTGCTGGGGCCACCAGCTGTTGTTCTGGTTCCAGTAACCTTGTGAAGTCTGTAGATAGAAGAGATTAAAAGGGGACTACTTTGTCCTGGGGCTGACCTTCAGGGTCTGTGTTGGTTGATGATACAGGTGTTTTGTTTTTTTTGACCTTGAACGCTTTGGTGACTCTTCCTCTCGTCTGCAGACTTCCACAGGTGCAACAAGGCCCTTTCTGCCAAAGACCAGGATGTGTCTCCCTGTGATTGGTACCAGAGGGTTTACAAGAGCCTCTGCCCCCTCAGCTGGGTGGGTTCGATGTCCCTGATCGTGACTCTTCGTGTCTTATGTCAGGAACAGACGGCATCAAAACCCAAACCTGGCTTAAACCCACGTGGTGGTGCAGCGCTAATAATAGAGGCCTCGTGGGCAATAATTTGGAGGCTACCTGAGACTGGAGGGGGTTTGTTTTGACTGTAAGTCAGTGAGTCTTGACAGCAGTTTTGTGTTTTTGTTTCTTCCCAACAGGTTTCCAAATGGGACGAGCAGGTAGAGAGCGGTTCTTTCCCTGGGAAGATCTGAAAGCACCAGACTGTTGGCGTTCAGTCCACTACAGGAAATGCTGTTACTCACTCTCTTACAGATAACTTCCAGCGATTCTCACGTCATCAACAGTGATGTTATTGTTGTTAACTTAAGCACGCACAGCTTTTTACCTGATTGTCCAGGTTTAAAGTTTTTTTCCTGTCTCTGTTGTTTCTTTGACTTTGGTTAATTAATAAATACAGAGTGGGTTTTAAAAGGTGTTGGTGGTTGTAAAGAGTCAGTGTTTTCAGGAGACATTACAGACTTTGATAATATTTGGTTAATGTACTGAGGTAGTTGTGATGCTCTGGCTTGGACCAAATATTTGAGACGTTTTCGTTCATTATTATCACAACTCATTTTCTTAACCAAACTGCACTTTATAGGTTCTCTGAACTTTTCTTTTTAGTTTACCTAGCTCATACACGCTGTTTCTCTGGAATATCTAGAACACCCTTCAGATCTTTTCTACGTATACAAAACAAATAACACCGTCTGGCCAAAAGTTGCCAGAAAAAAAGGGTCAGACACTCTAATAGTTCGTTGGACCGCCTTTAGCTTTGATTGTGATTGAGAATTCGCTGTGGCATTGTTTTGATAAACTTCTACAATGTCACAAGATTTATTTCCATTCAGTGTTGCATTAATTAACTGATGGTGGGAGAGTCTGACCTTCTCCAGCACATCCCAAAGACTCAGCGGGGTTGCAGTCTGGACTCCACATATGAAAATGACGTCTCAGGCTCCCTGAACCCTCTTTCACAACTTGAGCCTGACCCTGTCATCTTGGAATATGTGCCATCAGGGAAGAAGAAACTCCATTGAGGGAGTAACCTGGTCATGCAGTATCTTCGGGTACTCAACTCTTTGAGCACCGACTGTTTCTGAACCCAGGCCCGACCAGCTGCAGCAGCCCCCACCTGCCTGCTCAGTTAAATCCCAGGGAGAGACTGTTTTTGGCCGAGTCGTGGCAGCCGTTCGCCTGCAGTACCCAGAGAGGTCCGGCAGGTGGCAGCAGACTAAACTGGCCACGTGTTGGTGCACAGTCTGTCCACGCGGTGGCGCTGTACACACACCAGACAGCACACATCAGAGGTAAATCAGTGACATTGTGGAGAAATACCCTCAAATTTTATAAACACACTGCTTAACTATTTATTGGTGTTACCAAAAAGCCCTACACGAACATTAAAGTCTTAATTTTTTCCTGTCAAAGGCGTTTGTAAATATCTGACACGGTGGGGTGCAGACGTCATTGTCAGTCATCTTCTAAATTCGAAATTGGTACCACTTGATGTAATATTGCCTCACGGATGTCGAGAGAGTCTGATCCGAAGATCTTGATTTCATAACAGGTCGGATTACAGTTATTCATCTCATCACACCCTCTGCAAGCTTCCTCAGCTATGTGACAATGTGTCCTGACATGTCGGGGAGGCGTGTTCCCCTTCCCGTATCGATTCACCAAGTCTCATTATCTTTATTAATAAACTCATAAATCAAACTGTTTTTTTTTTTTTGGGGGGGGGGCACACGTGCGATAAAAAAACCCAACAATACTAAAAGTGAAACTTTAAAATGGGTTTATTGAACTCGTCATTGTGGGTGTTCAGTGTGGGCTACCATCCACAGGGTGGCGCTGTTGTTCCCAAGAGACCGAACGGGGGCCTGACGCGCTGCAGCAGGGCATTATGGGAAATGTAGTTAGAAAAGAATTTATCGCCATTTGATTTTGTCTGGTTTTGCAGAGGATTATTTTGGCCGAATGACATGTTCGTGTTGGAGAATATTTCTGATTGGTTCAGAAAGAAAGAAAGATCTTAAAATCCTCAAACGCACAAATAATTGGAAATCAGAAATACGGACTAGAGTCGCCGGAAGAAAAGCGTTCACCAGGCCCTTTAAATGATGTCCAACATGCTTCTGAACATGACATTAAAAGGAGAAAAACCGAAGGAAAAATGCATTGAATGATTAAAGTCTTGAGAATAGCTGAGTTTTATTTGATATTACATGATTAAAGCGTCGTGGAATGGAACACGGACAGTACAACAGAGCAAAGGAAAAGGTTTAGGACAGTCGATACAACACAAGCTTTATAAAATATTAAAGACGACCGTTTTATGGCTGAGTTGGTGAGCTGCTGTTGCAGGGACACTAAAGAAGACGAAATAGATTACAGGAGTTTAGTGTCTGCATCTGGGACAGTGGACAGGGAGACGGTGTCTCTCCGTTTCTCCCTCCATCCCTTTCTGCTTTCTCTGTGTAATAACTTTTTGACCAGATCATGGAGAAGATCCTGTAGGGACTACCGTGACAACAGCTCCCAGGCTCAAAAAAGACATCTGAACACGCCCACAGATACAGTATTTCTGTCGGTTCCTCTTTTATTTAGCTCTTTCAAAACTCGGATACTTTGGAAAGTTTACTTAATTTATGGAAACTAAATAAGGGGAACAACTTGACTTAACCTCGAATGCAAATTGACGTTTAATAATCACAACTTTGACTGACTTATCGATCAACCTTCAACCAATGTTTCGTGTTAAGGAGAGAGAGCAGAGATGTAGCGTCTCCATCATTTCAGACATTTGTTCAGTAAAGCCGAAACTTTGTGAAATAACACAAAAGGAGCATGAACTTTCTCGCAACCCACTGTTTCATTTATGACTTAAGAGTCACCACTTAATTTTGTAATTTCAGCTGCATGTTTCCCCATTTTCCATTACCACAGAGAACCAGAACCCTGTCGGAGAACGTATGATGCAGGTACAAAAACCGCATTATTAATTTTTTTTTCTTCTGAAGAATTGATCAAATTCCAGACTTGGATTTGGTTCTGCGCAGATTAGGATGTGAAGAATTATGAGTTCTCTCTGTTTGTTTGCCACCCACTGAGCCGGTCTCATGATGTCTGCGTGACCGGGCTTTTGTATCTGGAGTGCGTGCGCGTCCCCTTTTGTTTTTGGCGCACCCGGTGGGCAGCCGGCGGCCTCACAGAGCCCCCATTCAACATGTGCTCGTCGTCCCTGCCTCTATGTACGCTCTCTCAGGCACGTCCTCCCCTTCCCTCGCTCGCTGCCTACCCCGGCAACGCGAGCCAATGCGCGTAGCGTAGTGATTCAACAGGATGGAGAGCTGTGCGTAATTTACGCACATGAGTAATTTTGCAACGTCCATGCTCCGCCGTGTATAAAACATACAGACGGGAGGGGGGGTGCGACATTTGCCAGAAAGAGGCTTGAAGACAACATCGACTGACAGGACAGATAAACCCCCTCACCTGCAACATAACGGTAAATAAACGGATCTTATTGAGCAGCATGTGGACTAGAGTGGCGCGTTTTACTGCATAGGCTATATTTTCTTTGTCAACTCGTTAACTTTCGGCGCATGATGTCAAACAAACTTATGTTTTGTTGATTTAATACAATAACCTTCTTAACCAAACCACGATTACGTTAATTATGTCAAAGAAAAGGCAGTAACATCATTTTGCCGTCAGGTATTCGGAGCGAGGTGCATTCGGAAGCGAAAGGAGGGGTATTTGCTCTCAATTTTGAGTCTTTGGGAATCAGTCCGTGACAACAGCTGTAGTATTTGAGTTGGAAACACCACATTGAGCTACCGGGTGGTTTCAAACAATCTTCAGAATGTCTGGACGCATTATCCCAGGCTAATCTTTTGTGTTTGACTATCATCAGGTTTTGCTGCTGACTGTTTGCACAGAGGTGTGTGACAAGCACTAAGAGATCTGAACTGTGCGAACACAAGCTTTTACTGCTCCAGGACCCAGCACAAGCATGGAGCGGATGGCAGAAGAAAAGGTACATTTGACATTTATTGATTCATTTTTAATATTCCTGCTGCTGCTTGAGTTTTTTTTTTGTTTTTTTTTTGTCTTGTTTTGTTAATATCCTCCTCATTGTGTTCTACTGAAACTGAGTTTCCTGAGGAACCCTCGGCCTCGGTGTCGATTCTGGGCTTGCGTCTATCCTGTGTGTGCGGTATTTACGAGTCACCGGCTGGCAGTTAGTAATTTTCCTCTCTGGCTGCCGATTCCTGCATTTCGGGACACGGCTGGGAGAGGGGAACAGGGTTGGCAGGAGGGGGCAAGTTGGGACCTGAGTGTTTTTAGTTTCTTGCTGCGATCTGCTCGCTTTGCAGGGAGGTGGGACAAAGGTTCAGGTGTGTGCAGTCGAGGGGCCATGAATCTGCAGGGCAGATGGAGTTGTAACTCTTGAAAAAAAAAACTGGCTCTGTCTTGTCTTGTGAAACATTCTGATTGCACTTAAGTCTGTGACGATGTCGACGTAATCCACCCAGACTGCACACAAACTTTCATACGTAGATTCCACCTTTTAAAGTAGCACCACCCTCGGCTGTTTTAAATTACACAGGTTTTTTGTTAACTTAATGGATCTGAAATCAAAAATTTACAAATAGGTTGGTTAAACTATACAAATAGGTACTCTATTATAAGAGTAGCGTGTGTATATGAGCTTCCTCCATTTGGATGCCGCGCTGCCCACATGCACGCTGCAGGAAATACTCAGAAACATTCTTCTGAGAGGGTTGCTGGATGTGCTTCCTCTTTGAGTGCGTTGGAAATCCAGTACCACCATAACAGCGAGAAAATTTGGCGTGTTACCACAGGCAGACAGTCGTTGTTGCACCAAAAGGTAGTTGTGTTTACAAAATGCCCACAAACGCATTGGAATTAATTCAAAAATGGCTGCTTACTCAACCGGCCACTCCCCGAGGTATTTTGTAAAAGAGCGGCTTCAAATGAGCGTGTTTTTATGACTCAGCATCAATAAATAAATCTCGTTGAGCCGCGTTCGTTCCTGTAAATACCGCGCGACTGATATCAACATGTTTTCTTCTGGCTCCTTAAGTCTTATTTTATCTTCGTTGCACCATTTCCCCTGTCGTAGTATCTCACACACGCAGTCGCTTTTTAGTCCTTATATGGAGATCAGATTAGGACACAAAGTTTCCTCCGAGAAACACGGCGTGGCCGTGCGTACGACCAATTACCAGCTGGAGGAATGAAGGTCTCACTTACTGCGTTCTGTCACGTTAATGGGCCTGAACATTCCTCTGAGGGGGGGGCGTTGGTGTTCTCACAACCAACGTGGGAACTGATGAAGCGGCTCAGACGATTCCTCTGGACGTGCCCCCCCCCCACACACACACACATGCTCGGACACGATCGCCCTCGATCTGATAAACTTCGGAGCTCCACAAACGACGGGGGGGGGATCGTTTAACGCGGCGGACAAAGAAGTGCGTTCGGATTTCAGCCGCCACAGATGAGGCGCGGAGGGCCGCGTAACGCACGTCAGCCAGGCAGGAGATCTGGGATTAAAAAAAGAAAATAAAAATAAAAATCCCCAAACACACACTTAGTTCTGCGTGCATGTGCAGGAAAGGGAGAACAAAAGCGTTACTAAATCACCCATGTGTCCTCCCCTGCGTACAGTAGTAGGATGTTAACACAACGTCTCCGGTAGAGTTCAGTCCTCTGAAGTGCGAGTTATCGTGCGGTGCCCTTTCAGTCTGTGTCTTCTTGCCTATTCTTTATTCCTCTTTTTCCCCGGGCCAGTCTCGATAGGCGGCCAGGGCGAGGAGCCTGCACCGGAAGCAGCCTGACAGTTTGTGCCCCACAACAGCCTCTTTGATATTCTATCAGTGATGACACATACGACGCCTTCTATCTGAACGTGACCGTAAAGGACACAAGGTTATAACGGTGTGTTTTTGAGCTGGAGTTCCAGGCAGAATTAGAACAAAAACAAAAAGCATCTGGAGACCAAAAAACAGAACAGATTTTACCCAAATAAATGCAAATTAGTTCTTGTTTCGGCTGTGAAATCAAACCAAAAGTTTCCATAGTTTGCTAAATTTCCCCACAAACTTCCTTTGCAATGTTTTGTATTTGATTTTCGTGCACTTGAAGTGAGCTCTGGGATTAAAACTGAGGCCCTAAGCTTGCTGTTATGCACTAAAACCATTTTAATAAAAAAAAATAAATTCCTCTCACAATAGGATTCTATTCTGGATTGGCTTTAGCGACTTAACCGTAAAACCCCAACGTCGACCCCGTGAACCCCTGTAGTTGAGTGTTCCTGTTGTAACACCTCGCTGTGGCCGCAGCACTACTCAGAATGATGCATTGTAGCTGCCGCGTCCCCATAAACAAGACCATCTTTGTGAGGCGGGGAGCAGGCCCTCCACCCCCCCCCCCGCGAACGCGATCGAGCGAGGATGTGATTGTGGACAGCGTCTGGCCGCCCCGAGCTTCAGTCTCGTCTGTGTTTCTGTCTGCAGCCCAAGCAGAAGGTGACGCTGTACCTCATCTTCTGTGTTGCCACCGCCGTCATCGGATCTCTGCAGTTTGGTTACAACACGGGAGTCATCAATGCACCAGAACAGGTTTGTCTCTGTCCCTCTCTCTGCCTGCCTGTGTGTGTGTGTGTGTGTGTGTGTGCGCGTATGTGTGTGCGTGTGTGTGTGCGCGTGCAGAACAGCAAGAGGAAATGAGAAGCCTCTAAACACCAGCTGCGTCGCAAAAACAGTGCAATTGATACATATTTTCCAATATATTATGATTATTTCAGTGGAAGATGATGTAAATGTGGATAGGAGGTCAGATGGGTTTTGACTTACTGAGTCATCGCTAAAAAAAAATAAAATTTCTTGGTTATAACACATCAGTGCTGTGCAGCTCTGATTCAGCCTTGTTTCTATTTTAATGATAACTGATGGAAAGAATCTTGTGGGTGTGTTCTTATTTCCTGTATTCATCAGAATTTCAGCATAAGTCCTCTTCAACGCTGCTGCTTCCGAAGCAACAGCGCCCCCGTGTGGACCTGTATAAATATGATACAGACGAGGAAGGAGGCATTCATTTGTCGTTCCTTCTTCCCGTTGGGCAGAAACTGCGTAGGTTTTTCCAGAATGTGTCGATGGAGCGGTACGGGGAGCCTTTCAGCCCGGGTACCAACACCATGGTGTGGAGCTTTGCCGTGGCCATCTTCAGCGTGGGGGGGATGGTCGGCTCCTTCTTGGTGGGAGCCATGGTCGAGAAATTTGGCAGGTGAGCAGAGCGGGAGACGGTAAATCGGTCTTGGCGATCCTTCTCCCCGTAACCGTTCCGCTCTGGCCTCGACCAGGCGCAAGTCCATGCTCCTCTCTAACGTGCTGGCCCTCCTCGGCGGGAGCCTGATGGGGCTGTCCCTGCTGGCCAAGTCCTACGAGATGGTCATCATCGGCCGGCTGATCATCGGCGTCTTCTGCGGCCTGTGCACGGGCCTGACCCCCATGTACGTGGGCGAGGTCACTCCCACCGCCGTCCGGGGGGGCCTTCGGCACCCTGCACCAGCTGGGCGTGGTCATCGGAATCCTGGTGGCTCAGGTGAGGTCAGGGGGAGGGGGGGCAACGTGGAGGGAGAAAGCGTGGGTTTAACTGGCGCCGCCGTCCTCTCTAGGTCTTCGGCCTGGAGTTCCTGCTCGGCTCCGAGACTCTGTGGCCCCTGCTGCTGGCCCTCACCATCCTGCCTGCCATCCTGCAGTCCATCATGCTCCCCTTCTGCCCCGAAAGCCCCCGCTACCTGCTCATCGTGCTCAAGGAGGAAGAGGAAGCCAGGAAAGGTCAGTCTCGCACATTCCCAGACGGCGGCCTTTTCAAAGAGGGCCGGGGTCGTCCTAATCGAGGGGGGGGGGGGTGCGTCTCTCCACAGCGCTGGTGCGTCTGCGCGGCTCCACGGACGTGAGCGACGACATCCAGGAGATGAAGGAAGAGGGCATGAAGATGGCCATGGAGAAGAAGGTGTCCATCCTGGAGCTGTTCCGCTCCCGGAACTACCGCCAGCCGATCATCATCGCCATCGTCCTGCAGCTGTCCCAGCAGCTGTCGGGCATCAACGCCGTGAGTGAAGAGAACACGCTCCTCTCTTTATGGCGGGAGGCCGTCGCGCGCGGGTCTGAAGATGTAATTGCGTTGAAGGAGCACGAAGGAGGACACGAGAGATGCTCTCTGGCTCCAGGCGGTAAGATCAAGAGGAATAATTGAAGCGTCAGCGGAAACAGACTCTTGTAATTTCCCGAGGTGACGCAATCAGGACGGATAACTCGCCGATGCTCATTGACCCCGGGGGGGGTGGGGTGGTGGTGGTGGTGGTGGTGGTGGTGGTGGTGGGGGGGGGTTCAGGGCAGGGCGGGCCGATCGCCCACGGACACGTCAAAGTTTCTGTCGTGAGATCGGGGGTTTTCCAGCCACTCACTTTTCTGCCTCCGCCTCCAGGTCTTTTACTACTCCACGGGGATCTTTAAGGACGCCGGAGTTTCTCAGCCCATCTACGCCACCATCGGAGCCGGAGTCGTCAACACCGTGTTCACCATCGTCTCTGTAAGCGTCTGAACAAGCTCCAGGTGTTCCCTGCTAGGAACAGGTTATCATCGGATCTCACCCGTTCTCCTCCTCCCCTCTCCTCCCTTCTCCTCTCTCCTCCCTTCTCCTCTCTCCCCTCCTCTCCTCCTCTCAGCTCTTCTTGGTGGAGCGTGCAGGTCGTAGGACGCTGCACCTCATTGGTCTGGGTGGAATGGCCGTCTGCGCCCTCATTATGACCATCTCTCTCTTATACGTGGTGAGTGTCCTGCTCCCACATTCCCATCAGTCCTCCTCCCTCTCGTTGTCTCTTTACATCTTCGTTCCGTTTCTTCCCCCGGAGCAGAAGGTCAACCAGTCTCTAAGCTACCTGGCCATCGTCGCTGTGTTCGGCTTTGTTGCCAGCTTTGAGATGGGTCCAGGCCCCATTCCTTGGTTCATTGTGGCGGAACTCTTCTCCCAAGGGCCTCGACCCGCCGCCATAGCCGTCTCAGGTTTCTCCAACTGGACCGCCAACTTCCTGGTGGGCCTGGGTTTCCGTAAGCTGGAGGTACGTGGACTTTTCCAGCAAAGCCCTCGACGGCTCCCGTTCCGCCGTGGCCAACATCTCCCCTCCTCTTCTTCCTCAGGAACTCTGCGGCCCGTACGTCTTCATCATCTTCATGATCCTCACCATCATGTTCTTCATCTTCACCTACCTGAAGGTGCCCGAGACCAAAGGGAGGACGTTTGACGACATCGCTCAGGGTTTCGCCGCCAGCGGGGCGCCCACCTCCCCGTCCCCGCCCCCAGAGGGCGTGGTGGTGGGTGTGTCAGAGGGCAAAGACACCACTCCCATGTCCCCCACAGAAAAGGTTCCCATGGTAGATCTACCAGAAAAGCACTGAGCATCCAGCCAGGGTCCACACTTACACAGGCTATATTTTATAACGCACATGTATTTTTTGACAAAAAGGCCAAGTCAGTGTTTTACCATTGAAATAATATTGTTTTTCATCTATGTGTTACATATTTATATTCATATTAACTTTTAAAGGGGACATATTATGCGAAACTCGTTTTTTAGCACTTTCGTCCGTGTGTCTGCGTATCTGTGTCTGCCCACTCCGTAAATGTCAGTTTTGTCAACTAGTTCAACGTTAGGCGACCTGTCGTCGTCTCTCAAAGCGTCTCAAAACGGTTCGTTTTTGCACGTCTGCCTTACTGTTATGTAACAGTTGTGATTTGACTAATCCCGTCCTCGTGCTGTAGCTCCTCCCATACAAACACAGCTACCTGTGCAAGGTTCCACCTATGCAAAGCCGTCCTCACGTCTTTGGAGATGGGCGGGGTTAAGGCCGCCTGTGGGCGGAGCTCACAGTAGCTCATTAGGATTTGGAGGGAAAAACCAGCCAGTGTCTCAAGTCCAACTGTGCTCAATCCTTTGGGTTTTTTTTTTTTTTTTTTTACCAAAGCACGTTACTAACATTTCATTTAGACATCAAGGAACTGCAGAAATCTGCAGAAAAGAAGCATAATATGTCACCTTTAAATAACGTTGAGGTTACAAATGAGGACACTCAACTCAAACTGTACACTAGGTCACAAATAACTGTACTGCCTAATATTTGTTGATATACATGAAAATCGCCTTAAAAAAAGATCAACACATGTCCAACATTAAAGATCCAAGTCCTCGGCTCCCCCCGGGGTTAAGAGGTCGCAGGATTTGGAGGTTTTAAGTATTGGGGTCATGCATGAAAAGCCGGTTTTGGAGCCTGGTAGTTTGACCCAAAAAGAGAAAAAAAAAATAATAAAAGCCCGACTCGGTGTCCTGAAGTGCCTTTGAGTGAGGGGGAGGGAGTCGTCATGCCTTGATTAACTGAAAAAAAGGAGGTGCAGCAGACTGGAGTAAAATAATTAAGCATAAAGAGATGCAGCGTAGTGTTCAGTCTCATCCTGCAGCACAGGGTGAAGCTTCGGGTTTTCCAGCTTTACTAACCTGCACAGGTCATGTTTCCGTGCACACGCTCCTCCGGCTGCTACGATACGTTTGAACATTTAAAAGATCTGCCCAAAGAAATATTCCGAGAGTTCCGCGCATCGGAATGAATTCCGTCAAAGCGCTCAGGATATGCATAGCTGCATCACCCCGGTGGTGCATGAGGGCAGAAACATTGGTGGAAAAACGTATTTTCCTGGCCTGCGAGGTCAGAACGCCATCTGTTTTTGAAGTAGAAGCAGAAAATGGGGGAAACGGGAATGTCACGGGCATGTAAGCGCGGCTTGTTAGTCCAACTAAGCTGCAGGTGATTCTGAATCTCTGACCCCCTCCCGTGGTTCCGCAGAACCAGCAACCCACCTGCTGCGTCTCGTGGCCCTGATGCTGCTTCTGGAACCTTAGATCGATATATATATATATTTTTCTCTCACTTTTCCCCTTCTCCCATTCGCCCTGGAGGAGGAGGCGCTGTTAGGCACTGCAGGATAGCTTCAGGACTGTGGGGGCGAGGGGCTGCCCTTCAGAGAGGCCTGGGGCCAGCGGAGAGGCGGATCAGAACCGGGCTTGTCTGCCTTGTTAAAACTACTGAGTAGTGGCTGCTGATGAATTAGTAACAAGGCCCCCGTTCAGCTCCCGTCTGCCTCAGCCATGTCTGAATCTGAGGTCTTCACGTGGCTCCTCGCAGAGCTCCTGCTCTGATTAGTGGAGAACAACCCCACCTATCTCTGCAGGAACCAGACGGCGTTGTCTAGAGACGCTAAAAAGAAGTGTATTTATTTTAATGGTTAATGCACATCGATGTTATGTCGCATTTATTTGCATCTAAATGTCTGAAATCGGCTGTATATTTTGTAAAATCAGGTGCTCCTAAATGTTGCATCTGTATTTGTTGCGCACTGTTTATATCCTGTAAAAAGAAGCACATTTTTTTTGGAGCTTGGCGGTGTTTTAATTTGCACTTTGACAACTGCGCTGCGCTTTTTCAGCCTCGCCTTGTGCAGCTCCGTCGCATGTAAATACTCTCGGGGTGCTCCTGATCATGGGTACAGCACTAACGGTCTGTGTGCTATTTAAGAAAGATTCAAGAAATTTGAGCATGATGAGACATGGCGTGTGTGTAAGCATGACGGTGTGTTTTTTCTCTTCTCAGTCCTGCTGTATTAATAAATGCCACCTGCTTTGGCAAAGTGAAATAAAGATGTTTTAAATGTCACAGTGAGTGAAAGTCAACTCCATGAATGTTTAATAGAAGTCTGATGGAAAGTGAAAGCGTGGGCCTGATCCCTCTTTTGTCCATTTCTCATTCAATGGAGAACAGTAGTTGTATGTTGCTACACTAACTTTTGCTTACACTGACACACTGAGATAATCTAAAATTACATCTTTCCTTTAATTAGCACTCAAACCTCTGACCCATTTTGATTCCATAAAAAAAGTTCCTTTAAAAATCAAAGCACACAAAAGATTTTCTTTTCATTCATATTTCCCCCGTTTGCTTTAACATTTGAACCCACATCTTAATGCGCACATTATTACTAAAGTGGTAAATCTGCAGATATCTTTTAACGTCAGTGGAGGACGTTGACATCTTAATTCTCAAAAGCACATTTCAGCATGTTCTATTTGCGTTTGCCTTTAACATAATAATCAGAAGTGGAACTAACGAAGCGTCAACGTGAGATTTGAATACTTTACCTTCTGTATGACGCCTCCTCGCAGTAAAGAGCCCCCGGCTCTTTGGGAATGGGGCCATCTAACTGTGTCAAAGCAGCGGGCAGCATCTCTCTGAAGTCATTGTGGTGAACTGGAGCGTGAACGCGCATCAACAAGCTGCAGTGCCGGCTCTGGCCGGGGGGAGGCGAGCATGAGCCGGGGAGATGCTCAGCCATGTGCGTGTCTCCAAGACTGTCTGGGGAAGAAATCCTGAAGGAGAGGGTGGGGAGGTGGGGGGGGAAGCCACAGGAAAGATGGATGGAGGATGGAGAGCGGAGGCCAACTCGTGCTTGCGTTCCACCGAAGATTTAATTTGAGAGAGAGAGAGAGAGAGAGAGAGAGAGAGAGATCAGGGAGGGGGAAAAAGAAAAAGAGGAGAAAGAAGTTGGACACTCTCTCATGCCACAGCTTGAAAAATACAAGTCAGCGCGGCGCGCAGACATGTGAGCGCTGCCACAGACTGGAGCGCAGCCTGCCAGGACGGCCTTGTAAAAATATGTGTGAGGATTTAGAGGATCTGGAAATGACATCGTCAGACGGGTCCGGACAGTTGGTTCACAGACCAGACCAACTCCTTTATTAATTCCCCCAAACCTCTTTCCCGTCACTCCCTCCTTTCACTTTGTAAAAGAAAAAAAAAAACCAAATCCTCTCCTTTTACTCCCTCCAACACCCCCCCATCGCTCTGACAACCCCGCTTTGTTTACATCCCTATTGCTTCGCAGTTTGCAGCTCTGTCAATATTTTTCCTCCTTCCCTCATTCATTCACCCCCTCTCCAGCCCCCTCCCCACCCCCGGTCTCTCTCACTCTCTCTCTGAGCCAGCAGACTCCACCCCACCCCCCCACCCCCCCAGACCGTCTCCCTCCCTCTGCCTCTCGCTCTCTCTCGCACACTCTCTTTCCCTCCTTCACGCTCTCTCTCTCTCTCTCGCCCTCCCTCCCTCTCTGTCTGTCAGTGTCATTCCGTAGTGGAGATGTGGAGGGTCTTTCTGCCTCTCTGTTTGTTTTTCCAGCCTAATTCAGCTGAGGAAGGTAAGGAGTAAACTTTTCCCTTACGTTGAACGCCATCTGTGCTGTGATTCCTGCAGGAGCGGCTCCCGCCGCGCGCGTAATTTCTGGAATATCTGTCAGAATGAGGCTGTCTGGAAACGACTGCAGCTCTGACTTTGCTTCAGTCTCACTTTATTTGCGTGCGTGCGCGTGTGTGAGGAAGAGTGTGTGCGTGTGTGAGGCCTCCAGGACCCCCACCCCCCTTACAAATATCCCACCTTTTTCAACGCGTCTCGTCCTGCGTTGCGCGCACCGCATCTGCGTGTTTGTGCGTAAATGCGCGCTGGAGTCAGACCCCGACTGTCGCCCCTCTGACGGAATCTATCAGGCTCCCGCAACAAAAGAATATGGAAATAAGGCGGGAGACGGATGAATAATAAGTTTTTCCTACAGTTGAACCCTCCCGCCGGGTCGCTCATGAACCGATGTCACGGATGTGCCAGTCACGGACCCCCCCCCACACACACACACACCCCAACTTCTCGTCCGTCGTCTGTATACTTTTAGGTTTAAGATTTAATGGTTCCGAGTGAGTCAGCAAATCGGGCGGCTGCGTGTGCAAGTGCATCAGACTGGGCTGAAGTGAGAAGCCAGGGGGTGGGGGTTGGGGGGGGTCCTGGAAGGACTGGAAACGAATTTAAAACATGCGCGTGTGTTTTTACGGCAGCGTGCATCGTTGAATGTGCAGGCTTCGCGGGAGGTGAGGGGGTGAGGAGGGGGGGGCTTCCCGAAATCCTGCTCCCAAACCTCCATAGGGGTTGGGGAGTCGGCACGCACGCAGTTACTTTTACGGGACCGGAGCGCACGCCGGCCAGAGTTGCACCTGTTAGCGCTCGTCTCCCGGTCGGCTTTAGTGTACTGGGACTTGTGGGTCAGCGCGCTTGTGTCAATTACAGTACAGAGGTAACCTATACGTGTCAGCGCGATGCCACATCATCTGAGCCGCGTTTGTAACAGATGGTCCGCATTAACGTGACGGAGAGGGACGGAAAGGGACAGAGCGCGATGCGTTCGCGGCCCACTGACTCCCTGACACCGTTTGTGTAATTGAAATAGAGCCCCTCGTAATACAGTATTAACCTAATATGTGGACCTCCGTATAAATCCAGAGAAATGGGGGATTTAGTGGCTGCTCTTGAAAGCATGTCTGTCCTGTCTGACTCGTTTACTTTAATAAACACTCGCGTTTCTGTTATTTCAAGCTACAAATCAATGACCCCCCCCCCCCCCCCCCACTTACCGCGGCGAACAGAGTGAGAAACCCGCACACACCGAGCGTCTGACGTCGAGGCGTTTGCGCGCATCAGTTGTGCGGTGTGATTTATCGATGTGGAGGATGATGTGGATCGGAGGTTTGCGTGCAGGAGGAGCAGGAACGCAGCACGCCTCTGCAGAAGGCGCACCTGATGCCCCTCCAGCTCTGGCCGTCACGGATGAGCAGAGCTGCCCTGATGCTCGCTGACTGATGCGTATCTCCGAATTAACCTGGCGAAACCCGGGAAACGTTTTAATAAGTCGATTTAATTTAATTTAATTTAATTTGAATTAATTAAACCAAAAGGTTGCACCAAGTAAATGGATAATATTTTATTTTTTATCATTTTCTCTTGATTGACCTGACTCACCTAATTTCATTAATCCCCATCAACCGACCACCGTATATATATTTTTTTTACTATCCACAACCTCTTGGAAAGGAACATTTATCACAAATTCTCGCTTGTTGACCAAACACTGAGTCATTATCTCCCAAAATGTCAGCCTGGCACATGCGCCAAAACACGTGTTGGCGTCCTGACATGTGAGAATTCTGGTCAGATTTTGGATCAGAATCTGATTAAACCCCAGGAATGTCTAATCCAGACGGATGCGACTGTCACGTTACATCTGGGAATAAGCATCACGGTTATACATTCTCCAGCTTTAACATACATTCCAAAAAAAAAAAAAAAAAAAAAAAAGGAAAGAGAAAATTAGAGCGATCCTCCCTGAGAGTTTTGTTATAATCACCTCCCGTGCCAAACTTTGTTCCCGCTGGATCCGTTTAGGAACAGACAGATTGGCCGGGCCTCCGTCCACCTGTCCGGGAAAAAACACACGATTCACTCTTTGGCTGTCACAGATCCCCTACAGTTGGCCATTAAATGAGACTAAAACCATCCAAGTGAGGAATAGTTAACATATTTACAACTTCATAACGTTGCATATTAGGATCCTGGGACAGGGGAGAAATATGCTGATCACAGGATCATATTCTGAAGGATCCAGCTCGGTGCTCAATGTAAATGATTATTATTATATCAATAGATGAAGGGGAGGGGTTGAGTAACCTTGTCTCATCCTGATGAATTCAAATGGATAAAGAGTCCCTACTTTCTGATCCTTTTCCTTTGAAGGACTCGCCAGGCTGGATCTGTGTTTCCATTCTCACCTTAAGGTCACCGCCAGGCGGCAGGACTTAATTAGGCCGATCGCTGTCCTAATCCTGGTGCGATAAGCCGCCTTTTCAGCCTCTAATAAACCCGAGAAAGTGCCTTAAGAAAGCAAACGGCACGGCTGTCCCAGCGGGGCCGCGGCTGACGGTGGGGGCGATGGGGGGGGGCGCGGTGTGCAGACTCCAGGGGTCTATTCTCATCGTCCCACTTCCCCTCGAGCAATTCGCATGTCTGCCATCCGTGATACGGAAGGGGCGGAAGGCCTTGGGCGCGCCACGGCGCTCCGCTCTGAGTCAGGCGGCGCCTTCGCCCGGGACTCGGAAGGGAAACGTAGCGGAAAGACGGACCTCGTGGCGCGGTCGCGGCGGTTTGACCTGGACGAGGCCTCCGATCTTCAGCCCGCGTTTCCGTTCTCGCCGAGGCGACACGAGGTTAAACGCGTCCCCACAGAGGCCATGTTTTCTCTGGTGGATTAGCGTGGGGGGAGAGAGCTCCGCCGAGGAGCGCGCTGTCCAGAAGATTTCACGGAAACAGAATGTCGGCGGTCTAATTACAGGCTGCGGTGACTGTTTATTCAATTTAAAAATACCCTAGATTTCCCCGAAAAACGTCTTTTCTGAAGACGCTCCGAGTCACTCTATCACAATTAGCCCGCTCCAGCTCACCCTCCCGATGAATTCCAGCTTCTAAACCATAAATCCGTAAGTTCCCAGATCCAGACTGGTGGAATCTGCATTCATGTGCTCTCTCTTCTTTCTCCCACATTGCCCTAATTACCGAGGAATTCCCTGAAGGTGTAGCTACCTGGAATCGTTGTCTGGGAGGGTTTTCAATGAAAACCATAATCAGCCAGAGGGAGGGTCTTAATTTTAGGATAGGGATCGCTTTGGCTGGGATTCGGTCCTGCCCGTGCCTGCTGCAGCCCCCCGCCACCGACTTCAGGGCTGTCGGCTGCATCTGCACTTTCATTGAGCTTAATCTCTGCAGATTCTTGTCTTCTTCTTCTTTTTTTTATAAACTCCCTTTGACATGTGCATGCTTATTTCTGGAATCATGTTAATCCCCTTCCTGTCTCAGTCTCCCACCCTCCTCCTCCTGCCCTCTCTCTCTCTCTCTCTCTCTCTCTCTCTCCCCCCCTCGTTGCGGTTGCCTGTAATGATGGTTTGGTGTAGGCCTCCTCCTGGGCCGTCTGTGGGTGGGAGCAGTCGGAGCGCCCACGTAACGGCGGAGCTGGGTGGATGAGTGGACGAAACCCTACCTAACCGCGGACGAGAGCGCCCGCGGGCCTTCTCGCGTGCGCGCGCTGAAAGAGACTTGTCGTTACCTGCGAGCGCGATGCCCCCCCCCCCCCCATCCTGTTGCCGTGGAGTTGTTTTACACGCCTAGCCCTCTCTGCGTTAATATTGCCAGAAATTGAAAGTCCTCTCCCGAGTGTCAAGTGAGCTCCATCGCTCGGAAAACGGCGGACGGCAAAGCAGCGCGGCGGAGAGCGCTGCCACTCGGGGAGGGAAAGAGCGAGAGGGGCGGGTGGGCGAGAGCTGGGGGGGGGCGGGGAGGTCACCCAGCTGGAGCAGACCTTCGAGTGGCAGAGGGGGCAGTCAGGAGGAAGAAGGTCACCTCTCCACAACACCCACAGAGAGGCGCTTGCAGCCCCCCCCCACACACACACACACACACACACACACACACACACACACACCCCTGTTGCTGGGTTTGTTGTCTGGGAGGGTCAGAAAAGCATATATGCTTATTAAACCTACAGCGACATGGGCCCTCGTTGCCACTTTCAAGATGAATAATACACGTGTGTGTGTGTCTGTGTGTGTGTGTGTGCGTGTTGGGGGGGGGTTGAAGAGAGCGGGAGGTACCTGAGTAAAGGGAGCGAAGGGCCGGAGCGGACGTGAGAGACGAGGCGCATTAATACAGCACTCAGGGCCCAGATTGCAGACTCAGCGGTTCCCCGAACTGTCGCGGACAAACTTTGAGTGTCTTGGCCGGAAGATGGGCCAATAACGGAGAGGGAGCGGAGCGGGGCCGCCCGGAGTTAAATAAAGGGGCTTTTACTGCCGCGTGTCCCTGTCAGCAGCTGTCCCTCTCGTTTGTTCATCACTCACACTCACACACACACACAGACACACACGTTATGCCTCTGTGTCGACTTTCATGGTCACTTCGTTGCAGTTTAACCCAAAACTCTCAACCCCCCGAGCCCCTAAAACTAAATCCCAATCCGACCCCGGACCCCCGCGGTAATCCCTGAAAGGCGTGTGTGTGTGTGTGTGTGAGACGTTCCGCTCGTGCGCTCATCTCAGCATGCCACGGTGAATTATTCAACACGCTAATGTCATGCAATGAGACAAGCCCTCCGAACGCCCATTCGTGTAAACCTGCCGTACAGCGGGGGCGTCGCGGGGAGGGCCGGGGCGAGGACCCGCGCTCCCCAAGGCCCCGCGACAAGAAGCGAAATTGTACGGGCATAAATATTCATGTCAAAATACTCGGATATATATTATTAATGCATGACTCTGCCCCGAAGCAGAGGGTTAATTGAATTTGTGATGACACATTTGCGGCATCCGTGTGCATGTGTGCATGTGTGTGTGTGTGCGCGTGTGTGTTCTTGTCTGATATAAATAGGACGGCGCTTAATGAGGTCAAAAACATGTATGATTTATGCATGATATGTTTAGATAAGTAATTATCATTTATCATGCTGACAAATGACAGATGATAAGAATCAACAGCATCAACATTCCCCTCCACACACACACACACACACAGGTGTTCCTTTTATCCAGCCCGCCCCGTCAGACTAAATTAAATTAAAAAACAGAGGTTGGACTGGCACAGTTCCATAGAGAAAGTGAAAACAAAAACCTGGATGCATTATTAAGGGGGGGTTGTGTAAGACCACTTCAGCTGGGTTGGCCCTAATGAAGTGGCGCTGGAGTGTCCGTGTGAACGCCGAGAGGTGTGTCACTAATGGGAGCCATCCCCCCTCTGGACCTCTGGAGCTGATCCAACAGCCCCCGCGGCCCCCGGCAGACGAGGCGGCCCAGACCGTCCCGCACGACCCCCCCGCACCCCCACCCCCACCCGGCCCTTGGTGCGTTTGATATCGCTCCAGCTTTCCGCGGGGACCTCCACAGAAAAATGTGCAAATCGTGGAGGGATTTACATGAAGACGAGTGCTGATGGTGTGTGGGGGGGGGGGGGTACAGACGAGAGGGGGGGGAAGAAAAAAGATGGAGGATTTGCAGGGTCTCTGTCTGTGAGCGTAATCCTAAAAAAAAATGAGTGTGACGTCAGTGGTGGGGGGGGTTGGCGAAAAACCACCATTTTGTCCTGAACTCGTGTGAACGGACGCTGATCCAGGACCAGCCGAGTTCACCTATGTGGCATTCTGAGCACTAACATATATATTTGAGTCATGGGGAGCCTGGAGAGGACCCCCCCCCACACACACACACACACACACCCCCGCCCGACCGTGTGACATAAAACGGAAGTGAAAAACTACTCAGCACATCTGCGTGCACGCGCCCGGAGCCCCTTGGGGTGATTAGAGGTCTTCCCGGTGGAGTCGGGCCCTCCGGGGGCCGCCTGGGCCGCGTTTCCTCGGAGATCGGACTCGTGTTTGTTTTGCTTTTCCCACCTTTAGGACTTTAGGCCGACAGAAGGAACGGCAGCCGCTGCAGTTTCGGAATGCTAATGGAAAAACTCACTGGCTTCAGCCTTTGTGTGTGAAGCTGTCGTGTGTCAGCACTCAGGGCTGTGCATGCGTGCGTCTGTGTGTGTGTGTGTGCGTGCGTGTGTGTGTGTTTTCTCTGCCAACTCGCCTTTCAGAGCACTCAGTCCCGCAATTGAATTATGTGAAAATTCACTTCGACACAACAGCCGCACACTTCTGCTGAATATGAGTCCGGGCTTGTTGGAGGCAGCAGAACAGCCAAAGTTCCCCCGGACCGCAAACACGGGAGGCATCAACGCGCGGCGCTCCTACCAAATCCGACTGTTTTGGCCTTTTAAAGTTGCGGGGTTTGACCTTTAATCCTGACGTTCTATCAGGTCAATAAGTTAAAATTCTTTAAACACGGGGGGGGGGCTTTGCGCCAACATGGATCACCACTCACAGCCTCCGACCAGATCTGACAGCTGCGCACAGCTGGAGCGCACCCTAATTTTCACATATGGGGGAGAAGCCCCCCCCAAAAAAAAAGAAAAGAAAATTGGGAAAATTCCATTTCTCCCAGCAACGCACGTTTGGGAACGCTCTTCCTCCCTAAAATGTCAGCAGGTCTGCGTTTTTGCTCTGGCAGACGTGAGAGATGAGAAACTGTTGAATTAATGATCACGGGCCTTCATCTGTCTCCTTGTGTCTCTGCCCCCCCCCCCACAGTGATGCTGCTGGATACAACAGAGTCTACCTCAGAGCTGGGCTGGACCACCTATCCGGACACGGGGGTAAGCATCTGCCCGTCAGCCAATGATATCAGCCGCTCTCCAAACACTCCTGACGCTCTACTTGATCATCTTCGTTCCTGTTGGAGTCGAGGCTACTTGACAGACGCATCTGCGTCGACACCCCCCCACACACACACACACACAGACACACACACACACACACACACAGTCACGTGTTAATGGTCTCGCGGGGGTATTTAACAACCTTCAGGAGAGGTCTGGAGGCGATAATGGTCCGGCTCAGCTGTTGTTTCGGAGGTTCGGTCTTGGCGGTTGCGCGGTCTCGCAGGATGACGTCACGCGAAGGTTCAGGTTCGGGTTAACTGCAGCTCGATGCCGCCTGACGTTGATCATTTGGGGGGGATCGTGTGGGGGGGGGCGCGCAGGACGACCTTCACTAGCATGTTCCTCGGTTGGACCACGGATCTCTCGCCGCGGAGCTGCCTTTCATTCAGGGTTGCTGCGTCGCCTCGCGCTGTGTAAGACACGGATGTGAGCGAGGGGCCTATACTTCACCGGGGGTCATCTACCGGGTCGGCTCAATCCATCCACCTGAGTGATCGGGCCCCCGCCATCGCACGCCGTACATCATCTTTACTGCGAGGAGCGTTGAGCTCGTCTCTCTGCCGGCGGAGGGAGTTCCCACCGCGTCTCCGATAAATGGATTTAACGCCAGCAAAGGAGGGAATAAAATTAGAACGCTGGAGTTCACATGCTTCAAATTGAAAACAGCAGAGCAACAACTGGCAAACGTGCACGCACAGCAAGTCGACGCTCGCCTCCAAACCTCTTTCTTTCTCTCTCTCTCTCTCTCTCCACACACACACACACACACACACATTCACTAGTACATCTTCTGCTGGGCTTAAATATACATGAACTTTGAATAATTAGGGCCTCATATGTTTGACTTTATGTGTGGGTGCATGTGTGTGTGTGTTCTTGTACTTGCTACATATTGAGTCCCTTCTATCTAAGTGAGGACATTTTTTGACAGTGAGGACATTTTGGCTGGTCCTCACAACTTCAAATAATTGTTTGAGGGTGAAGGGTGAAGACCTGTGTTAAGGTTGAGGTTAGGACTGGGTTTAGATTAGGTTTAGGGTCAGGTTAGGATTAGGGGGTCGGTTGCGACGGTGAGCGTAAGGGGCTGAGCAATATGCTATGTCTATGAAGGTCCTCACAAAGATAGAAGCACAAGGACGAGTGTATGTGTGCGTGCGTTCTTTCTTTTCTTTATGGTTTGTGGATGAAAAGTGCTCCCGAGATGGAGGTATGCTTATTTGACCCGGGGCAGGAAGCTGGGAGAGCAAGAAGGACAGAGCGAGGGGGGAGGGGGGGGTTGCTGTGCATGTACGCAGTCATGGAACCAGTGATGTACTTTTCTCTGCACATCCCATCTTTTCTCTGGTTTGAGGGTCTTCTGTGGACACTCCCTCCTCGCTCATGTCGCCGTGGCTTCATGACGCCGCATCGCTTCTTTTTCCTCCTCTTCTGCTCCGTTCCTCCCTTCATCTTCCTCCCTTTTTATACATGAACTAAAATTCCACTCCGTCCTGCTGGTGTGGCACCAGGAGACTCATAACTCCTGACTGGAGGTCACTTTCATCCAGCGCTGTTTGCGTTGTGTGTGCGGGCGTGCACGTGCATATGTCTGGGGATATCTGTGCGTGCCTTTCTCAGCTTCTCCGTGTTTGTGCTGTGTCCGAGGCCTTTCCCCTCCCTGCCCTCTGTCCCTGGAGAGGCTGCTCTCCAGCTCCCTGGCATTTCGGTTCAAATTAAATCACAGAGATGAGTCGTCCCTATTTTTTTTTTTTCCCTTTCGAACGTTCTAACCCTCCTCCCTGATCTGTCCCATATTTTTTTTCTTTCCTTATAAAAGAAGGATTGAAATTTGGCCCCACAAATCAGTTTTTTTTTTTTTTTACAGAGCTTCACACAATGTATGCTTTTATTTCCACGAATGTAGCATTTGGCTGTTTCTGTCACGCTCAGACGCGTAGACTATCTCGCCATCTCACCACGTGTTCGCCGTTGACCCCTTTGTCCGATCATTTTCATGCCCGACAGAGAAGCGAGGCGAGGATCCCCTCCCTCGCACCGATAGACACGTTCTCTCTGCCGGCTGATGCCCCCGTGATTTTCACTTGACCAAATACGAGTAGATGTTCGACGCCGCAGACATTTTTTTTTTTACCCCCATGAAAAAAAGAGTCGCGTTGCCACAAAGGCGAAAACGTAAAAAAAAAAAAAAAAAAAAAAAAGAAGACGCCTGTCGCCAAATGCACCCTGAGAGGGTGTCAAGACCTTTTGTCCCCTTCTTATTGTTGCGGTGGGAATAATGATGATGAGGGCTAATACGCGGTTCCTGCTTGTCACGCAGGGCTACACAGTCTTAGGGCTGAGCCTTTTCATCCTTTCAGGCCCCGCTCGGCCCGCGGTAATCGCCGGAGCCGAGCGCGGCGGCCGCGTATTTACGCGCGGGCTCGACTGGAGGAGCCTGGACGCGCGCCGGCGTCCCTGCGCGGAATCTTCCTCCAGTTTCGTCGCCTTCTGTAAATAACAATAGAATCCGCCGGCGTGATTACACAACAGCTGCCGCACGGAAGACACGCAAGTGTCCGCCACCTGCCATGCGGGACAAAGAAACGCGTGCGGGCGCCAACGGCGCAAGCGAAAACGCGACCACATGTCACGTTAATCTGGATCTGTGTGTTTGTGCGGCTCTGACGCGCACATTTAAAATATTAACATTGCAGCTCGCTGCTGTTGAACACATTTGCCTGCTTAAATACTTAAATTCGCCTGAAATGTGAAATGTAAAATTATCGCTTGTTGCATTAACCGCGCAAATCCCGTGGTTCCGTCTTTGTCTCCCCTCAGTGGGACGAGGTCAGCGTCCTGGACGACCGGGGGAAGCTCATACGAACCTTCGAGGTGTGTAACGTCAACCAGAATCCCCGGGCGCAGGACAACTGGCTGGCCACGCCGTTCCTGTACCGCCACTCGGCTCCGCGGGTGTTCGTCACGCTGCGCTTCTCGGTGCGCGACTGCGCCAGCCTGCGCTCGCCGTCCCCCACCTGCAGAGAAACGCTCACCCTGTTCTATAAACAGGCCGACAGCCAGAGAGAGCTGGAGAGGACCTGGATGGCCGAGGTGAGGCTTGTTCAACACTCTACGATCAAATCATTAGTGAGGCTCTCCACATGCTTCTGTGTTATCTCCCTCTGTTTTTACTCCATGGTTCTCCTCCCATGTGTTGCTCTGTGCCTGGTGGCCATCTTGATTTTGCAACTTTCCTCCCTTGTTTTTCCTTTTTTCGATCCAACCGGCGTGCTGGCTTTCACGCAACCGTAGCGAAACCCACCGCAAAGAAAACCAAACAGCCGAAAACCTCATCAGAACGACGAGCGCAACTAAGCCCCCGTGGCCTTTTCTGAGGCGGAATGTCCCCGTTCCTCTCTGTTTATCCATCAAGTGTTGCAGGAGGGCCGCGCTCAGTCTCGATCGCTCATAATGCGGTTTTCATTGACGTTACGCCACCGCTGTTATCTTGATGAGGAGCAATTGTAGACTTGTCCCCGTTGTTGTTGTGCTCGCCAAGAAAAACAGCCACTGAAGGCCTCATTTGGCTGCGCTGCTGTGAAGTGCACACTCACTGATGCAAGAAAAGCCGCTGGGACTTCCATAAATATCACTACTAATAACATCTTTAAGGCATGCATGTTATACTCCACAAATTTATTCACCACCTCCATGAAGCGGTTCACGTGTTCCGAGCGTACGGAACCTGTTAAGGACTGGATCGCCGGGTTGCTTCCTGGGTCATTTGGATCCACATCGGGATGAGCTCCGTGTTTTTCCTTCTTTGGCTGACTCTTCTCCGTCTCTCCTGGTTTCAGCCGTCCAACGGCGAGAAAGAGACCAGGGAGGGCTGGGTCAAGATCGACACCATCGCGGCCGACAAGAGCTTCTCCAAGGTGGAGCCCAGCTCGCCCCACCAGTATCAACCCAACCGATACAGCCGCATAAACATCAAGACGCGCAGCTTCGCTCCGCTCACGCGCAAAGGGTAAAGCCGTCACACCTGCTGGGAACGTCTGACGGCTGAGGCCCCGCCCCTCCTCCTGTCTCAACCTTCGTCCTTTGTTTCAGGTTCGTCCTGGCCGTCGTGGACAGCGGCGCCTGCGTGTCGCTCATGGGCGTGTCCATTTTCTACCGCCGCTGCCCGGCCACCAGCCTCTACCTGGCGTCCTACCCGGCCACCCCCTCGGGGGCGGAGCCGACGGCCTTGGTCCCAGTGAGCGGAACGTGCGTGGCCCACAGTAAAACGCAAGGAGGGACCCCGCCTCGCATGCACTGCAACGCTGAAGGCGAGTGGATGGTTCCCGTCGGGGGATGCGTGTGCGACGAGGGCCACGAGCCAAATCTCAACGGGTCGGCCTGCCTGGGTAAGACGGACCGGAACCGAACGGGAATATGAAGCACAGTATATGTGACAAACGCTGTTGTGTCATAGGCCCCGCCCCCCTTAACGAAGGGGCGGGGTCTATTTCTGTAACGCCCCTTCTGTTGGAGTTTGAGAGTAACATTTACACAATGATGTTTTTCAAGCACGCAACGAAACCGTCCCTGATAATGCGCCGACCCTGCGTACGTGTTAGGTGTGTTCTTGTGCTCAGACCCTTAAGAAAGTACGTGGCAGACGGTAGCAGAAAAGCGTTGCCATGGCGATCGACAAAGTTTTACAGTGGACTGATGATGAGGTGGAGTTGCTTTAGAGAGCAAGGTTAGACTACAGAACAAACAATCGCGGATAGCGTTTCCAGGGACTCGTTCTGATGGAAATACGCCGAAACCTAAGACGCGTATGCGACACGTGTGTATCGTTCCGCTCTGGAGCCCGTATTCCTGTCGCTCCCGTCGCGTTCTATTTGCACTCGGTTGCACTCGCATGACCTCAAATGTTCTCGAAGAACTTTTCGAGGGCGACCTGCTCTCCTCCTTGGTGCCTTTCGTGGTATTTTCAAGGGGGGGATCAATAGCGAGAGATGCTGCTGTCACTCCGATGCGCTGCCGCGTTTTGATGGAGGGACCAAACAAGCATCCGCGAGACGCCGGGCCTCCGCGAGAAGCGCCGCCTCGCTACCGCATCTGCATCTGCGGGGACGCGAGATCGAAGCGGCCGCCATCATTAGGGAAGCAGCAACCGGAGGGAGGAAGGGAACGCCTACCGAAGCGGGAACGGGCTGAGTTGTCTTGATCAAAAGGGCCTTCGCACCTCCTGAAATGAACCCAAACGAGGAGCGGGGAGCGTTTTGGAGACGCGCATCCGTGCAGGAAGTGGATGCGCGTCTATGGAAGAGAGGGAGCGAGGCGCAGAGAGAGAGAGAGAGAGAGAGAGAGAGGGGAGAGAAGTGACACATTTAGGTCATGGCGATGTAATGGCCACTCGCCTGTGAACAAGTGACAGAAACCGCAGGGGCCGAGGGGGGAGGGGGGAGCGGAAGGAGAGTGAAAGACAGGAGGGACGCAAGTTGATCAAAGTTCCAAGGAGGCGAGGGGGGGGTCCGTGTCTGCTGAGCGTCAAAGCCAGATTACGGTTAAAAAGAGGAAAAAAGGTGTGTGTGTGTGTGTGTGTGGCGGTGGGGGGGGGTTCGCTGGAATTGGAATGGCTGCAGCCAGTCAGCATCCCGGCTTTGGGAGCGCTCCAAATCGAACTAAAGCCGGCACAATTAATTCTCCCGTCCTGCCCAGTCAGCCGTGAAACCCGTTCACCAGCTTTTGTGCTGCGTCCGCCGCGCCGCACCGCTTTTTTTTTTTTTTTCTCGTCTGCGCCCTGATTGATCCTTACTGACAATCCGCCTCCTTCAGAACTGTCGCCGGAAACCAAAGGCCTCCGCTGCCTCCGCCCGCGAACGATCCGACGCGCCGTCGCCCACGCCGGGCTTTTTTCGCGCCACCTCCGATATAATTGCGCCGCGCTGATCACTTCGTTGCGCCGTTGTTCTCTCTGGTCGTGTTGATGAAAGAGGCAGATGGCTGGCACGCCGCAGCAGTTGGCGAGGGTTTTTGCAGCATTAGCTCAGCGCCCCAATTATCCCCCAAAAAGAGCGCCCAAATATTGCTCCTCTTTGCAGCCTCGGAAGCGTCGCGCAGAAAGGGGAGCGACGTCTTTCACCTTGTTTTAACGCCGTCTACGCCGTTAACTCTGCTGTCTCTGCAGAACCGCCGCCTCGCCACGGCGCGTCAGCGAGGCGTCCTCCCGGGAGCGCCCCCCGAGTCCTTTTAATTAAGTCCTCTGAATTCCACAGACTTCCAGCCTTGTGTGGATATATTGTGTGATTAATTTCAACCACACAAGCCCAATTGCTTTCCGTCTTTTTTTTTTTTTTTTTTTTGGTTTAATCTCTAATATTCCGGTGAAAACTGCATCTCGGTGGAATCCACGCCGCCGTCGCCGGATCGCGAGATCCCGTCTGTATTCCGGAGCGTTAACAAGACCATTTAAGTGACACTCCAGGTCAAGCAGTGTGAAATCTCACAGCCAGCTGTAAATCACATCTGCCTGCCCGGATTATTCTCGCGGCTCAAACGAACACATTGCTTCCGACGTCGTCGTGGTTTTTTTAATTTTTTTTTTTTTTCCCTTTCTTTGGATAATCGTTGAGAACCCTAAAGATCACTTTTTAAAAAGCCGTTTAATCACAACAACATCTGGCTCGTGCACCAGCGAGTCGGGGAAAATGAAGTCGGAGGCAGACGGCAGCTGTCTGCAGATATTTTCCCGCCAGAGCATCCGTTAGTCTCTCCCCGTATTTATCCCACAAGGGAGGCAGGCGGGGGGGGGGTGAGACACAGTTACACCTGCGGTGGACTATAAAATGTTCTTTCGCTTCCTCATCAGCGGGCCCTTGTCCGGTGGGGGGGGGGGCCTCGACCCGGACCTGCTGCACGCTAAACAAGACCCCGCCATTATTGGATTTTTCCAGAAAATTAAGCCACTGTGGAAGATTTGGGACAGGGATTAATGCTGGACGCTCGGAGCCAAGCCTCGCGTCACTAAATCGAATGTTTCGGCACGTCAGATTGTCCCGATTCGCCATCGAGGGCCATGTCTCGCGGCTGAAACATGTCTGCGAGACATGGCGCTGTCCCTGTCTCGTGGGCGTGTGTGTGTGTATGTGTGTGTGTGTGTGGGGGGGGGCATTTGGGCAAATAATGAATAACATTCACAGTTTGGCACACTGACTCTGCAGATCTGCTCCAGTTTTCTCTCTCATTATGTAATTGTTGGTGCTAATTAGAGTCGATACTTATTGACACTATAGTTTTTTCCGGCCCCGGATGAAGGTCAGGTTTGGGGTAAAACTCTGAAAGACCGGAAGGATCGGTAAGAATATAAAGGCGAATCGGACGCATCAAGTCACCGTTTTATTAAAAATGTACACAAATATTGACTTTGTTCTTCTCTGGGAAATTTGTAAAAGAGCAATTAGTAGTCCAACAGGCCGGCTGCTGAAAGCTGCGTTTAGCAGTTTCATAAATGATATATAACGTCAACAGCTCATCTCTGTTCTCTAAAGAACAGATGGCTTTATTTCTTTCTGGCGTAGCTGCTAATTTATGCTAACTGTGATGAAGCCATAAATCTGTGCTCGTTGCATTTGCACGAGGTTTAATCCACTAAGACGCTCCTTTGTTAGTGTCTGGTTAAAGTCATTACCTGCCAGGTTATTACAAACAATTAGTGAGCATTCCAGCAGCTCAGCTCAGCTCACATTAGATCAGTCCCGTTTCAACTGAGAAGGTCTTATTTTAATTTTTGGCCATATAAAATGATCTTAAACAAGCGTGTCGACTCACATCCCATCAGACGGACTGCAGGGTTGCTGTAAATCGCCCCGAAGAGTGTGTGTGTCCACGATCACCAAGGCCCTGATTGAAAGCCATCCTGTGTGAACTTCAACATATAGGATATATATTTTGGAGAAATAACGTCCATCCATCCCAGTTCTGCAAACATCTCCTCTCCATTATACAGTTTGCTGTTACCCTGTATCTCTAATGGAAACCACGGGCGTCATTCCTGTTGACATTAACCCATAAATAGTTTGAGTTATGACACAATTACTATGATTATAGATTTTTTTATTAATTTAAAAAGTAGTACATTTCCATTTATGCTGTATTAAATCCAACCACGTGGAGCTGGAATGTAAGAAAGTCGCAAACATCACATCCTATATGACAGATTACATTAAATGGCAGAATTTAATGAAAATGGAAGATGGAGAGATTAAAGAGGCATTAACTGTCGAATCTGTGTGTGTGTGTGTGTGTGTGTGTGTGTGTGTGTGTGTGTAGGCGTATGTGTGCGTGTGTTTGTGTGTTAGAGGGAGGAGAGAGCAAGAGTGAGAGAGAGAGAGAGAGAGATTATGCTGGAAGCCAAAGGAGGGAATGAGTGCATGAAACTGAGAGGAGAAAAAAAAAAGAGAAACTGGGTCAGCGAGCTGCACACCAACCTATTGTTTTAATATCGTTTTACTTCATACTTTCATCACAGCTCTATTTTCCTGTCCGTCTCCTTCAACGTTCTCCAGCTTTAACTGTTTCGACGCAGACATGTACCTGCAGGGACGTTTTTCTTAACAGTTCATTATTCATAACTTTTATGTGATGCTTTTAAAATTTAAAACAGCTGAGAAATGCACGCGCGCACGGACATGCGGTCGTTGGAACCTCGTCAGGTTGCCTCAGAATTAAAGTAAACCCGCTCAGCTCCGCCAACAACCATCGGAACAAAGAGGCATTTTTTGTTCTTGTGTTTATTTTTTTTATTTTTTTCGTGAAATTGTTGAGAGAAGGTTTGGTGTTGACACTGACGTCATGTTCTGTTGATGACTGGATAACAGCTTTATCCAATTGTTGCTAAATGATTAAATGCAGATCACACGGCTGTCATTGCTGCACACACACACACACGCACGCACGCATCTTTATACTTCTGTCTTTGTGAGGACTTTCATAGGCGTAACGCATCAGTGAGCTCCGCCTAACCAAACCCCAGTTCTAACCTCAACTGAAAACCCCGTCTTGACCCCCAAACAGGCCTTTGAATTTGTGAGGACCTGCCCAAATGTCCCCAAAAGTCCTCACTTTGATAGTAAAATGAGGATTTTGGTACTCAATATGTAGCAAGTACAAGAACACACACACACAGACTCACACTCGTGTGTGCCTGCTTATGATGGCCATGAACCGATGTTGCGAGATGGAAACAGAGACGGATGAAGGCCTCTGCCCCCTCTGGCTTCTGATTGGCTGCTGTGATCAGGTGGTGGGGGGGGTGTTGGTGGGGGCAGCAGATTGGTGATTTTGTTGCCTGAGCTCTTAATGGCGACGGGAGGCTTCTGAAGCCCCTTCGTGTTCCGTGTCAGAGCCGTAAGGGAACACGTCGACTGATGTGCAGTCAGGGCATAAAAAATGGAGGGAGAGGAACGCGTCACCTCCTCTCCCTCATTTTTCACCCATCAGCAGATTCTTATACGCATAATCCCCGCTGTTCATACAACGGTCCGAGGACGCCCATCTCCATGTTCCCCTCCGACGCTTGTCTCTATTTTATCCACCCGACATCTTTTTCCTTCTCGCTCGTCTCCTTTTTTTTTTTTTTTTCTCCTCGGTGGCTCTTCACACCTGTTCCAAAGCAGAGCCAGCTCACCGAGACAAGTGAGAACACAGAAAGCCTTTTATCTGTTTATTCTTTCCGCCTTTCACCACCGGGCCCTCACTCCACACACACACGCATGCACGCACACACACACACACACACCCACACACACAGACAGACAAGGGCACGCGCACACACGCACACACGTGTCAAAACCGAGATGTGCTACATGGTTTTGATGAGGTTATATAAACAAAGTGTTGGGGTTCATCGCTGTCCTCGCTCATCCCTCACCTCCAGGAGTGTGTTTGGCTCAGGTGTTTATCAGGGGTGTCAGTTACACACACACACACACACATACACGCAGTCGCATGCACAAAATCTGTCAGGATGCACACATGCACACTGTCCCTAGGTTACATCACACACACACACACACACACACACAGTATAAATATGGCTGCAGACTAACCTGGAGGTATGACTGGGTTTACTCTGGTCTGCTCGGTTGTCGCTCTGTTGACATAAAAACTGACACCTTTCACACTTTTTTTAATCCCGTGAAATCCGAATAACGGCCTGCAGTTTCCGACAGTGTTTTCAGCCTGCAAACGTGTGCACGATGGAACCTTTATTCCTCCTCCTCATTTTGTTTGAGGAGGAGGGTAATATATAACAAATGAGAAAACTAGAAAATGACATAATACATTGCTTCTTAAATATTTTTGGTGAAACTAATTTACCTCTATTGATTTTTCTTTTTTTTTTTTTAACTTTTTCCTTCAAGGTGAAAGTCTGTGAGTAGCGCAGAGAGCGGTTTTTAAACCCTGAACTCAACCCTCCTCCCGTCTCTCTGCAGCTTGCCCGGTGGGCTACTTCAAGTCCGTGTCCGGCTCCGTCCCCTGCTCGGTCTGCCCGTCCAACAGCAGGACCAGCCAGGAAGGATCGACGGCGTGTGAATGCCGCAGCGGCTTCTACCGGGCGGCGGGCGATGCCAACTCCTCGGCCTGCACAAGTGAGCTTTGTTGGTTTGTTTGTTTACGCCTGGTTCTCTGGGAGGCGTTCAAGGGGCCTCCGCGGTCATTTATTACTGACTCTGACTGTGGGAACTGAGACGTACGGGCCCTGGGCAGAAAATAGCCTTTATTACTGCAATGTGAGGCCGTTTTTTTTTTGTTTTGTATTTAAGCGCTCCCTTCACGTCCGTTTTGTCTGCCACACGTTGTAACATTCCTTCCGTTACACCCAGCTGTTCAATCTCTCTGCCACGTCGCAGCTACGTCCGTATCTTAACCTCTTCAGCAGATGTTGTCCCCCCCCTCCCCCTTCCACCCTTTCATTACTTTTGTGATCTTTGATTCCCTCAGCCCCCCCATCGGCGCCGGTCTCCCTGAGCTGGGAGTACGAGAGCGGCGATGGAGGCGTGTCGCTGAGGTGGCGCCCCCCGGTGGACTCCGGGGGCCGCAGCGAGGTCTGGTACGGGGTGGTGTGCCGGATCTGCCCCTCGGCCACCGTCACGAACCCGACGTCCTGCTCCTGGTGCGGGGAGGGCGTGACCTTCAGCCCCTCCCAGACCAACCTCAAGCAAACCAAGGTCACCCTCAACAACCTGCTGACCAGAGTCACTTACCTCATCCAGGTATCGGCCCCGAGGATCTGCGACTTTAGCTGTCGAGTGCGAGACCTTTGTTGTATAATCAGCTGGCGGCTGACGTAACTCCTGGATTACTTTTATTTGGGATCTCATATTTCCCCTTTGCCGCTGCGCGTCGACTGGCTCACGCTGCAGCGGCTCAGGCTTTGTTTGTCCAACACCGCAGGGCGCCATTATCGTTAATAGATGAGAAGCTTCAAATGTCACATCTGCGTGTTCCTCCTGTGCAGGTGCAGGCCATGAATGAGGTGTCGGCTCTGAGTCCTTTTCCTGCTCGATACACAAGCATCAATTTCACCACAAGCCAGTCAGGTGAGCGCGGGACGGAGGATGAAAAGCATGGCATGAAAGCGGAAAGATGCTCTGATGCTGATGTTTGAGATGTGTGTGTGTGTGTGTGTGTGTGTGTGTGCATGCGTGCGTGTGCTTAGATGTTGCCCCCCTCATCTCCCCCTCTTCCTCCATCTCCGCTCCATCTTTCCTGCTCCTGCTCTCTGCGCAGAAAGTTGCTCGGGGTTACAATATCCTGTCGGATGCTGTTATAGTCTCCGCGCAGGAACGGGAACGGGAGGAACGAGAGCCGGGAAGACAAAAAGACAGGCAGGGCCAGAAATGAGAGCAGACACACGGGGGATAGGATGATGCGCTGCACAGACAAAACACGCCGATTGAAAGTTATCCGGGATTAATTCCGGCGCTGTTCGCAAATGCAAATATTCCGGTTCCCGCTATTCGTTGCTGTAATGGCGGGAACACTGGAGAGTCTCCCTCAACAGATCCTGGAAGCTTTAATAACGAGTGGTTGTAACTAGATCCTTCGCAACCCCCCCCTCACCACGCAGCATTCTTCAACACTGCCCCCTTGTGGCCACTCCGGCTTCATCACAGCTTTACTGGTCGGTCGCCGAATGCTCGGACTTCAGCGTCTGCTACTTTGCCCGCAGTTCCCAGCACAGTTCCCATGATGCACCAGCTGAGCCGCGCCCCTGACTCCATCACGCTCTCCTGGCCTCAGCCCGACAGGCCAAACGGGGACATCCTCGAGTACCAGCTCCGATACTACGACAAGGTACGCCCGTCTCGGCCAGAGGCGTGCCCGAGGTCGCCCCATAACCACCTCTCTCTCTCTCATCCCCTCCCCCCCCCCTCAGGGTTCCGACGTGGACAGCGCGGCGAGCGTGTACAGCGAGACCAACACGGTGACCGTCGGCTCCCTCCTCGCCGGATCCATCTACGCCTTCCAGATCAGAGCACGCAATGAGCGCGGCTATGGCCCCTACAGCAACACCGTCTACTTCACCACGCTGCCTCTGGGTACTACGCCATTACAGCCCATCGCCACGGTTACCACACAACTGGACAAAGTCCCGAACACTCACGCGAATTCTGCTTTTTTTTTTCCTCCCTCACAGAGGAACAATCGCACCAGATCCAGAATCGACTCCCCCTGCTGGTCGGGTCAATAATGGGCGGAGCGGCGTTTCTGCTGGTGGTGACGGCGATTATAGTCGTCGTGGTGTTTCGCAGGTGCCTCGGAATTCCCCGGCGTGGGGCGCACGGTTCGTTCCGGCGGTGGCGTGCACGTTGTGATGTTTTGTCTGCTCTCTTGTCAGTAAGAGGAGGGAGAGCCCGTACAGCAACAGACTGCAGAGGTACATCAGCAACAGAGGTGAGCGCCCCCGGGTCGTTAACGCAGAACCGACGGAGCAAAAGCGTATGAGTAGATCCTCAATACGTTTACTTCATTCTCAAGGCGGAGTTAAGTATTACGTTGACCCGTCCACGTATGAGGACCCCAGCGAGGCCGTCAAAGAGTTCGCCCGTGAAATAGACCCCACACACCTGAAGATTGAGGAGGTGATCGGAGCAGGTAGGCCCTGGTTTTCCCTCGACGCTCGCTCCGATGTACTGAAGCTGGGGTCACAGTCCAACCCGTTCAACCCCCACCCCCCCCACAGCTCAGTTCGGGGAGGTGTCCCGAGGCCGATACCGTCCTCTGGGCCGCAGGGAGGTCTTGGTGGCTGTGAAGACCCTGCGCTGGGGGGCTTCCGACAGAGAGAAGGGGATGTTTCTGAGCGAGGCGGGAGTCCTGGGGCAGTTTGACCACCCCAACGTCCTGAAGCTGGAGGGCGTGATCACCCGCACCCCCCCAGAGAGGATCGTCACCGAGTTCATGGAGAACGGGCCGCTGGACTCTTTCCTCAGGGTAAGACAACGACGTAAATGGCGTCGCCGAGCTCAGGCTGTCGTGACGCCGTGGTCCTCCTCCAGGAGAACGAGGGTCAGTTCAGCGTCCTGCAGCTGGTTGGGATGCTCCGAGGCATCGGGGCAGGGATGCGGTACCTCGCCGAGAGGAACTTCGTCCACCGGGACCTGGCGGCTCGCAACGTGCTGGTCAACTCCAACCTGGTGTGCAAGGTCTCGGACTTCGGCCTGTCCCGACTGATGAGGGGCCTGGACCACAACATTCCCACATACACCGCCTCGCTGGTACGCTTCGAGGCGGCTCCGCCTTCGCCGCTTTCCCCCGAAAACGCCGAGATTAACCCGCCGCTCGTTCCGCTCCGCCACCAGGGCAGCAAGATTCCCGTGAGATGGACGGCGCCGGAAGCCTTTCAGCATCGAAAGTTCAGCTCGGCTAGCGACGTCTGGAGCTTCGGCGTGCTGATGTGGGAAGTGATGTCATACGGAGAGCGTCCGTACTGGGACATGAGCAATCAGGAAGTGAGTACTTGGGGGTCCGGAACCGCAACCGCGCGGAAGTTTCATCCTCAGAGAAGCGAGGCCGAGGGTCCGCTTCCTGCCGCCGCTGGATTAGAGCGGGCTCAGCCGAACAAACAAGCATCTGACAAATGTCAGGCCGCCCAAAATTTGCATAATTTCTCGGCGCTCGGCGGCGACGACCTTTCCGAAGGCAGCTCGCTCGCACAACGAACCGTCTGGGATGTGGTGTCCCCCCCTCCGCAGGTGATGAAGGCGGTGGCGGACCAGTATCGCCTCCCGGCCCCGCACAGCTGCCCCCCCGCCCTCCACTCCCTCATGCTCCAGTGCTGGCAGGCCGAACGAGGGGACAGGCCCACGTTCGAGACCCTCCTGTCCTCCCTGGACCGGCTCATCAGGCACCCCGCCTCCCTCAAGACGGAGCCGAGCAGGTGAGGGGCTGACCGACCGTGCCGCCGTGCTTTTTTTTTTTTTTTTTTTTTTTAACGCCGTCGCCCTTCGCCCAGCAGGAGCTGCTCCCAGCCTCTGCTCAGCCCCACGCCCACGGACCTATCGGCGGTATCCACGGTCCACGACTGGCTGAAGGCTCTGCGGATGGAGCGGTACCAGGATGAGTTCGATCGGGCGCATCTGGACACATTAGACAGAGTCAGCATGCTCACTATGGAGTACGTATTTGAGCGATTTGAATGAAACTTAAACACCACGGTCATTTTCAAAAATCCCTCCCCGTCCCCTAAATAGTGCACCAATTAAGAAGTTCATCCTTTTGTAGGTGTCTGAACATTAAGTTTGTGTGTCCTGTTTAATGTTAATTATTCATCGGTATCAGAGTACTCCGTTTGCCTTTTTCTTACCAGCGCCTTGAACTCATTCGTATGCGTCGCCTGCTCTCTCCTTCAGAGACGTCCAGAATCTCGGGGTGACCCTGCTGGGGCACCAGAGGAAGATCATGAACGCAGCCCAGCAGCTCAGGGCCTATCTGACACAGGGGCAGGTGGAGGTGTGACGCGTCCCCCCCCGCCCCCCGCCGCCACCCCCACTGACACAGAACAACATGAGCCGCCGGTCCTTCTGCGGTTCCCACTGGGTCTGGTTTCTCTAACCCTCTTGCGAAGCACATTTAAAGACCAGGAGAATTCACTTTTGGGACAGCACTGATGAATCGGGCACTCTAATCATGAGGACTGAAAAAGAGACTTCCCGTCTGCAAACAAAGACGAAAAAAAGAAAGAGAAGAGATGCACTCTGGGAGATTGAGTCCAGGTCAACAATGTGAGGAGTTGCCATGAAGAAAGAGATCATTCAAGGATCCTTAGATGTTTTTTTTCCACTGGATTTCACTTTAATGTCTGCCTTCGTCTCTCCGTCCCCCCTCTCACCCGTCCACAGCCGTCTCTCCTTTAAACCTATTTTTTAAATTTTACCCGAACTCACTAATATAAACCCCCCTGAAAACATGTGTTTAAGTAATAACGGAGACTCTCCACACAGAGAATTGCGTGAGGACAATCAAAGTCTTTTTATGAATATTTTTTCCGAGTTTTTTTTAACGTTACATCACTTCCTCGACTTCAAATGCCAAATAATAAAAAACTTTAAAAAAAAAAAAAAAAAAAAGATAAGTGCTGCCTGCTAGCCTTCCGAAATATCTATATTATATTCCAACAAAATGACACAACTGAAAAGTCAGTTCTGGAATGGGAGTGTGATTCACTGCCATGATAAAGAGATACCTGTGAAACAGTATAAGCCATGCCCCCCACCCTTTATATACATATCCAGGGCTGGAGAGAAGCCCCGTCTGCTCACTCTCAGTAGAGTTCACGTGACGCTTACTTCACCCCTGTCTGTGAGCTGGAGGAGGACACCCACCTCTACGCGTACTTTTCACACGTCAGCCGTTTTTTTTTTTTTCTTTGAGCAAAGACACCGAGTCATGGAAGCATGAATGCGGGTTATGGGTACTGAGTCGGATCTGATTTACACTTAAAGCAAAAGAGGCAAAATGCTTGTGTGTGCGCATGTGTGCGCGTGTGTGCGTGTGTGTGTGCGTGTGTGCGTGTGTGTGTGTGTGTGTGTCAGGCTACACACATAAGTAGTTGTGTTAACTTGTACGAGTGTTCACCATTACTCCATAATTGTGAAAATTTGTAAAATAAATGATATGATTTTATTTAAAATACTGCGTTTGCCTCATGTTTTCCATATGGTACTTCTGAGTACTTGCACTTGAATTATTCCATTTTCTCCTGCTTTAAACTTCTACCAGTACACTTCTAGTTAACTATTCTACTTTTACTGCATTACACTTATATATAGTGATTGTAATCACTCTGCTCTGAGACTGCTGATTTGCTTGTGGTTCCCAGAATCTTTAAAAGTGGAAGGGGCGGTCGAGTCTTTAGCTCAGTCAGTAATTTTGTTACTACAATCATTATGCTTTTCATACACATGCTCAGAGTAAGAACAGGCTCTTCTAACTTTGTGCTTAGTTATATTGCCATACTTGCCTACCCTACCCTCTCCGAACCTATTCTTCTTCTTCTTCTGGTTATTTTTACACGTTATATGATAATCTACATTTATAATCATATTCTGTAATATCTTGTGACCAAGATGGATAATTTATTAGCGTTTTTTTAATGATAATTATCTTGGATCACAGGACATCCGGGTGGAAATTAGTCGTCACCTGACGGTAGCTGTCATGGAAATTCTGCTTTATGAAATCTTGCCGTGAATCACTCATGCGACAGCGACACCTCTTCACCTTCAACGCGCTAATATGACCTTCGGAGCGTTAAAGAGGGAACAGATCAGCAGGTTTTGGTAAATCTGTGTTTGGAATCTGCTGGAATCAGCAGCTGTAGGACAACAGAACCCCTCATGTCCTGAGAGGACAGCAGATGCGCACGATAGCAGGAGACCTTGGATAAACCTGACATGAGTCTGTCAGTCTGGTGCAGAGTCTACCACATCTTTGATGATAATATATACATTTAAGAAAAAGTAATACATTTATTAACCCCCTCTAGGAAAGCCATCATTATTCTTAATGACTCTGCATAATTTGATGCTTCGTTCGACTGTCAGGTTAAATTTATGTCCCTTCCCATAAAAAGAAATCTTGTGAAGTCTCTCTTTTTTAAAAGAAATTCTGCTACATTCTATATTTAATTGCACTTCACTAAAGGATCTTATATTAAGGAGTGGAATTTTCCAGTTCATAGAGGGCAAAAACACAATTTAGGAAGACGTGCCTCGGTTCTACTCCTGCAAAATGAAAAAGCTCTTTCCAATCAAGTGTAGTACCTTTACATTAATATTGCTGTCCTTATCTAATGAGATCCTTCTTATTTATTCTGAGTATTTTTTGAAAACGCTCTTGCGTTTTAAAAAGTGTGATGTGCAGGAGTTTCAGCAGTGATTGTTTGCTGTGATCGTCGCTGTCTAATTAACAGTGTTGTGACAGAAGTGCTGCTTGCACGTGAGTCCAGCAGCGGCGGCGCAAACCGCAAGGTCTTGTTTTTACGCTGTTATTGTTTCTTTATAAAGACACTTAACCAAGTGGAAACCGCTGATTTCTTTTATGACCCTGCTTAAAGGCGGCAGGTAAACAGCTATTATCTCAACAATAGCTAAAGACACAGGGGCCCTCCTCGGAGGTCAGCGTGAGGCACCGCTGATCCCGCGGTTGCCCAAACTCTTAGTCACCAGCTATAAACTGCACGCCATAATACCTGCGCTCTCTACCTGAGCTCACCGGTGTGAGGAAAGACGGCCCCTGCAACCCTTCAGCAGCGGATCAGAAGTGCAGAAGTGAGATCTGGAACTGACTGTTGTCCGATTATCTACAAAGTAGCTATAATAATCCCACTTAAGAACTTAGAGTAACTTTGTTTTCTGCACGCGGAGGAAAATGACACGATGCTGCTGACCTCCAAATGCTCATTATGGTCTTTGTTATGGCACAATTACAGTGTTTGTTGTGCCCAGGGCGTTAAGTCGTTGTGAAAGGAACCACCTCTGGTGCGCGGCACATCAGCATATATTCTAATAAAATAATCCCAAATTGCACGGATGGAGGTCACGGTCAATCTCGCTCCGGGATCGGGCTCAGACACGCAGGCTTGCAGATTCCAAACTGGAACGATGACCGCAACGACCCGTTGACTCTCATGATGCTGCAGAATTTTCATAGTGGCCATGCGGGTTTCGGTGGGACTAAGGACTGGGTCACTGACTCTGGAGCTGGTGGATTATTGGGCACAGCTCCAGACGACGGGGGGGGGTGAGTCCTGACTTTGCTTGGCTATCAGAGCGTACCTGTGGCTCAGGTGAGAGTGCACACCCTCATTAAAGCCTCTTGATCCTAACCTGCTCACTCTCCCAGCCATTCCCTGTCAACCTGTCTGCATGTCTCCTCCCTCACAGCTGCCTCATATATAAAGATCCCACAGGGATGCCACCTCTCCTTAAGACATCTGGACATTTGTTTTTACCACTGCTGCCGCTTGTTATGTCTGAAGATTACCAAGCGTTGTGGATTTTTATTGTTTAAGGGTAAGATTGCCATACTTTTTTTCTCTTTTACTCTATTGTGAGTGTCTGATCAGAAATAAGTGACTGCTCATTAGACATCCCAGTATTTAATTTCTGTATTTGCATACATTTTCTATTTCCCTTTTTTTTTTTTTTTTTTTTTGTCCCTGACAGTGTGAAACATCCGGTGTCCATGTCTCCGTCTCTGGCCAGATCGGCTCCCAGTGAGCTCAACCACTGGTGGAGTCAGCTGAGGTTTCGCCTTCAAAACAAGAAGGGATGGAACGAGATGTTGGATGAGACGTTTCTGCTTTACACCAAGCAGTAAGATCACGGATGCCATGTTCTTCGGCTTCCAGCCACAAATAACACTTAAAACCGTCAATTTATGTCATATTCTTCAGACTCATTCCTCATGTATATTTCAGAGAGATTAAAGAAAAAGTTCCAGGGATGATTTCCCCAGTTAGTTTTAAAATAAATGTCAAAACCCCAACTGGGATCAGTTAATGAGCACAAAATTCGATAGCAAGTGAGAATTTTTCCCCCGTTTCTTGGTATAAACTTCAAAAGACTTCCAACACTCTGTACAACACCGACAGGCTCATTCAGGCAATACACATCTCACACCTCCTGCGGCTGCAACCACGTATGTTACATGCGTTTTCCTGTTGTTTTTCTTTCCTCTCAGCATAAACAGCATTCCTCTCTTCTATGCGGCTCGCAAGAACAATGTCGGCTGCATCAGGAAGCTGCTCAGCTGCTCGTCCACTAACGTCTTCGAGAGGGGTGAGGCTGCGCAGCCGAGGCTTCGCCGCGCTCTTCATCCGTTCTTCGCCGGTCAACTCTGCTCGTTCCTCTCGCGCAGGTGCGCTGGGCGAAACGGCCCTTCACGTGGCGGTGATGAACGACAACCTGGACGCCGCGGTGGCCCTGATGGACGGAGCCCCCGAGCTCATCAACGAACCCATGACCTCCGACATTTTCCAAGGTCAACGGTGTTACTTAATTCGTACTCACTGGGTCAGACTGGGATAGAGATCATGGGAGAGGATAATGGAGTGGTTGTACTGGGACAGAGATGCCACACACACTGGATATGCTTGGATGAAGAGCGTACATGGACCGATGATCGAGGGCAGATTAAATAAAGCGGAGAAGAGGATAGATGGAGTGGTAATTAGGGCCGAGCCGTTAATAAATAATAAGCCTCATAGATTGATGGTGGAAAAAGGTCGTTATCTGGCACTGTGATGGCAGTTATAATATATACAATAGTTCATCATAAGAAGCCGTGTAACACCAGTTTCACCATCTATCTCTCTGGATCTTGTGGTAGCCTCCATCGTGCCTCCATGCTGTTTAACTGCTGCATTCACTGCTGATTTTGAGGCGAGGGGCACTAAGAGCACTAAGACTGAGGCGAGGCCTTTTGAAGCCTTCGCCTCAGTCTTAGTGGTTGTTGCTGGTTCTACTGATGGTTTGTTGTAGTCACTCTGAACATTTGTAAACTGGTCAGGCCACCATACGGGTTCGTCCATGCACGGTATATGGAAGCATGCTCCTTCATTCTAGCAATAAAGTCATGTACTTCCTATCGCAGGTTTCACTCCTCTCCACATCGCCGTGGTAAACCAGAACATTGGCCTGGTCCAACACCTGATTAGCCGTGGTGCCGATGTGGCCACACCGCGGGTCACGGGTCTGTATTTCAGGAAGAGGATCGGAGGGCTCATTTACTGCGGTAAGGTTCATGGTGATCATCCGATCGTCCCATCTTCCCAGTGTCCCCCGCTGTCGAAAAGAAAAAAAAAAAGCAGAAGCATTTGATTTCCCCGTACTTCCAGGCGAACACATCCTGTCTTTTGCCGCGTGTGCCGGGAACGAGGACATCATCTCCATGATCATCGACGCCGGGGCCAGCACCAGGGTCCAGGATTACCGCGGTGCGTCACATTGAATCCACCCTGAAACAGAAAGAAGAAGAGCGTTTTATTTTTGGTTCCTTCCCGTCTGGACCCGTTTCACATTTCCTGTTTTCTGTCCAGGTAACACGGTGCTTCATGTTTTGGTCCTGCAGCCCAACAAGACAATCGCGTGCCAGGCCATCGACCTTATTATGGCACGTGATGCAGAGCTGGACCAGTCGGTGCCACTCGATATGGTGCCCAACAGCCGAGGTCTGACGCCCTTTAAACTGGCTGCCAAAGAGGGAAACAAGGTGGTGAGTGAAGTCTGGCCGGGTGGACTCACAGGGTGAAAAACCACACATGAAAGGTGGAGCAGATTATTTCACTAATCCAATCCTCGCTGCTGTGACCCTCCCCGTCTCTCACAGGCATTTCAGCACTTAGCACTTAAAAGGCGTGTGGTCCAGTGGAGTCTGGGCCCCTTGACTTCTTACCTGTATGACCTCACGGAGATCGATTCGTGGGCTGACAACATGTCGGTGTTGGAGCTCATCGTGGCCAGTCAGCAGAGAGAGGTGCATAAATGAAATACGCCTGACACTGTGGGTGCGAAATGATAGCTGGGATGCAAAAATCTAAATGTGGTTGATGAAATGTCTTATCCAGGCGAGAGGGATACTGGAACTGACCCCTGTGAGGGAGCTGGTCAGCCTGAAGTGGAACCTCTACGGAAAACATTACTTCAGGTAAGGCCATATCACGGGGAAAAAAAGTAACATATCTCGTGTAGCCTTGTGGAGCCTTGTTTAACACGTGCTGTCTCCCTGTGGTCTGCCACCAGGCTGCTGCTGTTACTGTATCTCCTCTATATTGGAACCTTTACACTGTGTTGTACATACCGCCCCCTTAAGGACATTTCTGAGAACTACACAACGTCAGACATGGACAAAACCATCAGAGTTCAGAAAACACTTAAGGTGTGTAAGTGTGTAAGTGTGTGTGTGTGAGTGTGTGTGTGTGTTTAACGTGTTCGTGTTCCACACTTGAATGAAATTGCATTCAGTGCATGTAGGTGTGATATGATATACTTGTATCGATGTCAGATTCGTTTAATAGAATCTCCTCTGTGTGGTTCAGGAGAGCTATGTTACACGTGAGGACAGCCTGCGGCTGGTGGGTGAGGTCATCACCCTTTTAGGTGCTTTGGTCATCTTACTGGTGGAGGTAATTTTAACCAAACGTGCTTCATTTCTCTGCATCGTCCACATAATGCCCGTCACCGCTTCATCCTCCTGCCTCTTCACACAGATTCCTGATATTATAAGAGTCGGTGCAAAGCGGTATTTTGGCCAGACTGCCCTGGGAGGCCCCTTCCATGTTATCCTGTGAGCAGAAATAATAAATAATTATAGAGAGTAAAATAATCCATTGTGGTGTGAAACATCTGGTGTTAGTCTCTTTGTTTTCCTCCCCCCCACCAGTATCAGCTACGCCTGCTTGGTGGTGCTGTTGTGTGTGTTCAGGGTCTGTGAGGTGCAGGGCGAGGCCGTGGTCATGGCGCTCTGCCTGGTTCTGGGCTGGTGCAACGTCATGTTCTTCGCTCGGGGTTTCGAGATGCTCGGCCCTTACGTCATCATGATCCAGAAGGTACAGGACTTAGCTCAGTTGGTCTTCTGGGGTTTTTTTGAAGTTCACCCATTCACCCGTCCACTTTTTTTCTCTTAGATTATATTCGGAGATCTGACGAAGTTCATGTGGCTCAGCTTCATTGTGCTCATGGGGTATTCCACATGTGAGTGTGTAATAGCACGTTTTTGACTGTTGGACGTCTAGTGAGATCTTTGTGAGAGAATTGGGTATTTTCTGTTTGCGTCTCAGCTTTATGGGTGGTGTACATGACCCAGGATCCAGACTCCATGCCATCATATCGATCATTCCCCATCACCCTCTTCTCCGAGTTTGAGCTCAGCGTGGGCCTCATAGATCTCCCCGTGGACCACACCATCACGACACCGCCCATCATCCACGTGCTGCACTGCACCTTCTCCCTGGTCTCCTACATCCTTCTGCTGAATCTGCTGATAGCCATGATGAGCGACACCCACTGGAGGGTGGCGCAGGAGCGAGACGAGCTCTGGAGGACTCAGGTATCAGACGCTCATCAGACACAGGTTGTTAATTGTTCGGGAGAGCGTGAGCGTTCCCTCACATTGACTGTTGGCACTTGCTACAGGTGGTTGCTACGACGTTGATGCTGGAGCAGAGGCTGCCTCGCTGCCTGTGGCCTCGACTGGGAGTGTGCGGCCTGGAATATGGTCTGAAGGAGCGCTGGTATCTCAGGTGAGACAACAGCTGGGGAACGTGTGGTGAAACACTAGAAGTGATTGTGCTGGTCAGGGACCATTTTGAGGATGGAGATTTCCACTGTTCAAACCCTGAAAACATCTACAGCGTGCTAACAAATAACATCTGAGAAGTAAAAGGAAAACTTTCTGATACATCAATTTATAACTGTGACTACACAACCAAACCTCAAGCTGAAACGTATATGAATCCTCTCTTCTGGTTTTCTTCATGCCTTTCGTGGTCTTTGGTACAAATTCTTAACTTCTCTTTACTCTATGGGCTTTTGGGGGTTGAATAAGTATAAAAACTGGGCATCATCTTTTGACATGATTTGGTTTTCGGGGGAAATTATGTGTACATACATGGACAACACTCTAAATGTGTACTAATATAATGTTTAAGTGTCCTCATATGTGGACATTTGGACCCATACTGAGCAGAATTAACTCTTATGTTAATGGTGATGCAGAATGTGAGGTTCACATATGTGGATCCCAGGTCTAAGGTGGGTAATATATAATAAAAATACAAATTCAAATCAGAATAAAAGCTCTGGTGATCGGCCACCTCCCCCTAGAACTCACCTGTGAAAGAGCTAAACACACCTGTGTCTCCTCCAGGGTGGAGGACAGAAATGACCCGATGTTCCAGAAAATGCGACGTTACATCAAGGCTTTCTCCAAAGAAGACGAAAGAGAGGAGAAAACAGACACCATGGCAGACATCCCGGGAACCCCACCTGAGTTCAGACTCAGAACCAGGGGAGAATCTCCCAACAGGAAGTCGCTGACCGGGTGGCAGATGATTCGCCACAGCACCTTGGGGCTGGAGTTTGGGCAGGAGGGGAAAGAGGAGGACCAGGACATAAAGTATGTGTAGCCACAGATTTGCTGATTCAAGGACTAAAAGTCTTTGTTGTCTTTGTAAAGACAACAGTTACTCCTGCAGTATTACTCCATAAAGAAAAGTGTATTATTTTTATAGCGGTATGGAAAGTAGAATAATATATGCTTATCTCAAACTAGAACCAAGAGTTCAGACCAAGGGTATTTTTTATATGTGAATAAATTGTGTTAAAGTGACCTTGCTGGGTTTTATTTGTGACAAATCAAACAAGAGTCTAAGAAATTACATAACGACATAACAGTCTCGATAACCTTGTGTAAACCGGTGGATAAATGGATATGATGGTATTATGATGAATATATGGAAAGGCATATGAAGTATTATTGCTGAAAGGCTAAAACCTCTGAGGGTATCACTGCAAGCTGATGCCCGTTGGCAGAACGGCGTGAAAATGAAGACTGTCGAAACAGCGTTAGTTAATCTTCATCTGGCAGATGAAATAGGTGTACAATTTACAATTTTGTTTCATCCAGTTCTTTGTCTTCTCCCCTTCCGTCTTGAGATACGCACAGTCTCCATTCATTGGCTCGTCGGCCCAGTAGCTGCAACAGAAAAAGCACTGATATATGAAGATGCTCAGGTGTTTAAGTATCCTGACCCGTCTGGAGATAACTCGCATGCGGCATGAGTGAAGGAAGTCAAACCTGAATATCAGTTTAGTAAAACAGGATGTTTTACTAAACTCATATGCAAAAATAGCAGGACCTGACATGCTCCTTATCTACAAATGAACAGGGTTAATTTAAGTCTCAAGGAAATACGAGTAACGTGCTTTGGTCGAAAAAGAGAACAGATTGAAAAGATTGAGAACAGGTGCACCTGTTAAGGTTGCGGACCTCGGACCCAAATGCGAGCACAGGCGGACTAGTGAAAGACAGTTTATTTCACCGGGGACACAAAACACAAAGTGCTCCGACGGGGGGAGGAAAAGGGGGCTCACAGGCCAACACAAAATCACCCTCAGCAGGGAAAAAACAAGGCAACGCCAGTCCAACCAAAAATCACCCGAATGGGGAAAACAAACGCACTCGGTGATACTCAGTCCTAACAAGGAGTCCAAGAACAGGTAGGAATGGGCAAAGTCCAGAGCACACAATGGTGCCGTATCCTCAGCGGGTCGGGAGCTCGGACAGACGGGACAGGATTCCACTTGGGGCGGCAAAACGACCCGACAGCTGCCGCTGTCGGCGACCGGCCTTAAGAGGCTGGGAGCATGATGATGAGATGCGGGACAGGTGTGCCGGTTCCTGCCTCCCTGGAGAAGTTGGCACCCCCTATGGAGGAAGGGGGTGCACCAGGCCCTAACAGCACCGCTTTCACCGCCCTGCTCAGAAAGGCCGGTTTTGCTATTGAATCCTAATGAGCTTCTGAGAGCTCCGCCCATATACCATATTTGCCCCGCCCACCTTTATCCTCGCACAGATATCTGTGGTTGTACGGGAGGACCATTTCAAATCAACTGTTACGTAACAGTGAGGGGTGACATGCAAAACGCACCTTTTTGAAACACATTTACAGACTATGGCAGATTGCTTAAACTTTTAATTAATTGTCAAAACTGGGGGGGGGGGGTACTCCAGATAGGCAAATATAAGGACTGAAAAAGTGAGTTATCCATATGTCCCCATTAAAGTTTCTGATAATAATATATGTTTTTAATTCCTTATCTGGTTCAGAGCTTAAGGAATAAATATAGTTTTACATAGAAAACCATTTTGGACCGCATTTGTTGTCAAACATCGGTTTTGCCATCAGAAAAATAAATGATTGTTTGCTCTCAGTCTGTAAAAAACATATGCCGGCATTTGTATTTTCCGCAATTTTGGGTAGTGACGTTGGAAACATACATAAATCAAATGATCTATGTGTACCAAAGGGTAGATGTTTCCCATCACTCACCCCCACTAAAACACCATCGGGAGCACAATTTCTTTTCTCCACATTTTAAAAGAAAACAGCTGTGTCTCCAGTCTAACTGCACAGAAACAAACATTCCACCAGGAAATCCGGCATATTTCCTGTCGAGCCGAAGCTCTTAGTCATTCACCTCGTCCTCAGCGGAGTGTTGTCCACCCAGATCCACCGGGACTTGTTCTGCGCCAGCCCGATCCAGTACATCAAGTCCCCGCTGTCAGTCAGGAGCTCCTGGAAGACAGAGCGCGGTTGAACCAGCCGCGTGGGCGGAATCAGGCCAGCAAGCGGGGGCCGGACGTACCTGAACCTTGAAGTTACTGATCACAGCCAGGGACGCCCCCATGCTGCTGCAGTTGCGCTGGCTCTCGGTCCAGCTCAGCCTGTGGGTCGACAGGAAGTAGCAGAACCCACCAAAATGCAGCCAGTCCTCGGGGCAAAAGTTGCACCCCTCCTCTGGAAGGAGAGAGGACCCACAGCAGAGCGATGTTTAAACAGCCCCAGAGCCCGCCTACAGCTGACTTTACCACCTATCACTGTCAAGAGCTTTCCTTTCATGAGGGATTTATGACATGAAAAACACAGAACCCAAAGCTCTGACGCCCCCTGAGCTCTCAGGCTCTGTCTCTTTAAGACTGTTTAGGCGCTTTTCTTCATTTGGAAACATCCCGCCTCTCTCTGAAACTCACGTTTGGGGGTGATGTTTAGGAGCGCCTGGCAGGTGGTCAGGGTGCAGGCTGAGGGAAGAGTCGTCGAGTCAGTGTCGGGGCAGGCGGGTTCCGCTTGGACTAGGGGTGAGAGGGAAAAGTGGGCGGGGCTGAGATAAGGAGGACTGTGGCTGCAGCGAGGCAGACATGTTCCCTGCTCCTGCAGGGACACGGCTGCTGAGACTCACGCTTGATGCTCAGGGAGATGATGACCATCAGCAGGATCAGGGAGAGGACGGCGAAGACGCAGCACAGAATTCTGTACACTTGTACTGGACTGCACCCTTTTGGCTTCTCCTCATCCTGTTTGCCTGAAGAAGAGAAAGGCTGATGTCAACGTCACGCTCCCCCCACAAAACTCTCCCCCACGCACCTTTCTCTCCCTCCAGCTGAACGCATAACTCGGAGTCAGGCGACACGTCTGAGGCCAGCTCGTCCTTCTTGCCCTCCCCATAACCGCGGCAGAACTTGATGTACATCCTGGGATCGCGCCTGTTGTTTTCCTGCTCTTCCTGCCTGCGCAGATCCAATTTAAGGAGCCCAGCCCTGCCCCCAGCGCTGCATTGCCGTGGCAACCTGACTCAGATATTCAGGGAGCACAGTGCTGGGCTTGTCCTCCGACCGACTTAACTTTAAGGTTTTTGTCTGGGTTTCGGCGCACGGAAAGATATGGTGTCTCAAAACAACAGCTCGGGTTTCTGCCTGAAGGCCGTGTCAGACGCTTTGGTGTCAAACTCGGGACAAAAACACAACAAAACACTGATCAGAAAGACTAAATATGCCCCCACCCCTCGTACACACACACATATTTCAGATAAGTGGATACTTGTGCCGTTGCTAGACTTTTAAACGCGTGTATTTGTGTAAATTGAGACTTGAAGGCGATTTAGATTTGTAAATTCCTCACAGCTGTCACCGCACACGTCCAATCTGATTCGGAGGCTACGCGCCTAGGTCAATCAAATCACATGACCCCCACGTTGCACCGCCATGTCGGATGGCGGTGATGACGGCACCTCTGCTGCAGGTACTTAGAAAATGGCAGCACACGTAGGTTAACACTCACAATGCTGACACTTAAACCTCGAGACTCTGGAAAACACTTTCTTGTAGACAGAGAATAACAGACAATGGTATCATTTGACTTCAGCCGTAATGTTTTTAAATATGGATTTTCCTGGTTTATTTTCAAGTGGTCGTGTGACGCTGTGGGACAGGGACACGCACCGCTGGTTACATTTTGAATGGAGTCAAAAGGTTAACCCAACATGTAGAAAACTAGCGTTTCCTGCTTGGTTTACTCACACGGCATCCGAGCGACTGCGCTTCATCTTAAGGCTGTTATTGCTATCCAACTCAGCTTGGCCAGCAGAGGACACTGTCAGCGTTTATCTGTTATAATCTCATGATAACACAAAAACTAAAACTTTTTACATACGATTTGATCAGCTAATTGAAATAATATATATATAAATATATGGACTTCGTTTAATTCACTTAATAAGATTCAATGATTTATATTAGGTCATATTCTATAAAACTTTACTTTGGTGTAGGATTTATATTTGCACAAATAAATATTTTATTTCTTAATGCCAGTTGTAATTTATTTGAATCAATTGTACAATTTGATATTTAAATACTTTTATCATTTTTAAATATGCGTGTCATACAAAAGTATGCTGCCATTGTAAGTTTTATTGGATTTGGCATGTTCTTAGTGTCCAGTTTTACTTCTGCTTTTTACTTTTTATATTGAGTCACTTTGTCTGAGCAATGAGTTTTTTTTGGATAATAAAAGTGAAAGATAATTCAGTAGGACTAAACCAAGACGGGGTGTCGTGCACACCCAGGAGCCTCATATTCACAGTTTTATAATTCTGGAAATCCACACCTGCTCTTTTGTCACTTTGATAGGCTGTATACACATCCTCTTGTGGCTTCGTCAGGGTGCTGTAATGGTCTGTTTCTGCTTCCTCTATACAAAAACACAGACACACATTTAGCCATTAAAGAGTCTTCTACGTCAAACAATTCATTTAAACAATCTAAGGATTTCCTTCGCAGCCCTGTCGCATCTCTACCTTCTGTGCTGGTCTTCGGCGGTGGTTTTGTATCTCCCGGCTTTTCTTCAGCGCATCCATCCTCTTTATCAAGAACTACCATTTCCATCTTCCTCTGCTAGAGGTATTTGATAATGAGATGTTCAGGCCTGAGCTCAGGGACCGGCAATGCAAGTTGTGATAAATGTAGCGCAAGTGTTCACACTTGAAGCCAGTAAGTGAACGTCAGCTAATTGGTGAAGAAACTTCCTTTTAGACCATTCTCATCGTTCTCTGCCCTTCCCCTAAATCACATGTACAGCTTCCGCTCATGATGAATTGAGTCTGGTATTTGAATGCGAAGGACAAAATTATTTTGTGCTTCAGATTTAAAATGTGAAGTTTATGCAGTAGAGATGGTGAAAACACACGAGTCAAATAAAAAAAAAAAACTGCTTCAATGAAAAAGTTCAAACACATCGTTAGAAACAGCCAGAAAACCATCAAATCTGTAGGAAAACTGTAGGAAAAATAAAAATAAAGGATTTTTGTGGTGTTATTCGGTTCGACTTTTACAGCGTTTCGGTTTCATATTAATATGCGCAGCGTTTACTGGAGACATCATCTGACACATATAAAATGCTGTCACAGCCCATTTTAGTTGGTTATTCTTAGAAATGAAAGAAATTAGAAATGGTGGTTAACACTGTTGCCTCACAGCAAAAAGGCCCCAGGTTTAAATCCCAGTTGGGGGGAGGCTGGGGACTTTCTGTGTGGAGTCTGCATGTTCTCCCAGTGCCTGCGTGGGTTCTCTCCAGGTAGAGGGGCTTCCTCCCACAGTCCAGAGACATGCACGACTGGGGATTAGGTCAACTGAAAACTCTAAATTGCCCATAGGTGTGAGTGTGAGAGTGAAATTGAAACATTGTCCACGTGATTCATATGGATATCAAAAGTGATGAAAGGAGACAGAAACCCAAGATTTATTTTTATTTCCCTGTTGCGTAGATGAAGTTAATTGTTTATTAATAAAAGGCTAATCAATTATTTTTTTTATTCTCTTGATTTCTCATCCTGATCCAGATTTAAAAGATATAAAGTCCATTTATTTTCACCAGAGCCACCAATTTATTCAGATGCAAGCATAAGTTTTCACCAAATTTTTGTCAATAATTTACTCGTTTCAGTGAAAAGTGGTGTTAAAAAAAACTGATGATATCGGTAAAAACAAACTTAACAGGTTCGGTCACGAGACAAACGTGAAAAACTGGTACTGGTCATGACCTCATGGCCTTTGAGCAAATCCCAAAAGAAAAGTATAAACCACACGAGCACTGCACAGAAATAAAAAGAGTCTAACTTGTTTTTAACCTTTTATTTCTCACAAAAGTTTAAGATATTTACAAAAGGAAAAACAAACACTATTTTCAGTAAATACACATGACAGAGAAAGGTCACGAGAGCCCCGCCGCCTCATTCTGTAGCACCACTCGTTCTTTTTAGTGTTTTTTTTGTTGCAAGGTTAGTAGTCGGCAAACTGGAAGCGCTTAAACTGCATCAGGATCTACCAGAAATACTGAAATAGAACAACTGTTTCCCCAATTTGGCCTTGCCAGAGGCTTTTCTGTCCTCTGTTTGTGTGTGTTCAAATTGACTAAATGGATAATATTCAAAAACATCCCACACCCTCCTCGTTTCCTTTGTTATCTCCCAATCTCTGTCTCTCTCTGTCTCTCTCTCTCTCTCTCTCCCTCTCCTTCCCTTCCTCCATTGGGCGTGCCTCAGGCGCCGTACACACTCTCGTTGCTGTAGGTCATGTAGAGAAACAAGTCCTCTTCGTGGTGCTCCTGAAACACAGCAGGGCTGAAGTTACATCTGGGTCCAACCCACAATGTGTACGTGACAGAACACACCCCAAAAAAAAAAAGCAAAGTGCAATTTCAACATGTCTGATGCAGTGACACTCAGATGTGTGAGCTCATTTACACCCCACCCTCCCCCCCACAAAACAAGCATAAATAGTTTCTTCCCTTCTTGTCCGATGTCTTTTATAGAAAAAGCATTACTGGCTGCTCTGAAACTATATATACTGTTGCAAGTGCAGAAAGAATAAAATAAAAGTGATTGTCAATGACCTCCTCTTAGGCCACCATACTCCGAAGGCTTTGGGAACGAGGAAAAAAATGTGCATTTCAAACACCAAACACTCAAAAAAAGGAATGAGAAAAAGGCCTAGCATGAGTGTGTGTGTGTGTGTCATTGTGTCAAGAATTACCTAATCCAAGGATATATTTTGGTGTATTGAGGTACATCAGATATCTACTACTGCATTTTTTTCCCTAATAAACTGGCCCAAAAAACAAAAAATGTGCCTACTTAGAAAGCCTCAGGCAACAGGACAATAAAATACATTGCATTCTTAAACTGAGGTGTGTATAGCCCCACGATTACTACCACATCAGCTCAAAAGTGTGAAATTCTCAAGTGCTTGTGCTTCTAATAATGACCTCTAGAGGTCACCAGAGGTCAGATAGAGCTTGTCACGTGACAGATCTGAAGCCAGCACACCCAAATTGACTAAATGAAACTGGTTGCCAACTTCGTCCCAAAAATGTCTGAAGGTGTCGCAATTCTGCATTTTGGCACCAGTCCAATAAGTGTTAAAAGGGTTTTTGAAAAGCTTTGACAGCGGTCAGCATCAGAGCTTGTGTTTTACAGTATTTATCACACCCTAAGGTTGGGGTTAGAAGTGGGTTTGAGTCAGGGGGTTAGTTAGGGGCTAGGGTAAGGTCTTCACAAAGATAGAAGGGCAGGGTTCAAGGGCGTGTGTGTGTGTGTGTGTGTTTACCTCATAAACTGCAGAGAGCGGTGAGCTGGAGGGAGGAAGGGAGTTGTTGACAAAAAAGAAGAGCGCTTCCTCCGGTCTCAGAGATACACGCTGGCGTATCAGGAAACACAGCTGCCCCACTGGAGACAGGAGGGTGATGGGGGACAGGGACAGGGAGGTCAGTTTTGTAGCTTTCATTTAAAGTCAAAGAGTAGAAGAAACAGGGCTGGATTCAACCAGGAAGACGACAACGCTTCAAAGAAAGGTGGAGACATATTTCTAATTATGTTAAATCATCTTTTTAATGAATCGACCATCGTTGTCATTTACGGATGACAGTATAAAGCCATTTATTACGGATTTCGTGTTTTCACCTGTTAAATCTGAGGGCACCAGGTATTTCTTTTTGTCCAGTTCGGGAGCTCGTGACCTCGCAGCTCGTTCCACAATGATCTGTGAAAGAAAAACAAGTTATTCACTGTTGACAGGGGAAATGTATTCATGCAGGAAAATGTACCGTCAACATCAAAAGCGGATAAACGGGAAACCCTAAAATGTTAATAAGGCATCGGCATGGGAATTCATTTTAACAAACCCCGGTGCTGTACCCACCGGTATTTTGTCGGGATGTTTGGCCCGGACCCTCTCTCCCTCCGCTCTCCTCACCTCCAGTGGTACCGAGCGCTGGTACTGGCTGCCCATCTGAAGATAACACAGGGCATTATTTAACGAGAGGACAAAGGAGAGACGGCGGGGGGCTGACTTCATCCACCAACGGCTGACACTGCCTGATCCAAGAGCTGCCACCATTGAGTTCAGGAGGGTTTAGAGGATCGTGTCATTAAAACACAGTTTCAGATGCAAAGCATTATGAAATATGTAGTTTAAAGCACTGTCCCCTTATGTGTGGGTCAACATCCATGTATTTGAATTGGATTTAAATATAAAATATATAAAAATGCAGAACGTCAGGTGTCTTATACTTACTCATTTAACAAACTAGACGCATCAATCTAAAGATAAACCTTTCTAAGGAAGAGAAAGACGGTTGTTATTCTACTTACAACTAGACTGTTGCGTCAACATTACCTGTTTATGAATGCAGGTGTGTGATTAAATGATCTTTGACTGCCCTGTTTGAAGCGTTTGGAGCTAAATAGTGACCCGAGTGTCATGTGGCGAACGTCACGAGGCAGCTGTTGTAAACAACATCAACAAGAAAGCAAAGGATCAAGGAAGCCCTGGCAGACATCAAAGGCAGAATTGCACGGAATTCCTCATCCCAAAAGGGAAAACAACCCCACTTTGGCTACCGGGATTCTTGGAATGGGATGAGAACACGTCGCTTTTCAAGGCAGCGAGCTCATCTCGAGATAGAACAACAGCAGCGCCAACATGACACCAAGACGCTCCACGCACCTTTGAAAAAGACAAAAGCGAGGTTCCCTCAGGAGGACGACACTAGGAGAATTCCACCGGTTGAACTCTGTCAGTGTTCCCTGAGGAACTCAAACAAGGCTAGATTTCTGCCACGAAAACAAACACCAAAAGATTTTAAAGATGTCGACCGGGCTGCAGAAGAAAACAACAAACCCAGCCACGCCCCCCGGCGCGTCGGCGACCAATCAGAGAGGAGGGTGGGGACTGACAGCCGGAGCTGACCACTCAGGTGACGGAAGAGGCGGGGCTACCCGCCTTATTTAAAAGAGGTCTCGCCCCAGTCGCCTTCGAGCGACGGCGTCTCCAGCCAATGGAGCGCCGGGGTGGAGGGTCAGGCCCGGGGGCACAGGCTACGTGCGCGCCGTGAGCCTGTCAGTGGGTGGGGTGGTGTTGTCTGACTCTGGAGGCCACCACGTCGCGGTCACAGATAAAGGGATAGTTCACCCCAAAAGGTGAAAATCCAGCACTCAGCTTGCTGCACCACCACCACCCTCAACAGTCTGTGCATGACCAGGTTACTCCGTCAATGTTTTTTTTTTTCTTCCCTGATGGCACGGGCATATTCCAAGATGTCAGGGCCAGGATTCAGCGGGCTCAAGTTGTGAAAGAGTGGTTCAGGGAGCAGGAGACATCATTTTCATAGGCAGAGTCCAGACCTTAACGCCGTTGAGCTGGGGAAGGCTCAGCACAGCGGCCTACCACCATCAGTGCAAGATCTTGGTGAAAAATTAAAGCAACACTGGATGGAAATAAATCTTGTGACATTGCAAAAGTTTATCGAAACAACGCCACCATCAAAGCTGAAGGCGGTCCAACGAAATATTCGTGTGTGAGACCTTTTTTTCGGTGGCAACTTTTTTTTTTGGCCAGGCAGAGTATATAGCAGCACCTATAATGTCCTAAACCAACTATGTGTATAAAAGTCTCTTATGCCTTATTCCTAACTTTGACTATAGCATATTAGAGACAATATTAGTGTTTTGAACCTTTCTAGCTGAAGGAGAATGCCACACATCAGCATAGATAAAGTTTAATCTACAAATGCCCTAATCTCCAAATCACATGATACGCAACAGTTTTTAATTGTTTAATGCTCGGAATGCGACAACTACACTTACTCATTCATGACTCATGTTCTCGCATTATTTCTCTCAAGCATTTCCAGGAAAACAAGTGGTGCTGAATCTTCCTCCTTCTGGCCAAGTATTATGATTATTATGAGTAACAGAGCAGCAGAAGGAGTGTTGTGTATACATATGTTGGGAATGAATTTTGAATTACACAGCTCCTAACCTTTGTGTAAAAAAACCTTTGTGTAAAAAGAAAAATGTAAAAAATAATCAGTTTCTTCTTTTCCTCGATTAAATCAAATAAAATCAATAACTCAGTGTGGCCCTAAATTTTCAGCGTTTTCAACTAGCCTGCAGCACGTCTTAGGAATGTGCACCCTACATTTATCTGTCCATTCGCTTTCTTTAGATCCATCGAACGGAAGAAAACAACAATACATGACAGAGAGATTAAAGGAGGGGAAAACCACCGCCTGGTGAGGACTAAAAATGTTCAGACCGGTTTTTAATTCCACCACTTAATTTATTAAAACACGTTCACGATCTGTACACCCTGACGACGTCTTGTCCGTTTTGCATGCATCACCTCTCATGTAAGCAAGGCCCGACTTTATAGGGATCTGTTCAATATGCACATATAATTACACATTTACCAAGAACTGCATGTCTCTGAAACCGCCGATGTCCCTCAAACGCCGCGCTGCTTAAAATACTCTTTTATAATCATAGCGCATGCCAAGAGTAATGTCCTGCGCAGCTGGCGAGGGCACACATCTCCACGGTGCCTTCGGTGCAGGCGTCAGCAGTTCACGGGTCGCTCCATCAGAACGTTTCCCAAATTGAAACAGGGAGTGCACTAATGCATTCTCGCGACATTTAACACTGGATCTCTGGAGGGACGGTTCAGGCCGGCCGAAAGATTACAGTCTCTTCCTTTGAAGGCGTGTCCCAGGACGTCTTCGGCGGGAGCCCGCGCTCACACTGCAGCTGTGGCCGTCGACACCTTCAGGGCGTCCGCCAGGTTGCGTTGGCGGACCCGTGAGTTCGTTATGGTCTCTAGATGGGACGCGGGCAGCCATCCGCGGTGGCGGTCAGACAGTCTGGTCCCCTCTACCCAATCTGAAGAGCGGAGAAATGCAAAACGGTTCAGGCGACGGCAGACTTGAGTAGACTGACACCACGCCGACGAGACAGGGGAAGCGGTTGGCTTACGGTCAGTGCTCTCTTGATGCACGAGAATGATATCAGCTTTTTCCAGCGACAGCTCATCAGGCTGCTGGGAAACAAACGACCGGATACACTGCATCTGTGGAAAATCTGCATGTGGAGAGGGAACAGGGAGCCCGGAATTCAATATAGGCCTTTAAAAGGAACAATAGGACAACAAAAAACTATTCCAAAGAAGCTCATGTTACATCAACATGTGGCTGGTATTTGTGTGGGCTCTTAAGTTTTCTTGTTTTGCCTTGTCACACCGATGTTTCATTTCATCATACGGGAAATGAACAGAATATGCAGAGATGTGGGTCAGTCTCTGCCCACGTCTTCACCTTGTGCAGCAGAAAAATCTATCTTGGGATGGGGCCGGGAGAGAGCGGATATCCATCGTAGCTTATCGCTCCTGAGAAAAAGAAATGCAACAATTACAACAACAACAAAAAAAAACCAAAAACCTTAGGGTGCAACAACCGACTCTTACAGCGCGTCAGTGCGAAGCAGCAGGCCCTTATTTGACATGTGCACCCGGAACAAATTCTTCTGCAGGGAGTGAAGTTTAACCCGACAGTTCTCAACACGCAGCTCTGATACGGGCGAGTGATCGATCACGGTGAACCTTCCTCCTCTGGAATGCACAGGAAAAATGGGCACAGAAGACCCGGATGAGTTCAAAGGAACAACAAAGGGCTCGGAATGAAACGGGATGAAGGGAACGGAGATGAGAACGGGGGCGTGTTATTAAATAACACTCACTCTTTTTGAAGAGAAAGGAGCAAGTAATCGTTAAACAGGTGCAAATAAACACTCCTCTCCATTTCCTTCAGAGAGAAGTCCATCAGTTCGGTGACCGGACCTTCCCGAATCATCCTCCGGGACTGACTGATCAGAGGAAGAGTCTGTGAATCAGACAGCATGGTTAGCAGGGCGAATATAAAACATAATAAAAAAACATGAAAACCAATCTGTGAAAAGGGTCTTTTAAAACTTTCCTCAATCGGATATCTCATTTTACAGGGGAAACTGGAAAGAAACTGGGACTCTGATTAAACAGCGTCAAAAACAATTATGAGATGCTTCCCTCTGCTGGCAACACCGTCTTCTCCCCTCCTTCCTCAAATATCAGTGCGGACAACGAGTTTGGTTCATGCTGCCCCCATCGTTCACAGTTTAATCTCTTATTCGAGGCTAGAGTACCACAAACTTTACAAAGATGTGTTGCACAATACGGGAACATAAATGCAACACTTACTCTGCACTCAAAGTCCACCTTCGCGCTGAGAGACACGAGGGACTCAATACTTTTCATCTGAGTGATGCTGTCATTGCTCTCCTGAATCAGCTGGAACAGAAGATTCGACACAAAAATTGTCACCACCTGCAGTCGCACACCTTCAACTTTCATTAACGTGAAGAGGAGGCTACCTTCTCCAGGAGTTTTAAAGCTTTGATGGCCTGAGTCGCCTCCACAGTTCCAGGGCTAGTTCTCTTCACAATGTTCTGCACAGAAAAGTTACAAATTATTCAGAAGTTCAAACAGGATGTGGATGCATATACACACACCGAAGGCATGCACACACACACACACACACACACACACACACACACACACACACACACACACAGACACACACACAGGCACACACTGACGCACACACTGACGCACACACCTGGACCAGAAGCTTAAGTCTAGTGATTCTCTGGAAAGGGAGGACGAGGAACGAACGCAGGGGCAGCCTCTGACAGACGGGACTCCGCTCCAGCTTCTCCACAATCCTCCTGAAGCCTTGGTTTTCATTCCTGAACGAGAAGATAAGCCGAGTTAGAAAGGAGCTCGCTCGCTTGGATCCGTCGCTGCAACTCGAACGTGAAAGAAAGGAGCTCACATGAGCCTCTGGTAGGTGGCGTCCTGGTAGGACTGGTTGGTGAGGTAGGGCACGTAAACCATCTTGAAGCGCTGGCAGTGCTTGGTGACGATGTCACAGACCGTAAACGACATGACGTCCGACTCCACCCGCTCCTCCAGCTTTGACAAGAAACTGAAACAGAGAAGGCCAAACACTTTGTCATCCATTTCCCGGCACCGAGAGTCATTCGGCGCTACCTCGGCGATAAGGTTCCTGACCTGTGGCTGATCGCGCGGACGTCCGCCAGGCGAGAGAAGAGCCAGTTCCTGTCCTGGGTGCCCAACAACGCCCCCAGCTGCTTGGACTTCACAAAGTGTTCGACGACAATGTCCAAGCTTCGGCAGTAGGAGGCCTCCGACGTGACGACCTCGAACCTCACCTGTGAGGACGCGAAGGAGAAAAGATGTTTAGAGATCCGAAAGGCTGAGGGCGGTCGAGGGGGGGCCGCAGACATGACTAACGGGATGTTTTCACAACCTGCAGCTCTCAGAAAAGGGCTGCCGTGGAACCATTTAGTGCTCCGCGTTACGCAATCGCGCGTCTCTGACACTTACAAGTGGGAATCAGTGTCAGGGTTATTCTAGAATGTGGCAAGCCCTTGCTTTGGTCAAAAGTAACGGCCCTGACGATGATTCATGTCGCCGTTTTCCCAGAAGCTACCGACATTTTTCTGCAGAAAACACACGGGCGTCGTTTTTAAGTCACTGATGGGATCAAAGGAAAGATCAAAGGAGCTGATATGAGATATTAAATTAAAGAACCAAATGGGTGGCTATCCTTCAGAGACCGAATGAATGAACATCGATGGGGAGACAGCTTAAAGGCCGTTTCTTTGTTCAAACAAATAAGTCAAGCTGGTTCTTTAAAAAAAAAAATAAAACAATAACTACAAGTCATGCACAGAGAGTTTTAACTGCACATTGCCTATATAGAGATATTAGGATGAGGCAGACTGTTGTGGGGGAGTTTAAAAACCCAAAGATGTCCTTGGTTTGGTCTTAATTCAGAAACACTGGGTGCGCTTGTTTCCGTGTTACCTCTTGCAGCCGTCTCTGGTCCTCCGTGAGCTCCTCCAGCTCAGAGCTGTTCCTCACACCCGGCAGCTCGCGCCACAGGCTGGAGGAAGTCGTGAGCGATATGGAGAGGCGCGGCGACGAAGGCCTGCCTTCGACCTTCGGGGGCTCGGGCAGAGGCAAGCTCTGGACGCTGCTGATGGAGCCTGCGTGGGAGAACCTGTGCTGGGGCTGGGAGGACGGAAGGGGCGGGAGGGGCCTGCGGGCCGGCGGGGGCGAAGGAGCCGGGGAACGGGTCACGTCCTCAGGCACAGAGGCGGGGTCTGAACGGGCCTGGCGCAAGATCTCAAAGTTCTGGGCTGCCTCGTTGTACTGCTGGTAGAGCTGGGCAGCGTCTGGGGGGCACAGGAAAGACGTGGTTGGAGCGCAGGAAAGCCAAGGTGGTGCAGAGAAACGGGGATATATGTTTGCTGAACAGACATGTTTGCAGTTGACATTCCTTTAACACGCACATGTTGGAATGCAAAAGCAGAGCAGCAGCTGCTCGTCGCTCGCATTAGGAGATACAAATGCTTGCAGGAACCTGTCTGTGGTTTGTCCCCACCCCCTCCTCTGCCTTAACCACACTTTGCCCTATTTATTGTGAAATTAAACAGAACCGTGGGCCAAGCACCCTGTGAGAGTTTAAAGAGGCCCTAGTAATGATTGCTAAATCGGTCAATTGTCAACTGCTAAGAGAATGTTGTCACTTGCTCGTCAGTATTCTGCTTTCTGAAGAAAACTGTGGAAGGAGTACGGTAACTGGGCCAGTGTTAACGCAGGCATTAATCACAGGCATTAAAAGGAAACGCTTAACCGCGTCACATTAGTCCAAGACAGTCAGAAAACAAAAGTCATGTCACTGTGACGCCCACACACACACACACAAGCACACACGCACACACACACACACAAACACACACAGACACACACACATCGTCTGCGACTTCAGAGAATCCTGTTTACGCCATGCGGCCTGAATTAAGGCAAAACCAAAATGGATCAGCGATACTTACTGAAAAATCTCGAGTTCCTTTTCCGTCTTTGAATGGTGTCCAAAACATTCCTACAGAGCCAGAAGAGTCACAGCAATCCTTAGAAGCTCGTAAGACGTAAAACTATAAAACTAAAGAAACTACACTTGACCGAGAGTTTGAACCTGAGTGACCTTTGCAAATCTATGGACTCAATGTCACACGTACACATGACTCTAATACCTAGGATACTGCACTCATATATCAAATTTATCACACATGTGATTGTTTCGCTCACCTCAGCTCCACTTCTTCCCAGCTTCGGCTTCGGTCGTCGTCCTCGTCTGAAATGTAAAAGTATGAGTTTGTCTTGGCGTTGTAGAACAGCATACTTATAGGAGATCCTAATTTCAACTGTTTTCAGAGTGGGAGCTTCTCGTGTTCTGCTACGTAAATAAAATCAAGTCAAGCCTTTAAGATCACCCTTTGGGTTTTCCCTTAATTCCCCTCCTTCGTGTATGACCGCCCACAACCTGCAAACCACAACACTGTGACGCAATTGCAAATTCTGTGATGAGTTTTGATTTCAGATAAGCAGGTGTTGCCAGTTTCTGAATGAAATAACAAAAAAGGGCAGAAAGCAGAGGCCATTGAGGTTGTCACTATGCCAATTTAAGGGATTAATCAATTTATCTTAAAAGTATCAGAAGGGTTAGGATTAGAACCTTCATCTCCATTATTCCGTCGTTACCTGTAGTGGAGAATATTCTGGTCCTGCGATCCCTTCCAACACCTTCCTCTTCTTTCACTTCTACATGTTCTCCGTCTTTTCTTTCAGTGGTTTTACGGACGCCCCTTCTTCGCAAGCGGGCCCTGGGGCCCAAATCTCGGAAACTGCAGCTGCTCGTCAGAGTCACCTCTTTTCTGTTTGCCTCTGACACACTTCCATCAAGTTCACTTCCCTCTCCTTCACCCATAGTTCCCACCATCTCGTCTGCATCGTCCCTCTCCTCTTCCTCCCTGTCTTCCTCACTCTCACCTGTTCTGCCTTCACCCTCGCTGGAGCAAACGAGGGTCTCAGACTTGGTTTCACAAGTAAGAATGGGACAACTGCTCGGCTTATACAGCGTGTTGCTGACAGATAAATACATCTCCACTTCCTTCTCACTGCTCGATTTTCCAGCTTCTGACATCTCACAATCCCCAGATCTTTCGCATGTTTCTACCACTATGTCTACCTTTCCTAGCTTGTGACCAGAGGGACTATTTTCTTTGTCCATACTGTGTTCCTCTTTTCCTCCTGTGTGTAACAGTGTATCAGCATGAGTGTATGTACGTGCGTCACCATGCATCGCTGTGACCTCCTCAGCATGCATGTCATCTTGGCTGTGCCCCATACCTCTCAGTCCCTCCAACTCCAACGATTCATCCAAGTCCAGTTCTGCGTCCGAGTGTTGTCCATCCATTCTCAAGTCACCAGGTACCTCTCCCGTCTGTTGTGAAGTCTCTACAGGTTGCTTGGCATTATCGGAAGCATTCTGAGACTGGCCGACTCTTCGATCTCCATCCGTTGCGACGCCACCTTCATCCACGGTCCCATCCTCCGACTTCCCCAGGATCTCCCGCACCACATTTTTGGCCCATTTAAGGTGAGGGGCCTGAGAGTGTTGCTTAGGCTCCTCAGACAAAGTCCAAGCTCCGCTTAGTCGGATCCGAATGGCCTCGACCTCTTCTGGAGTAATCATTCCACCGCCAAGCCCATCCAAGATTGGCTGAATTTGTTCAAAATCCACCTGTGAATAAACATCATCGTAGGGATTTTCTGGGAGCTGCAGTGTTGGTTCGTTGCTTTTTTGCCTCCATTCTATCAGGAGTCTTTCAGTCAGCGAGTCTCTGCTTATCGATCCCATATCGGCTTGAGGCTCTGTTAATTTGCCCCTCGTTCTGTCTTCAGTGTCAAGGTTCATATCAGTCTCAACTTCCGGATGCGATGCTCTTTGGTCACCCTGATGTCCCATCTTGGAGTTTGGGTCACCTGTGTTTTCTCCCAGTGACTGATCAGCCTCAGGTCGCGCCTTTCCTCCAGCTTTGTCCCGCGGCAACGTTTGACCGATGACGCAAAAGACGTACTTTTTCCGGTTTCCGCTGCCTTGACCGTCTTCTTCAACCATCTCCTCTTTCCCTGCTGTCCAGTCCTGCTCTCTCTCTTTGTCTCCATCACCCCCCACCAAGTCTCCAGGGGGCAGGGCTTTAACTCCACCTTCTAAGAACTCCTGGCAGTCCTCATACTGCTCCTCTTCTTCCTCTCTGTCGTCCTGTTCATCTCCGCCGCTGGAGATGGTGACAAAGTCATCTTCTCCTGACAGCATTCTGTCCGTCTCTTGCTTCCCGCCGGTGTCACTTCCCCCTTCGCTCTCGGATTGGACCCTATAGTCGCTCCCACCCTCTTCCTCTCTGTCGCTCTCCTCCGTGTTGTCCGTCACATTCTCTCTTTCCACATCACGGATTCTATCTCTCCCTCTATCGCTGTCAGACATCTCCTCCCCCTCTACCTTATCTTTCTCCCTCCAGACTTCGTACATTTCTCCATCTACACTCACCCCTTCGGTCTCTTTATCTCCACTCTCTTCATTTCTGTGCCTCTCTGTGTAATACCTGCTGTGGTCCGAGTAGCGCTCGTCTGGTTCCTCTTTTACCCGTTGCTCTTCTCTCCCCAACTCACCCTGTGACTCAATATTCTGGTCTCTTGTGTGAGTGTCTCTGTCTACAATTTTTCCTTGACTATTCTTGCCCCTCTGTGGCTCTAACCACATCCTTCTGCGCTCTGTCTTCTCCCCCCTGTTCCTGTCTTGCTGCTTTCGTCTTCTTTCATCGACCTCTGCATTTCTCTGCTCGTCGACGTCGGTACTGCTCCATTCTCCGCTGCTCTGGGCTCGGGGGGGTGCCCTGGGAGCCGCGTCACCCTGGGCTCGTCTGTCTCTACCAGTCGAATCGTCCCGCCTGCGCACTTCCTCTTTTTCATTTACCTCCCTGTATCTCTCCGGCCTGGGTTCTCTGGTTCTGCCATAGCGCCCGCTGTCCTCCTTCAGGTCCCTGCCACTGTCCTTCCATCTTTCTCCTTCCCTGTCTTCCCAGGCTGCTCTCCTCTGATCCTCCCTGTATCGCTCCCTGTCCTTTTCCCCGTCCCTCCTCCTGGATCGATCCGCTTCTCTTTCACGGTCCCTGTACCTGTACCGCTCCTCGCCCCTGTATCCTTGCCTGTCTCTGTCTCTGTCCCTGTCCCTGTCTCTGTCTCTGTCCCTCTTTGGTTCGCCTCTGCTGTCTCCATCACTCCTCGTGTGCTGATACTCCCTGTCTCTCTCCCTTCTATTTTCCCTCTCATCGCTGTCCCCCTCGCTTCTAGTGTCCCTCCGTCCCTCTTTCCTCTGATTCGGTTTCCTCTCCACCCTGTCCAAGTAGACCTCCCTGTCTCGTTGTCTGTATGGAGAGGACACCCTGGGCTCCCTCTTTCCCACGTCGGACCTCGGTTTCTCTCTCCTTCTCATTGCATCCCTCTCTTTTCTCTCCCACGAATCATCCCGTTCTCTCCTCCGTCCATCTTCTTTCACCCTGCCACGCATCTCCTCTCTGTCCTTCACTCTGTATCGCTCTCTCTTCTCTTCCCGCTCATACTCCCTCTCCCAATCATCTGTTTCCAGTCTTTTTGGCCTGTCTCTCCGCCTCCTTTCGCCGCTCCCATCATTCACCTCTGCGGCTCGTCTGCCATCCCCGCTGTTCCTTCTCATTCTTGGAAAAGTGTCCCCCTTTCTCATCCCCCTCGCCGCGTCTCTCTCAGTCTCCTTCTCCACGTTAGACAGGGGCCTCACATTTTCTCTCCTGTCGTTTTCTTGCCACCTCTCTCGCTCTCTCTGTCGGGGCACTGTGTCTCGGTCTCTCTCGTTGTATCTGTCCCGGGGCGCTTGGTCTCTGTATGTCACCTTATCCCGTGCTCTCTCCATTTCTCTCTCTCTCCTCCAGTCCTCCTCACGACTGCCATCTCTCCCTTGCTCCAACTTGGCAGACATTGCTGGTCGGGGACTTGGATCCAAGGAGACTTTTCCACCTGGCTGGAGCTTGCGGTCAGATGTGTTTATGTTAGATAGAGTGTCAAAGACGGTGCCGCTCGGTCTTTTGGTCCCCATAGAATCATCGTTTGGAGAGTCTAAAAGACAGAAACAGCACATATATTCATATCAGAAACCACAAATCATCCACAAAGCAACACTCAGGGATTTATCACAAACATGCAGATGAAGTTAGGCATCTCTGTACACATATTTACTCAAAACTGAACCATATCAGTTTACTGTAGACAAACGATTCACTAAATACACACATAAACACGAGTGATTAACTTAACTTGTAAATGGGAAAATGCGACACACTCCTACGATTCTGTAAGAATGGAGCACAGGCACACAAAACACCACATACCAAAAGAGTTTCAAAAAGTGAGGCCTGTGACACATAGGCATGGCATGTTACACGTAAACTACAGCTAAGCTAGCTCCACATGTGTGTCCAGTTCTCTGAAGCGATTGTCTGAGAAAACACCCAAAAACAAGAGGAAAAACTCACCTGAATGTAGTTTCCTGGAGAGAGCCAATGACCTCCACCCTGCCTCCCGCACCGGTTTCACTCAACTCAAAGGCATGGAATTGCACAACATGAAAAGACTTCCCTTGCATTCACATTGCCTACGTGGCTAAAATCCACAATTTCCCCAAGTAAATCTATCTTTAAATTCCTGCTCTCTGCACTTTAACTCCTATGGAAGCCCTGGAAAATGTTTATGCCTGACTTCTACTGTAGTTGTTCTTCCCCTTGGCTGTCTCTCTGTCTCTCCCTCTCTCTCCCCCTCTCTCTCTTCCCTCCTTCCTCAAATTCCCAAACAAGTTTCAACAGATTGACACTTATCTTTCCCCTCCTCCTTCTCCGTGTTGTCTTTTCAGCTGTAGAACAGGCAGCTCCCTAATAAATCCTAGTAACCCGTGTCCACTCCTTTTCCTTTCCCTGCTGATTTAATCGCCGGTTTGGACACTGCTGGAGAATAAAAATAACAAAAAGTTTATATATTTAGTCAATAAGTCTTTCCTCTCCAGTGCCCTAGTTTTCTCTCATGAAACACAGGAAGTCCACCTCCTGGGTGTCTCAGGCTGTGAAAAGGGATTGGCTGATATGGAGTAGCTGGGTGTGTCTGCACAGTAGAAACAGCCAGGTAAAGTCCAGGATAGCGCAGGATGGGGGAGGGGAGGAAGACTACGGAGACACAACTCACTTTTAATGCCTCGTGGTTGGCTGCAAATAATGCGGGGAAGGGGATGTGCGCTTTCTTCTGACTGAAGAAAGGTGACGCAATCATTATCAAAGCTCTGCAAAAGGGCCTCTGTAGGATTTGTGTAACGTTTACTGGAACTCAATGCTGATTTAGTGTTTGAGTGGCCTGTGATGAAAGGACCCTGTGATTAACATTACCAAACAAAGGAAATAAGGCCACTGTTTCATTCCATGACACATGTGCTTTGGTGCTTTTTTAAGAAAAGAAAAAGTCCATACACAAAGTAACAAATCTGCGGCGTTTGTCATCATCTCCCCAAGTAACTTATTTTCTTTTACTTTCTTTTTTGGGAAAAACGTATCGATTCACTGAAGAGCTTTTTAAATGTATTTATTTTAACACAATAGTGCATTGTTAAAATGTATATGGTTATTTATCTTTTTAATATAATCTACATTATACAAAGTAGCACAATACCTGACCCATGGATTGCTTAAGTTTTACATTTTAAAATAGACAGAATCAGCTTACTTTGTGAGCGTGAAGACATTAAATACAGCTATCAAATACCTACACCTTAATCATCTTCAACCTTATCACTTTAACCTTACTAATCACTTCAGGCTATTGAATTTAGTTCGATGAAATTGCTTCACAGATCAATAGTATTATATTCAAATTGCTAAATTATCTAAATTCGGTTAGTGTAATGCAGAGTATATATATATATATATATATAAGAATACTTAACATTGTAAGGGTATTTAACTTTTTAAAAGTTTAACTTTAGTAAAAATCCAGGCAATTCTTAATCAAAGCTCTGAAAATTCTAAACCTTACCCTGATTTCTTAATAGAAATGTTGTCAGTGTTTTTTAGGATTATATTATGGGTGCAATTAAATGTATTTAATAGTTGCTATTCTAAGCCTTGCATGTAAACTTTTTAGAATTTATTTTAGATTCTCTACTATCTACTCTTTTTTAATTTTACATCTACATCTGCTTCATACATGAAAGACACACCCAACCTTCAAATAATTTTACACACTATTCTCTAAGTAGCTGCTGTCACGCTAACACCACTCGCACTACAAGTCCCATGATGCACTGAGGCCCTCCTTCAGCGAATGAAAGAGGACCAAGGCAGTCAAGAGCGATGAGCGAAGGAAAATACTTTGAGAGCAGGTTTTAAATAGGTGAAAGGTAGAAACTTGCCTGTCGATATTGTAGCTTAACCTTTGTGCCTTGTTTTCCTAAGGTGAAAATATTTTTATTGCATATTCGATTGCGTACTGTGACTGTATTTTACTAATTATTGAATTATTTTGCTATTTTTCGCTTAACAATTTTAAATGAAAGATCTTGAAATGAAAGAAAACGAATTGACATAATTGAAACTAAAGTTAACTGTTGTCTTTTCCGATTGGCAGTGGTCCGTGGTTACGTGACGCGGAGGTACTGAGCTCCAATGTCTCTCATTGGCCACCGTAGCTGTGGACGGTCACGTGGGCGTCTGTTTGGTTTCACTTCCGCGGTGTGGTGTTTGTAGCCCGTTAGCCCGTTAGCCTGTTGGACTCCCAACAAAAGTGTGTTTCTGGCGAGAACGCCACGACAGCGGCCAGCTGAGGTCTGGCTGAGGCTCCCGGTCACACACACGGCCCCACGCCGCCTCGGCTGTCTTGTGAAACGGCAACTTTGTGGTTGAATATGGGAAGCAGGAAGCTGTCGGCGTGAGGAAGCTGAGTCCATTAAAGTGCTCCCGGTGGATGCTCACGACGCTACAAACGCGAATTCTCTTCATCAGTGGGGGCCCAAGACACCACAAAGGTGGGTAGAAAGTCTGTTTGAAGCTGCATGTTTGTGAGACGCATCAGCTGGTTTGTTCCCCGAAAACTTTCTCGTGTGGAGACACGATGACATTGTTCATCGATATGTGGACACTCTTCGGGTTTAAAACATCAAGTTGTATTTGTGTTTGTTTTGTGATAGTGTTTTTGTAGTATTCTGTATAGGCTGATAAATAACTAATTTTAGCAGCCGTTTTTTATTGTGGCTGTTATGTCAGCATCCCTCTTGCAGATCAGACCACGTTTTAAGATGTAATTCTGACTTTACATTAGTAACCTATATATATATTTAACATCCTTGATTTTTCGTCACGTTATATCATCATATGCTAAACATGCATTTAAGAATGGAACCATGTTTTTTGTGATACAAGTGTTAGCTTTAAAACTGACTATAACTCATCAATCTTGTGCCTTTTGAGTTGTAGCTATAAAAGATATAATCCTTTTATTTGTTTTTTTTCCCAGATGATCAGCAGTTATAGTAAAGGGTGCCTCTTGATGTGGACGCTGGCTCTTTGGTCCGTTCAGGATGGAGGTCAGGTGTCTGCTACTAACAACACCCAGCGTTGCAAACTCTTATTTGAGTCAGACCGGAAAGTCCTCAGCCAGCTAGAACCGCTTGCCCATAAAAAGTAAGAACACACTCTCTTCTATCAATGCAACGTCTGTGGCACATTCATACATTAACCACTTGTATGCTGCAACATTACTTCTTGTTATCTCTTTGATAGCTTTACAGGAGAGAGCAATAATAAGAAAGAGAGTTACACATACGTGTTCCAGGTGTGTGGAGATGTCGGAGGTATCCCCGGTGCAGGAGTGATTCAAATAAACAACACGAAAAAAGAAGAGAAGCCCACAGTTATCGGTACATATAATATAACACAGGCCATTGGAGAAAGTAAGTGTCATGAGTATGGATGTGTAGCTTTTATCACTTTCAAATAGCAATAAATGGCATTAACTGTTTTTCTACGTTGCAGGTAATTGGGTGTTGCTGACATACACAAACAACCACAAACAAGTATCCTGTTCCAAAGACACAAGCCAGGCTCAAGTCATGATCCTTTGCAACAGGGAGGTAGACGAGGTAAGATGATTCGAGGAGTTGGACTGTGCCTTGCTTTAGGATGTATCTGACAGAAGTTTGAGCTGTCGCGTTGTCTCCGTCTGCCCCCCCAGGGCCCACTGCAGGTGATCCAGGAGAACAGTGTGAGGGAAAACTACTGTCTGTACCTGTTCAGGTTGGAGTCCAGTGCGGTGTGCCCAGTGCTTCAGTCCAGGCTCAGCGCCGGTTCTGTTATCCTCATCATGTGTGTGAATACGGTGACGTACAAAACACCGACATTAAAATATTCTCCTTTGTTTTTGTTTTTTTTTACTCATTTAAGTAAAATGAGTCTTTTTTTTCCCAGCGGGTTCTCTCTCCTGACAGTTTACCTCGTTGGAGGTTTCCTGTACCAAAGACTGATTGTTGGAGCTAAAGGGATGGAGCAGTTCCCAAATTACGCCTTCTGGGCGGAGGTTGGAAACCTGGCAGCGGTAAGGCCAGAGCAACGGGTGACCAGCTGAAATCCATCATTTTCTGAACGCCTCCCCTCCTCCCACCTTTCAGGACGGCTGCGACTTTGTGTGCCGCTCGAGGAATCGCGAGGAAGCCCCGGCATACAGAGGCGTTTCTTCTGACCCTTCCGAGGAAGACCCAGAGGAGCGAGACGACCACTTGTTACCGATGTGACCCCGACATCTGGAAATGTGACTGAACACTCCACAGCCTTCTCACCGTGTACATGAAGTCGCTTTTAGCCACGTGCTGCTTCCAGTCTAGTTTTTCTCGCACAGATTCGAGCTAGGACCTGTTGACACTTTGTGTTTATTCTAGGCCTGTTCCTATGGCAACTGCTGTCTGATCCTCCTGTCACTGCTCATTCTATTGATAAGGCAGACAGGCATGTCTGCTCCCTCCACTTATTTTATGAAACCTTTGATGTGAATCAGCGATAAACACGTGTGACTGGAAGCGTGGCGAAAATAACTCAACGTCATGAACGTTGATTTGCATCTGTTTCCTTCACCTTGACTCATAATTGCCGACTTTGCTGGGGTTGCGTACCTGCATGATAGAGAAAAGTGTTCTCCGCTCTCGTCACTGGGTTTTCATGGTTCCTTTTTATTTGTACTTTGATAGATGTGTTACGATGGTGTGCATTTGCAGTACCATAGTTCCACTTTTTGTTTGGATTTTTTGTTTCTGTCCCGAGGCAAGCTTCAACACTAATGTTTACCACGCTGTTACCGATGGAATGGTTGTTAATGGTCACTCTAAATGAATAAAAGCACTTGTTTTTGCTATAATTCACTGATGGATCCCTGGATGGCATGTATGGATTTACGTGTGTGGGATATTATTATGTTTTTTTCCACTAAACCAAACTGATAAGAAATAAATAAACCAAATATGTAGAGCTTTGTGTATTTACAGAAGGCTTAAAGAACACTCAGAGCAGTTAAGGGAACACTTTGTTCCCTTTTGTTGGAGCTGTATACTTATTTAGGAAGTATACTCTATCAGTCATCTGTATGATTAAGCAGCAGGAACATTGCTGCTGTTAAAGCAGATCCTCTGCTGATGGTTCGACCTGCCTCATGCCCGAGGCCTCATTTGTTTAGATGTGACAGAAAAGGCAATTTTTTTTACGTGACTGACCGTACGAACATTACAACTCTTAATAATCTATATATACAAATCTGTGTTGTGGTTGTGGGGGATTTTCGCTCTGTAATATTCTTTTTTTGTTTTGCGGTTGATTATTTGTTTATATAACTGTGAAAAATACTGCGAGAATGGTGGTAATGAACTGAATTGCTGTAACATCTGTGTATTTGAGGAAGAGTTCACTGAAAGAAATAAAGACAACGCTTTCTCTAAACAACATATTTGTGTTGTTACCTTATCACAAACGCATACTGGAAATTATTCAATATTTTCTTGTAGTTTGCGGCCGTCCCAGCCTAAATGCTTCGGAAAGCGAGAATTTTATTCAGTTTATTTGATATTTTGATCATTTCCATTATTAACTTACGACCTAAATGGATTTTTTTTAAGTCAATGACCGAAACCAACCTGCAGATGGAGACATTGTCGCTCTCGACTTTTCGTCACTGGGAGAGACTGAAAACCCCCGGAACAGAAACTCTTCCTGCCTTGATCTCACAGATGTTGATAAGTCTCACCACATCTGTCTTTCTATTCTCTACATAAATCTAGCTCCCTCTCCACATCAAACAATTCCATCGTGGAAATAAAGCTCAAAATTCACTGACGTCGGACAACTTTTCCAGCATTGTCAGCTTAAAATGTGCTGAGGCAACATATTATCTATCTATCTATCTATCCATCCATCCATCCTCCATCCATCCATCCATCCATCCATCCATCCATCATCCATCCATCATCCATCCATCCATCCATCCATCCATCCATCCATCCATCTATCTATCTATCTATCTATCTATCTATCTATATCTATCTATCTATGGTAGAAGTAGATTATAGTGAAGTAGTACAATTCGAGAGAGAGGTAGAGTGTGAAGAGAGAGAGAGAGAGAGGTAGAGAGAGAGAGAGATGTGTCTTTAAGGCAGCGCAGGGGGTCTGCTGGTTGGTGGGGGGGGGGGCAGGGAGAGCCCGACATAAACGCGCTCCTTCATTTAAGGGGACCGAGGTCTGCCACCGGAGGCGCACACTTCATACCGAGCAGGACTATCCCGGGGTGCTGCAGCCGTGGAGGGACAACCGGCCCCAAACGTTCTGTTCCCCGTCGCGTCGACAGCTTGTTGGTCCCCGGAGGAGCGCTGCTGAGTCGGGGTGAAGGTGTTGAGCTTTGGTGATGGTTTAATGAAACTGAACTTTGGCCTCTTGTCGGAGGGGACAGGTGCGCGCCCACTTCACACAGCGAGGGTTTCTTTTTCTTTTCTTTTTTTTTTACGAGGTTTTCCGTGCCGTGATGTTATGTTTAGGATCATTCCATGCGCTTCGGTGTAACTTTCTCCAGCGGTCAAGCCCAAGCGCTCCAAGGGGGACAGTAAACGCGTCGAAGTCACGTGTCTAGCGGATTTATTTCATTGTGTTTTCAGGACTCTAAACGCCCTGACCTGAGCCCGCCTCGGCGGAGCGAACATGCCGCAGCAGCATCGCTGGAGCGCATTTTACGCATCTCCAGAGAAAAGAGAGAACTGAAGGGGCGCGCGCGCGTGTGCGTGCGTGGACGCGTCGCAGACCGATGCGCAACATTTCCAGCAGCTCAAGGGAGACCACTTCGCAAACAGAAAATAAGACAGACGGGCTTTTCATTCACGTTCATAAATGGAGCTGCGTAAATGCGTGTTGTGTCTGGAGTTCATCCTCCTTCTCAACGGTAGGAAAACTTTTTACCTTCACTTCTCTTACACAAATGAGCTGCTTTAAAATGACTGAAACTTTCAAAGGAAGCCTTATTTCTTTACGCTTTCCGCCTGAAGAGTTCCATCTGCTGTCCGCCGGAGATTAACCCGCTCAGGCGTTTACGCGACGGTGCCACATGCTGCTGCTCATCTCCCCCATCCTCTCTGCGGGTCAGGGCCGCCCGCAGAGGATGGCCCCCCCCCCCCCCCCTTCACAGGTGGTCGTGACCACGCCCCCCCCCTCGGGAGAGTCACCTGGACTCGAAGCATTGATCATCCTGGACATCAGAATGTGTTGACACTGTACTGAACGCAGCTCGGGATTTTGTGCGTGTGTGTGTGTGTGTGTGTGTGTGTGTTTCAGGCCTGGCAGTGAGCTCGTGTGTGCGCGAGAGCCGACTCAGCAGGTGGTCTCTGCCAGCATCTGTAAAAAGGGCTCTTCTTTACCTGTTTGGCTGCAGAACCCGTGCTAGGGTTGGCATTTGTCCTCTGTCTCTCTCATTCCAAATCTTGCACGTTGATGTGGTGAAGACCAACAACCCCCCACACACACACACACACACACACAAACACACACACACGCTCTCTTTTTTTCGACACCCTGAAGAAGCTGCCTGACCAAGCAGGAGAGTAAAGACATGCATCAGGCATATCTGCGTGTGTCCAGGGCCAAGAGCTTACTGGTTCATCTCCTCTTACGCCCCCCCCATGAGGGCAGCTGTGTAACTCAACCATTCCTGTCGGCCCTACTAAGGCGGGCGCGGCCGAGCGGCCTGCGCCGCGTCTCTCCCGCTGAAATGCAAGAAAAGGCTCATTGTTGTGGATCAGAAACAGCAAAGGTCTAACTGCTGCTTCAGAGCAAGCGACTGTGAGGAGATGTGGAGGATAAGGAGCGCCGTCGGCTCTCGAGCCCCCTCGCACCTCGGGTCTGATCGCAGCCCAAACAGCCCAATTATCCACCCAACCAGCGGCATAATTACCCGAGGCCTTACACTCTGGGCCATTTGTGTGTTCTCGCCATGTAAACTGTGATAGGAGCGCATGCCATCTAAACGCTCCTGCGTGCGTGCGTGTGTGTGTGTTGAGCTGAGCATGCGTCACGCATGACCACATAGGTGAATGAGTATGTGTGTAATGTTAATGGTTCCAGCAGAACTCCCCCTGATGCTGCAGCAGCAATCACATGTCAGTTACACTGTTGTGCTTTTAAAGAGATGTCAAACACAGGTGTGTGTGTTTGTGTGTGTGAGTGTGTGTGCGCGAGGGAAAGGGGGGGGGGGACTTACATTTCTATCATGACTTTCTGAACTTTTGCTGACAATCATTCCCACCCCCGCTCCCCATGAGACAGTGACAAAGATGAGAAGCAAAGAAAATGGAGAGACAATCTGTGAGGGGGGTGAGAACAAGGTGAAGGTGTGTGTGTGTGTGTGTGTGTGTGTGTGTGTGTGTGGGGGGGGGTTAGTGGGAGTAATAAAGATGACAGAAACAGAGATGTTTGCAGACATCTGGTGTTCTAATAATTAGTTGTGCAGAGCACATAAACACTCCAATATATTACTGATAACTGCAATGGGTTGATGACCCTGTTGATGTCTTGTATCATAGGATATGATGATTACTCTAAGCTCGAATGTGTAATTTTCATATTTGCCCGTGTGTGTGTGTGTTCTGTTGTAAAAGCTTTTCAAAAACACTTTACACATTAGGGGAAAAAATGCGGGAATATTTAACTGCAGTACGTCAATACACCACAATAGATCTTTGGGTTAGGTGATTCTTGCCAATATACAGACACATACACAAGCACATGCACACACACACAGGCACACACTCACCCTTGTACTTCTATCTTTGTGAAGACTACCCCCTAACCCTTCATAATACATCAGCAGCCTCATAACCCGAACCATCCCAGCCAACCCCCTGACCCTGACCTCACCCAATCCTAAACCCAATCCTAACCTCAGACTTCAACCCAAGTCTGAACCCTCAAACGGTCCTTTGAAGTTGTGAAGAACAGCCAAAAATCCTCACTTCCCGAAAATGTCCTCACTTTGCCTGTAGAATGTGGGTTTTGGTACTCAGTATGTACCAAATACACACACACACACACACATACACAAACACGCACATGCACGCGCACACACTTTCGCATGTGCTTCTATATGAATATCTTCTTTACAATCACAATTATAGATGTTTCGGCAGCACTGCCCGGAGCTAAATTTGTGGTTTTCAGAATCTGGAATCTGTTTCTCTCGCTAAATGTTTTCTGCCCGTTGTCATGGCGACCGGTGGTCAGGCAGGCCGTTTCATATATATATATTCAGTGAAAATGAGAAGGCAGGACAGGGAAAACAAGGGGTGACGGTACGGTTCTTTCGGATTCCGAGGGGACCGGAGAGGGGGCAAACGAGAGGAGCAATTTCTGGTCCAGGAGGGGATGAATGAAACTGGAGGATGACGGAGTAAATAGTGGCAGGGGTCTTCGTCAGGGGCCCGGATCGCTGGGGAAATGTGGGCCGAGGGAGGGGGGGGGCGCAGCGCCGCCACAAGAAAAGAGGGAATTATTTTACAGCGCCGTGCGCAAGAGGGATGGCGGTTATGAAAGAGGAACGGCTCCGCGCTTTATTTCTGCTGGCGCGCTCCGTCAAACATCTGCGAAGCATCAGAGATCTCGGCAAAGTCGCGTTAGAAACACGCGTCGAGGGGAACGAGTGCCTCTGCCTCCCACCAGCACCAACAGGGAAGGACGGCAATTACCGACCAAATGTGGCCGCTTCCGATTGCGGCTGAAGGAGAGCCTCTTGGTAGCGGCGTAAACCCTTCTGGGCTACTGCAGAAACACGCTCAGGGTGTCGGGGAAGGATCGACCCGTGGAGATTAAAAATCGAGTAACCTGGAGTTGGAACCGAGCGACACGGATGCAGGTGTGAGACACATCTGGGGGAGGAACATTGGGAGTGTTGAGCTTCCCTCTCTGACCCCTGCGCGGCCCCCTCCTCCTCTGATTAGGCCGTCAGGAAGCTGCGCAATCACAACGTTCCGCTCTTGGTTCCCATCTCCCGGCCTCTTTCGCGGACCTTAAACCGCCACGCTCCGACGTCGGCACAGGGAACGCGTTAGACAGATCGGAGCTGCAGGCATCCGGCTCAAACTAGAGAAGACCAGAAGCACGCACTTCATCTAGGATTTGTCCAAGACGATGCCCGTGACACAGCGAACTGTTGGAAACGCGTGAAACATTTAGAATCTTTGAAAAGGGCCTCAAAGCGTATGAATAATCCAGGATAATCCCGCATATCCCCCATCCACACACATATTTAAGGAAACCCACTTTAGGCAGAGGAGGAGGAGGATCTTTAAATTAGACTTTTGTGCTTTTATTGTTAAGATCCCCGAAATCCGGTTTGTGGAACAACGTTTCGCCACGTTTTTTTCCCCCCCGCGACATCGGCTGCTCGGCGACCGTCCTCCCCGCGTCACGTCCCGAACCGTTGGATGAAGGGAGGGCCTGTGAGCCGTAACAGGAGCCTCACTATGTAACATAGTTTTTCTAACCCACACCCTTCCTCGCCATACCTCCCCTCGGACTGAACCCCCTTCTTTCCCCCTCTGAGGTTGTTGTTTATCCATCCTCAGCCCCTCTTTTCCTCCCCAATCCCATTTGCAGGCCCACGAGGGGAACATGAAAAAAAAAAAAAAACACCGCTGTGGATGTTCCGGTATCCACACACAACCTCCACTTCCACGGAGGCTGCCCGTTTTCCAGCAAATGAAAAACGGTGGATTTCAAAATGGGAAATCTGCTTCTCAGTTTTGCTGAATACTTGATGTGAATTAATCAAATTAATCACCTTTGTGTATGTGCGTGAGATGATGTGTGAGATAAATGTTTTCATTCCCATCAACATGCAAAGGTCAGAGTAATCCACGTAGATTACATTAATGTCACAGTTTTACTCCGTCTAGTCGTCTGTAAACAAGTTGTTTCGTTTCTTATGGTGTGTCTTTTTACTTTTGAGAGTTGTGTTTTAAGCAAACTCTCACACTCGTTGTATGATTCCTCCCATCTAATCACCAGTTCTTGTGTTGTATATGTAGTTACAGTCTTTCCTCTTGAATCCCACAGAGCTCTGACCCAAGAAACAGGGAAAACTTGATTTACATCCCTTTTTCTTAGAAAACTTTATCACTTTATCAGTCTAAAAGTCTCATCCCTGTGAGTCGTTGTTTCCCTTTTTTTAGGAATTCTCTTCGGTATACAGTGTACCCTCGCTATAACGCGGTTCACTTTTCGCGGCTTCGCTGCTTCGCGGATTTTTTTTCCAGTGCATTGTGCTCTGAATCCAGATTGGAGAACAGCAGGGGAAAAGGCACCTGCGGTCGCAACCAAAAGGCGGAGGAACAAGTTTGAACTTTGAAAGTGTTTGATTGTGAGGAAATGTTAAATCCTGTGAGAAAAGTGTATAAAAGTGTGTGGTTAGGGGTTTTACGGCCTTAAAACCTGTAAAATAATTGTAAAAAATAAAGCTGTTTACTTCGCGGATTTCGTCTATCGCGGGAAATTTCCAGAACGTAACCCCCGCGATAAACGAGGGTACACTGTAGATGAAATACGCCCTTTGTTTTCCAGAGCTATGTCGGTGTTTCAACATAGACGTGAAGAATCCGTGGATCTTCAGCGCCCCCAACAACACCCTGTTCGGCTACAGCGTCCTGCAGCACGAAGCCGGTGGCGAAAAGTCGTAAGACCGAGATTCAGGTGTTGATGCTGAAGCATGAAGGAATGCGCGCTGATGTGTTGGTGTCGTGTGGAAGGCTGCTGGTCGGAGCTCCCTGGGATGGGCCCCCCAACAACAGGAAGGGCGACGTATACAAATGCAGCGTGGGGAAAGAGAGGAACTCAGAGTGCAGTAAAATGAACCTCGGTGAGAGAAGCAAAGAATCGCTAATGAAACCGTTGTCATCGGGAAGTGAGCTTAACCCCTCCCTCCGTCTCAGGCGAGGCTTCTTTCCAGAACATTTCCAAAAACCTGAAGAATTCCCACCTGGGAATGACGCTCACCCCCGACTCACCTGACGGCTTCCTGGTACGTGAGTGTTTTTTTTTAAAAAAAACATCTTTTTAAGGCTTTGGTGTCGGTGAGTCTGAAGGGATGTGGTGAGACGGGGGTTGTGTTTGTTCGACGGGGTCTGCGTGAATCAGCGCCGCTGGCCGTGTTTTGGTTTGGACCTCAGACCTGCGAGTGTGTGCGGCTCACTGACCCGACACTTCCTGTCTGGAGATGAAAGAGCGCACACACTCATGGAGAATCCATATGTCCATATGTTCAAGTGAAAGCTGCTCAGGACTGAAGGCTCTCTGTCTGTCTGTCTCTCTCACACACACACACACACACACACACACGCACTGAGCTCTGACATCTTGAGTCTTCTGGATTGCAGAGGAACACCCTTTAGTGTTGGCCAGTTGTGTGGGTGCATTGTGTGTGTGTGTGTGTGTGTGCGTGTGCGTGTGCGTGTGTGTGTGTGTGTGTGTGCGTGTGTGTGTGTGTTTATCCTAACTCCGGTGGTCAGGTCTATAACAGGATTGGAATGCGTCTCCGGCCCTTTGTTAATGACAGACCTCCTAAAAGCCAGAGCACCTCACTCACTTTTCTCCGTCCTCTCCCTTCATTCTTCTGTCTCTCCCTCCTTCCCTTCATCCTTCTGTGTCTTCCTCCTTCCCTCCCTCCTTCTGTCTCTCCTTCCTTCTGTCTCTCCCTCCTTCCCTCCATCCTACTGTGTCTTCCTCCTTCCCTCCCTCCTTCTGTCTCTCCCTCCTTCTGTTTCTCCATCCTTCTCTCTCCCTCCTTCCCTCTCTCCTTCTGTCTCTCCCTCCTGCCCTTCTCTCTCCCTCCATCCTTCTGTGTCTTCCTCCTTCCCTTCCTCCTTCTGTCTCTCCCTCCTTCTGTCTCTCATCCTTCTCTCTCCCTCCTTCCCTCCCTCCTTCTGTCTCTCCCTCCTGCCCTTCTTTCTCTCCCTCCTTCCTTCTCTCTCCCTCCTTCCCTCCCTCCTTCTGTCTCTCCCTCCTGCCCTTCTCTCTCCCTCCATCCTTCTGTGTCTTCCTCCTTCCCTTCCTCCTTCTGTCTCTCATCCTTCTCTCTCCCTCCTTCCCTCCCTCCTTCTGTCTCTCCCTCCTTCTGTCTCTCATCCTTCTCTCTCCCTCCTTCCCTCCCTCCTTCTGTCTCTCCCTCCTGCCCTTCTGTCTCTCCCTCCTTCCTTCTCTCTCCCTCCTTCCCTCCCTCCTTCTGTCTCTCCCTCCTGCCCTTCTGTCTCTCCCTCCCTCCTTCTCTCTCCCTCTCCTTCCCTCCCTCCTTCTGTCTCTCCTTCCTGCCCTTCTGTCTCTCCCTCCTTCCCTCCCTCTTTCAGTCTCTCCATTCGTCCATAATGACAGAACGAGGAAAGCGGACATGCGTCTCTCCTCACGTCCCCATCTCTCCCCACGCTCTGTCTCTTTTTTCTGTCTTTCCACACTGTCTGCTTTCTCCCTCCCTTCAATCATAAAACTAAAAGCTTTGATATATTTACATGCCCCCAAAAAAAAAACAACTCCAGAGCTTCTAAATTTCACACAATTGTATTTAAATGCTTTTACTGGTCTGGTGTTCCCACTGTTAAACCGCTCACGACAACAGCGACTGCCAACGTGTCAACAATGGACTTTTCTTCCACCACACTCGCTGATTTGATCCCAAACCGCTCCATGGTAGCATCCCACGACACGTTTCCACTGCTTTTGTGTTTATGCATGAGACTTTCAACCCCTCGAGAAATGTGTCTGCAAATACAGCTGAAATGAGCTGTAATGGCTCCAGAATTTGCTTCACCTGTGAACTCTGTGTGTGTGTATGTGTGTGTGTGTGGCAGGCGTGTGCCCCTCTGTGGTCTCAAGAGTGCGGTACCTCCGCGTTCAGCACCGGCATCTGCGCGTCCGTCAGCGACGACCTGGAGCCGAGAGAGGCCATCGCGCCAACGTCGCAAAGTAAACCGAGCGCGCGCCTCAGCCAATCGAGAGGCCTTTAGTCCTCTCTTGACCCCGCCCCTTCCTCCCCTCCTCAGGGTGCTCCACGTACATGGACATCGTGATTGTGCTGGACGGCTCCAACAGCATCTACCCCTGGTACGAGGTCCAGAACTTCCTCAGCAACATCCTCAGCAAGTTCCACATCAGCACGGACCAAATGCAGGTGAGACGGCGAGGCCGACTGGTCAAACTGGGAATGGAGGGAACGGAGGGTCGCGGGTTTGGCGCGATTGGCCCCTTCACGAAAACCACAGGCATCCATTGGCCGTGGTGCAGAACAGTAAGATAAGCGAATCTGAGTGGAAAGAAATGTAGAGTGACGTCTAGAAAGAGCCTGGTTGGTAAAGTATGTGTGGAATGACTGGTTTTATAATGGAATGGGATATGCACATGAGTGTGTGTGTGTGTGTGGGGGGGGGTTAAAGAGGAAATAGCTCCGCTTCTTTTGAGTGTTTTCGAGTTCACCTCGATTCTGCCCGAAAGCAGCGCGGCGCTGGTGAAACGCTGTGTTTGTGTGGTCGAACGTCCAGGTGGGCATACTGCAGTACGGCGAGGTCGCCGTGCACGAGTGGTCGCTCAGGGACTACCAGACCACACAGGAGGTGGTGGAGGCCGCCAAGAACATCAGCAGGCAGGAGGGAAGGGAGACGCGCACCGCCTACGCCATCCACAAGGCCTGGTAAGCCCCTGGTTCTGGTCCGATTTGGTCATTTGGAGGAGGTGCTGGGGCAGATAGGAGCAGCACAAGGGGCTGGGCGGGGTCCTCCTCCCAAACCCCCTTCTTATTCTCCAAGCTGGAGGTTCTCGGTCTCAACGGCGGCTATAGACCAGCTTCCGAGGCGAGCTCAGCCCTCTGTGGTGGGCGATACCGGGCCGAGCGTCTGTGTTAAAGCGCGGAACCCCGCCGGGCCGGTGTCGACCCCGAGGTCAAGGTGCCGATTGGGGTAATAAAGTTACGTAAATACAATTCCAGCTGCCACTTCCTCTTTCCCCTTCTACTTCCTCAGCGCCAAGGTCACGAAGGTCGGATAGTACAACCAAACCAAACCCAAAAAAAAAAAAAAAAAAAAAAGAAGAATGTGTGGGGGGTCAGAAGCATGTGGAGCAATTTAAGATGGTAACTTCAAGGGTAAAGAAACGCTGGAGTCAAATAAAAACCTCCAAGTCTTAAAATATCCTTTTCTTCTCAGGCTTGAATTCTTGCGCTCTGACCTGTGTGGCCACAGGTTACATTTAGAGACGTGTATTTCTGCACACACACACACACACACACACACACACACACACACACACGTACATGAACAGGTAATTGGAGAGTTCCTGTTTTCTGGTACATTTAATGGCATAAGTTGCATTTGAAGGTGTTTAGGGGGGGCGTTTAAAAGGCAGTTGAAAAGCAGTGGCTGGAAAATGGAGCCAGTAAAAATAGCGTAACTGCGGCATTTAAAACGTTACTGGCGGGAAATCCAGACGCGGCCGCAGCGTTCTCAGCCTTTAAGGCGGACGGTCGCCCCCCGTGGCGCTGAGGACGGACGGACACCTGAGGCGCATCGGTTGGACCGTTCCTACTGCGGGGGGGGGGGCAGAGATAGCTGGGGCCGGGCAGGAAAAGTGACTGGGGAAGAAAAACAGAGCGCTTAGCGGAGCCGGAGGAGTGGGCTGCTGGCTCAGCGCGGCCGCAGGTGTGGCGCACGCCGGCCCTTCTCCTGCAGCTGCAACAACACGCTGGAATAAACGTCTGTGTCTGGGGATGGTCGCGCGCGCCGCAGCCTTACCGGACTCGCAAGTCAGGATTTGCCCCCCTCCCCTGTGCACGCGGGAGCTGCTGCCTCAAGCTCCACCCCCCCGTGTCATTGACCTTTGACCCCTACCCTAGCCCCGTCCTTATTTTAAACTCAACCCCACTTAAAATAAAAATGACCTCTTGGCAGCGCTCCCAAGTATATCGCCCTGGCCCGGAGGGTTCTTTTACGACTTCATCTTCATGCGGACAAGCAGACCGAACTGTTAACTAGGAGGGATTCTCTCAGCTGGGATCTCGTTGAAGGAGACGATGAACGACTCAAACACGTTCTGATAAACTCAGCGTGTCGGTGTGAGCGATAAAAAGATCATAAAACCAGAGGAGGGTTGAAGAGTTTGCTCATGGTTTCCGGTACTTTCCAGTAACTCTTAATGATATCAGATATTAAATGAGTCCTTTTTGCCTTAAGTGGCGTGAATAACCATCTATTTAACTTCATAGAGTTATTTACATATCTGCGCTGTCTCATAAAAAAACCCTATTAATCATAATAAACTGATATTAGATGGACTTTTCCCAGAATGGACAAAATGAACCATAAACAAAATAGCATGGTTTTCCCTTTTTTCCTTTTTTATTTTGGTAAATGACATAAATCACTATTTTTGCCCCCCCCCCAGCTCCACCCAGTGGAAAGTGACCGTGCAAGCAGACTTTGGTCGGGTTGACGGTAATGAAGCGAACGCTTTGAACACAGATTAGACATCAGACAGAATATGAACGTGAAATGAGCCCCCACAATTGGATTAACCGCAGATTTTTATACCCCTCCGCCAGTCTGACACGCACACACACTCACTCACACACTCACAGGCTGCTGTGGTGGGTTATTACCACACTGTTGTGACTCCATAAAATTGCTTGTAAATGCAACCAGGCCTCCCAATTAGCTCCATTCACTTTCTCTCCTCTTTCATCTCCCCTCCACTCTTTCTCATCTTCCTGTGTTCTCCCTCGCTTCTTTGCTGCTGTCGTCCTTTCCCAGTTTTCCTTTCGCAGCTGTTCCCTGTCCCAGTTTCCCTCCCTTTCCTGAACTCTGCTCTCTTTCCTCACCTTTTACATCTCCACCTTTAGTTCCGTTATTTTCTCTATTTCTCGATTTGTTTTCTCAAGTCTTAAACTTATCTAATGTATGTTGGCTGTAACTCTGCCCCTCTCCTTTACTGTTTTCTCTGTCTCTCTGTGTAATTTCAAAACTGCACAGTTGAAACGGTTGTTTTTAACTCTGAGCCTCTTGCGGTTGACCACAAAGCTATATTTAGGAAAAGTTTGGCCTGAAAATGACTGTGTGTCTGCGTGTGCGTGTGTGTGCGCGCGTGTGCGTGTGTGTGTGCGTGTGCTGGTCTGAGGCTTACCAACCCAATTCAAGCCTTGAAGCAGGTCCCAGTGAGAACAGGTTTTGAGCAGACAAACAGGGCGGGGTGCTCGGGGCACTCGGGACAGCTCATGCATGTTTGTCATTTGGGTTTCCTCTGAGTCATGGCACAACTGGATGGGAACGCGCACATGCGGTCGCCCTGATTCACTGTCACACACGCTGCTTCTGGCAGTGACCGATCACACTCCTCTGCTAATAATATGCCCTTCGCGCGCGGCCACTTGCGGCAAAGTCCAGTTTTGATTTGCGGCTTTTTTATCAGACTCGACACAGTTTCTCACTACTTTGCTATTTATTATCCAGGAGAGGCACTTCAAATTGTATTTTAAGTTATAGAAAAGGATTGAAAGAACCCCTCCGTCCTCTTAAATGGTTCTGTATCGACCTCTATATCGTCCATTCGACCACATACTCTTCTGTTCTCTCCACCCAGAGTCCTGCTCTCTGACGTTGTTTCTCTCACGCGTCTGATCCTGTGTCCGCTCTTCCTGTGCGTAGCACCGAGGCGTTCAGTCCGGAGCGCGGGGCGAGGGAGGGCGCCACCAAGGTGATGATCGTGGTGACAGACGGAGAGTCACATGACGGAGAGGAGCTACCTGACGCCCTGAAGGAGTGCGAGGACAGAAATATCACCAGATACGCCATAGCTGTAAGTCTACCTGCCAAACGTGCACGCGCGGGGAAAATACACCGAGGTTCTTGCACATATAGAACATTTAAGAATAAACACAGGCGGCGTCTAAAGACAGATGTGCTGCAGCAGAAGGTGGCGCGGCCCCACATCGCAGATATTTTGGTCCATCCCGCGGCACATTCCTCACACATTGTGTTAAAAAAAAAAAAAGAAATGACACAGTGACCATTTGCACCCACATGGAGCCATGAAAAAACCGCTGCCAGGGCTTCCAAAATAACCCCCAAATGACTTAATGAAGCCCTGGGGTCCACTGAAATAGCAGAGCGGGAACAAATACAAATGCTTCCTCCGCCCCACCCAACGCCCCGTCCCCGCTGAGGGGTGCCACGGGTTGTAGTGTCAGTGCGGCGCAGACAGGCGTGCGTGCGTCGAGACCCCTCCCTTCCCCACAACAGAAACCCCAGAGCCTCCGGTCTCCACCGCTGCCGCCACAGACGAACGGAGCCCGAACAAAACGAAACGCAAAGGCAGTCGGTGTCACACACACACATACACACACACACACACACACACACCTAGTCATTTATGGAGGCAGGGCCTGAACCATTCATTATAAATATTTAAAATAATTGCGTGTTTTTTCAGGGAAATTGCCCTTTATGGCATGCTTGTTTGGTGTGTGTGTGTGTGTGTGTGTGTGTGAATGGCTCACATGGGACCCCAGAGAGGTCTCACTGTTTTAAACATTAGTGATGGTCAGGGGGGTTAAAAAAATGCATCTGTAGGTGAATAGATTCTGCAGACGCGGGTATGTAATGTGGACGTTTCCGCGCACACGCCAGCGTGTTAGAGAACAGGAACATTCCTTCGAGGAGTGCGCTTACAAGCTTCGAAGGCATATTCCAAACGTAGGCGCTGGTGCCGCCGCCCCCTCTGAAAAACGGAGGAATTCCTCGGTTTTCCTGTTTCGGGGTCACCGGGGGGGAGATTCTGGGTTCCTCTTGTGGAATTTCCTCAGGGGTGCTTGGGGTCGGCCCGTGCCGCTGCATTGGTCATTTACGCATCTGTACTTTACAGAAACCAAAGCGTGATGCTTTTCCAGTCAATTTGAGGCCTTTAGTTACGGCCTAATAGCCGGTGAATTAAGCGGTGTCCTGTGTGTGCCTTCATTCAGTCCAAGAAACAGTGGAAGTATTCATGTCCTTAGAAAAACACCACACTGTGAAAACACGGCTCTAAAACCTACAGTGGAAATGCTGTGCGCGCCTGTTTTCAAGTATTGGACCGTTTTAACATTTGAATCTTCATAAAAGTGTTTTTTTTTTCCTTTTTCAAACTACTGCTGGTCATAAAGCATCTGTTTGGATGACCTTCACGTCCATGTGTTAGATGGATTTGTGTAAAAATCCCGGTAGTTACGTTATCTCGGTGAATGTATCACTTTCTCTTGGGTGACGCAGCAGCTCTGAAATGGTCCGTTTGCACGATCACAGGCTGCGGTTCAACACCAGAAGCACCTGATTCATCCACACGCCGCCGCCAAATGATCCCCGTTTCGGACATGGGAAAGCAATTCCCGCAAGCTCGCCATGTTTCGGCGTCCAGACGCCCTCCCACCCCCGCCCCCGCCCCGCGTCCCGCTGCTTTTTCGTTTAAGCGCTCACCCGTTCCTCTTTCTCCCACGCTGCCTTCCAGGTCCTGGGTCATTACATCCGACGGCAGCAGGACCCCGAGACGTTCATCTCCGAGATTAAATACATCGCCACCGACCCCGACGACAAGTACTTCTTCAACGTCACGGATGAAGCCGCGCTCAATGACATCGTGGACGCCCTGGGCGACCGCATCTTCACCCTGGAAGGTTTGTGGGAGAAGAACCTACAATGGTTTCACAACAGGAACTTTTTTTTGCTCTCTGAATCAAGCACTACTGATGATTTATTGCAAACTATATTACCTAAGATTTATCCTTAAATAATCCCTTAGTTTTCAGCAACACCATGCATTAAAAAAGACACCCTTAAAAGTTTAAAAACACCAACATTTGCTGGATGACACATCTATGTAATCGTGTTGACTCTTCACAGATGTAATTTATTAAAAATGGAACTTGAATTGAATTTGAACTTGTTTCCCTTAAAGTTTAAGGGAATCTACATTGAATAGTCAGCCAATATGAAGACAATTAAAGGAGAGAAAGAAGTGGAAGGGTATAGAATATACGAGGAAGGAATAGGACTGCACTGACAGGCGTTACGGGAACAGGAGAGGAAGGTGGATGCCACCCTTTTATTGTTGAGGGCCGTTGGAGAGGAAGGGGCAGGAGGGCAGGAAAGGTCGAGGAACAGCTCTGTCTGCCACCTGCGGTCTGATGGTGACAACTGATGACGGCGCCCGATCCCAAGTGGGTCAGGAAGGAAGGGAGGAGACAAGTAAAGGAGCACTGACATTGATTTCTCACTCTCTGTCTGTCTCTCTCTCTCTTGTCCTCCGCCCGTAGGCACGCTGGGCTACAACGAGAGCTCCTTCCACATGGAGATGTCTCAGATCGGCTTCTCCACGCACACGCTGGACGTAGGTCTCTCCACCTTCGGCCATGAAGGTCTTTATCTCCCAGGTCCTCAGCCGTGTCCTTCTTTGCCCTTCAGGACGGCATCCTCTTCGGGATGGTGGGCGCCTACGACTGGGACGGCGGGGTGCTGAAGGAAGGAATCTACGGACGCATCGTTCCGTCCAGGGAAGCCTTTGAAAGCGAGTTTCCGCTGGAGCTCAAAAATCACGCAGCTTATTTAGGTACATTTTCATCCCATTAATCACTAATGATGAAGATTAAATACAGGAGGAAAAAGATGCAAAATTCAGAAATGAACCCTCCCCCAGATATAAGAAATAAAGCTGCCAAACAAAGGATGTCTGGGCTTTGGAAGCCTCCATTGTCTGGGTCTGGGTCGTAGCTGGCTGTTAAATAGAGATCTATTTCAATAATGAGCACAAATCTGAAATGAACCTTTAACATAACATCCTCACTGTTTACATTTTCTGCAAATGTAACTTATGAATGAGCTCCTGTTGCGGAGCCAACGCTCAAAACGCACGCCTGAGCTTCCCCCTGACATGAAAATCTTAAAAGCAGTCTGAAAGGAGCTGCACTCAGGACACACTCCAGCCTGCACCAATGCGGAGCCTGATCTAACACAATTCATGCACCCCCCCAAAAAAACCCACATCCTGAGGGGTCAACGCTGACATGTGACCCTGAGCCGATGGTCAGGCTGCAGTGCGCCGTGACGTCTTTGTTGGTCTTGCAGGCTACACCGTGTCCTCGGTGATCGTCGGGGACTGGAAGAGGCTGTATGTGGCGGGGGCTCCTCGATTCAAACACAAAGGCAAAGTCATCCTGTTTGAGCTCAGCGACAACGGTGACGTCAACATCGCACAGGCCCTGAATGGAGAACAGGTAAGGTTGTCCTTATCTCAAGCTTCTGGGCGGGGGGGCTGGAGCAGGGGCCTCGGTTCTGCTGTAGCCGGGGCTCCACCTACTGGCAGAACAACGAAAGACTTCTATTTTTTTTTTTTCCCAACTGCAGATCGGGTCTTACTACGGCAGCGAGGTGTGCGGCCTGGATGTAGACCAGGACGGCATCACCGACCTGCTCCTAGTCGCAGCTCCAATGTACCTCGGCTCAGGAAACAAAGAGGCCGGGAGAGTCTACATTTACTCCTTCACCGGGGTGAGACAGCCCTGACGTCTCCTTGGACACCAAGAGCACTTCCTGTTGCACATCTATATATTTTTTTTCACAATAATTCCGATATAAGCCAGTCCTTCCTCTCGCTCTTCCTCCAGGAGGAGGTGTTTGTACCCAACGGAACCCTTAAATCTGAGGAGAAGTCCCAGGACGCCAGGTTTGGTTACGCGCTGGCAGCTGCTCCAGACCTCAATCATGACGGCTTCACTGACCTGGTGGTGGGAGCCCCCCTGGAGGACGAGCACAGGGGGGCCGTCTACGTCTACCACGGAGACGGGATTTACGTCAACCCCAATTACAAGCAGGTAGCTTTGGCGTCCGCGGCGTGAACACTGTCGTGGGGGGGGGTAGGAGTCCTCGACGCTGACGCCCCCGTGTGTTCGGTTCCAGCGCATCCCGGGGTCGTCCCTCTCGCCCTCCCTCCGGTATTTCGGCCGCAGCGTGAGCACCCGGTTGGACCTGGACGGGGACGAGCTCGTGGACTTGGCGGTGGGGGCGCACGGCAGCGCCGTGTTGCTCAGGTAGAAGGTTGGGATAGCGCGGGCGACCGCTGCTGCGGGGGGGTCGGGAAACTAAAGCCCGCGTTTTCCCCGTCCTCCTCCTCCTCCTCAGCTCCCGGAGCATAGTCCAGATCAACGTGAGCCTCTCCTTCCAGCCGCACTCCATCAACGTGATCCAGAAGACGTGCCAGAGAGGAGGCCGGGAGTCGGCCTGCCTGAACGCCACCGCCTGCTTCACCACGCTCTCCCGCTCCCCCCGGCCGCAGAGCAGCAGCTTCGGTATGACCCCTGTCGCACGTTTGGTCTAGGAACCTTCAGAACGACCTGCTCCCCCCCCCCCTTCCTCAGACCTCTGGGTGTCGGCCACGCTCGACGACAGGAAGCTGTCGGCCCGGGCGCTCTTCGACGACAGCTCCCACCGGCAGACCCAGCTGGCGCTCCGAGTCCACACGGGCCGAACCGTCTGCTACAAGCTCCCCTTCCACGTTTATGTGAGTAAACTCAGTGGAGGGGGGGGGGGGGTTGGGGGGTTGGAACGGATCCGTCACGGCCGATGCTTTTCCTGGCTGCAGGACACGGCGGATTACATCCGACCCATAAGCTTCTCCCTGCGCTTCAAGATCAACAACACTGAGAGCGGGCCGGTGCTGGACGAGGGCTGGCCCACCACCGTCAAGAAGTCTGTAAGTGAACACCACCATCGCCCCCTTTTTTTTTTTTTTGGCCTCCTCCAAACGTGTTTCGCCCGTGCGTCTCCGCAGATCCAGTTCTTTAAAGACTGCGGCGAGGATGACGTGTGCACCACAGACCTGGTGCTGCAGGCTCGTATGGACATCTCTGGATCGAGGTCCGGATAAACGTTCCCGTTCTCTCCTCTCAGAAGCATCTTCGCTTGGAAGTGAACTTTTGCTACCCCCCCCGCAGACAGAAGCCTTACGTGATTCGCAGCCCACGCAGGCGCCTGGCGGTGGAGGTGCAGCTCCAGAACAGGCTGGAGAACGCCTACAACACCAGCCTGACGCTGCACTACTCACGGAACCTGCACTTCTCCAGCCTCAGCATCAGGGTAAAGCGGACGCGCGTGTCCCCGCTGACGCGCTCACGCGCCTTTATCGTTTCTCTCCTCGTTGCCCGTAGGAGGACGCCAACCTGAAGATCGAGTGCACGGCGCTCGACGCCAACAGCCACTCGTGCAACGTCAGTTACCCGGTGTTCCGCTCCCAGTCGAAGGTAGGTCCTGGAAGAGTCCCCCCCCGCTTACACTTCCCTTCCCTTTGGTGGAATGTGTCCCTCGAGCAACCTGACCCCCCCCCTCCTCCTCCTCCTCATCTGCTTGCAGGTTAACTTCATGTTGGAGTTTGAGTTCAGCTGCACGTCTCTGCACAGTCGAGTTCAGATGAAGCTCCACGCTGCGAGGTAGATGCAGGCCGTCCACACACACACACACACACACAACAGATGTCGTTTCCAAGCAGCTTGTGCTCATGCAGCTCTGGTTCTTCTGCAGCGACAGCGTGGAACGAGAAGATACTCTGAGGGACAACAGCGTTCAGCTCCAGAGCTTTGTTCAGTATGAGCCAGACTTGTTCATTAGCAGGTGTGTGTGAGTGTGTGTGCGTGTGTCGCCCGCAGCGGCGACTGGGCGTCGTTTATTAGACGTTCCTAGTTTTTGCCTTATCTCCCTCTGTCCTTGCCTCCCCAGCGACTCAAATCTGAACAGATACGAGGTCCACCCCACCAGGGCGGCGTCAGAGGCCATCGGCCCCGAGTTCCACACGCACCTGAGGGTACGGCGTCGCGCTTCAACAGGAAACCACCAAAGACGCCGATGACATCACGGCCAAATGTTTTGTGCTTGCAGCTGCAGAACCTCGGCTGCTACGCTGTGAGCAATCTGGAGCTCAGGCTGCGCGTGCCCTCTGCGGCCGCCGAGGACGCCGTCTTCATGACAGTCACCGACGTCTCTTCGGACAACGTGAGTCACACCGCCAAACGAGCACCCCCTCCCCCCGCTCCTTTTAGACCTCTTGTAAGATTTCGCTACCCCGCCCCCCTGCAGGCGACAGGCGTGAACTGCAGCTTGCGGGGCGACCTGGCGCAGCTGAAGGCCGGGCAGACGGACGTCCGCCCGCTTCACCCCGAAGACATGATGCAGAACGACGTCCTGGTGAGTAACCCCCGCCCCGGAGCGGCAGCCTCGGCACGTCTGAGAGCTGTCGCCCGTCCGCTCAGAACTGCAGCCGGTCGTGGTGCGCCGAGGTCGTGTGCGGGGTGCAGCAGCTCCTGAAGGGGCAGGCCGTGGTCATCCGCGTCAGCCGGAGAGTCCACGATGACTTTTTCAGAAAGGTGAGTGGGGCGAGGGGCCGGGTGTTCAACCCCACCCCCCCGGGAGTGAAATGGTCTCTTCTTTTTTTTTTTTTTTTTATTTAAGGCCAAATATAAATCGGTGAAGATAATAGGAGCCTATCGCCTGGCGGCTCAGGAGACAAACCTCATCACTCTGGGGGAAGACACGGTCTGGAGGGAGGTGAGGAGGCCGTAGTCAGATTTGAACTGGCAGAAACGGATCTGGATTTATCCCCGACTTGTTTTCCTCCTTGTCCAGACTGTCCTGGAGGTTCTAAAGGGCCGGGCCATCCCCATCTCACTCTGGATACTGATCGGAAGTGTCATCGGGGGCTTGCTGCTTCTGTCTCTCATCATTTTCGTTCTGTGGAAGGTATGTTTATCTCCAGTCCGGAGTATTCTTTTCTTTTTTTTATTTATTTCCCCCCCGAGCGAACACTGATTCCTCCCTCTTCCTCCAAAGCTGGGGTTCTTCACACGCAAACAGAGAGGAGAGGATGAAAACCACGAGGACTGAGCCCCGCGTTTGCATCTGTGACTACAAGGTCCCCGCCTCATCCCAGGCACACGGATAATCCTGGAATTGGACTCGATACAATCAGGGAAGGGACTTCCGGGACCAAAGAACATTTAGAGGGTCCAACAAAAAGCACTACCCACTGGTCAGGGTCGGAGCACTTGTGTAAAATTGAGACATCGAGACATTTTTCTATTTAATAAACAAACAAGGTTTTACAATTCACCCGCGTTTGTCTTACAGTATTGCCTGTTCTTGAAATGCAATTAAATCTGTTGAAAATGTGTCCTATTGTGCTCGGTTTATTTCTTTCATAGTTGTCAAATGATTCAATACAAACAACAAACTAGATTTAATAAAATATAATACATCTATAGTAAAGAAAACGCTCCAAAAGCAAGAGGAGACTTCTCTACTATCAGCTGGTGGCAGTGGAGTTGATGTATGACTCTAGGATAAAGATGGTATCGTCCACCTGGTTCTCAGCTGAATCCAACCTGGAGGGAAAGGAGAGGGAAAAGCAGGAAAAATGGGATCAGCGTCAAACTGGGAGAATCCTGCCAGACGAGCATGAGGAGGTTGGTGAGGTACTTGTTTATGTGAAGGCGTAAAGAATCCAGCTGCTGCCTCTCTGGAGACGTGATCATCTCCTCCACCTCCTTCAGCTGCTCGGGCTCGGCACCGCTGGCCTGCAGGGACGCCAGGATGGCCTCGATCCTCTGGGACTTCTCCAGGAGACGCCTGTCCGACAAGCAGGATCGCAGTCAGAAATAGTCAGTCAGAAATCCCCTCAAGCAGAAATATTCTGCTTGAGGGGAAATCTGGGGGGGGGGTGACTCACTTGCTCTCTTTGGACTCAAACAAGCGTCTCTCTATGAGGTTGGCCACCGTCTGCAGCAGGAAACAAGTCCAGTCAGTAATTTAGGGACAACCGGACGGATGGATGGATGCTGGCAGAGCTCTGATGGGGGGGGTGTGTTCACCTTGTAGCAGTTCTGAAGCAGCATTCTTGCCGTTGGGAGTTGATTACAAGTGTAAAGATAAAAGGTACGAGACGGCGCAAAGTCGGGAGTCTTTGGGATTTCCTTAATAGTAAATAAACAAAACCGTTAGAGCCCCCCTCGTCCTCTTGAACTCAAACGCATGAGTGAAAACGTCCGCTTGTTCATTCTTCCTGAGTGTTACTGGATATAAATCTGGGCTCGTACCTGCAGCTGGACCAGGTTCTGCGAGAGCAGCATGTAAAGCATGTCTTTGGCCTCTTTGGCTGGAATCATGGCAAAATCCTCCACCTGCTTCTGCTCCAGGTGGCGTTTCCTCAGCAGCAGGCGAAAGATGCGCGCCGACCGAGATCCGAATCTGACAACGGGACGAAAGCCGTTAAACCGGACCGCCGCTGAACCGTCACACTCAACGAAAAAAAAAAATTAGAAAAGGTCACCTACCGCTCCTGGACGATAGACTCCAGCGTGGCACGGGCCAGGTTAGCCAGCACTTTGTGCAGATCTGAGAGCCGAGTTAAGACGCCCGCGCTCGTCAATAGTTCTCTCTGAGGGGTGAGATTTAACAAAACTAAAGGATACTGACAACATACATCCCTCCTCCACTTTCACCAGCTCTCCCCACAAACTCCATCTGGGAACAGAGAAGGAAATCTAGTCAATAAAAGGGAAGATTAAAAGATTTGGTGTGATTGTTCCAGCGATCTTACCGGATCATCCACCAGTAGGGTCAGATACTGATCCAGGACCGGCCGGGCGATGTTATAGGTGCTTGGGAGAGACCTGAAGATCTCGTTGGCTGAGAGAGGCTTTGTGCAACTGGCCGTGGGCGACGTTGTCACCTCGCTCATCCTCAGCATCGTCCTCACTATTTCGCTGCTGGTCTAAAGTGAGTTGATCGTTGTTAATGGTCAATAGAATGCATCATTCATGACGCGATCGAGGGCGGATGTTATGATGTGGTCAGGATTTTAAAAGTATGAGGACAAAATATTGAAGCCTGATTTTACCCTCGAAGGCAGAGGGAACAAGTTATGACTACACATTTCTCATTTTAAACATGAGTATGAATGAAAGTAGCTGATTGAACATTAAATGTGCTGGCACACAAATATTTCTTAATTTCCCACTTTTATGCTAAACCAAAAACAGGAAGATACAGAAGAGATCCTCTTCTGCATCAGACAACAGACAAACAACTTTGAAAAAAAAAACAATCATGCGAAACAGACCTGGTCCAGTTTATTAGCTACGGCGCTGATGATGGCCTGGTCTCTGAAGTGGAGATGGAACCTCTCAAAATTCACCTGCCAGTAAATTCCCTCATCGCCATGTGTCTAAGAGTAAGAGAAACAAAATAAAGTCCAAGTAATTCAACATTTCCTGTGGTATGTTAATAAACAAATGCCCACCTCTGAGTCCATTCTGGCCTTCTTTGCGTTCCTTTGCTCCTCTCCGTCCTCACTCGAGAGCCGGCGCTTACCCTGCCCCCTGAGTGTGACCTGCGGGACCCTGTAGCAGTCTGGGAAGCTCTCTGGCGTGGGCAACGGCGCGTTGGGCTGGGCCGCGGGGGCCCCGGGGGCCGCCGGGGGAGCGCTGTCCGCCTTCGCCGGCCCGGTCACGGGGGGGCAGCGCTGGAGGAAGTGGGTCTCCACCAGCTTGCAGAAGGTGGAGGACACCTCGCTGTAATCCATGCTTTGGCCATCTAAAACCACGGATGTGTCGGTCAGATCGCGTTCAGGAAGAAGGACAACGCGGCAGCCTTTTCACGCCCTTCGCCTGGCAAAGGAACCCTCACCCTCCATGTTCTGCGTGAGGCGGTCGGCGACTGTCTTCACTGTCCTGCTCATGGTCATTTCGCCTCTCTGCAGCAGCTCCTCTATTATGAGCTCCCCGGTGTCTCCGTACAGGGTTTTAGCGGTGTAGATGTAATGCGGGTATCGCAGGATCCTCAGAATTTTATCGCAATTAGCCTGATACTCAGTGGGGCGGCCAGGTCCCCTCTGGCTGAACACGCAGACCCCATGCTGCACTAGGACACACAGGGACTTCTTCACCTGCAATGACACGAGCAGGGAAAAGCTTCATTGTCACGATTCATGTTCACAAATAACATGCTAAGAACTGCATTTTACAGTAAAACTAGAGGTTCTGTATAGGAACAAGACAAATGGAGAAATTAAATTGGCTTGAATATACATACTTGGTAAAGTCCTTTTCTACAGAATTTGTTTTTTTTTTCCTGATAGTTCACTGCCTTTTGTTAAAAAGAGTACATTTCCACTTGTGTGTGAATATATTGGGTCCAGCATACCAGGTCCAGAGACATGCCAGTCTCATGGAGGATGGTTCTTAAATTCTGTGATCCATTTCTGAGCAGGTGGGTTCCCAGTTTCTCCACGATCTCTCCAAAGTGCTCCCGCAGCAAAAGACCACACAGGCGGGACTCCTGGGTAGTCATCTGCACAAACGACAAAGAATCAAGCCTGGAGATCGAGGTCTCACTGATCAGGTGTCTGTGCGCACCCAGATCAAATCAGCTCATTTGATATTTTGTCATCCCAGTCAAATCACTCATTTTTTTCCCACATCAATGGATGTTTGTCCTCTTTTATTTCAATGACCACCAAGACTCCCTTACTCTTCCTCTCTCTATTTTCTTGTTTTTCCCCCTTGTTCTGTCCAGCAGGGAGGAAACCAGCCCTGGCATCTGAACAACTTTTGTGCCAGACAGATTTTGCTTCGTCAGGATGAGCGTGTGGAGCTCTTCCACTATCCTAATGAACACTGAGAGTTCATTCTATGACTGAATGTCGCACCTGACTGCAGCTAAACAAGAGCAAGAAGACAGACAAACACAACCCCAGAAAAGAGACCACGACTTCAACACCAAGCAAAACTATAAACGACTTAAGCAACTACAAAAGAAGGGGAAAAAACAAGACTTGCTCCACCTCAATCAAACCAAATTTCACTGATGTGTTCGTCTAAGCGAATGACGCCGCATCAGATAAAAATAAAGCACTATTTAACGTGTTTCTACACGTTAAAGCGTCTTTATAACCAGACCTTAGAAGAATCAAGCTGCCGATTAAAGATGTCGACGTCGAGGACCACACACGCACCCCTAAATGCTGCGTTTATTCTCCACAGGAGGACCTAAGAGCAGGGAAACACCCGCCGGTCCTCACCACCACAAACTCTGCTTTAACGCGCACACGGGGGTGTTTTTATCCGACCCCGGGGCTCCACAAACCTCTCAAAATCGTCCTTTATTCGCGAACCCGAAGCTCCTGGAGGTAAACACATGGACGCCCCCCCCCGATGACGTCACACCGGGACGCTTCCGCCTCCCGGCCCCCGTGATTGGCGGCGGCGGCCGCCGCGGTGCATGCCGGGGCGGAGGTCGGGCGGCCCGTCGTCAGGCCGCGGAGCAGCGACGTCAGCGCCGGAGCCGCAGGGACGATGGCGGAGGCCGCGGCGGTAGCCCCGCTCCGCTTCTTCTGCCACTGCTGTAAGGGCGAGATCAGCCCCAAGCTCCCGGTGAGACGCACCGCCGACACCGACGCGCTCGCGCCGGCTCGCGACGGCCCCCCCCTTTAACAACCCCCCCGGTTAGCCTCGTAGCATTAGCCCCTCTTGTTGATACATGTAAATAAACCCAATAGCATCGCTCCAAACGCGGCCGTCGCGGCTCTTCCGGACTCCCGGCGGGGCCGGGGCGTCCTCCCCCGGCGGTGTCCGGTCCCGCGGCCGCCTGGAGCCGCGAGCCCTGCCGCGGGTCTGCGGTGGTACTGACGAGGTCCCGCACCGCTGCGTGTTTTCGTCTCCAGACCCGCTTCGCCGCATCGTCGGGGGGGGGGTTCTTGAGAATTTCTCTCGAACGCGAACGTCTACTTTTAGTTTCAGTATTGAAAGCAAAACACGCAGGGCCATTAAAAGTGACCATAGACACACAGACACACACACAGACACACACACAGACACACACACAGACACAGACACACACACACAGACACACACAGACAGACACAGACACACACACAGACACAGACACACACACACACAGACACACACACAGACACAGACACACACAGACAGACACAGACACAGACACAGACACAGACACACACACACACACACACACACACACACACAGACACACACACAGACACACACACACACAAATTGGCTACCAGTGTAACCTTTTTATCTATAATGTGCTGCCTTCACCAACTTATTTAAACTGGGCCTAATAACCCGATTAAGTGTGCCTCTTATATAAAGATGCTGTGTAATGTCTGGACTCTTATTTTTATCTGGTGGTCCAGGGTAACCTCGTCCTCCCCTGTCAGCGACCCCAAACTGGACCTGCTGGTTCCAGCTGCGCTCACTCCGATGGCACGTCTGGAGCGCGCCAGCTGAGCGCAGCACCCAGGGTTTAACCCGGCCGCGCGCCCCCCAGGAGCGCCTGTCATCCGCGCGTCTATTTGCGCGACAGGTCCCGCACCGGTCCGCCCGAGAAAGGAGCCGCGATCGTGGGTTCGGTGATTCTTGGTTTCGATGCATTTCGCTCGGTGTTCACGGCGACCGAAGGCGGAAGATGGGAAACCTCTCTCAACTCGTTTTGGCTCTGCCCAACGCTTCTACTTCTTCAAAGTGGCCGAGCGAGAAAGAAAAGTCCCTCTGGCGTGTGTCGGTTTCCTGGCGGGCCTGAGGTGTGGCTGCCAGCCCTGCCCTTCTGCCTGCGCTGCATTCATGAAGCTGGTCATACAAATTGGAATGAAGCTATATTGGAATATGTATTTTGGAGCCCCCCCCTGAATCAGTCCTCAAATAAGGAGCACCATCTGCTCACACGAGGAGCAAGATGGTCACGGATGAAATTACTTCAGCTGAGTTTTCATTTTCTTGTGGTTTTTTTTTTTGTTTTGTTTTTTTTACAGTCTGTGTCATATCGATGCCACTTCTCCATTGAGGTTGTCATGTGATTTCCTACAACTTGAGTGATTTAGCCTCTGTGTCGCCTCTTCCTAGGAGTATATTTGTCCCAGATGTGAATCAGGGTTCATAGAGGAAGTAACGGAAGACTCCAGGTAAGTCCCATTTTCTTCTGGGGGTTTTCCCGGGAGTTTTCTAGCGGGTCCGTGCTGCGGTAGCGTGAAACAGAAACAGGAAAGTGGGCTGTGTGGAGTTCTGTTGTTTGTCCTGTAGAAGACTGTGGACAGGCCCGTAAGGACAGTGTGTGTGTGTGTGCGTGTGCGCGCGTTTTTCTAATGATGTGTCTTTGTCCCCTTGTGCACCTTTTCCCTCAGTCTCCTAGAGGGTGGCGCTAATGGGATAGATGACACAGCCGCACAGTTTGCTGAGGTAAGAGCTTTTGGGGGGGGGGGGGGGGGGAGGGAGGGGAGGGGTGGAGGGGGAGGGACTAAGTTGACTTAACCAAATGATGTCATGCATTTTGATTTGATTTACATCTTCTTTCCCTGTCTCCCCCCCCCCCCATTCCTCTGTCTGGGCAGCTATGGCACCTCTTGTTAATGGACCGCCCGTTCGCCGATGGCGACACGCCCGACTCGGACACTCGGGGGCGCCTGGGCGGCGTCGGCGACCTCGGCGGGCTGGGCGGCGGGCCCATAGGGGGCTCGGTCCCGGCAGGTTTAGGGGGGAGCATGGGGGGTCTGCTCAGCTTCGGGGAACGCTGGACGCCAGGTAGCGCCCGTCGCCTGCACAGCCAGAGGAGATACCGGTCCAGAGGCAGCAGCAGGCCAGACCGCTCGCCTGCCGTGGAGGGGTGAGTAACCCTTCAGCTCAGACTCCGCCTCCTCGGGCTTCTGATACGGATTTAACATGGCGTTTGCTCTACCTGTCAGAATCGTACAGCAGTTTCTTAACAGCCTTTTTGCCAACCCGGGAGTTCCTGGCTTACCTCCCTTCTCGTGGTAAGAGGACATATCAACGTCACGGGTTCACCGATATCTTCCTACATCAAAGGATGCGTCTCACCGTCTTTTGTCGTCACCAGGACGGGGATGTTGCACTCAAACCCAGGGGATTATGCGTGGGGACAAGGAGGGTTGGATGCTGTTGTAACACAGGTGTGTAGCCCGGGGCTGGCATGTTACTCCAAGATTGTGTCGCAAGGTAAAGAAGAAATTGTCAAGCCTGTGTGTGTGTCTGTGTGTGTGTGTGTGTCTCTCCTGCAGCTACTTAGTCAGTTGGAAAACACGGGCCCTCCTCCAGCAGAGGAAGAGAAGATCTCTTCTCTCCCAACTGTCAATATCTCTCAGGAACAAGCAGGTCAGTAAGAGAGCGCTGACACGCTTGTGTGTAACGTCTACACTCTGAGACTTGAGGCGTCTGGGTGACATTTCCATTTGTCATTGGAAAGGCCTTTCCATCTTAAAGCAGATGGGGAACCACATATATTTGATCCCTTGCGCTGTTGCCACCTTGTAAAGGCGCTTGAGACGCGATCCTCTCTCCCTTCATGTGAGTCACCGGAGTCATGTGAGCCAGGGGATGAGTCATTTGAGGACCCCCTCCAAGACGACACCAATCGAGTGTGTTCATGTTTTAGATCGAAGAAGCCGTGACGTACACACCTTGGCTTAGGACATGTGACCATGAAGCAGCAAGCAGACACAGCAGCGATGTGAAAGGATTAGCTTTAGTAAAATTCATCCGTAAAAGAAAGACCTGCCACCTTTAGCATTCTCCTGTAATTACATACTGTACGTCTCAAAGCCCTTATGCCCTGCTGCTGTCTGCCAGAGGAGGTCCAATGACTTGGTCTGAACAGACAGCACATTTGACCTTGACAACGTCAAGAATCACTCAAAGGTGACACTTTTTTGACACCGTCCTCCCGTCGACCCGTTCTCGCTGACCCCCCCTGTCCTTTTGCCGTCCCGCCTCGCCGCCTGACTCGACCCCGCGCGGCCGCAGACGCGGCTCTCGCGCGCGGCTGACGACGCGGGGTGCGCGATGTTTGATTCATCGCGCCCCCCCCCTCCCAGCCGTTAGACGAGCCGTCACGAGGCGAAGACGCAGATTTGACAGTTGAAACACAGCACATCATTCAGCATTACCGGGTGTGACGGAGCGGTAAATCCCACATTTTCTCACATCGTCTCCCCAGACTGCTGTATGGAATGTCCAGTGTGCAAGGAAGACTTTTCTGTGGGAGAACCAGTCAGACAACTACCCTGTAACCACTTCTTTCACTCAGACTGTATAGTACCATGGCTGGAATTGGTGAGTCACCTTAATGCGGGTAGATGCTGTCCGACGCATCTCATCCCAGTGTTTACAGTCTTCAGTTTGAAACATTAAGGCAGGGGTCTCCAACCTCTTCCACAAAGGGCTGTGTGGCTGCAGGTTCTTGTTCAACCCAGCAGCAGCACCAGACTGGACTCACTTCATCAACTCATCTGAGTCTTCAACAGCTGATTGGTCAAACTGGGTGAGCTGGACTGGTGGAACAAGAACCTGCAGCCACACGGCCCTTTGTGGAGCAGTTTGGAGACCCCTGCATTAAAGTGATCACATTGTTGTTAAGCGTCCGTTTGAGACCTCAGGGACGCGTGGGCTGGGCGTCTGGATGAAAGCTGCGCTGTTTCTGTCTGGTTTTGTAAATAAAACCACCGTGTTGCGACATTGGCGCGTGTAATAAATGAAACGACCCGGTCGTCTAGTAGCGCTTGCGCCCGCCTACAAATCTAGAAGGGTGGGGACGGGATAAACCAGGGAAATAGGGACGCGTCTCTCTGTGAGACGGCCCCGGGCTAACGTCATCTGCTGTGTGTTCTTCTCTGGATGCAGCACGACACGTGTCCAGTGTGTAGGAAGAGTCTAAACGGAGAAGACAGCAGCAGCCAGCCCCCGTCAGAGTCCCCCTCCCTCTCCATGGACCCCCGCACACAGGAGAGATGGTCTTTCTGAGACACCCCCCCCCCCCATCGTCCTCACCCTACTCCGTCAACACAAGAGGAGGGCAGCGCCTCGCGCCTCTTGCACTCATAATCATCCGGCGGGTTTTCTGTCTGTTCTGTTCTAACGCCTTTTTTTTTCTTCAACCATGTAAGACCCCAGCAGTCTTAACGGTCTGGTCGAGGCGGTTGGATCTTTTCTTTTCTTTTTTTTACATATACGTATTGTTTAACGAATCACTCTGGATCAGTGGTAATCACTTCAGTCTCTTTCATTTTTGCATTGCGCAAGAAATCACCAGGTTTTGTATCGCCCGTTCCCCCGTTTACTCGTTGATAAATTAGTCGATTCCTGCATCTGACTGAGCCCCATCTGGCATCCTGCCCACTGACCCGCCCCCCCCCTCCTCCACCCTCCTCCTCCTCCTCCTCCTGCTCCACCCCAGTAAATTTAGTTCTCGTATCAAGGGTCTTTTTTTGTTTGTGGTTGTTGCAGGACGATTCCACTTTCAGTTCCTGCTGTTATGATGTCAACAGAAGCTGTGACTTCGAATGAAACAAGGGATTGTACGTTTCAGGACCTTCAGTGTCATGCCAGTAAATAAATGAAAGCACGCCCCGTCGCCCAGCCCCCTCCTCAAGCGCTCAAACGACCCTCCCAGTGTAGATATTCTAAACTCACGGCGTCCCCATTGTTTTATTCCTTTGTTTTTTTTTTTGGTTTTTTTGGCATTTTTATCACTTCTGTAAATAGCAGTCTGAATGATGGTTTGGAAAGAGGAACGAAAAGCATTGACAAATGTGTTATCAAACTGTATATTACATATGAAAACGTCTAAGATGTATTAATAAACCAACAAAAACTGATGTGGACAGACTTTGACATCATTTGAAATGAAAGGAGGGCTGAAAGCGTTTGGAAAATCTGTACAGAAATGTGAGTGGGGGCTCCTTAGAAGGCACAAATCCCAGAGTGCGTCAACGGAATTCCAAAGTGTTTTTGGAAAATTAAGGCATCTTGCGTTGTATTAAAAAAAATAGCTGCTTTGACGATTAGAAACGTGAGATGGTTTCAGAGGGGTCATCGTTCAGGGGGTTCTCCAAGCGAGCGTGAGCAGCGAGTGAGCCGGGGCGGTGACGGGGATGTAGCCCACGGGGGGGTCCCACACCTCAAACTGGACCGGAGATGACGACCTGCAGGAAAAAAAACAAAAAACCCATAAGCACCCGGAACGTCCCGCTACAACGCGCAGCTCCCGTACCTGTTGAGCACGATGAGAACGACAGAGCCGTCCGGCCGGACGAAGGCGGAGTATTCCAGGTCCGTCTCCTGGTCGGAGGCCACGCCCACTCTCTGGGACCCCTCCCACACGAACTTGCTGCGGAGAGCAGACGCGCTTCCGTGTGAATCGGGTCGGGCCCGCCGGCGCCGCGAGCGCGAAGCGGGGGGGTCTCGCGGCTACCTGAAGTGGGCCATGCTGTAGAAGGTCGGCTGCTTGTAGAAGACGCCGCGCTGCGCGTCCACAATGACGGCGCTGTCCACGTAGTTCTTCACCCAGTTGGGCCCCCCAGTGAGGTCCAGCGCCAGGTTCCAGTCCGTCCAGCCAACCACATAGTGGTTCAGGTCCTGGCGGGGGGACAAATCAGCATCTAATTAGAATTTACTGGAGCCCTGTTTTCTCTTGAAAGGTCCTCGAGTTTCTCTGACTATGCTCCAGATGTGTGTGTGTGTGTGTGTGTGTGTCCATGAAAAATAGATGGAACGGAAGGAGTCCAATTTCCTAACGACGGACGAAACTCGACACCAGCATCAACTTGCGTTCGCCGCCCGGAGGCAGTTGCGCAAGAGTGTGCGTACGGCGCCCTGCTGCCACGTCCAAACCTGCACTGCACCAAGGGGTGTGTGTGTGTGTGTGTGAGAGAGAGCGAGAGCGAGAGCGAGAGAGAGAGAGAGAGAGAGAGAGAGAGAGAGAGGGGGGGGCTCACCTTGAAATCACACATCCATTACGGTGGATGCGACACCCCCTTGGCCCTCCCGAGGTTCTCTCACCTCGATGATGTCGTGCGCGTACTGCTCGGCCCTGCGCCAGCTCCCCAGCTTCACCCCCCGGTCCAGCGCGCTCCAGCCGGCGCACGCCTCTGTCCCGAACAGGTAGTACTCGGGGTAGAGCTGGTGCGTCACCCCCAGGGTCATCTCAGCCGGCGCCAGGCCGTCCAGGTACCAGTGCACCGCCACGCCGTGAACGTAACGCGCCGCGTGGACGTCGCTCAGGACCTCGGGGGGCAAGGATGGTGGTGAGTGTGTGTGTGTGTGTGTGTGTGTGGGGGGGGGGTGATTCCAAACTGGACATCAGCGTGTCCTCACACTCACCACTTTGGCCCAGTACGGCAGCAGCAGGCGGTTGTCATCCAGGATGAGGACGTGCGTGTGGGCGAACGCCGACGCGTGCAGGGCGGGGCCCAGGTCCTGGGACACCCAGTCCCGTTGCTCCTGGGGGGTGAAGCCCAGGGCCTGGAAGCTGCGGACAGACAAGGCTGGGCTCTAAAGACCGTCGCCGGCGCTCGGTGGGAGAGTTTGAGCTGAGACCTGTAGTTGGTCAGCATCCCCGCCGAGGGCTCGTTCCCCGTGGTCAAAGCCCAAAAGCTCAAGTTGTATTTCGCGTATTCCTCCAGGAACCTGAGGGGGGTTCCCAGGTGTTAAGGTGCGGGAGGGGGACCCGGTCTCGCCGCGGCGCCACCATCCTCACCTGATGTAATAGTGAGCCCAGGTCTTGTGCTCCCTGCCCCCGGCTGGGCCCTTGAGCGAGCCCTTCCCGATGAGAGCGCCGTTCGTTTTCATCCAGGCGGGGGCGCTCCAGGCGCTGGCCATCAGGGAGAGGGGGCGGGGGGACGCGGCCTGGGCACGCTGCAGGAGGGGGGATCTAAGGGGGGAGAGGGGGGGGTTAGGGGAGAGAGAGGAGGGGGAGAGAGAGAGAGGAGGGGGGGAGAGAAAGACCAAGAGAGGGGGGAGGGGAGGGGGGAGAGAGAGAGAGGAGGAAGAGAGAGAGAGAAAGGTGGGAGAGAGGAAGGGGGAGAGAGAGAGGAGGGAGAGAGAGAGAGAAAGGGGGGAGAGAGGAAGAGGGAGAGAGAGAGGAGGGAGAGAGAGAGAGAAAGGGGGGAAAGAGGAAGGGGGAGAGAGAGAAGAGAGGAGAGAGGGTGCAGAGAGACAGGAGGGGGAGAGAGAAAGACCGAGAGAGGGGGGGAGGAGGGATAGAGAGAGAGAGGAGGGAGAGAGAGAGGAAGGGGGAGAGAGAGAAGAGAGGAGAGAGGGGAAGGGGGGGCAGAGAAAGGAAGGGGAGAGAGGAGAGAGACAGAGGAAGGGAGGGAAAGAGAGAGACAGGTTAAAGTGATGAAGTCGTGTCTGACTGGGGGGGTAGGAGACGGGGGGGGACCTTCATGTCGATGTCCTCCTGGGCCAGTTGGAAATGCTCCAGCTCGTAGTCTCCGGGAACGTCGGCGTACGTGTACAAGCGGGCGGAGAAGTCGCAGCTGGCCACGGGCACGCGGACCACGGTGTAGCCTATTCCTGAGGGTGGGACGGCACAGAGAGCCTCGGTTCGAGCATCGGCACAACGGGACGCCGTCAGCGCGCGGATATGGACCGCACGAAGACAACAACGAAGAGCCTCGATGAACATCGAGGACCCCCCGTGAACACGTTTAGCCCCCCACGTCTGACCACAGCGACTTGGAATGAGGACACAAGCAAGGACAGAAGAGGAGCGTCCCTCAACAAAAGGCGTCTGTGTGCTCCCGACACTCGTTTCCCCGTCCTCGTCGTACCTTCCTCAGAGAAGTACTGGCGGAGCAGCTGGTCCTGCGCCGCCGCGGGGAGCGACAGGATGTTGATGGCGGCGGCGTCTGTCATGGCGCCACCGAACCCTTTCATCTTCTGGTACTTCTGGCGCCGCACGACGGTCAAGCGGAGGCCTGGAAGACAGATGAGGCGGGAGAGGGACGCTGCCGGGCTGCCGGGCTGCCGGGCTGCCCCCCCCCCCCACACACACACACACACACACACACGCTCACCTTGGCCGGTGGCGTTGACCCTGACCTGACCCTGGGCGGCCTCCAGCCTGCTGCCAGACATGCTGCTCAGGTGGGAGGAGAACCGACCGGCGGGGGGCAGGGCGGCGCTGCCAACGCTGTCGCAGTAGGTCGAGTTGCACTCGCACACCACCGAGTCTTGGCCGAAGCTCCTGGCAACACATCCAGAAGTTCCTGGAAGTGGCAATAAAGACGAAACGTTCACCCACACGGAGCCGGCCCGGCGGCGCAGGAAGCGCAGCAGCAGCAGGCGGCAGAGCCTCAGACGCGGATGCGGGTGAAGTGTCGATCGGGGATGTTGCTGGTTCCTCACCTGAGGCCAAAGGCACTTCCACATTGTGGCAGCAGACCCACAGAAGCAGCAGCGGCGACACCCGCAACGCCATTTTATCTGCGAGCAGACGTCCGAGTCACCTGGGCTCCATAAAATCCTGCAAATGATTTTAGAAAGTCACGTGCAGCACCGACATACAGCGGTTCTCTCTCTCTCTCACTCTCACACACACACACACACACACACACACACGCACACGCACGCACGCACGCACGCAGGCCTGACGCAGAAACGTTACTGTCGAGCTGTTCACGAAGCGGACATTCACATCCTGCTGTGTGTCGGAGCGAAATAAAGTTTAGAGAAGAGATCGTCCCGTCCAGCACCTTTCATCGGCCCTCCGTTGGCCGCGCAACATGACTTTTGGTCAGTCACGTGACCCTGCGGCTGTCACGTGGACGAGGCCGCGCTGCGCCGCCCAGCCGCCAGGCGGCGCTGCGCCCCGGCCTGAGCCGCACCAGCAGTAAAAGACATTTAAGATGTAGTTATTACGTGAAAATGACATTCAATTAAAGATCACATTAATAATTTACAATGTGTAAACTCATAATGCAATTACAATGACTATAGATACAGATTTCAGTTCTAGTTTAATTCTAAATACATGTTTAAAGAAAGAGGTCAAATCCTTGAATGCACATTTTATTAAGAAAGCAGCACATCTGCATCATAATTTACAAAGGAACATATTACAGACAGACTCTTGAGTATGTGGGATGTTGATATTTGAGTGCGGCTTTGGACTCGGCTCACAAGAAGGCACAAAGTCTCTCAAGCGTGGATGGATTTCTATTGCTCAGAAAGACGAGTTCTTTCTTCCCGTCCTCTGTCAGGGCTAATGAGAGGGGAATTAAATTCAAGTCATTAAAACAGATTCAGTTATGTGCTGTTATTAAGTCATTCGGTGTCACCACGCACTCTGTGGATGCTGCAGCCAGTGGCGGTCCATGTAGTACAGGTAACAACTCTCAAACTCCTTCTCGCTGTAGTTTGGCACCGACACTGGGACGAACGGGTCCATGTTGTCAAAGCCCTTCTAACAAGACAAACAGGCAATGGAAAGATTGGCTTGGTTTTTTTTTCTGTCATCTTGCTGAAATAAACGTGCCGTATGATCCAACTTTGAGGTTTTCAGTCAAGGAGCCGGAATCGGAGAGATCTGTGGAGCCGCGGATTTATTTATTGGCTCATTTGAGCTAAATATAGCCCCATAAAACCACTGAAAGCAATAAGGAGGTGGACAGGACGGGAGCAGGACTGACACATCACAGGATGGAGCTCATCTATACGGCTGACAGAAGTGAGGAATCAAACTAATGCTGCTGGCTATTCTACTGCGCGGTGCACCGAGTTGAGATGTATTAAACCCCAGCGGCGTGGCGCTCGTACTGACGTGATATATTTGCAAATTCATTACTAAGAGTAATGAAAACTGATCTGCTTTGGGAGCCATAGTAAAAGTCACAAATAATTAATTGTAAAACGATATTGGAATGATTTCTGACCTCTCCCAGCAGCTCGTGGGGTAAATATTCAGCTCTGTTAGTGTAGAGAGAGCCGGTCTGAGACAGGCTGCAGATGATGGCCCCCCCGGCCTTTCAAAAGAAAACACAAAGAAATGATTAAAGACACCAAAACCTGCGCTAACGACCATCACGGTGGAGGTCAACTGTTATTCATCGCCCTCACCCAGTCGTTCTTCATCAGCTTCCTCAGGTTATAGACCAAGGTCAGCTCCTCTGGATCCACCTGGGGGGGAGCAAAACACACACATGAGCCCCTCCGCGTCTGCTGAAGAGGGGAGAGACCGGGTGCTTCGGGGGGGCCCTTACAAAGCTCTTGTTCTCCTTCTTGATGGTCGATCTGCCCCACAGAGCGTTGACGCCGTCTACGGCCACGGCGAGGCGGAACTTTGACTCCGGCCGCCCGCTTTGCAGCCGCAGCTCCTTCATCACCGCGCCGACCACGTCGCTGCTGCTCTTCATGCGGTTGATGCCCTGCAGCAGAGGAGGAGGAGGAGGAGGAGGAGGAGGAGGATGAAGAGCGCGATCACAGACCAGGCCTCTGGGTTGTAAATGTGTCGTCACAGGTCACACACTGGTTCTTTTCCCACTAACAGGATTTCCCATTTTTTCCAATTCACTTATCGGAGAAGGATCAAATCTGGTTTTTATAATCATAAAAAATAATACCACTGTGTTTACAGAGAGAGAGAGAGACGGGAAGAGAGAGGGTCTAAATATAAAGGAATTAACAAGCAGATTCCTGGATTCCAAAACCAGCTTTATTTCATTTCTGGGCCCACCAAAGCAGCAGGCTGTCTAATTATTGTTCAGTGGTGGACTGGACACGACTAACAACAGCAACTAAACGGCTGCCGGAGAGGAACGAGAGAGGTGCCTGTTGACACTAAGTGCTACTTAATGAAACACAGAAGCGCTCTCATTTCTTCCAGGAAATAGATATCGTCCAGATTCAGCCCCCCCGCTCAGCAGGAGGGCTGAATCTGAGCGTTTCTTTTGGCCCCCGCCAAGCCAGAAGGTTGTCTATTAATATCGGCCATAACAACATCCTACAACTCTCAGCAGTGCCGTTGCAGGTTTCAGAGCCTGGAATCGGTCTTTGCTGCGGGGAAATCAGTGAAGCCGCAAAAGTGCCGAGAAATGATGAGAACGCACGATGTTTTCCTTTAACGGAGCGCTCAAGACGCCGCAGAGGAAACGCATCCGCTCGTCTGAGCTGTGAGGAGACTCACCTGGTCCACCAGCTCTCGCAGAGTGCTGCCCTCATCGGTGGACTCTCTCTTCGTCCACACGTACCGTTGTTTGGTCTTGATCTGGGGAGGCAACGCCGAACTTCATCACCGTCACTTGGGCCTTCACCCACTTTTGGTTCCCTCCACTTAATAAAGCTTCACTTCACTTTACGATATGAGCGCGGCGTGACATTTGACAGTCATGAAATTCGAGCTCCACATGCAAGAGTCAAAGGCTACCGTGGAGAGGAACCTCTCGTTGGTGGTTTTGAAGTTGCGGAGCCAGTCGTTCGCTTGCAGCGGCTGATCGAACCGAGCTTTGTTGTATGAGGAGGGCAGCATCTCCCTGCAGTTCTTCACCCAGATGTGAGCTGCACGCCAACACAGGACAGATGAAGACAGACACATAGCAGACAGGTCACTGGGGGGGGGGGGGTTCAATGTTTCATCTCACCGTCGGGAACGTGCAGCACCAGCCACCCCTGTGTGTAACAGAAGTGCACCACATGACACAGAGACATTGTCTTCCCGGTGCCCTTCAATCCATCTGGGACGTGCGTCAAGGCAAGCAAAAGAAACTCTTTTGTGTGGAGGCAGTAGGTGGAACAACAGCTTTGAAGGATACAGAATAAATATCGCACGGGAGGCTTTGTGACGTCTGTTTTCTTCAGGTAAGAGATGACCTCCAGAGCTGGTGCCCTCACCATCACACAGGCTTCGTTGAATGTCTTGATCTAGACCCGCATTTGGTGACAGATGTAAATTAAACTCTAAGGCGTTTCTCATCTTAAAGGCGCACACACCTGTCGCTGATAACGCCGAGGGAGCCCAGCAGGGAACAGACTCTGGACGTGGGCGGGGGGAAGCCTGTAAAACTGCCCGGCGTGTTTCTCAGACTGGAACGCCTGCAAGGACAGACCGAGCTGAACTCAGACGCACCGCCCGGGCGCCAACGCCGGCAGCACCCGAGCCCCCCCAGGGAAGGGTCTTCTCACCGGGTCGTTCTCTGGCGCTCTGAAGAAGGAGAAGGTCGCAGGGTCCGTGCGTGCGGCGGCCACCGCCTCCTGCTGCCGGCCGGGCCCGCCGGTGTGGAGGACCCTCACCTGGCCCACCTGCACGGGTCAGGGACAGCAAAGCCATGGAGGACCTGCATCTCACACGCTGTCAACACCCCCCCCAGAACACCCCCCCGTGATCAAACACTAAACGCCCCCCATAGACCCCCAGGGGACCATCAGTGTGGGACACAACAGTGTCCACGGAGGGGGACTCACCGTCTGACGCAGCCTGACGGACATCCTGTGCAGCGCCATGACCTGAGGCAGGGGGAGGACGCCGGTGAGCAGGGTTGCCGGTGCCGGGAGCTCTTCCCCTGTACCCTTGAGCAAGGCTGACGCTAAGCTACCGGCTAACGGGAAAGAGCCACCTCACGCCGAAGGGGGGGGGGCGGGTTAGTGAACGCAGCGAAGCCGCCGAGCTGCTTCGTAGCGGGTCGGCTTCTCCCCCCGGGGGGTTCTGACGGAGGGGCGACGGCGGGTTGTGGGTGAGAGGAGACGCGGTCTTCAGCGGCCGGACCGACCTGACAGGGACACCGCCATGCCGCGGCGCAGGAGCGGATGTGACGTCACGGCGCAGGAGGGGGGCGGGTGGGTGACGTCACCAGGAGAACGGGGCTCATTAAAAAAAAAAGCGACTAGTTTAATGTCCGGCGGACAACGTGGAATGAGCGCGTCGGGTTAACACAGTCGAGGCGCGAAGCTTCACGGGGAAGGAGGGTTTGGAGGGGAGGGACGGCAGAGCGGTCCCAAAACGGGCCACTTTCACGAAGTAGGCTGGACTCTGCCCCCCCCCTCTCTCTCCATCCCGATCTAAAGAGTCAAAAATCCTTCGTGAATCCGTGGCGATGCGAGCCCCCGCGGACAGGTCCCGCGGCCTCCTCACCTGGTGTTCCGAGGACAAGGTCAAGCCCGCGGAGCCGCACCTGCAGAGAGCCGAGCCCCACCTCGGGGCCGCAGGGCTGCAGCCCCCCCCCCCGGCGCACGACCCCGACCGTCCCCGCGTCCACCAGGGTGAACACGGGGGGGGGGCGACGGTCCAAACATCGCAGAAATAAGCCTGTTTATTGTGAAAAACCCGTGTGTTGTGAGGAAGCCAGGCGCAGCACATCTGCCCTCACTGGGTCCTCCTTCATGCGCCATCGGCCCTAGATCTACTGATGCGCGCACCACGGGGGGGGGGGATGAGTTATCAGATATAAAAGAAGGCTTTTTATATTAAGAATGGGCCTCAAATTGCCTGTTTGTTGTTGTTCAGTGGCTTATTTGTGTGTGTGTGTGTGGTGGGGGGGGTGTTCTTTAAAAACACTCGAAGCACACGGACGATCGGCCGCACCGCAAGTTCCAAATGACTGTGTGAATTACGTCTGCGTCTCAGTGGGACATAACTAGTGAGGACGCGTCCCTCCCGGATGGATCCCCACGTCCAGCCGGCCCGTATCAAACCCTCCCCACGCCAGTAACTTTAAAAGTGCCCGTCTCACGCGTGCGTCTTCGCAGATTCTTTTGTAAAAACACAAAAAAAAAACCCACAAAACAACCCGCGATACCCCCGCGGCGCAACTTCAGCCGCTCCTCCGAACGCCGCCGCCGACTTTAGTCAAGTCGCCATTTTATTAAGCGTCTAAATAGCCCTCCCCGATCTCCTATTATGAACCGCAATGAGATCTGCGCCGCGTTCGCCGTTTTATCTCCTCCTCTGGCCACATTAAAATGGCCACGCAATTGCATTCCCGCACATCCACGACCCCTTCCGCGCTGTCATCCCGTCACCGCGCACACGCCGCCGCCGACACGTCCGCTGCGCGCATGCAAACGAGGACGCGGGGCGAGCCATTATTATTGGCGGGAGCTCCAACTTTCCCCAGGAGAAGCGGGCGAAATTTAGATTTGGCGTAACCAGTCCGCCACCTAGCTGCGCTCCGCGGACGCGCCGGAGGAGATGTGTCGACTGCGCGGTTACGAAAACACCCGCGCTGACGCTGGCGCACACTCGGCTCTGCGCTCCGATCGGGCGCAAACTCGGTTTTTAGGGGTGTTTTAACCTCCGCCGGACGAAGTTACGTAACCGGGACCGACAACTTGCGACTACTCCGGATTACTGTCGGCGGATTCGCCGCGGGTCGCCCGTCGGTGCCAAGCGGAGCGGGGGTGGTGGGGGGGGGGGGGGAGAGGAGAGAGGACAGCAACACCTTCACCTCCTGCCCAAAACGCAGTTGGCTCCCGGACGCGCTCTCGGGGTAAGTCGCCTGCGTAGTCTCGCTACAGATTTTCCAGGGCAGTCGGCGCGACCGTGCGCAGGCCTGTCATCACCGGCGGGCTCACGGCCCCGGTAGGTGAGTGGGGATTTTGTGCATCCGCTTTGCGCTAATTTTATCCCTTGTTGCCGAGCGCATTTTTTCCCCATGCATGGTGATCTTTCTTATTTCGATGTTGCTGACACCAGCAGAAGGGCTGGCAGAGGACAGATGGGAGAGAGAGAGAGAGAGAAGGGGGTGGGGGGGAGAAAAAGGGTGGCTCGGGACTGATCCACAACACCAACACAGGGAGCGCATTTTTAATTTCGATTTTATTTTATGTTTTTTTTTTTGACGCTTCCAGCTCCGTCACTTGCGCTCGGAGTTTTGACCCGCGGCCGCGGTGCGTTTTTAGGAGGCTTCACATGACCGGAGAGGCAGGAGCGACGACAACAACAACACGTGCATGTGTGTATGATTTGTAAGTGCGACAGCATGGGAGGGCAGTCATTTTCAGAAGGGACGCAAAGTCATCACGGCGGGGGGGGGCGGGGAGGAAGCCCGTGTGGCGTCTCGAACGCGGCGATGATAGGTCGCTCCGGTGCGGTACCACCCCGGCTGGTCCTACTGTACCCCCCCCCACCCCAACACACACACACACACACACACACACACGCACACACCTCAAAAAAAAAAAAAAAAGCTGGATACAGATGTGGTCAGCTGTTATCTGGGTATGTGTGACAAACACACCCGCGTCTTTTTTTTTTTTTTTTGTTTTTTAACACCAACTCTGTGAAAGTGTGTGTGCGTAAGTGTGTGAAGTGAAGCAGGGCTCGTGTGAGGAACTTCCCCGCGTGTCGATCAGAGAGTGAGCCTTTTTCCCCCTCTTTATTTATTTCATTTTTTCATAAGACATGCCGACACAGGAGCCCCCCCCTAACCCCCCGCCCCCCCAGGCCCCCCTCTGCCCACGCTGCTGCTGCGCCCCTGACAGGCCAACGGTCACGGTGCTTTAGTTATTGATAATAACGGCGTCATGGGAAGGCGATGATGGTTGGAAATATGGCCGGCCATTATCTTGATTTAATCGGTGCCTGGGAGCCGGAGAGGAACCTCTGTCTCCAGTGTCAAGTCCACCCATCATCCTGTCAGTGGAAACGACTCCTGGATTAATGTTAGGACCGTTCTTTTGGGACGTGTTTTCGGGGTCTGGCTCCAGAGGGTGTGTGTGTGTGGGGGGGGGGTGCTATTAGCGTGCACTTTGGCTGATGCGGAATGGGCACGGCCTTTTGGGTTTCAGAAATCTGCCACTCATCCTCCCTTCCACGCTGTGAAAGTCACATGACTCACACATGATTTGGTTACAGAGCCCCGTGTGGGTGTGTGTGTGTGTGTCACCACCGTCCCCTTCAAACAGGCCGGGCCTCTGGAGCAGAGGTCGTGCGGCCGAGGGTCCTTTCGGAGATGTTCACCTCTCCCTGTCAGCTCGGCCCTGTTGCGAGGAGGCTCGGGCTTTTTGGAAGCGCTTCGCCAAAAGCGGTTACATAACAGCAGTTACTGGAACAGATGTTGATTTGAGCTCGGTATGATTCAAGGAATGGGTTTTGGGCGTGGAGGAACCGAGGAGCAGGAGAGATAGCCCTAAATGAAAACATTAACGGTTTTACGGGGGGGGGGGCAGCTCCGCGCGACGACAGACGGGAGGGATTTTTCATAACGAGAGGACTCCGAGAACGCCGGTCAGGGGTTTATTAGAAACCTTTCGGCTTAACAAGAAGGCACGGCGCCGCAGAAGATGCTGCTTAACTTCAAATATGTACTGGACACCGAAGGGGGGGGGCGGTAAAAGTTGGGTCTATTTTTTTCTGGTCAGGCGGAATGTTTTTTTTTAGGGTGTGTTACTTGCCAAAATGTCACCTTAAAAGTCAATTTACAATGGGGTCAATGAAAAGCTTGCTTGACTTAGAGGAAGCAATGGGAGGAGGAGGAATTTGCGCTCCTTCCAAAAATAAGTTTTACCCTTTCCTACGGATTTGTGTTACCACTACCGAAAGGGGAGGAGGGAGACGGTGAGGCCGTGAATGGAAGGATTTAGGCTGGAGAGGAGGAGAGGAACAGAGTGGAGGAGGAAATATGGTTCTGATTAAAGCGAATAGAGTGTACGAGTTGACCATTTTACTGTGTGGTCTGGAGAGAGAGAGAGAGAGAGAGAGAGAGGGGAGAGGACTGATAGAGAATGCACATGCAAGCCTTTTGCCAGACAAAAAAGTGGGGAGTTTCGGAGAGAAAAGAAAGTACAGAAGAGGGAAGGGTGGGAGGGAAAAGTGCTTGTGGGAGTAACCGAGAACAGAAGGTGCAATGACAGCGGACAGGGGAGGGGAGGAGACTGGACCGAGCGTTTGAATCAGTCCCGAGCTGCTTGATTGATAAATTGATTTGGGGAGAGAAAGAGTGCGGCGGTTCGGGGAAGGTTCGGGGAGTCATTAACGCAGTCTTACAGAAAACTAGTCGCAGCTGGTTTTGAAGAATGTGAGTAAGTGCGTCTTCCAGTCAGCGCGGACATTCTGGGAATCTGCGGCGCTGATTGACCCGTGTGTTTTCAGTGTGATGAGATCATCTCCGTGGACGCGGAGTAGCACCTCTCCGCAGCTGCTTACAGAAAAGGGACTTCCCCTCAGTTTCTGTAGCTCACTGCTGCTGCTTAACACATGAGCTCACCAAAATGACTAATCACTAGCCTCTCTATCTCTCTGTTTGTCTGTTTTTCTTCCCCTCTCTGTCTGCCTCGTGCCTATTCCATCTAAGTCCAAGCCAAAAGGAGAAGACCTCGCTTCGCCGGGTAAAGGAGCTCAATTGGAATTGGACTTTTAAGGATTTTATTTTGGAGATCTTCGGACCTGCACCTGCATTCGGCTATTTGCAACGTGCCCCACCTGGATCGTTTTAAAAGCACTATCCTGGAAACCCCACAGCGCCCTGTCCCTCCCCCCTGACGTCTCTGATGGACCAGAGAGTGAAGGGGGGGAAGCCTCCAAACACAAGCTCCACCGCTCTCTACGCCACCTCCGCACCTGAAGACTCCGAGCAGAATAAAGTGGCGGAGAAGAGGAGGAAAGGCGACGATGATGTGGGAGGAAAGGAGGAGGAGAAACCGGAATCAGGGAAAAAGAAAGATGGAAACAAAGGGGCAGTGCTGGAGTTCCTCATAGAAGGCCGGTGTGGAAGTGCCGGGCAGCAACAGCTCCAAATCTCCGGCAGAGAGACGAGCTGCCCCGAGGGGAATTTACGACTCCGGATTGGACTGCAGACCAAACGCACCAAGAAGCCGCCAAAGATCTTGGAGAGCTACGTCTGCAAGCCCACCTTCAGGACCTATCAGAGACAAGGGCGGGGGCCGCTGAGGGGCGACGGGGAGCAGGAACAGCGGAGCAGAACTCCAGACGAGGCGAGCAGGGATCCGTGCTTGGCTCCGAACGCTGCTCAGCCTGCATCCAAACAAGCCTCGCGCGCCGCTTCCCCGGCGCTGTCATCGGTGTCGTCACCGCCGTTGCCACAGCCGCGGCCGTTGACGCCGGCGTTGCCAACAGTTTCCGCCCCGGCCTCAGTCCCCGCAGCAACCAATCAAGGGACCAAACCACCTAAACAGGTAAATCAAGGAAAGGTTTCACACCCGCAAACATAAATCATCCCGATTTCGTGTCTGACAGCAGTTGAAAGTATCCAGGGCTTATTTTATTTGAAGATGTGCATTTCTTTTCGTGTGTGTGCACGCGCGCGCGTGTGTGTGTGTGTGTGTGGGTGCAGCTACTAGAAAGCATTTACGGTGAAAAATCACTTGGCTTTGTACTAAGATGTAATAAGGTCAAATGAGCTATTGTCTCAATACTGAAACCTAAGCAGCCCATTTTAAATAAACAGGCCTATAAATAGGACAACGGCACAGCAACCACTTGGAGCTATTACAGACATTGGTCCACCAGTCCCTATGACAATCACCCAAGGGGAAGCTTATTGCTTTAGCTGAGCAAATGCCTCACAAGCTGCAGCATACCAAAATTACAGGACAAGCACAAAATGTCAAGCCTTCTCATTTGTATTAGTGGCAATTTATAGCTACCAATAGCACAGGCCTGTCTCTGCCTGGCACTCTATATCTGCCCCACTCGTCTATTTTTATGTCCCCTCTTTTCTCTACCTGCTCTCATTTATCTTCGCGCCCCCCTCAACCCCCCCCCTCCCACCGCCCCCACCCCGTCCCCTTCTTGCTCTCTTCCTCTCCGTTTCTCTGCCTTTGTATTCCTCTTTTCTGTGCCACCACCATTCCTCTTTCCATCACCTCACTCTCTCTCTCTCACACTCTCTCTCTCACACTCTCCTTTTTCTTTTTTTCTCCTCGGCGTGCCCTCTTTTCTCTGCACGATTGAGTCATTTTGTCCTGGATCCTCCTTTTTATCGTCAGGCAAAAAACAACAAAAAAGAAAAAAGGAAAAAGCAATTATGATCGGTTTCGTCCTTCGCCATCGGCGGCGAACGGGGCCCGTTTATGTTGATTCATTCTGAGATCCCATCTTTGTCGTTCCTCAGGTTCCTGTCAAGCTGGATGAGAAGTCCGAGGGGAATCCAAGTGGCAGAGTGAAGAAAGAGAAGGCCCCAAGCGTCAATGGCCAGCCTGAGCCTGCAGGACATAACTCCAGTTCTCCGACGCCAGAGCAGACGGTTTCCGACACAGCATGCATGTCAGACGCATCGGCCTTGGAGCACAGGAGTGAAGGAAATACCTGTAAAAAGCATAATGGCTTGGTGCACACAACAAAGCAGAAGGGGCTGTCTAATGGGAAAGGCTCTGTTAACGGCACCTCATCAAAACTCAAATGTGGAAAACAGAGCAATTTGTCTAATGAGTCTTCCGTGGAATCTTCAAGACCCCCAGACTCCGCCAGCTCTCAGAAAGAACTTGGCTCGTCCAATAAGAAATCGGCAGAGTCTCCCTCCCCTCCCTCACCTGAAGCCCTCGCGTCTAAACCGCCGCTGACTTCCGCTGCTGGCCCCTCCTCACCTGAATCCCCCGCGCTGGATGCCTCTCTGCATTCCTCGCAAGAGAAGACCGCGGAGAAGGACGGGAAAACAAAAGAAAGGGAGAAACTGGCGAAGAGAGAGAAAAAGCTGAAGCGCCACAGGCTGGAAAGGGAAAGAGCGATGGGCGGCCTCCGAAAGGAGGAGGGCGCGAAGAAAAAGAAGAAGAGGAAGGATGGAAAATCAAAGCACAACAAAGAAAAGGATGAAAGACACAAGGCCGAAAGCACGTGGTGGGAAGGGCTTAGGGGCGAAGGAGGGAAGTGTGAGAAAAGGAATGACAGATTTACCCCAGACGGGGAAAGGACAGAAGATAATCTTACAAAGAGTTGTGAAACAGTTGTGAGCTGTAAACCAGATAAAACCTCAAAAGCGGTGAATCCCAGCAGACCACCTGAGATCGACAAGACAGACGACCGATGCAAACCGGTTAAACCGTCTGAGCCGCCAACAGATGACAACTATAAATCAAAAGAACAAGATCTTGCGAGGCATTCGGCGGCTCTCTCCGGCCAAACCTCGTCTGCCCCGCCCTCTAGTTCCGCTCCCCCGGCCCGTGGCCCTGTTTCTCCACCTGGTCCCCTCCAAGAGCAGGACAGCCGGCCACTCAAGAAGCGCAAAGCAAGACGACCCAGCTGGACCAAGCTTGTGCAACGGGCTCAGAGGGCAGAGAGTCAGGGAGCCCCTTTGGATTCTCAGCATAATCCTATATTAGGTTTCTCCCAAAGTCTCAAGACTTCCCTTCCCGATAAGGCTACTCTTCAACAGACGCACGAGTTACAACACCCTCCCTCCGGTGCCCTCACCAACAGGTCTCCCTCTCTCTCAACTGCAGCTAAACCACCATCCCCAAAACAGAGTCACTTCTCGTTGGACCCTAAACCTCCTGCTTCCCAAAGCCCCGTATCCCCTGTCCGAAAAAGGGGGCGCCCCAAGTCCCACAGCTTGAGCTTCAGCGAAGCTCCTTCTAGGCTTTCCCTAAATTCTCACCCAACTGAGGTGCCTTTACTGGGGTGTGATGGAAGTCAGACTGTGCCGGAGCCCAGTTCACTATTGCAGCACGCTGCTCTTCCTAAGTCCAGCCCCAAGAAGCGAGGCCGTCCTCCCAAACGACCCCTCCCCGAAGAGCAAATTGAAGATGCACTGAATTGCACTGACCGTACAAACCGAAGTAAAGACCTTCATCCTCCGGAGAAGAGGGACAGGCAGCTAAAGATCAGACGGCTCATAAACGAAATGAAGAAAAGGAAAAAGAGGAGGCTCCACAAGGCCATGTTGTCCGGGTATGTGGGACAGGAGGGGAAGAGGGGTGAGGCAGCGGACGGCGAGACGTCGCTGGGCAGGGGTAAGTCCATAGATTCCTCAACCATTCACTCGCTTTCAGCTCTGTCCTCAACCTTCGGTAGCAAGTTGGGACCTCAGATCAACGTGAGCAAGCGAGGGACCATCTACATGGGCAAGAGACGAGGGCGCAAACCAAAAGTTCAGGCGGCCTCAACGGCCCAGACCGGCCCCCAGACCTCCGCTCAGTCCTCTCTGTTCACCAATCCAACAGAAACGTCTCTTTTCCTAAGCCAGTCCCAGCATCCCGCCTCGCACCCCTTTCCCTCCCCTTCCCTGACCCACTCCAGTGGAGCCCACAGCCCTTATAGCGAAGGCAGCCTTACGGAGCCCATGTCCTCCTTCCTTTTCTCCCACCCCTTCTCTCTCCCTTCGCCCTCATCCTCCTGTACCTCCCCCCGGCCTCCCTCCTCGTCGTCCCTTTCTTCCTTTGTCAAAAAGAGTTGTCCGTGTCAGGGAAGGCACCGCTTCCCCTTTCACCAGTCCTCGTGTAAGCTCTCTTGTCTCACGCCTCTGCTGCACCCTACACCTGGCTCGCCCGGCCACATGAAAGACACCACCCCCTCCCCCAGGAGCGAATCGCACAGCGACGAGACGCTGCCCAGCGACAGCGGCATCGGGACGGACAACAACAGCGTTTCCGAACGAGGCGAAATAAGGGGCGTCCGGGGCGTGCACAGGTTAGGCCAGGGTCCGGGGATGATTCTGGGGGGTGCAAGGCAGCGCCCCTCTCTTGGGGACCGTCCCGCTCCCATCTCTTCGCCCCTCGTGAACGTGCCCAGGCACAAAGCCCCCATCGGCAAACCCGCAGCGGTGGTGCGGCACAGGGACAGGCACAGGCACAGGCGGAGAGAATACAACTGCTCCGCCGCCTCCTGCGCTTGCTTATGCTCGTGCTCCTGCCCGGGACACAGCAAATGCGTCCATTCGGATTGCTACCCCTGCCTTGAGAACAGCGCGCTGAAGAGGCAGAAAAACAAACACAAGAAGAAGCATCAGCAGCTGCACATGCAAGATCCAGAGTTCCTGGCCGAGCTGGAGGATCTGATCGGCCAGTTTAGCGAGGTCCATATTGGACGGCGAGGTTGGGCCAAGGCTGGGCCAGGACAGGGTTTTGACGGGAACGGGAATTCTTCAGCAGCCAGGCGCCACCACTCCCCCCATTCTTTCTGCCCAAACATCTTCAGGATAAATCTAAACGGCTTCTACTCCCCTCACCCTTCGTCATACTCCTCTAATCCCTCTTTTCCGCCCCAGCCTTTCTACCCCTGTCAGCCCCTGCTCTGCAACAGGAAGTCGGAGCGCCGGCAGTGCGGCTGCCCTTCAAAGTTCCAGGACACCCTTGAGAACATGGCCTTTTACAACAGCTATCCCCCGTCCCTTTACCACCACCTCCCCAACTCGTACCCCCTTGCCTCCCCGCACCAGTACTCCCCCCATCAGGCCCACCACGCTCATTTTCTTCTAAACCCCGCTCGGTTCCACAGGCGGAGGAGCAGGCTGCTCCAGGACGGAGCGTTGGGAGGGGAGATGGAGGGCGATCTCGGGGGCAGCGGAGGCGGGCTGCATCTGAGCTCGGGGTTCAGCTCCAGTCTGTCCTGCGGGTGCGGGAGGAGCGAGCAGAAACAGAAGCATAAACACCGCAACAGGCTCTGCGAGAGGGATATTGACGAGGAAGAGGAGCTGCACGAGGACGAGGACGAGGACGGAATTGAGAAGGCGGGCTCAAGTCGGGGGACGGGGTTCATGTTGGGCCGGGGCGAGGGCGGTCGAAAAGGCGCAAGAGGAATGGGGAGCGTGCTGTCCAGGGAGTCTCCGTGGTTATCGGAGAAGGGAAGCAATTCCCTGTCCTCCGCCGCTTCCGCAGTCACGACGCCGCCTTCCCTGTCCACCGAGAGGTACAAACACACAGCCCTCACCTCGCTCGGGCTGGGCTCCTCTCACCTCTCCTCGTTCGGAGGAGGCTGGAGCGGCCTGGGCCAGAGCTGGACAAAGTTCGGGGGCCAGGTAGCGACGGGATTCGGAAACGCAAACCCCAGCTGGAGAAGCTTCAGCGGGGAGCAGCGCGCCGACCGGGCGGCCGCGACCGACGGGGAGGACGAGGCCGAGGATGACGACCCCCCCTCGTACAAGACGCCGCAGGCCTCGCCGCACACCAACCTGTTCACGTCCGCTGCCATGGCAGAAAGGGGGCGGGGCTTGAGAAGCGGAGACGGAGAGCGGTCCTGGAGGAGCGACGCGTCGGCGTGGACCGAGAGGAGAGACGCAGGTGGGGTTTGAACCGTCTCATCCATAAAAACATTCACATGTGCATGACGTCATCATAGCTGGGATGTTAAGTTTTGAACATTTGCATTTCACTGGCTGGGAAGTCTCCATTGATAAAAAAAAAGTTGTTAAATGCTGCACTATAAGATGTTTTATAGTGCAGCTGCGCTGGAAAAATGACATTACTGTCCACAGATGGTGGCTTAAATGATAGGTGAAATCTGTCAGCTGCAAATTTTTATTGAATTATGGAAAATGCAGCTGTTTTCGCCCAATAAATAAGAGTAATTTTTTTGTGTGAAGAGCAGCTTTTACTCCAACACTGTGAGAAATGTTTTTATCTGTGAGGGGACAAGTCACCCAATTCACCCCGTGCCTATTTTATTTCTTCTTTCATGTGTTGTTGAGCCACACTTGTGTGCAAATCTGCAGGGAGGAAATCAGACTCCATTCTTATAATAGATCATTTCTGACTCCCTCTGCTGTGAAGAAAATGTGTCTAACAACTCGCCACTCTCACCCAGTATGGTGTGCGAGCGCTAACCAACCAAAGTCTTGGTTTTTCTTTTTTTTTTTCTTCTTTCTTGAAGTGTTGTTAGAGCGGGGCACCTTGATCCAGAAAATCTTTTATACATTAAGGCTGCACAAGTCGGGGCTCCTCGCTGAACGCGGTCATTAGTAAACCACCAGATAGGCTATTTAAAGCGCGGCCTATCCCTCACCGCTGACCCGCGGGATCTGTTTGACTTGGAAAAATTCACCGAGGGAAGAACAGCCAGGCTTCTCCGAGACTGTGGAAAAATGGAACAAAAGGATGGATGAGCTAAGGGGTAGATGGATGGGGACGGCGCGCGCGGTCACATGTGTGCGCTCTGAGGCGCCGCGGGACACCGTATGTTGGAGACAGAGGGGTTGTTTTTTTTTGTGTGTGTGTGTCTGCGTGTCCTTCGCCGTGTCCCAAAAGCGTGTGCTGGTCAGTGCTCGCATCCAGTTTATGGCTTGAAGCTGTCCGTGAATTAATGGGTTTTCCACAAGAGATCTGGCCAGAGGAAATGTGACTCACCTAATCTGTTCTCCGGCATGACTCAGGCCAGACTGGCCTCGCGTCACACCTCCTGCTGGATAAATCGCGGCTTCACATCTGTCTCGTTTCCTCTCTGATGCCCCCGCCCTCTCCCCCGCCCCGCCTGCATTTCACTGACCGCAGGTTCACATGGCGACTGGAGGGGCTGGGACCAGCACAGAAGCTCGGCACCGGATAACGGCGAGGAAGGGGTCGGCAAAAGGAGGCCCGGGCGGCCCAGGAAGCGCCCGCTGCCCCCCGCCCTGCCCTCGCCCAAGCGCTCGTCCGCGGTCCCGCCCGCGTCGCCCGACCCCTTGCCGTGCCACGCCGCGGATGGGGGAGCGAGGCAGGAGGACCGGGGCCTGGAAAGAGGCCGGGGAGGAGGCGGGGCTCCGCGGCAGGGGGCGGAGCTGGAGTCGCACGGCAGGAAGAGGAAGAAGAGAAAACATGGTGACTCGCCTTATCATCAGAGGTAAACACGTGCTCGCCGTCGAGGACCTGAGCTCGGTCGACTTCAAAATACATTAGACCCCTCGCCACGGTGATATTAACCCGCTGTTTTCAGCACTGTGTGCTAAACCAGTGCCTTTTCTCTCTTTCTCTTTTTTCCTCACTGTCATTCTACCTCTCTCTCTTCCTGCTTTACTTTTAGCGCCGACGAGGACACGCCCCCTGAATGTTACAGCCCGTCGGAGGACGACGAGGCGCCGTCCCAGCCATTGGCCTTCCCGAGAGAGGAGCAAGCCGAAGGGCCTCCCAGGAAGAAGTATTTGGTGGCCGGCCTTTACTCCGACGATTACAAAACGGCGGAGTGAGTGAAACCCCCCCAACCTCGAGCGAGCCGCGACGTCGCCGCTCCTGAGAACATGGCGTTAACGTGTTTCTCTTACAGTCCGCCCTCCCAATCCCAACAGTTGTGCAGAGAAAGCGTGGAATACACCCCGGGCGAGCACGAGTACAGCCTGCTCCCTGCTCCCATACACGTGGGTGAGTGCGCGGGGGGGGGGTGGGGCCGAGGTGCCACGGTTTGCGTCCGGCGAAAACCCAAACTTCCTCTGCGTCCCTCAGGGAAGTACCTGCGGCTGAAGCGGATCCACTTCCAATTACCTTACGACGTCATGTGGCAATGGCAGCACGATCAGGTAGGTCGGGACCTTCGAGGCGTCCTCCGTCGATCGGAGCGCGACAGATGTGACTAGAACCGCCGCCTTTGTGTTGCTGCAGCTGGATCGGCCGCCCACCGTCCCCCTGAAGAGGAAGCGGCGCTACTGTGAGTTCCGGGGCCCCGTTCGGTTTTCTCTCCGGTAGGCGGATCAATGCTCTTACACTCTTGTTTCCTCTGCATCTGTCTCACTCAGGCCGGCTGAAGGAGCGGGCAGAATCCTCTCATCAGATTGCAGTGAGTGCATCTGGCTGGGGAGTGTGTGTGTGTGTGTGTGTGTGTGTGGGGGGGTGTTAACGTATTCCACCGAGGCTGTAGTAGGTGTTAAAGCTCGATGCCCCTCCCCCTTTCTGTTTTGCAGAAGGAAAACTCCGGCGACATCAGCAGCCTGTTCCCTCACCTCAACATGGAGCTGTTGACAAGCAGCGAGAGGTACGCAGGGAGCCCGCCCACGCTCCTCTCAGCACGCATTTGTCGGCCTCACCGCCTTACCTGACCCCCCCACCCCCACCCCTTGTGTCCGTGTCAGGAGCTTCGTCGTGAAACACCGCGTCTTCCTCCTGAGGAACTGGGAGCTTGTCAGGGACAGGCAGATCCGCCTCAGGATAGAGAGCGAGAGGGACGCGGAGGCCGAGGACACGGACTCGCAGCATCTGTCCTGCGACGGCTCCAGTGGGGACGGCAGCCACATCAAGTCAGGTCCATGAAGCAAGTGTGTGTGTTAGTTTTGTTTCTGTAGGTGTTTGTGTATGCGCACTCGTACGTGGATGACCTCTGCACATTCTCATTAGCGCTGGACGTCCGCGTAGACTTCTTTGTCCCGTGTCTTGTTGTGTTTGCATGCGTGTGTTCTCAGAACTTGGAAGTTGTTTTCTCTTTTGGAATTTTGAAGGGGGGCGGCTTGAAAACCGAGGCTCGGAATAAGTGGAAGCCGACGTAAAGGCCCCACAAAGGGAGCTGATCTGTGTGATTTTTGTGTGTGCGTGCGTGTATCCTGTCATGTTTGGCTTGTCTTTCCACATCATACTCAGCAGCCCAAAATAAGTGGTTTTCCAACCGCAGAACTTCAGCCTGCAGAAATGTTTCCCCATTTCTGTCATGCACTCTCGGTGTCCAAGAACCCGGCAGGCATCGTCTTTCCGCATTAGCGGTGAAAAACACGCAGTTTCCATCGGCGACTGAGGGCACGTCGGAATCGGAAAGCGGAGGGGCGGGGCGGATAATCGCAGATAGATCTTTGTCGAAATGCCGCGTTTGCGTTCTCCCCCCGCTGTGATTTCGCTAACGTGCATTCCTGCTCGACCTCTGACCCGCAGATCAGCCGGCGGGGAGACAGGGCACTGACCCCCATCATCAGAGTCAGGAAGCATCCAGCGCTCTCACTGCCAGCCCCTGTGTGAGTGAACAAATCTCCCCTCATCAAAGAATGTATCTTTCCACCCCCCCCAAAAAAAAGAAAAATCTGCTTTTGCGATTAATTGCACGTTCCTGTTCGCCGCAGCCCACCAAAACCCAGAACAGGCAAGAGGAGGAGGGAGAGGAAGGAAAACATGGAGGGGAAGAGATCTGCAGCCGAGAACAGCGGAGAAAACGACTGAATGACTTACTTTTGACCCTGCAGCACTCATAAGCTCACGGACAGGTGGGTGGGTCATCGGGTTGGGGGGGGGGGGGGCTGGATTTCGCTGACGGTGTCTCGCCTGGGCGCAGGTGGGGACCACTCTCAGAAAAGAGGACCGGGCCCACCCACAGGACGGACGGAGAGGAACCCGGGTCGTGGCAGCCAGAGAGGAACGGAGGAGGAAGGAGCGTCTGGAGAGGCGGGGGGAAGACTCCCCGCTCGCTGACGCGCGGGCGTGTTCGACCTCCTCCCTGAAGGGCACCGCACCCAGGACGAAACAACGGAAAGGCATCTCTCGGATGAAAACCCAGATACGACGTCCCAGACGAGAGAAAGAACCAGACCAGCTGAAACCAATTTGCACTAGTGCTTGATGAACAAGCACACTAAAGACTCACTTATGCCGAGTGGACACACTCTAAACGCAGATATTTTGATTGCTCTTAACTTCCGCACCTTAAGCCAGCTAGGAAAGTAGGAATGCTGTCCAGAGACTGAACGCGGACAAACACGGTACCCAGAATCTTTGAGACGAGGCGCTCACAAGCCGCCCGAGGGGACGGAAGTGGCGCCCTAAGTAGGTCAAAAAGAGAAACCGTCATTGAATCGCCGAGCTTTCAAAGTCACATCGCACCTTTGGGGAATGTTATGAGGAGAAATGAACCAGTTTGAAGCTGTCGAGGCGGCGTTAAGGGTCTTTTCTTCGCTTAACCAAGACAGTGTGTGCTATGTGCCAGTTGAATAGGCAGGGGAGGGGGCGGGCCCAGCGATAGGAATTTTGGCAATGCTGCAAGAGAATTTCTAATGAGGTTTCAGGAGAGAAGTTATTTTTGAAATCCTAAAAAAAAAAAAAAAAAAAAAAAAAATAGTAGTACTGGGTACTGTCGGCTAAAGAAACTGGAGATATATTTACGATAGGAATGCCTTTTTGTCAACTCCTTTCAGTATTGCTTCCTGGAGGAACGGAGGTAGCTCGGTGGGGGGAAAAGTGTTTTGTTTACTTCAGTCTGCCTTTAAGAATGTTTTGCTCTCTGCTCCAGAACACTGACAATCAGAATGTCCTGTGGGGGGGGTAGAGAGAGAGAGAGAGAGAGAGAGAAGGGAATGAAAACTAGAATTGATCTGGCCCACATGCTCTGTAGAAGTGCCATGTCGTCTCGTGCGCGTGCCCAAGCGAACCCATGCAGTGTTTAAAAAGCAATATGTCCTCCAATAAGGACTATAATGAGACTTCTTTTAGTATCCGTTTTTTTTTTTTTTTTTAAGTTGTGAATATTGAGGATTTGAGGTCTTTTGTACAGTTGCATAGTAGCTTGTACTCATATTAGGAGCACTTGGCTAACCTGTTCAGTGGAAATAACCATAAGCGCTTCTTTCATATGCATGTACAGACCGGTTTCCCTTCTGTCAGCAATGCGTGTGAAATTACGATACAATACAGTACTATTGGGATAAACTTTACTAACACCTTTCAACTGATTATACAGCTGACCAATGCAGCCATTATTTCTCGTGAAAAACTGACTATGATTGTATATTTTTTGATAGAATTAGTTTTGTTTTGTTTTTGTTTGTTTGTTTTTTTTGTCCCTGTCTCTTTTTTGCAGAACAAACATCGTCTTTTTTGTCTCGTTATTGGTCAGACAATCGGCGACAGGAAAGTCTCTCCCCAGTTTCAAATTTACGTCTCTCGCTTTCTGTAGCGTGGCTTCTCGCGGAAAGCCATGAAAGTGCAATTTCTTTGACTGTTTACATACTGTAGGTATACTTTTTTCCTCCCCCCTTTCCTTTTTTTAAAAAGAAAAAAAAAAAAAACTAAGAAGAGCACTACATTATTGCCAGTGGATGATTAACTTTATAGCAAAGGTACACATAAAGATTTATTTATCTAGTTTGCATGTCTTGTAACCTTTGCCTGATGCCTCTGAAAAATGTGCATTTGAAAAACAAAATGTCAAAAAGAGAACAGCTATAGCTCAGTACCATAGAATGTCTGCTCAGACTTTTTGCCTCTATAACCATAATATTAAAAGCATTTTATGTCTACCAGTCCAAAAGGCTGCTGGGCCTGGGTGAAGCCTGGTATTTGTTACGCGTTTCGGGAGTGTTGGCTGCCGCCATTTTCAGCAGCCTGGCCTAACAGTGCTATCTAGTGGCGCCGGCCTGCATCTCAAACTTGGGCAGCCGGCCCACGGCGGCCCACAGCGGAGGACGCCATCAGCAGAACGCGCCGACAAGATGGGGGGCGAATGGCTGGCGTTCACGGTGCCCCCCGTCCAACCTTGGGGACGGTCACCTCTGAGGGCCGAAGGCTCCCGAAAGGGCTCTGGCGTTGTCCTCTTATCGGTGCGGTCCGGTCAAAAAGCGACACGGGTTGAGTTTATTCTGATCGTTTTATTGGGTGTATTTACAAACGAGCACATGCAGGAAGTGGACGATGACACTACCGGGGCACTTGAACTACAGTCAATAGTAGGACACAGGGGAGGTCTACGGGTCTACATGACACCAGAGAGAGAAAGGAAGGGGGATAAAGTCATTGTTACAATAACATACACAGTACGCACACACGCACGCACACACACACACACAACCCAGATAGATAGAGAGACACTACATGGGTCAGAAACCTCAAGATCAATAAATAGGACATAATAAATTAGCACTTCATTTAAATCATCAACTCACATCTGAATGAAAAAAATAACTCCCCTTTATATTTATTGTAACCATGTGGGTATGAGTGCATGTATGTAACATGTGAGTGATGGCAGCAGTCATGCTACGTGGCGGTGACACAGAAACATATGAGCTTTGAAAAAAAAAAAAAAAAGAGCTTCACTGGACCGGTCGGTGAAATCCTTAACTTTGGACGCTACGTGTGTGTGTGTGTGTAAACTAACCCTGATGCATAGTCATCAACCGAGACAATGACCAACAAAATGTGACACTTTCACCACGATCACTACTAATATCAGCAAACATGACAGAAACTGAGGTCAAAGGTGAAGAGCAGGCATCAAACCCCAATGTTTCACTCTGCATTTACCGGTTACATAAATGCGTCTGGAGCTGCGCAGTGAATCCGATTTTTTTTTTTTTTTTTTAACCCCCTTCTTGAATGAAGGGAGGCGTCAGCTACAGCGTGCTGTTGTTTGATCCGATCTGAGGAGAAGCTGCTTGAGGAGCAAACGCCTTCGTAGCATCGCTACCCGGGGGGGGTCGGCGCCACGTGTGGGGCTTTGAACGTACGGGCGAATGAGGCACCGAGACGGGAAAGGGCCGTGGATGCTGGATCTGATGCTTTACAACAAACGCGCGTCGCTCTATTGCACTGGTGCCACTCTGGGAGTGCGCAGAGGTGCGGATGGACATCGTGATGGAAGAGAACCATCCGCTCCCTTCGGGAGGCCACAACATTTATCTCACCTTTCACCCTCCTCCTCCACTTCCTCACCGGTCTTTCTATCTATCTTGGTAATAGTCATCTCAATTTATATACCTATGTGTACATATATATATTTATATATTTTATGTATATTTATACAGTCAAATATAATAGCAGAAACATGTCAAACACACAATGGAGCGATTAGCTGAGAGGTCATCGGGGGCGAAGGGTCAAATGAACACGGGTCTACACGGCTACGGTTCACTACGTTACTATGGAACAGGAGATAAGGCCCAGTACTCCAGGATGTTTTGACCCATTCCTCCCTACGGCTGATTTATAGAAACTTTAAAAGCCATCGCCTCCTGACTGGCAGCAGCCGATCTGAAAGCATGGGGGGGGGCTCCCACTGGCCGATGGCTCCGAGCTGACCCCCGCGGCCGGTTTCAGATCAGCCGCTGGCGAGCGGAGCGGAGAAAGGGAGAAAGAGAGAGAGAGAGAGAGAGAGAGAGAGAGAGAGAGAGAGTGCGTGAGGAGGACCTGCGAAGGGATATTTCACTCTGAGTATGAAAGAGTCTGAGTTTAACGTGAGTCATTATTTTACGCCATCTGCTGCCTTCCTGCGGCCAAGATCCATTAGCTTAATGCAACCATACTGCGATAAGGGGGGAAAAAAAAAAAAAAAAAAACAGCCTCCCATATGTTCGTGAAGAGAGAGGTCTGCAGAGGTCTGAGATCTGCTCGCACAGCCGAGCAGATGGCGCCGTGCACTCAGCTCAAACTCAAGCCAACGTGAGATATCCCTTTCACGGTCGCGGAGCCTTGTCGGGACCTCTCAGTACTCACTTAGATATTTGTATATTTTGTTCTATTTTTTTTTTTTTTTAAACCCATTGATTAAGTGCAGTAGTTATGGTGATGGTCACATGATGAGGGAGGTGTAGCCAATAGGCACCAGCCCCTCTTTGTCTCCCTGACGACAGCGAATCCAGTCTTGGTCGACTCCTCCCAGCACCACGAGTTCCTCCCCTTTGCAGAAGCTGAGTTCGGAACCCGTCCCGGCGTGGTCGCACAGGGTCCGTACTGACCTGGGGGGGGGGGGACAGCACACACGGTTCTTATTTCTGCCTACGCAGGCAGAAGAACGTACGCGGCAACGACGGGTTTCGGGGTAGCTCCAGGCAAAATGAGTGCTTTTAGCGGGAAGGAACCTGCACGACTACCAGCTGAGAGGCCTTAAAACGTCTGGAGAACTAGCGGTCAGTCCTCCATTAGCATTCAGCCTTTTGATATTGTGATGACTGGGACTTTGCGAGTATAGCAGATAACAATGAAACCCAATCCCGCATGACTCACAGTGCAGGATTACACAGCTCCAAGTGGTGAGTCACCTGTCTGCCAAAGATAAAGATGACGGGACCAAACACCCACCATATCAAGAAATCTCATACGGCTGCAGTAAAGTTTTATCATTCTTAACACATTTGTTGTATATAAAATAGTTAAGATTCCCTATGAAGCCAATTGTGGTTTATATTAATGTTTATATTAACATTATCTATATTATCCAGTCCAAAGTCAGATGTTTTTAAGGCCTTATCAGCTTTTCTATGTGCACTGGTTTATTTTCATAGTACTAATTTGATTGTTTTCTTTAATTTTTGAAGCTTTCGACCATATTGCCGAAGTCTCCTGGATCCGGTGGTGTCAACATCAACTGATCTCCATCAATAACCTGAGTGGCCTGGCTTTGTCCTTTATCTCCACGACGTCATCCTCTTTGTCCGACTCCGCCTCGATTTCTTCCAGGGCTTCTGGGAACCTCCTTATTATGGGAGCGGAGCTGCTGCTCACCATTCGGGTCAGTGCAGAGACACCGGGGGCCAGCCACTGAGAGGGACGCCTGCGGGGACAGTCAAAAAAAAAGAAAAAAAAAGAAAAGGATACTTCTTAAAGCAGCTAAATTCATTATTCGCTGATTTTACTCAAATGAGCTCATATACAAGTCAGATTAAAGGGCGAACCTGGTTGGTGGTGTGTGACCTTGCGGGCTGCTGGGGCTTTTAGAGGCACCGAAGAGTCGCCCCAGCCCCCAGGGAACCTGAGCGTCGATGCTGACCGGTGCAAAGTCACTCCCGGCCGGGACCTGGAGGGTCAGCTCGTCCCTCGCCTCCTCCTTTTTCGCGCTCAGCTCGGCCAGGTTGTGGCTCAGCCTGTCTCCCCAGCGCTTCACGGCCCCCCATCCCTGCTGGATCACCTGCGAGGAGAAGGCCGTCAGCCCCGGACGACCACTGAAACACGTCCAGGAGGAATATGGAGCGAAGCTGAGCACCTGGCCCGCCTGCTGGACAAAGCTGTCCTCCTCAAGATCGGGAGGAGGTAACGCCCCGATCTCCTTCTCCTGCACCCACAAAAGCTGAGGACTCGTGTGCTCGAGGACGTCTGACGGGTTTTTAGGTTTGGCACCGCCATCCGTCGAGTCCGCGGATGCTTTCTTTGGATCGGCCTGGGGCGATGGACTTTCTTTGGCTGTCTGAAGGTCTGAGCCTTCAAAGTCCACCTCAGAGAGGCTGTCGATGTACCTGCGCTTGGATTGGGATCGCGGGCGCAGGCCCGCTTCCTGACAGGGGGGGCTGGGGATGTCCGGGCTGTGGCACTCCGGCTCGAAACGGTGGTGCTGGAAGAGCAGGTCCAGGTTGAAGGTCAGCAGGCTGAGCGGCTGCAGCACGAGGAGCAGCTCGTCGAACAAAGGCCGACAGGTGGTGAGCGAGAGGCGCATGAAGGAGGTGGGCTGGTAGTACGTCTCGAGCACATCTGAGGAAGGGGGAGGAGGAGGAGGAGGAGGAGGGGGGGGGAGACAGACGGGAGGTTTTACACCCGCGAAGGTCGACGTGGGAAGGTCATTAAAAGGTGAAATCTTACCGGAGCAAGAGTGAAGGTGAGACAGCCAGAAATCAAGAAACTTGGTGCTGAAACGCAAATAATGGTGGAGTCACAGTTAATGTCGGAGGCACCGCTTGACTAACGTCAGGGTACTCTTGCTGCTGCCGCAGAGAGCGTGGGGTGCTTACTTAAGTAGGCCGAGGAGGAACGCATTAAATCTCTGCTTGCTGTGTCTCAACTGGGGCAGCTCCGACACCCGGACTTGAAGGTTGAACAAGATCTGTGTTTTTGGGCCTTGGAGGAAAAAAAAAGGGGGACAAGGAGAAAGACGCCAAACGCGGGACAGCTGATGAGCAAACTGCACGTGGGTCTGCAGACCAGTCGATGTCCGCGTCCTCGGCGGAGATAATCGTTATCCTCTCATAGCCTCGCGTGATTTTCGAGTCAATAAGCGCTCGTTTTTCGCTACCTGGTCTGGTGGAGGCCTGGACGAGTCCCCAGGCGGAGTTTGGCCTCCTGCCCGCAATCAGGTCACTCTGGTGCGGTTTCAAGCCATCAGTCAGCAAGCTGTGCAGGGCAGGGCAGAGGCACTGCAGCACCAGGCGGCCCAGAGCTGGATTTATGGTGCTGTCCCCTGATAAAGTCTGGAAGCAGAGGAGCAGAGGGGGGGGGGCGGTGAGAGAGAGAGAGAGAGAGAGAGAGAGAATACATGAGAAACAGAGATGGAAGAGAACATTAGTAGAAGTAATAGCAGAGGATCTCTTCTTTCTCCTCCTGTGATACACCTCCAACACTCACCTTCTGAACCACAGTCCGAGACGCACTGAACTGGCCCAAGATGGCTTCCACTGCATCGCTGACGGCGCCGACCAGCACTGCGGGGAGGACCGACGTTACAGACCTGCACACGCCCGCCAGCAAACCCGCCCCCCCCCCCCACCAAGCCCCAACGGCAAACCTTTTTTCCCCTGCAGGCACAGAGAGGCCGGGGCCGCGCCTCTCAGCGGACGCTTCGCATCTTCGCCCATCCACGATGTCTCCGCCTTTGGCGCAGAGCTGGCAAACGAGGCGCTGCGGACAGCTGACAGGAGGCGCGAAGGAGCGGTTACTTACCAAAAAAAAAAAAAAAAAGGTAAAAATATCACAAATGGAGTATCAAAAAATAAAAAATAAATAGTGTTATCTGTAGCGGCAGTTGAGCGATGAGAAGCACTGGAGCTCAGATGGTTCTATTAGCAACAAATAGTCACTTGATTACTGGGTTAGTGTTTAACATCTGGACCTATGAGGACATTTTTGTCTGTAGGCATCAAGGATCCCATGCATTAAACCCAAATTACACTCAAACACGCAGATTAACTAGAGCCGTGGAGGATAACAGCTGTAGACATGACCACATCAGACCAGATTCAGCCCAACACATGTGCAGAGGGGGCGTTGTGCGCAGCGGGACTGTTTTCACTGAACGTCGTAAACAGGCTACTCGGGCTGTGCTTGGCATGAGATGCACAAGTCCTCTTCATGCAAAAAAAAAAAAAAAAAATCATAAAAAAAAAAAGAACAAAAGGTGGAGAGACGAGACAAGCTTGACACAGAGACAGAGAGAAGTGGAGACGTAGAGTGATGAGAGGTGCTCCAGACACCTTCTGACAGGAACAGCTGTTACCCTTTTAGAAGGCTTTTTACACTTTTGATACAATGTTCTCGATAAAACGTATCAGGTGACCCGGGGGGGGGGGGGCCGTGAGGGGGATTAAAACTCCTACATTTACCCAAGGCTGCAACTCCCCCTGGGCTGAAGAAAGTGTGAGAGCCACCACATTCAGAGTGGAAATAATCAGAGAGACATACATGCACGAGGTGTCGCACAATGACAAGAGACAGTGTAAGATGTAGTGAGAGAGGAGACAGAGAGTAGTCTTACTCGTCACGTGTGACCGCGGAGGAACCTGGTAGAGTTTTGGGGGCAGGGGGGGCGCCGTGGGTGGCTTGGGCGGGTAGAGATTCGGGTAGTAGAGGGGAGCGGCGAGGGCAGGCAAGGTGTGAGAGCGGGGGAAAAGCGGGGAACTGAGGCAGGAGCCTGCTGCGCCTGGAGGGGGCGCTCCGGAGCGGTGGGGAGGGGAGAGAGCTCCGATGGGGGAGAGGCGAGGCGGTGCTCCCCGGTGCAGGGGGCAGTTTTTAGGGTGGTACAGGTAGTACGTGGGGAGAGGCGGAAGCGCTTTATATCTCCTAGAGTTGCTGCCGTCGGGGCCGGGGGGGGCTAGTTTCCTTGAATTAAGAGAGTCGACGGCGCCGATGCTGTTTGAGTGCATCCTCATCACATCAATGTTTTTATACGGGGTGGTGCAACCTGGAGCCTCTGTGGTTCCATCAGGAGGCGTGCCTGACGTAGCTTTTGTGCCATTCTGGGTCTCTGTGTCGCTACAGTAGAGGGAGTCAAAATTGCAGGAAGAGTCGGATGGTAAGTCTGGGTGCGTATCAAAGATCTCTGCGTTATCAAAAGGAGAGTCGACGCAAACATCGACCATGGAGTCAGAGTTAAAGCCAGAGCTCAGATCTGGGCTGGAATCATCTCTGCGATTCGAAGCCGAGCTGACGGCGGAGGCTTGCCGCCCGCGACGGGGCTCGTCTGTGGCCTCCCTGCCCACATGACTCTGGGGTCTGGGGTCGGCAAAAAACTGGGGGCTATAAGGTCCTGGGCGATAGGAGGGGAGGGCAGAGTGCAGAAAGTAAGGCTGGGAGGACTGGGCGAGGGACAGAGGGGGGGAGGAAACTGATCACGGGCAAAGGTCCAGAATGGTAAAGGTGCGGGAGTCGGAACAGAAAAGGGGAAGCAAACAGGATATGAGGAAGCAAAGCGGAGGACAGAGAGACACCGGAATGGAGCGAGCAGGTAAGAAAAACAAGGAAGAAACATGGCAAAGAAATGGGAAGGAGAGAGAGAAATGCACAAAATGTTAGTGTCACTGGAGGAGAAAATGCAAATGTAAAAAACAGTTTTCATGTCTCATCATGGAGTATTTAAGCAGCTGACTGACAGTTACATATAGACAGTACATGAGAGTCAATGGAGCTGAGTAATGAGTAGCAAAAAAAACCCCATTCATTTCATTTAAACCTCTCTTTTTTTCTTTACACAGGAAAAAGTGTCAAGTAGGCACTCGTTGATCCGCAAAAGAACACAATGATCGTTCATTTAGCACAGCAGGGCCCACCTCCAGCTTTCACTTTCATTTCACATATGTGCACAGAGGTTTGAATATAAAACCCAACCCTGCTGCAGCGCATGCCATAATCACCTCTGGATCACCTCTGCCTTGGTTTCCTACTTTTCAATTTCCCCCTCTCCTTCCTCAGCAGCCCTCCCCACGCCAGCAGTACAGCAAACAGAGGAGTGCTGAGTCAGTCAGCCCATAAGTTCTGTGTGCTTCTTCTGCCTGTGTGAGCATTCAGGGTCCACGGGAGGAGAGCTCATTTAACAGACAGCAGAACTAAAAGTTACCAGCTCTACCCCGGATTGGCTACAACATGACTACAACATGATACTTTCGATATTTGTGACAAGAGCTCTGGACAACTGCTTCCTGTGCTAAGATCCGCCCACGCCGCTCTTAAAGGTGCAAACAATCTTTTGTGGAATTTTGCAAATATGGCTGCACCTTACCTTGTCGTATGTATGTAGGTTGGTTGGGACGTGTGGGGGGGGAGTGGGGTAAATTCCTGAAACCAATGCTGTGACGTGGCAGATAAACTACAGATTCAGAGATGCAGAGGTAAATATGTAACTCTTGATCAAATCTGCTCTCATCAGGAGGTGCAGGTTATTAAAAATATATAAAAAACACACTATCAAATTGATAGCGTCTATGTAGCAACTGCAGCACTGCATGAGATAAGTAACTTGATCTTGGCTATTTGTGCCACTCCTGGGAGGCGGGAGGGGAGGTGGGGAGAGAAAAGGGAGAGGATAGATAGAAAGAAAGCAACCCACGTTGATTGGATTTGGACGGAGGCACCAAAAGAGGAGTGGAAAACGATCAGAATCAGATCAGAACGAGAGATAACAAAAGGTAGAAAACAGTTCCGCCGAGGGCTGGTTATAGAAGGAGCAGAAAGAAGCTTAACAAGCTGAGCTCCATTATTACTCTCATTTTTTTGGGGGGCCGAAGGGAGGATGAATAATTGAATAAGGCGGTGATGATGTCACACCCTGGTACAAAGTGCAGGAAGTCATGGCTGGAAACTTTCCAAAATCTTTCTCCTTGTATTAGATTTACTCTCCTCACTGTCCTCTCGTCTCCATCTATCACTGCTGTTAACGTCTCCCGCTGTCCTGTTTACTGCTTCCGTGATCTCACGCCCCTGACATCTCCTCTCCCTCTTATAATGCATCGTCTTTTTTATGTGACGCGTGCGTTCGCTCTTGTTCCAAGCACCATTATTAAAAATGAGTCAACGTTTTCGCCCGTCTTCCTTTTGTCTTCGCTTCCGCCCTGGAAAAAAAATCTCCTTAATAAGCCTTAGGGACCATCAAAAGGAAGTATATTGACCCCACACACACAATCAACATAACACACTCAAATTTAGGCGGACCCTTTAAAATAAGTGCTAACGTGCTGGTAATTCATACTCACTTGAAGTTCTGGTTTCGAACGTTCTTCCTCCATCAGCTTCTCCTCTCACAGCTACCTCAGCTTTTTCTTCTCCCCCTTCCTTCCCGTCTTCACGCTCCCACTGCCTGCCCGTGGTCCAGAGGCCGCTGTCGCTGACCGAGCAGCCCATCTTCTGCGTCGGGCACAGCTCCAGCTGTCCGCCTTCCCGGTCGGCCCTCTGCAGCATCTCCTTGAGGGCGGCCATGGAGGTGAGCGCCGGCGGCGGCTGCATGAACAAAGCCTGAGCTTGAGAGGTGTACTCCCATTGGCTGCCGTCGCTGCCCGCCTTCTCTCGCCGCCATTTCAAATTGTACAGTATGTCCGGGTCTGGGGTCACCACCGTGGGGTCGGGGTCGGGGTCGGTGATCACCTTTGTCGGCGGGGAGGAGCTCTTGTTTCGGAAGCGGAGCTCCTTAAACGTCGTCACTTTTGGCGCGCACCCTGGAGATAAACTCGAGGAGGCGACCTTCTTCTCGGGCTCCGCGGGACACTTTCTCATGTCCAGAGGCTGCTTCGGACTTTCGCATTCAGGGGTGAAGGCGATGAGCCAATCGAATCGGTCGGGCTGAGCGGAGTTTGCAGGCAGGGTGCTGACTTTGGCGGGCGGCAGAGATGGAGGGATCGGGGGTAAGGGGCGAGGAGGAGGGGGAGGGGGGGGCGATTCCGGTAACTCAGGGGGATAGGGGAAAGATTCGTAGCTCGTGCTCTTTGTTTTGGTTTCGTGTGCATTGCTAAAAGCGGTGCTGTAGTACGGCTCGGAGCACAAAACACTGTTCCTTTTCCTTCTCCGCGCTATCTCGGTGAATGAAGTGGTCCTCTGCGCGTCCCTGGGTTCCTCCGCCTTTTTGTTTTCTACAGGGGTATCCAATTGTTGACCGCTTCTGCCGCTCTTCCAGTCTTTGGCCATCAACTCAATCTCACCTTTGTTCTTGTCCCCTGTCTCTTGCAGTCGGAACTCATCTTCCTCAACGGACCTGGATAAGACGACGTTGTCTTCGTCGCTTTCCAGTCCGCCAACGCAAATACCAAGCTCAGGACTGAGTTTGAGGAGCTCAGCTTGGGTCAAGCCCGCAAGCATTAAAAGCTTCCGAATCTCCACGTCCAAGGCGTGGAAAGATGGGGGAGGAGGCAGGGGAGGTGGAGGCGGTATAGCGGGGGGAGACGAGGAGACCGAGATGACTGGCGGGGGAGGGAGGGGTGGGGGGCGCGTGGTAGGGGGAGGAAGAGAAAGTGGCGTCTTTTCCTGTTCGGCCTGAAGAGCAGCAAGCCGCTGTGCCTCCTTCCGGGCGAGGTGGCGCCTCCGAGGTGGAGGGATGGGAGGGGTCGGGGTGGGGAGAGCCGGAGGAGGGGAAGGTGTTGTGTAAAGCGTGAGGTAAGGAACTGGCTTTGAGGTGGGGAGAGGAGGAACAGAGGGTGGGGCCGGAGGTAAGGGTTTCTCGCATTTAAAAGTGGTGAAAGTCGGAGACGAGGAGTTGGGGGAGAAGGTAGAGAGCGTGGGGGAGGTGGACACCGCCATGGAGGTGGTCTCCCTGCTGATATTGATGTAGGTGTGGAGGTCAGAGCTCACGCTGGCGTGACGTGCAGGGGGCTTGGGGGGTCTTGGCGGAGGCTCGACGGGAGAAGGGGTGAGTGAATCGGGAACAAAGGGTTCATCACAGTCAGATGGACCGGTGAGATCAACCCCTGCGTCTGAAAACTCCTGAGAGTCTCCCATTGTTCCTCCTTGGCCTTTATACAGCTTCCAGGGAATGTCAATGTTGCCCATTTCATCCATGACGTCTGAGAGATCTTGCTCTTCCAGGTCTCCGAGATCAAACCCCTTCTCGTGGAGTCTGGCGACGTAAGCCAGTTTAACTTCCCTGTTCACCTTCTCCAAGCGATCCAAGTGATCCAGGCGATCCCTTAATACATCCCAGTTTTGTTCCCCCTCCAGGTCCCATCGGGCAACTTGGATCACCTGGCTGAAGCGCTCCATTTTCCCAAACTCCCCCACAGACTCTAAAAAGTCAAGCAAACCCAGTTTGTTGACTTCACACTCATCTTTGATTCCCAGGTAGTCAGGTGAGGGTGAGTCCAAAGACGGGTAGCCTTCATCAGGGGAACAAGGAGAATGCGATGTTGGGATAAAAGGATTGGTGTTAAGAGGAAGGGGTGGGGGTAACCGAGCAGGGGGCTGACATTCAGAGGCTTGTAGGAGAGCAGAGTGGTCTTTGGGGGAAAGCATGCTGGCCAGATTATCTTTATCCTGGAAAGAGCAGATGGACGCGGATTGATCGGCACAGTCTGACTCCAAATCAGAGCAGGAGCTAATGGAAGTGGAGGAGGAAGAGGAGGTAGAGGAGGAGAGTGAAAACTCCAGGAGGGAGGGCCCACAGTCGCAGCAGGATGGGACAAGTGTGTCTTCGTCTTCGTCGTCATCGTCGTCGTCGTCGTCATCATCGACGTCGGCTTCCTCCTCTTCGTCGTCGACCTCAATATCCCCGCTGCTCTCCTCCTTGTCATCGTCCTCCTCCACTTCCACGTATTTCTTGTTGTCCAAACTTGTGCTTTCGTTTGCGTTCTGGTCTTCGTCCCCCAGGTTGGCAGCAGGGCGAGCGGGGAGCTCCATCTGGGCCAGCGCTCGCTCCGGAGACGGGTTCTCTTCTTTGGCGCCCTTCCCATCTTGCCTCTGGCGCGGCGCGGGCGGAGGAAGAGGCATCTGCAGCTGCTGTCTCAGGGAGATGGTGTTGTTGTTGTTGTGGTTGTGGTTGAACATACTGTTGTTGTCCTGCGGAGAGCGCCCGTCGCAGCACAGGCACGGGAGGCTGGGTTCGTTGCAGTTGGGATCAAGGGGGAGGGCCGAGGGAAGGGGAGGGGGCGCCGCCGGAGGGGCGCTTTTGGCCGCCGCCGACGCACGCGCGTTCCTCGGCTTGGGCCGCACCGACTTGGAGGCGGGCGACGGCTGTTTTTGCGAGCTCAACCTGGATTGGCTCGCCGGAGCCCGGGGCTGCGGTCCCACCCTGCTCCTGGTCGGTACGGTGGGGGTTTTGGTAAGCCGGCGCGGGGACGGCGAGGCGATGGTGTTCATGTTTTTATCCTCCCTCTGCGAAGCCGGGACGCGAGGCTTCGGCGCGGCAGGGGCGGTGGTCCGTCGACCGGCGTCGAAGCGGCGCGGCTTGGGAGGCTGGGAGGAGCGGCTCGAGGACAGCATCGCGGGAAGCGGGGTTTTCTCGGGAAAGCGCGAGACAGGTGTTGCTATAGAAACGAGTGTTGCGAATCCCAGGCAGATCCAAACCGTGACAAGCTGTGGCAGTCACATTTTGGCTTCACTCCCGAGAGTCCTGCAACGTTGAAGCAGAAAGAGAGCGAACAACGGTTACATGCGGATCCAACACTTGGAGGCGTCTCTGCTCCTTCTGCAGGAGTTTTTTATTTTAGGTCAAGTCTTTGAAGCTAGACCCATCATCTGGATTACTCGCTTCAACCAATAGCTTTTGGGCTTTTTGTTTCATGTTAATTACCACCACCTCGCTCTTCAGTACATGAAAAATAAAAGCTGGCGTACATAGTTCATGCGTAAAATTCACTACAGCGATTGAGCTCGTTGGCTGCAATTAAAAACACTAAATACTTGCAAGTTGTGGTTATTTTTTGTTATTACAGGAGATTAAAAAGGCACAATATTTGCAGCTGTTCCGAATATGGAAGCAAGCAGAAAGCAATTCCCAACAGAATTCTGTGACTAATTAAGAATGAAAGAAATTGGATTAAAGTTAAAACACTAAACAAATTGCAGAGTTAATGATCTTTCGGTTCAGAGACGTGTTGGGTATTGAAGAGCGGTCCTGAGGGCTGTCATCTACCTATAGGTTCGTCACTGCCACGTTTGCCTTCCCTGACCACTGATATCCACGTTTTCACGGCTGCCGGGATGTCTCCATCTTTGTCGGTGTGACAGGAGGCAGTGGGGAGGAGGTTCAAGAAGAAACAACAGTTTGCCCAAAGCCAAACAAACATAAAAGAAAAACCCAGCGTGTGCGCAACTGGAGCATAAAAGACGTGCAGTGATGACCAACACAATCTGCCTTTTTGAAGCACGTTTCCCGAAGGCTGCTGCTATATATATATATATATATATATATATATATATATATATATATGTGTGTGTGTGTGTGTGTGTGTGTGTGTGTATAGGGCACTGTGGAGGAATACATATATATACATATATATGCATATGTATATATATATATATATATATATATATATATATATATATATATATATATATTCCTCCACAGTGCCCTTCACAGTATCTGAGGAATATAAATCAACCACGGGGGTCTCACTGGCATAGCTGTCAAAGGATGCAAAGCCTTCATATAATACAAGCTAGAAGTACCTATACATTTTGATTGATACCGTCTAGCCTTCAGTTATTTACCCCTGAGTATTGATCCTCCAGGGCTGATGGAGACAGGGAAGATGAGGGGAGGATGGAGAGGGGGGGGGGGGGGAGGGGGCACCTCCAACCGCATCGCCCTCACACACAGGCCCGTCCGCCCCTGCTAATACTCTCCCGTTACTCCCGATGTTTGACTCTAATTAAAATCATCGCACTGACGCGTTTTTTTTGTTTTTTTTTAGCGATAAACCATTTCGCGAATGCCCCAGTTAGTGCCGCCCATTAACGGGAGCGTCGTGCGTAAATCGCGCAGACGCAGCGGTGGAGCAGGGGGGGGGGGCGAGACCCGAAAACGCAAAACACCCGCGACGATCCTCGCAAAATGAGGACGGGGGACTCACGGTCAGAGGAGAAGAGGGCCGAAGGTGTGCATCCTCCCCGGGCTCTGCGGGACGCGGCGGTCCGTGGACTCTGGGTCGGTTACTGCCTCAGCATCTGTCCTCTCGCGAGCATCCCTCGATCGGCCCCCACCGTCGCCGACGCGGCCAAACCACACCCCTTCCCAGTGCGCCCAGTTCCATCTGATTCACCCATGGCGTCACAACTTAGGAGCAATGGGGAGATTCACGGTTCCTGTCTTTCTTTCTTTCTTTTTTCTGGTCTGATCGCATCCATGTGTTCACTGCTGGAGAGAAGATGCTGCTTATTGTGATCATTTCCATTAAATATTGTGTTTCGTAGTCTCATTACATCCATTCCGTGACAAACGAGAGCGTTGAACCCTCATGCCGAATATGTAGGGAGAAAAATGTTTGGGATTTCTGCAGAATATCTGCATATTTAAAGGTTATGCTCGTCACAAATAATTAAGATCATACTAATATGAATTTAATCCCTAAAGAGCAATTAAATTAGAGTTTGCCCATATCTATGCTGACAAGTCTTGATTGATAATTACCTGCAATATAGACTTCCTGGATTTGGTAATAATTTAAAAAAAGTCAAATACCAGTTATATTTGCTTAGTTATTTTTTATCACATTTTTCATTATTTGTGAACTGTCTTGTCTCTTAATTGATGCTGGATTTTGGATGTTGATATTAAACAAACATAAAAGTCAACTTTTTAACAGTAGTTTAACAGACCGCAAAAATAATAACTTTTTGCTTGAGTAATGACACTTTATTTGTCAAATATAATTGTATAAACGATGCAACCATAACTTATTCTTGGCTTGGTTCAGTTCTGTACATACCAAGACACAAAACGTTCACAGAACACGTGATCCTCGAAAGTTTGAGTTCAAAGTAAAACCACGCAGGCTGGTGCTTCACGTACGTCTCATCTATATAAAAACATTCTTATGCAGCATTAAAAGCTGGCAGAACAAATGTACCGTTTCCTAAATTCAGACTTGCTGGGAAAAGATTTGGCTCTGATGTCAGCTGTTCAGACACCCAGGGTGAAAAATATATCATATGTTGTCTTCCCATAACTTATTCTGAGCTAGGTTCATTAAATATTCCCAAATGCAGCTGTCCAAAAACATTCACAAATTAAGGAGCCATTTCCTGTCTGCTTCGTTTTGCAGCCATTGACCTTGAGGGGTTAACTGTGCATCAAAACAGAAGTAAAACAGGCAGATGTCCCCAACACTGTTAAGCCCCGCCCCCTCTCATTTATTCCTCTTGTAGATTTTATTAGCGAAGTTCAGGAAGACCGAGTGAGGGAGGTTCTGAGCGTGAGCGCTGATGAGTTTCTGTAGCCGCTGGTAGCTCTCGTCTTCGTATCTGTGGTAGAGCGTCGGCATTCGCAGGGCGTCGTACAGCGCTTTGACCCTCTGCACACTCTCGTCGTCGTGACGCCCGTAACATGCCTGAGGAGGAACATGAAGATGAACATGAAATTCAGGTTGGCTACAGTCTGGTGCAGGAGACAGAGAGAGACAGAGACAGAGACAGAGAGACAGAGAGAGACAGAGAGAGACAGAGAGAGACAGAGAGAGACAGAGAGAGACAGAGAGAGAAAGAGAGAGAAAGAGAGAAAGAGAGAGAGAAGTGGGAGAGAGGGAGAGAGACTGTATCTGCAACTCAGCGTTGGCTCAGGCTGATACGGACAAAATGGGAGCAGACGGGTACTGGATAATATTGTTAGTGTTACAATGAAGTAAAACATTCCTGGAATTCTGCTTTGAAACGCTGAGATTAGAAGCAATGCGCGTCAGGCTCCGTGGGCCCGTTTTAAAGCAGAAATTGAACATTTATCAGTTTATCAATCTTTTTAAGGATCTGATCACCCACCTTTAGATACTCAAAGTCTAAATTACAGATTTAACAAATTCTGTGCTATTTCTATGTGGCATGGACTCTTAAAGCATTCCCAATACTGCCATCACCACAAGAAAATAAGGATTTTTTTGAGTACAATTCCATTACATTTCCCATTATTTGTCGTTCTCTCACCTCCAGCTCTGCTCTCTGTGCAGGAGTCATGATTTCCAGGGCTTTAACCACCAGCCAGCTGCATTTGTTATCCTGGATGTCGGTTCCGATCTTTCCGGTCACCTCGGGGTCCCCGTAACAGTCTAGATAGTCATCCTGCAGGGAGACGAATCCTCTGCTTAATAACGCCGGAGGACGGTGCGTTGTGTCCAGCGGTAGGTGACCAGGTAAGTACCTGTATCTGGAAGAACTCTCCCATCTCAAGTAAAATGTGCTTGGCATTGTTGTGTTCTTCTTCACTGGTAATTCCAGCCTATAAAACAAAATGTAAACATTTCAGCATATTGATTTATCGCTTTATTTTATTGTAGCGTCTTCAACGGTTCTTGAAACAATTTCAGGTAATCCCTGTTGTCCCTCTAAAGTTTGTAATACTCACAATGTACATAGCAGCTGCCACTGGGAGGTAGAAAGAGTAAAAGGCTGTTTTGTATTTCACAATGGCTTTATATCTAAAAGAGGACATAAATATATCAGATTTAACGGGTCAGTGAATGCAATATTTACAGAATTAATGCACTACCTGTCCATTGTGAACCTGGTCAGGTCAATCTGTCCTGGGGGGCAGTCATAAGGTCCAGAGCCTGGCCGAGCTCCGTTTGGAAAGACGTCTGACACCAACAGAAATGGTTTAAGGATCCTGTCGGAGCGTCTGCACACGTTCAGTTCATCACTGTTACCTCTGTAAATAGCTCCAGTAGGTGGATGTAGTACGGCTGATCCCTGCAGTGTCTGCGAAGCAGTCTGTAGATGGAACCTTCTAAGAGAAATGAGTCATTGATGGCATCCAGGCCGATTCCATCCTGCAGAGCGAACCCACAATGTAAGTAAAGACTACCGACAAACCAAACACAGTGGTGGTTTTCACACATAGATCCTGCGTGTACCTTCTTGTACCAGCAGGGCTGCCCTCTCCGAGTCACAGACCCATCCATAATATCGTCGGCCACAAGGAAAAACGCCTGCAGCTGAACGCAACACGGTGTCAAAATCTGCTGATTTGGAAAAGGCGTTTGCTGCCAACATATTTGTCAAACTCCTCATCGTAAAAACATGCGGGAATCGTCCTGAAAAGCTGCACAGAGGACCAGAGGATGCACACCGCGAAGAAATCAGAACTATGGCGTTAAAAGCTGATTTAGCTGCAGGAATAAGCACATCCTCTGCAGCACAAGTGTGATGAACCTCACAGGTTCCATTCACTGCTATGTTGCTGTGAGGGAGAAAGAGGCAAAAGAGAAGACTCATGCACATCGATTATACCTGCAGCCGTGTCTAATACGGCATGTCTTACCAGTTCTATGCACCATCCGACCATCAGGGCCCGCTGCACCATGTCCTGGCTGATCTCAGGGGGGGGCAGAAGCTCTCTCAGCGAGCCAATCACAGACAGGCCGCGGTTCCTCTTCCCCCCAGGAACATTGTACATCAGCACCTAAGAGAGCAGAAACACACACGCTTCCTCTCAGATGCTGCTGGGCTGGGCTGGGCTGGACTGGGGGGTTGTACCTGTGTGAGCCTGCTCAGGGCGTCGGCCAGGGCGGGGTCACTCATGTCCCTGCCCGCCAGCTCCACCACCAGCTCGTCGAAGTGGCCCTCGAACAGCTGGGGGTCCGACAGCGGCGCCGGGGCGCCGGGCCTCCCGTTGCAGATGCGGTCGCCCTGTGGAGGCGACGTGCAGAGCAGAGCGGGTGTGTTTGGGGACGTGAGCGCAGGGACGGGGGGCCGCGTCGCTCGGAGGGCTTTGGGGACGAGGATGCACCCGCCGAGCAGACGCTTCATCCCCCCCCCCAAAAGTGTCACAACCCGAGAATCTCACAACGTCTCTAGCACCGAAACGTCTTTAAATTGCATTTTCTAGCCGACCCTGTGGAGTCAAAGTGGCACTGACGGGTCAGGAGCCAGTAAAGCGATTAGCCGCACTACACACGATCACTGTTGTTATTATTAGCCACTTCCTCCGTCCCTGAATGCAGCGTTAGCTGACATTAGACTATATGGAACTCCCGCGTTTTATCGCTTCCCGAGGCCCACAAACGAGTACAAAGCCGCAAGGAATTTTCCATATACATACGCGTTTACGTACCATGGTTGGGTCGCGCTCTTATCGCGAGTAGTTCAAAGTAATGCGACAAAGTTGTCGCTCTTCTGTTCCCTCGTATTGATGTTAAACTGATGTCTGTGAACGTCTCCTGAAACCAGGATGTCCCGATTGTAGTTCAGCGGCTCGCCGCTGTCGTTTTTATTGTGAGGTAATCGGACTAAGTTTCCCAGGATGCATTGGGCGGGGTGTGGAAATGGAAGCTCCATTTGACATCAAGCGCGTTCATTGGTGGGTGGTATCGAACCAGGATGGGCTTTCAGTCTGACTGACCAATAAGAATAGAGAGGGGGCGGGGCTTAGGTGGAGCGGGCCGACCTAGACGCGCCTCTTGAATTTGACCTTTTAATTCTTGAGTAAACCGACAAATCAAATGAAAAAGACCCGAAAGTTTTCCTACCCACAAAAAAAATATAGGGATCTATTTGAGCTATAATTTATTCACATGTTGAAATACATAACTTGAACTCAGTTTTGCCACTGACATGGTGTTTAAAATCTGGAGTGACAGATTGAATTTATTAATTTTCCAGGTTCTAGCTTGTGAAGTCATATATACGTTTCATCATATTTTCTGCAATACAGGAGGTAGAAATACAACTTAGGGCCTTTATGGGAGTGTATATATGTACTTTTTTGTTAATTAGATATATACCTGTATCCAAAATGTGCCGTTAATCATATGGAGCCATCAATCATAGAGCACACAACAAAACATCCCGAAGGACAAAAAAAACCAAAAACAAATCCAGTCCAAATTTTAAAATTCAGTAACCACACATCAGACCCTGACATAAATTTACTGTTGCAGACAAGTCATGAAGTTTCTACTAACAACAAGAGAACTAGAGAAAAGAATAGTGTGAAAGCTCAACCTCATAGCATTTACCTGTACATTTATTGCAAAAGGCCATCGTGTCATTAGAGCCACCGTGCATTTCGAAGCGTTCTAACTGATGAGCTCCGGCTGACAGATTATAATAAAGTCAAACCAGGATGCAGAGACACCACTGTCGCAATCCGGCCGAAATTAGTGGGATCCTACACACGTTGCTCAGAGGTTCGCTCTCAGTTAGCCTACAGTATCAACACAAAGATATTATAATTACCATATGACTTCGGTGTAAGGGAAAAGAAAGCACCAAGCATTGCCAAAACATGCATTTAAAGACATTTGAAGACATTTACCTTTACACAGGTGTTTGGAACTGAATGCACAAAGTTCCTGCTGTATTTAGGAGGCTATAGCAAAAAACTAAATAAGAAACAACATGCATACACGCAAATCAAACCACCACATTAAGGGGCCACCTACAGATAATACGTTTCAAGGTTTAGGATGTGCCTGTGGCGTGCAGTGCTGTCATTGCTAGGATGCTGGTTCCGTCTTTGGAGGCCAATGTGAAGGTGGTGATGCATGAAAAAAAGCCTTAACTGCCCAACTTGTCGACACAGTGACGGCATTTTCTTCCCCCTCGCGCGCGACCGCATTCGTGTCTCAGATTTTTTTCAGTCTATCCATGGATACTAAAATGCACTCTTAAATGGAAGACAAAATAAAGGTGTTTGTGATCACCTGAGCGATCCCGTCGATGTGTTTTGTACAAAAGGGCTGAAGTATATTGCAACCCGTATCGATGTTGTTAGATGAGTGTGGCGTTTGTCGACCTGATGAACGCGAGTTTAGCTCTCCGGTCTCCACGAGCAGATGGACGAAGCTGAGAATGCCGTAGAAAAGTTGCATTTTGGTTGGTTCCGGGGACCAGTTGCAGATTCCTTCGCTTGGAACGGGGACGGCGGCGCCTCTGGTGTCCGTTGCGTTGCGTGATCTCCAGGTGAGTGTCCAGAATGATGAGGAGCACCACGGAATTAGATCATTTTGCACCGATTTGTTCAGGAAAACGGAGGGAGGAAGTCCTTACCAGCTCCGAGCGGCCTGCTGTGGTGCCTCTCATCCCACCCCCCCCTCTCCCTCCACCTCACAGTGCAGACTCTGAGTAGAGCGCTCCCGACGACCCGTGCGGGGGCGTCAGCAACAGGCGGAGTGATGAAGAGGAGCTTAAATCGCCGCAGCTGCGCAAGTGCATCCCCTCTGGTACCCAGCCGTCGTGGCGACGGTTGTGGCGACTGTCACTGTGGGAGTGGTGGTGTCCGCGGCGATGGGGGGGGCTGGGCTGTCCATGACCGGCAATCCACGGGGTTAGAAAGACCTGATGACGATGTAAGGGTTCGTCACGTGAAGGTTAGAGCACCGAGTCTCGGAGAGGCCGGGTTTGATCGGTGGTACCTGCTCTGGGGGTAGGTGGGTAGCGGCGGTGCCCTCGGCCACGCTCCTGCTCTTCGGCCCCTGGCCGCCGCCCCCAGGAGGGTCGGAGGAGAGCGACAGGTTGCGTTTGGAGCGCTGCAGGAAGCGAGCCACCAAGCCCCGAGTCACCTGAGGGGAGAGGAGGGGGGGGGGGGGACGGAAGCCATCAGCAGACCGGCACGTTTCGAGACTCGCTTTCATCCCGTCGCCCGTTTAACCTTAAGGTCCCCCAGGGAGCGGTGGCAGTCCTTAGGCAGGCGCAGCGGCGAGGCGGGGGCGGCTTTGGAGGGGACCTGCGCTTCCGGGGCTGTCGACTTCACGCCGCCTTTCGCCGGCAGAGCCGCAGCCGGAGGCGTGCGAGGAAGCAGCCAGGCCTCGGAAGACGGACCTTTGAGGGGAAGATCAAAGCGGGATTTAATAGAAAAGGGAGGGAAATATAGAAGCAAGACCGAAGACGAAGTGTCAGCTGAAGTGTTGTGCCGCTGCGCTGCCAACGCTCATTAATCAGGCGGCGACGTTTCAATTATGTAAATGTCTAAATAGGGAACTGTTGAGCCGCGTTATCGTTTCCGCAGGAAAAAAAAAAAAATCTCATTTGTCGATCCGTAACTCGAGTCTCAGGTTCAGCGTTGCCCCAATCAGGCGGATCAGACGCGAGTCACGTGGTCGTCAGGCGGGATTTGCGTGGCGCGGGAAAGTCTCACCTGTGTCCACGGACACCTTGCTGCCTCCGGAGCCACAGTCCACTGTGGAACAGGCGGACAGGTCACTCGCTAATCGGTCCAGAGGCGTGTCTGCTGGGGTTTCTCTCACCTGTGTCGGTGGAGGAGCCGAGGCCGGGCTCGCTGTGCGACCTCACCAGCTGCAGGCCTCCTTTGGCGTCCCGCGCCGACCCCTCTCCGTCCTTCTCGCTCTGCGGGGCCATCGGGGGACGGACCGGCGGGGAGGACACGGCGGGAGGCGCCGAGGAGGGCGGGAGCGCTCCGTGGTGGGAGGGAGTGGGCGGGCAGAGGTGAAACTCTGGGGTGCGGGGGGCTGCTGGGGGGCGGCGTCCACGATGGCCTCCAGCTGGGAGCAGCTGCTGGCCAGTACGGCCTGGCGGTGCAGCACCGGGGACCTGGGGGGGGGGGGCGGGGGCAGAGCTCAGAGTTCCTGACTTAAACGTTCATTCGATGTCGATTTCTGTCGACGTGGGGGGGGGGGGCGGGCGCTCACCTGTAGGTGGGGCTCGCCGTGCTGGGGGAGGAGCAGGAGTTGGACCTCTCTCCCCGGAGGAAGCGCCTGGCTCGCGGGCCTCCCGCCAGAGGGCTCTCTGGCATCTGCGTGGGGGGGTAACGGAAGCAGGTGTAGTCGCCGCCGTCCGTCCCGTCCGCCCCTTCGCTGGCCGTCCTGTTGCCCCTCTCCCTGTGGCTCCTCACCCCGACCTCCATCAGGCAGGAGTCCTCAGAAGGCGAGGAATCGTCAGGGATGTCCACGATTTCGGACATCATCAGAGATCCGCTGTCCATGGAGACTGTGGGTGGGGGGGGGGCAAATGCCCGGTTAATAAACCCAACCACCAGCACCTTATTTGCGAACGCGCGGCCCTCGGCGGGGTCTCCCACCTTCCCCGCTGAAGGCGGTCGATGTTCCCCTCTCGCCGGACAGCTCGGTGCCGTGGGGATCGAACATGGTTGCCTTGGTGATGGCCGAGAAAATGATGTCAGAGAAGACACACACACACACACACGCAGCGCGTGCTCGGGTTCGTGTGGAACACTGACCTGACTCGGGACTCTTTGTCCCATCACGGCCTCATAAGGAGGGGGGCAGTCGGTGGGGTACAGAGGAATGGGGCTCTCCATGGAGCCGTTGTAGGTGATGCTGCGGCGGGATATCGCACAGGTCAAGGACACGCGAACGCACACCGATGACGCGAGCAACGGGGGAAAACGCAAAGCGGCACCTTTGGGCGTCGGTTTCGGAGCTGCAGGTGTACTCGGGGGGGTAGTAGGGAGGCGGGGGAATGGGGGGGACAAACTCCTCAAAGTCCATGATGTTGGTCAGGAAGGCGTCCTGCGGGGTGGTGCATTCGGGGTTGACCGAACGAGAGCGATGTGGCGCCAGCTACAGGGAGGAAATGGAGGCGGTCACTGGGGGGGGGTGGGGAAGGGTGGGAAAGGGGTGGGCCCTCACCAGGTGCACCAGGTCCAGGGAGAATATGTGGATGCTGCAGGTGACGGTGGACAGCGTGCAGATGATGGTGGACAGAATGCTGAGGCCGCACGCGCTGAACAGGAGGTCCTGCGGAGAAACCCAGATTTCGCTGAGCTGGAGAAAGGCGAAGGCTCGCCGGTCGCACGCACCCCCCACCCCGCTCCCCCACCTCGCTCACCCCGCTCACCCCCCTCACCCACCTTCAGCTGATGCCTGACCGAGTGGCAGTCGGCGTTCAGAAAGAGGACCAGCGTGGTCACCTCGTTGATGGAGCAGGAGTGGGTGGGTGCGCAGCACACGCACAGCCCGTTCTCCACCTGCGCGCATGAGGCGACGGTTAGTCCCGCCCCTCCCTCCTCCCCCCCCCCCCCCGCACACGCCGCTCACCTGGCAGGTCAGCATGGACTTGACCATCTGGGCGTTCTGGCAGGAGAGCATGGAGCCGGCCAGGCTGAGGATCACGCACACGGCAGACAGCAGCATGAACAGCGACACCTGAGGGGGTGTGGGGGGGGGATCAGGAGGGCGAGTGGACCCGCCCATGGCGCCTACCTGAGCTACTTCCTGCGTTTTGCAGAGTTAGCGGTTAATCCCGGGGAGGGGCCGGTAACCCGGAGTCTAAAGGAGAGCACTCACCACCAGCGTCAAGGGTCTTCTCCACGAGATGATCCCCACGATCCCCGAGGCCACCACCTGAACGCGGCGCGACGGGACACAAGTCAGGGCCGCGCCGCCGGCAACATCTCCAAAAAAAAACCAAAACAAAAGGTCACTTACGAAGAAGCCGGCCCAGAAGGGGCAGGACTGCCTGACGCGGGCCGAGGAGGTGAAGGCCATACTGGTGAAGGAGAAGGCCAGGACCATGGCCCCTAGGCCCATGTGGCACAGCCCCAGGTACAGCAGCAGCCGGGCCCCTCCGGCCCCCCTGCCCGACATCCCCCTGCGGCTGTCCGACCATCCCCGGGACCCCGAGGCCGAGGCCATGCTGCTGGAGTCCGACGGCGAAGGCATGGCGCGGGGGCGCGGAAGGCGGGTCAGCGTCTCTTATCGTAGAAACACGCCTGAGCCGATGCGACCGCTATCGAAATTCAGTCGCGTCCAGTCCGAATTATGCAACAAGCTCTCTAGCGGCGGGTTCCGAGGGCCACGGCGAGGGAGCCCGAGAACTTTGTCAGCAGAAAACTGAGGGCAGAGCGCCCCGGAGAAGCTCATTGGACGTCGAAGCGGTCCGTGGTCGCCCGTCCGCGTTCTCCCACCCCCCCCCACCCCCACCCCCCACGCGCGCGCGCGGTCCTCTGGTTCAAACCCCCGGCGCGTCAGCATCCACAGAACGCTCCTCGCCCTCCCGTCTCCCACCTCTCCCTCCTCTCGCCAGTGGCATTGCGGTAACCGGAGACCGTGGGAGGCCGCAGAGGCTGGAGCGTCCCGGATGAAGCGCCGCTGCTCGTTCCGCCGTCCGCTGCGGCTGCTGGCGGGGGGAGCGGCGACCCCCACATGTGCGCAGCCCGGCCCGGGGGTCTCGTCCTGACGCAGGGAGATCAGAAAGGAAATAAATAAATAAATAATAATAAAAAAAAAAAAAACAGGAAAGGAGAGGGAGGGGGGGTGGGGGGGGGATCAAAGCTCCAAGATCACAGCGACCGATCACCCTCGTCGTGGCGGGGGGGTGAGCATCCGGGGGGGTTTAGAGGACAGCCCGGCGTGGCTGGGAGGTTTAAAGCGACGCTTCTTGCTGTCTTTCGGGCTTTGGGAACTCTTCTTTTTTTCGGTGGTTCTCACTCGCCCCCCCCTCCCCGCTCCTCCTCTTCCTCGCCCCTCCTCCTCTTCCTCCTCCTCCTCCTCCTCCTCCTCTGCCGTCCTCCCCGCAGTCACGCGGGTGTCCCGTCCGGCCCCTGGATTCCGTGCGCGTCGATCCGCGATGTTCACCTCGCCGCCTCCCCGCCAGGCGTCACGTGCGCGCAGCGGCGCAGTCCACCTCCATCCCGCGTCTCAATCCGTCACGCGTTCCGTCGTTTTTTTCTTTTCTGCCGCGCCCTGGCCTCCGGCGACTCCGGGACCCCCCTCCCGGACCCCCCCACCCGAGCGACTCTTGTCTCGGACGAGCGCGCCGGGGCGGACCGCGTCGTGTCCGCACGGCCGAACCTGCCCCGCGTGATGACAAGGCACGCGCCCTGGCCAGGGGAACTTGAGGATGCGGCAGGGCGCGCGCACAGCGTCGCGGTGCTGATGCTGGGAAGGAGGGGCGGTTGCCATAGGCGACGGGCTCCATTTCCTGCTGCTCCGGCAGCGAGAATGGAGAGACTGAACTGCCCCCCCAGTCGGAGGGATTACGTTTATTTAAAAGGGCAGCAGGGGGTCAAGATTAATGCAGATTACTGAGGTAATTTGGGATAATTTAACAGTCGTGTCAGTGACTCTGAGACATATTTACATAAAATCATCATATTTAAAAAAAAATCCTGCTCTTTAGAAACTGCTTGGAAAAGAAACCATAAGCCGTGAACAAGGTTAATAACGGCCCACATCCTTCATTATTATTGATGCTCACCTTCTGCGTCCTCATATTTCTTTGTTATATGGACATTTATGTTTGTTTTTTCTGACTAAATCCAGATGGACAAGCTGAACACGTTAACGTGTCCACAGATGAACAATGAAATGGCATATATGGAGCGTGTTATTCAGCGTGCACTTACAGCGGTGGAGGTTTCATATTGGTGCTTATGATAGATCTGGAATCAGTCAGAATAATTTAAAAATTGAGTGAATAGAGTCTGCTGTGCCAGATGTAGCAGCTACCAGACCCACCCATTCAACTCAAAATGAAAGCGGAATAAGCTGCGGCTTCTCTCCACCATTCAGCATCTTATCTCCTCAATCATCTCGCACTTCGAAGCTCTTACCCCCCCCCTTCTCTTAAAACAAAGCGTTCTCAAACGCCTTTTCCGGATCTCCCTCTGCAGCTGCAAGCTGGAACTAGTTTAAGATGTTATCAAAAGTATGCAAATTCATCACACTCGATGTGCATAACAGCTGGGTTTACTGTAAATTCCGTGAAATGCATGAAAATATACACGTTTGAAGAGTTTCATCAGTATTCAGATAAGAACAACACATTTGTGCTGGCATATTAGAAAAGTACCCAACATTTAAAACAGGATGTTCCATCGGGTACCGTATAAATGGAGGAACATATTGTTGGCATTTCAACAAAGAAAAGAATCTCCTCTGCGCTGCTGATGAGCTGATAATCATCTTATATATTAATACATCGCATCGTATGTGTGTAACATTCCGGATCCAGCCCAACATTGACTCATTTAACAGATAATAAACGACAGCTTTGGGGCAAAAAAGAGGAAAAACCTAGAAGCTCAACGCGTGTTCGTTAGAGTCCAGTGTGATTGGTGACATCTAGTGGCGGAACTGCAGATTGCAACCATCAGAACCCCCCCCCCCCCCCCACCAACGAACGGAACAAGCTTCACTTTCAAGGAGCTGTTGGCAGCAGATATGTTCAGTGTGGAAGAAATAAAGAAACAAACACATTTTTCAGATCAAAATACGAAACCCATAAATAATTGCCTGTCATTCTGGGGAGAGAGGGGCAAAGGCACGCAAAGACAAGAGCAGTAGTTTCAGCTTCGCCTCCAAGATCTTCGACAATCGAGTCCGCCAGAGTGAGACAGATGACGCGCTGTTTGCGTTCCTCTCCAGTTAATACTGACGTGTTCTTGCACGGCCACGTTTTAAGCAGGTTTCCGCTCTAGAGGAGGGCACATTTGGAAGACTTCTTCTCAGTGCTGCTGGTGATTTTCACCTCGCGCCCCGTCGGGCCCTGCGGACCGAGCAGAGACAGACGGGCAGAGACAGCCCGGGTCACTCGCGCTGCGTCATCAACACGTTCAAGGCGCTGTGACCACGTGGTCGTCGGCTCTGGTCTGACTCACCGGCTTCTTGCTGGACTTCTGCAGGATGTCGCGAGCCAGAGACAGGAACGACTGAGGGGAAGAGTCAGAGGCGGGCAGTGAGGCGGAGCTTAAAGCGGAGCGGGCGCGCGGGCCGCCTGGCTCGGGCTCACCTCCTCCACGTTGATGCTGGACTTTGCGCTGGTCTCGAAGAACCTGATGCCGTGGTCTTTGGCCAACTGTCAACAAGAATGCGCTTAATTACGCGCGGCCAGGATACGGGCAATAACCATTTCCTGCTCTCCGTCTAAAGTAAACACGGGCGCAGGAAGGAAAAAAAAAACAAAAAACGGCGACGCTCTCGGCCGATCCTCAAACAGCCGCGCCCTCGTCTGCTCCAGACGTCACCGCCGCCGCGCTCCCGCGGTCGCTCCTGGCGGTCGGGCTGAGGGACTCCACCAGGTCTCACCTTTTCTCCGGTCTCCCTGAGAACTTTCCGCTTCGCTTCGATGTCGCACTTGTTGCCCAGCAGCATCCGACTGACCCCCGCCGACGCGTTCTGTGGAGGGGGGGGGGGGGCACACAGAGGGGGCCGTCATCCACGGGGGTCAAATCAACGCAGGAGAGGGCCGGCGCGCTCGTCTGGCCAGCGCCGGGCGGGCGATTTCGGAGCGCGGAGAGGCCGTGAATCAGGCGGACGACACCAGAGCGGTCCACGTGCAGTTCGAGCAGGCGGACAATAAAGCGGCCCGGCCGTCCTGGTCGGATCGTTACCGATAGAATCCCAGCGAGGTCGCACTCTCCTGTTACAGACGGAGGGCGATGATGATGCTGCATTAACGTGATTTATCCCTCCTTTAGACGACGGAGAGCTTTCCCTGTGACATGATGATGTCACCGGGGGCTGAATAGTGTCTGCGGGCCGAACGAACGACCCCCCCCCAGCCCCCACCAGGACCGTGTACTGCACGTTCCTGGGCGTCTCCTTGTCCTACCTCTTTGATGCTCTTCATCCAGTTCTGGATGTTTTCGAAGGACTTCTCGTCGGTGATGTCGTACACCAGGATGATGCCCTGACGAGACAGAAGTGAGCAGAAACCACGGCAACAAGAGGCGTAACGGGGGGGGGGGCACAGACCCCGGGTCTCACCATGGCTCCTCTGTAGTAGGCTGTGGTGATGGTCTTGAACCTCTCCTGCCCCGCCGTGTCCCTGCACACACACGCACACGCACACGCGCACACACACACACACACACACACACACACACACACACACACGAGGCAGCGTTAAAAGTGAAGCAAAGCTCCACGCGCGAGAGAGGGGCGGCGGTGAGGCGAGCCTCCGTGATGGACGGCCGTCTGAAACAGGGAAGAAGAAGAAGAAGAGGTTCCTCTTTGGCAGAGCTCACCGCTCCCCCGGCGTGACCCCCCCCGCGTCGCAGGGCGAGACCTAAACAAAGCATGTCCACAGCACGCAGCAGCCGGGGGCGCTCACCAGACTTGCAGTTTCACTTTCTTCCCATCCACGTCGATGGTCTTCACTTTAAAGTCGATGCCTGGGGGAGAAGAAGGGGATGGAAGGGGGGGGGGTCAGACGCATCTCATATGGACTCCAAACACCCCCCACACGTGCAAATATGGGTCAGTCTGTCCAGGGCGGAGGCGGGTTCATTCCCACTGACCTGTGATGGAATGTAACGACTACATTTGTTTAAATACGGGAGCAGATTTCTTATGTACTTTCAGTTCCTAGAAAACTAAAGTAAAATCCCTGAAACAATTCTGAAAGATGATGTGACCCATATATGGAACCAGTATTAAACAACCACTAGTTTTGAGGATATTCCACATGAAACGTGTTAAAAACTGCCTTTATATGTCAGCAGGATTACATGAATTCATTCCTGTGTGAAAACAAACTTTAACAAAACTCTCACGAGGAGCGGATTCATTTAGGATTTGGGGGGTAACTTATTACCGCTTTGACAGAGGATTTGACCCTACGGAGCACCTCTATCGAGAGACACCAGGGTGGCCAGGCCCTGCGTCACTGACAAACAGATGAGGGGGGGTCTAAAGAGGAATAAAAGTACGTGCCAGAGAAGTCAACTTTTCTTCTGGGAATGCAGAGATGGTTAAAAAAAAAAGAGACAGGAATGAGGGTGGGTGGAACTTCTGTGAGGAATGAGATCTAGGGAAGAGGGGAGGGGGGGTGTATGCGGGGAAAAGACAGGACAAATAGAAAATAGAGAATGAAAGACAACAGATAAGACAACGCGGGGCCAGTGCAGACACGACGACGTGGAGGCGTCGAGCATCTACACAGGAGCAGAAGCAAAAGTGGGCTTTCAGCCTTGTGTCGTCCCCGGGCTGCAGCCGCCGGCCGGCCCGGGGAGGCCGGGGGGGAGACCGGGGGGGAGGATGGGGGAGGTTTGGGGACGGGGGAGGACGGGGGGGGGGACGCACCGATGGTGGAGATGTACGTGGAGTTGAAGTTGTCCTCGGCAAATCGGATGATCAGACACGTCTTGCCCACTCCGCTGTCCCCGATCAGCAGCAGCTTGAAAAGAAAATCGTACTTTTTCGCCATGGCTCGATGTGTTTCTTTAAAAAAAAAAAAAAAAAAGAAAAAAAAAGGAAAAAAAAAGAATGCACGAGGAAAAAAAAAAAGTTTCCAAAAGCACTTCACATCGACTTTAGTTTGACTCCATGGACGTAGTGGGTCGGACTCCCTTTTCCGTCTCTTGTCACCGGTAAATTCCGATCCCCCTCAGCGCCTCTTTCTGGACCTCCGGGTTAAAGAAACAAACTCATCCGAAGTCGGCCAAACTGTCTGTCCTGCTCACCGGCTTCCTGGCTGGTCCCTTAAAGGCTCGCTGATCCACGGATACCTTGCCTACGTGTGTTTTTTTTCCCTTTTTTTTTTTTTTGCAGCCGTGGTGCAGCTCGGCTCAAAGGCTGCTTGTTGTGTGGGAGTGATTCAAGGGTGTCGACGGCTGCCGCGCCCGGCCTGGACGCCAGGGGGCGCCGCAGCCCCCGGGCGCGACCCACAGACTGTCTTGAATAAAATAACACACTGCGGATGAACCTCAATGAATTTAGCCCTCCCGGCTGCATAACATTTTGTTTTAACAACAAGAAACAATCGTTGCGCACTCTTGGTTAAGACACGTTGATTGATCAATCTTAACTGCGTTTTATTCCGGATATGTATTCGTCGGATAATTCGATAAATAATAACAATTATGTCATTTAAATATAGCAAAATACAACATTTTATATTTAAATAGACACTAAAATATTTAAATCTTAAACTAAAAATGTCATCTACGTCTAAATGCATATTTTTTATAGTTCTTTTATTTCGAAAGGGCACTTCCTCCCGTGCTTGCGGATCCACCGCGGTTTCCGGTTTTGAAGCGCCAGTTCCGGTAAGGATCGAGAGCCACGCGGACATGCCTGTGAGTAAATCTGCGTCTCTGCGGTCCGACAGCGTCCTCAAAGTGTCCGATCCGCGTCCTCGACGTGTCCGACCAGCGGACGAGCTCTTTTCTCTCTCTCGCTGGTGCGATTTCGAACGAAAATCCGCGAAAACGGACCCGACATGGCGAGCACGTGCGCCGCGAGGACGTGTTGGGGCATGTCTGCCGGAGCGGTCACGTGGTCTCACCTGCGACGATATTCGTCCAAATCGCTTCGATCCAGGCTGATCTAAGTCTGGAAAACGCCGGATCGTTATTTATATAACAGCATGTTTTCGTAGCGGCACCAACCTTTGCCCGCCAGCGCCGTCGTAAACGCGGTTTATTGTCTCGCGGCGTGTGAACAACAACAAAGGTGGTGTCCGTCTCCTCATTAAAACACATTTCTGTCCTCTCAGCTCGCCAAGGACTTGTTGACGCCCAGCCCCGAGGAGGAGAGGAGGAAACACAAGAAAAAGAGACTTGTCCAATGTCCAAACTCCTACTTTATGGACGTGAAATGCCCAGGTAACAGCAGGCTGACACTCCAAAACAGCCTATCCTCGAATAAAATGACAATATCCGATTAAAGAATATCATCCATGTCCTTTTACATTATTGTCTGTGTGTACCTGTCCCTGTACACGACAGTTGAGGCCAGACCAGCATCTGATTGAGCCCTTCGGACATTTAATTGGAATCTAAAGACATTTGGAAATATTACTGATGTACCAGTCTATTATTGCTTCTTTATTTGCCTTTATGTGTTGCCCTGTTGTTGTTGACGTAATGATCAGGGTGTCAACTAAGGCATACAGTATCACGTGTGGCTGCCTGTTGAACGGGTTTCTACTGACTCCTTCAGGCAGTCAGCCGCACGGACAAACTGTACCGTGATAAAAACCACACGTGACGTTCATTGCTGTGCTGTTGTCAAAACGTTGGCGACAGCACAGCAATGAACACACATTGAGTAAAAAAAAAAAAAAAAAAAAAACTGTGTGTCTGCAGGCTGCTACAAGATCACCACGGTGTTCAGTCACGCTCAGACCGTCGTGTTGTGCGTCGGCTGTTCCACGGTCCTCTGCCAGCCCACGGGAGGGAAAGCTCGTCTGACAGAAGGTACGGCGTGTTCAGACCCGTCCGTCTAAACATCGACGCAGATTCAGTAACACATGGCCACGTACATAGAAGAGCTGCGGCCTTCTGTGCAGCATTGACACGGTAACAGTGTATTAGTCACGTTTTGTGTCGTTTAAATTAGACCGATGCCTCTTGGGGGGGAGGTTTGGGTTTGCTATTTCTGCCTTTGTGTTGCCGTTTCATTGCATTCCTCATGAAAAAGGTGTCAACTAAGGCATACAGTGACTCTTGCCGTTGTTTCAGAAATGAATCATCACTGATCCATTTCTATGACGGTCAACAGCAAGGACAGTTCTGCCGTTCAGAAACCCGTTTGAGCTGAGCGAGAAAAAGTTCCAGGTCTGGCAACTTATCCTCTCGCTCGAGAGTTGGCCCGGCTTTGCTTCTGTGCTGATGTGAGAGATGATTGTACGGTGCGCTGGTGCATCAGCTCAAGGTCTGTTTTTAGTGACGCTCATCTCCGCCCACCTACTCCATCCTGCTGCTGTGGTAACCAAGGACAGCCGCTCTGGGTGCAGCCGCGCGTGTCGGATTAAAAGCCTTGCTTGTTTGGAGGAGATTTGGGTTACAGCAGCACGACTCTCTGCCCTTTTGGGTATGTGAGCAGAACCTGTAGGCTCTGGTGCCAGTTCATTTCGCACTTCTGATGCTCTTGTGGCTGACTTTAGCTGCAGCAGCCAGGACTGGAAGCTCACCGATCGTGCACATTTATGTCTTCTTTGACACCCCAGTGATGAAGAGCAGGTGTTTTATCAGAACAACCAGTCGGGCTGATTTAGGAGAAATACACAGCTGTGCAGTCGCTGCCATGTGTAATATATAATAACGTTCCCCCATTTTCCACTAGGATGCTCATTCCGGAGGAAACAGCACTGATCTGAAGAGGTGCGCCTCTACCTGATGAGCAGCTGAGCGGACATGGAGTCACACTGCCAGAGAGCTGATGCCACAACCAAGAGATGGAGCAGGAAGACCAGTCGCCTCAAATAAGCCAAAAACAGAAGTGCTTAATGCCGTCAATGCCACGAATATTGTTGATTTAGTCTCTTGATGTTCTTCTCAGCTCTAAAGGCACTTTAGATGTTCTTTGTCTGGTAAGAGACAGCTTAAGATGTCCGAAACATTCATGTGTGGAACTGCGGGGGTCTCATTTGTCATCATGATTCATACCCACACAATGAATTACTCTATTTAAATATGTGCACACTCCCAAAGCCAAGCTTCATAATGTGTACATACATAAGATCTTCATCAACAACAAGAAATGCTTGAAAAGCACGATAATTCAGAATGGGCCCATTTTCCCGGTCTGTACTCTGTCCGTGTACAGATACATCAATTGGTGTGTATTTAAAGGTTATAAATGTGATCCCAGGCTGGGTGTGTGTGATGAGCTAATCTTCCAGCTGGTGACGGCACTAGATCCTAGTTTGAATGGAGACACTCTTATTATTAATCATCGCTTTTATTTTGAGCGCTGAGCTCTGTCAGTGAATGTTGACTAATTTTGGGGATAAATGCAGGTGATGAGCATTCAGGGCTCCTCCACCCTGAATACAGGATGATTTTAGGGTAAATAGTTGCTCTTCCTGCTTCCTGCTCCTGGCTTACAAAGTAAGAAGCCCTCTATTAATATTGCATTTATAAGGTGGACCTTCATAAGCTTACAAGATTCCTGTGAAAATGATTTTTATATAACCTGGAAAACGCCAGAGGTCATAATTTAGATAATTTTATGACCGCACAAAATGTGAACATTTAATTTCACTTTCAACAAATGTGTAAAACGAACAGGATTAATGATTATTGCTATGCATGTACATTGTATACAATCCAAATAAATAATTGCAGAAGGATGATTTTAACATTGAGTGGTCATGGTTTTAAAATGCATCCCACAGCAACCACATCATAAGATAAACGCATCCTTTAAAATAGTTACAATTGCTGGCTGAATTCACCCATAACCCATATTACTTGGTTTTAATCTTATGTATTTCCATCTCCGAGAAAATGGTGTAAAAAGTCCTAAAAGTCTCTCCACCGTGAACGTGAAGTACTAAAACTGAATGACCGGTTTCCGTCAGCGCGGCTGTGGTGGGTGCTGTTGCCGGTAGGGGGCGCTGCAGCCCCGCTTTTCCAGAGCCGCCAGAATGAACGTAAACGTGGGCAGGACCAGAGCAAATTAATTTAGCTCGGTCCTAATTTAATATGGCCTCGAACGTTCTGTGGCTCAGCAACAGAAGCTCCACGTTGTTGATTCTGTGGTTCATCAGCGGGGCTGCAAGGTTTTTTGTTTTGTTTTGTTTAGTTTTTTTAACTGACACGAAACTGTGGTGCGGGAGTCAGAAAGCTGAGACGAGATGCTGTCACTTCATTCACACCCGGCCGAGCGAAACCTTGCTCATCTGATTTCCTCCCATCACCAGGGACAGCCGTTCCTCATCAGCAGCATCCAGCAACAATTAACAATCTCGATGCCGACGAGTTTCCATGACCTTGCGTGTCCATGGCAACGACCTTCAGCGGAGCAGGGCTGTAGAAGAGTAGAGTGTTTAATACAGTCATTAAGAGTACGTGTTACAACAGCTTCTTATATGCTTGTAAGTTATGTGAAACTTGAATCTAAAAGTATTTGGCCTTACACACACACACACACACACACACACACACACACACACACACACACACACACACACACACACACACTCCTGCAGAACGGTAAGGTTCTCTTCTCTCTCAGCACACGGGCACAGCGACACTGTCACCCGAGGGAGGGTTCCTGTAGTTCTGCTTGTGTTCAGAAGTTTTGTGCAGAGCAGGTCCAGGTGTTCACCTCCTCCTGACAGGAATCGGTCTGGACAGTCCGCCTCCACCGGCCTGCACAACCCGAGGAAGCGTCGACGCCGCCGATGCTGCGAGCTCCACCCACACTTTGGAGCCAAGGCCCCCAGAACCGGGTCGGCCCATGATTCCCAGGACCGGCTGGAACCCCCGTCAGCGACGCAGTGCGCGTCGCGCCGCGTACGGGGACCCATGTGGGTCGGTCTGTGGAGGCTTGCTCCTGCGGCCTGTCGATGTCTCCGACTTCACAGACGGCTTTTCCCGTCAACATCCCGTCAACGCTACAACAGACGAAGGCCGGAGACGCGTCACGCTCCTCGGCAGGGTCGAACAGCTGTGACGCACGCAGCATAATAAGCAGCGCATTTGCATCCTCGCCCCCGAGTCCCCTGACCTATATTATGGCTGCTCGTGTTTACGGGGGATTGCGGTGAGAGCACGTCATTGGTCTAAGCACCAGAGCACCCAGCGTCCTGCGCGTCCTGTGTTTGGAGGCGTAGCAAAGTCGCGCTAAGAGGAGCTCTTGCGTGATGAAGTCTGAGCGCAAACACCTGCCCCAGGTGGGCTCCGTCAGTCCTGCAGCTTCAGGGTGGGCCTGTCTGTGCAGTCACCGTGGTGATGAATTATTCGACATATTACCCCAGAGACGCACAGGTCCCACACACGCACGCACGCACGCAGGCGGGCCGCGCAAACCCCGAGCAACCCCCCCCATCCCCCCTTGCAGAACCCCTGTGGGTCACCGTGTGATGGATGCTGCTCCTGATTGGCCGTGACTATTAAAAGCCCGGCCACCGGGGAAAGCATCAGTCATGTCAGCTCTGCCGCGGCTCACAGCGAACCATTCGTGGTTTTCGGTGGTCATTTCCGGCTTTAATTAATGAGTGTGCAGCTTAAATGAAGTTAAAAAAAAAAAAAGTCACCGAGAGGAAGCGTTGAAGTGCGCCCCCCTGTGGCCAAATGCAGTTAGACGCCACTTAAGGGCCTTATTAAATAAGAGTGCAGTAAGTCAGATATAGCGCAGCTCTGCTCTGCCGCATTGACATATTTGATATTGACTTAAAACATGTTCTGCCAGAACCAGACCGACAAAAACAAAAATCACATTGTAATCACTGATTGGTTGACAACTCCCTGATTACCCATGTACTGCTGAACACCTGGCGTAGAGTTAGGGTTAGGGTCTGTGCAGAGTTAGGGTTAGTGTTAGGGTATATGTAGAGGTAGGGTTAGTGTTAGGGTATATGTAGAGGTAGGGTTAGTGTTAGGGTATATGTTGAGTTAGGGTTAGTGTTAGGGTATATGTAGAGGTAGGGTTAGTGTTAGGGTATATGTTGAGTTAGGGTTAGTGTTAGGGTATATGTAGAGGTAGGGTTAGTGTTAGGGTATATGTTGAGTTAGGGTTAGTGTTAGGGTATATGTAGAGTTAGGGTTAGTGTTAGGGTATATGTTGAGTTAGGGTTAGTGTTAGGGTATATGTAGAGGTAGGGTTAGTGTTAGGGTATATGTAGAGTTAGGGTTAGTGTTAGGGTATATGTAGAGTTAGGGTTAGTGTTAGGGTATATGTAGAGTTAGGGTTAGTGTTAGGGTATATGTAGAGGTAGGGTTAGTGTTAGGGTATATGTTGAGTTAGGGTTAGTGTTAGGGTATATGTAGAGGTAGGGTTAGTGTTAGGGTATATGTAGAGGTAGGGTTAGTGTTAGGGTATATGTTGAGTTAGGGTTAGTGTTAGGGTATATGTAGAGGTAGGGTTAGTGTTAGGGTATATGTAGAGTTAGGGTTAGTGTTAGGGTATATGTAGAGTTAGGGTTAGTGTTAGGGTATATGTAGAGGTAGGGTTAGTGTTAGGGTATATGTAGAGTTAGGGTTAGTGTTAGGGTATATGTAGAGTTAGGGTTAGTGTTAGGGTATATGTAGAGTTAGGGTTGGGGTTAAGATTCGTGTAGAGTTAGGGTTGGGATTCGAGCATTGGTTGGGTGCAAGTTAGCGTTAGAGTTGGGGTCAAAGTTAGCATTAGGGTTAGGATCATAGATAGTGTCCGGGCTACGGTTAGGGCTAACAGTTATGGTATTTAGGTTATATAGTGTTTGGGTTTGATTCAATACTTTGGTGTAATTTTTTTTGTTCATTTCCAAGTTTTCAATTGTTTTATTTTCAAATAAATAAATGAAAGATTATACTCAAAACATAATTAGAACACAGGTTTCAGCAGTTCATTTGACCAGCCAAACACGAAAGAGGGCTAATTTGACCACAGTATTTACAACCTGGTGAGCAGACGGATTTTTGTTGGCACACCGGAGAGTGGAGCAGATAATGTGTTCAGGCTTCTGTCAACAGGCTTGCAAGGGGAGATGCTCGGAGAACATAAATATGTAATCGCCTGCCAGATGCCAGGTAGTGGGAGGGTTTGGCCAAGATGTATTGACATTGTGACCACAAATGGGCCGTTTCCCACAGCAGAAAGGCGCCACAGCGGCCGAGCAGGTGTGTGTCTGGCTATTACACTCAGCTGGGGGCAAGAAAACAAGGACGCTTCTCGGAAAAAAGGTAAAAATGGAGCAATTACACACTCCTTTTTGGATGCAGCAGGGAGAGAAATTGCAGCTCTGCTGGTTCATCCGCCCCTCGTTTTGGCCCACCGCACTCACGTGTTGATTTTCATTAAAGGTCAAGGCAATCTGAGCAGAGGCCGCTCTCACAATTGTCAATTTGTAGTCACACGTGCGCCTGACCTAAATTCCAGCGGAAAGAGGACAAGAGCGCCGAGGCAGCGCGCTGATGACACACACGGCGGGGAGCGCACCCCCTCAGCCCCTGTACAAACACATCACAGCGAAGATAAACACTACATGTTCATTCTCTCTCTCTGTCCACAACATGTGACTAAACCTAATGAACACAACGATCTTGGTTTGAATTATATTTTCCAATTCAATTCAGTTCAATTCATCTTCATTTATACACCGTCTGTCACAGTCACAATGGACTCAGGCACTTTACAGAAACCCATTTACCAGGAAGAAACCTTGAGCAGGACCATATAAGATGGGTGTTCTTCTGCTGGGCATAGACCAGGGATGGGCAATTCATTTTTATTTGGGGCCACATGAGAAACCTGAATTGTGTGAGAGGACCACAATCTTCCTTCCATTGTAAAATGCTCCAAATTAAATATTTTTAACAGCTGGTACTGATAATCAGAAGGATAAAGCACTCTGCAAATATTTCTGTTAGGTTATGTGAAATTGTGGCGTATAGGTCAAATAAGATAAGAAAAACAGTGATTGAATCAGTGCAATTCATTTTTAACTTGTTAATCTCCACAACCAATGCAAAACAACAAACAATTTAACAAACTTAAATACAGCAATAAAATAGAAGCAGTGCTTCTAACATGGTTGGGTACTTTTGGAGGTGATCACCTGGTCTTTTGGCTTCCTCTAGTGGGTCAGAATGGTGTCCTTCACTTGGCTTGAGAGAAGCTGCGATTTCCTCATGAAAGCCTTCACTGCACTGTACGTCTCATGCACCAAAAGGCCCTTGCACTGCAGGTTGACATTTAGTTCGTTCATTAGTGCAGTCACATCCACAGCGAATCCGAAGTCTGCCCCCCAGTCTTTATCTGAAAGTTCTGGGATGTCATGACCTTTCTGAACACACAAATCCTGAATCTGGTCTCTCAGGTCCCAGGTTTTAACTAACTTAAAGGTTTTATCTTTACAGGGGCTGCCTCTATTTTATCAGGGTGTTTTTAATTCCTGTGCTCTGTTTAAATGGAGCATTGTTCAAAGTGACTCTGCACCAGGTTCCCCCCAGATTAATGTGACCCCCTGCCAATTTACACAGAGAACCACCTAGCGGACATAAATAAAAGTAACACCAGTCAGACCGAATGGCTCCGACCCATTTTCTGAACGTAGACAGTCAATAAACAAACAAATAAAAAAGCAAATAGATGAATCTGACTGTCTCCAGTCAGTAACATCACACATACCAAAGTGAAGGAAAAGTAAGGAACACAAATATACGTACGCATCCCTGGACCTGCTTCATTGTGTGGCTTTGACTTTCCCATTTCCAGTTTAACACAATTTCACAAGCAGGAAGTTTAAAAGTAACTTTTGGAGAGAGCTAAGTATATTTACAGCCACTTGAGTTGTTCCAACAGGAAAGTCTATCATGTGTGAAAACTGCACTGAGCTCCCTCACATCTGTCCCCGTCGTCATGGGAACACACTCGTCACGGGAACATACCCCAGGAGGACATGTGGACATCATTGAAGAACAGTGAGTGAGCCGGAGGACTTAGACGGGAGTGTGGAGCAACAACAAGAGAACAGAACCAAAATGGTCCTTAAAGTCAAATCTCACAACTGAGTTCTCTTCTAAAATGAGCCTGGAGAAGCTCTCCACATTCATGCTCATTGTACAATTGTGTTTCTATAGCAACACTTCTTGGACCAGCAGGAGGTGGACATGTTGGGGCAGACATTTGATGTCCACTTCAGCAAGTGGTTCCAAATGCTGTCCCTGTCTTTGCAGCATTTAAGTCCATGAAGATGATAAGAGGCCAGTGTTGCTGACATCAGGTCGATGCCGATGGTGACTGAGGTCTTGATGTGTAACTGTGCTTCATTTGGACCACAGAGGCCTGTCTGCAGAACTCTTGTTTATGGTTCTTTTGAGGTGAGCTGAGAAAGAATGAGGGTGTTCGCTGGACCGGAGTTGTCTTCAACATGCCTGTCTTCTGCATCTGCATCCTGTTTATCTGCTATATCATTTCACTTGTTTTCATGTGTGAATGTGTTGGAAGGTATTTCTGAATTTTTTATTTTTAAGATGTGTCAAAGACAAATTTCTGTTTTTTTTCTGAAAACAGACAAAATTTCTTTCTATCTATCTATCTATCTATCTATCTATCTATCTATCTATCTATCTATCTATCTATCTATCTATCTATCCATCCATCCATCACACCATCCATCCATCTAGCCGGTGAGGTATCGTTTAGCAGATTATAGAACATTAAGTTCTGGAACAACAACACTGCTGCATAGTAGACCTTAAACTGTATTGCATATGTGCCCAGGCCCGTGATAAGGAGTTGGGGAAGATAGGATTCAAGCAGTAAGTATCTGTGTTTACTCTTGAAATGTCTCCATTCATTTAATAAGTCAAGCTGCCTACAAGACAGCAGTCTTAAAGTTGATTTTTAAATCTCTGACCAGCTGTTGGAACCGTTGTTCCTTTGTAGTTGAATTGCAACATGAACTGTAAATAGACTTGGGCTCACAGGGATCCAGCTGAAGCCCCATCAGCTTTTCTTTACTTTGAGATTTATTTTGTTGAGTACAAAGAGGGAGATGGTGTGGTTTATTGTGTGGATGATGTACTTTTCTTTGTTCTATATGAGGTTTGACCAGCACCATCAACACATGTTGAGCAGCAGCATCAACAAATGACATGTCCCACCAGGAAGAGGCCTCGTGGCTGCCCCAGGACCAGGTGGAGGGATTACGTCTCTGGCCTGGCCTGGGAGGGCCTGGGGACCCCCCCGGAGGAGCTGGTGAAAGTGGCTGGGGTGAGGGCTGTCTGGGCCTCCCTCCTGAAGGTGCTGCCCCCCTGACACGGACCCGGACACAGAGGTGCCAGTTATAACAGACTGGTAGCAGCTTTAATTGGTGTTTCATTATTGATTATCAATACTTCATATTTCTGTAAGATATCCAGGAAAGAACATATGTGTTGATTTGATGTATATTTGATTAGAAATAATACAAGTATTTACCACAACAATGATAGAATCTAGTCTTGGAGCTCAGCAAAGAACCTGTTGACTGATTTCAAGCCAGCATCTTCTCTGGCTGGTTTGCTGCACTTCCAGTGGAAAAAGACTTCCTCTTCAACAACGTCTACATCTAATATGGACATGAAGAGCATCCACAGTCCATCTGGACACACAAACAGAGACATCAGTACCGCTCCAGCTCGGGGTCCCAGCTGGACCTGGCCACGGATCCTCCACACGAGGAAGACGTCCTGGACCCGGACTATGGGGAAGATGAAGATACCGCCCTCCTTCTCCTCATATCAGAGGACGAGGAGGACGACATCTTGGTAACTCAAGCCCAGGTTGCACAGCCTTGCAGCTTCCGTCGCCTCTCGGGATGAAGAGGGGGGCAGCATGCCAGCTTCCTTCAGAATGAAGATATTTCCCCCTCCGAGAAGGACTTACTGCTTTTAGTGATTTTGTGGGAGAGCACAAAGCTGGCCTTGGTTGCTGCATCCCTGGATGTGTGAAGCTTGGTAAAAAAAAAGCCTTGCAGCTTTTCTAGCTTAGCTATCAAAGCCTCCGATGTCCGCGCCCTTTCAGCATCACTTCAGCTTTGGTATTTCTCTGCATGTTTGGTCTGGTAATGCCGACACAAATTGTAGTGTTTGAATACGGCACTCTGCTCTCCGCAAACTAAACAGACGACTTCATCTCTGACTTCAGGAAATAAATATTTAGCAGTCAATGTTTTGCTGAAAGTCCTGCGTTGGGCATCTATCTTTCTTCTTTTTGTGGACATTGTGGGGGCTTAAGTCTTCTTGTAACCTGCTTGCAACAACATCGATTCTGTCATGTGCAGTGCGTTTTTGTTAAACACCTTAAAATAAAAGCAGTGCACAAGCAGCCCATGCATGTGGTAAAATGAGCAAATACGCTTATTTTGTCATTTCTAATTAACTTTAGGCGGGCCAGGAGAATGAAGCAAAGGGCCGGATGTGGCCCGCCGGCCATAAAATATCCGGATCTGATATAGACTGAGGAGAAGGGTCGGCAGAAAGAGGACACACAGCAGATAAACACATTAACAAGCCAATATATTAATGATACTGACCAATCAAAACTGAAGCTGAGAGGGTCAATGGGGTCAGAGGTCAGCACGACTATGGGTGATAACTATGATGAGTCAAAATTTTGCAGTATTGGCTCTTTTCTGCCTCAATTAAAAAAAAAAAAAGGAACTTGTGTAAATGTGTGTTAGCACACTAACCCAAGAAATTAGTGCCAGCGACACAGAGTGTTTTTTATGCTTGAACATTTATCCTTTCACAGCCTTTCTGAGAGGTTCTGTGGCGTGCACGCCGCCCACACTGGGCTCCCTCCCCGGAGTGAAGTCGCAGGGGCCGCACGTTTTATTCAGCCCGACCGGGTCAGGCTGTGGTGCAGCGCCATCCAGGAACCGTTGAGGTCCTGTCAGGAGAGGCAGCGCAACTCCCCAGTGAGATCATTAAGAGCCCCGCAGTCTCTCCTCATCCGGAGTCAAATCAACAGCCTGAAAAATGGGTCAATTAAAACCCTCTGCGCTCCCGGCCCTTCCCGGATCACGTTGCCATGGCGCTAAAGCCGTGGATGTGGTGCCACCGCTACTTCCATTGACCATTGACCCCTGACATCCGTGCTGATGCAGCTGGTGACATCACCAGAGACATTCTGGGGAGTTTATTCCAGTTCCAGTCACATGCGTTAATGGATCTCTCTAGGAACGGTCCTTACGCTTTCTACAAGCCCCCGCGTGTCAAATAAACAGTAAGGGTGACCCACTTCATTTTACACGCAAAACATCTGTGGGCTGTGCTGATGGACTATTAAGAGCTTAATGGCTGGGAGAGTGACTGCACACACAGCTGAAGGATGAATGAGTCAAGCGTTCGAGGGCCATTATATCACTTTCCAATCAAAGTGGGCCTTCAACGCAGCCTTTTCATCTGCTGCTGCTGGGGGAGCCGTAACATCGGGTCCACGACGTCATCCGAGCCCTCCGAAACAGGTCTGGGGCCGTCCCGCTGCAGAAACGGCGGCGAGAGTGGCGGTCTGGACCGAGGGAAGCGGCGCGGGCTCGGGAGTGTCGCTGTCAATTCTGGTTTCATCAACGTCGTCCTCTAACCAGGTCTGCCTGGGCAGACACACCGGCGTGATGTTCTCTCTCTCTCTCTCTCCCTCAAACACACACACACTCACGCACATACACTCACACGGACCTGTGAGCATTAGTGCGTCTGTCCCTCTGGTTGCCAGGGAAACAGCAGGACATCTCCTCTCCTTGGCGAGGTGTGACTTGTACACTCATCAGAATGGCTGTTCCCCCTCATGAACAAGGAGGCAAACAAGTGACAGTGGGCTTGTTTACCTGCATCTGTGTTCTGGACAGCCCCCCCCACACACACACACACACACACATACACACACACCCCAGTGATGGGGAGCGGAGCCGCTTGTGATGTGCTTCCACCTCCATGCTCAAAGATCCCACATCTTCGCCGTTCCGAGGTTTCTCAGGGCCCCGAAAATGGAACCAGCTGAGGTTAGAGAGAGAAAATATGCTTCTACTCCTCACGGGTTTGAACCAAAAGGTCACGTCTCAGATTGGCTGGAGCATTAAAAATACCAGGAAAAGGGCATCTTTTCTGGGTTTAACACATCTTTCTGGCCTATTTTTCTTTTGCTTTTCCCTTGTAGAGCAGAGTAAAACTGCAGCCTCGACAGACCGGGGTTGTTGAAAATGGAGCTGGTAAATGAGATGCAGGGCTCCAGCACAGACTCGAAATTACGGAGTGCGATCGTGACAACGCAGCCAGCCTGCGAGAGAGGATGAATACCCAGGGAGCGCAGCAACGCTCCCCGGTAAATAACACAGATAACAAGCTCGTCGCATCTGGATACGTGTTGTGCTCTGGGCCGAGCGGAGCGGAGCGCCGGGCCGCCCGGTTTACACACATCTGACACACGGCTCCATTTACGCGGGGCGCCGGTGATTTCGCGAGAAGCGACGAATCAGGGCGAGATTGCGCCGGCGTCACCGTCCGCCCTGGAAGATTGCCGAGCGTCCGCCGGGGACGAGAGCCGCTTGATGTAAATCACCTTCACTCAGCAGCAAGAGCCGGGGTCTCTGTGTGGCGCATATAAATCATTATTTCACACTGTGACCCCCAAGAACACACAAATCACAGCCTCTCCTGGACCGTTGCGAATCACGACAAAAGCACGGTGCAATTACAAAGGCAGGGTAAAGTGTAGCAGCCTCCTACACGTCAGCAAGGCCAACACAATGATTATATAACAGATTATTAAGGCAGATAATAACGGGGATTTCTGAAGCCCACGTTTGAATATCAAAACTGCATCATGTTAGACTGAGACTGACGAGCGTTCCATTCCGGGTATCAGACAATCAAAGGTCGAGAATGCACTGAAATAAGAGACCCCCCCCCCCCCACAGCTCGAGACTTTTCATTGCTGTGTTTGATTTGCGTATCGATTTTCTGCACCAGCACAGATTACAACATCCAGCTGCTGGTTCCTTTGCCTCGACAGATCTGATTAAAACGGCTGCTTTATATTCCTAAGCAGCACACACTTGACACAATCACTTCCTTTTAAAAGAAAGCGGCCTCGCACTTCAACTGGAGTCGAACTGAGATGTTTTGCTTTCGTTTAAAGAAAGGGAAACCATCGTGGTGCCACTTCAAGCCTCCTCCGCCAAAATGTAAACAGTGGCTGTGAAGTGATCGAGGCTCCTTCCTCCCCCTTCGCAACATGCAACGACGTGAAAACAAAGGATTAAAGACAACACGACAACAGCAAGCGATGGAGCGGAACCGTTGCCCAGAAAATAATAAAAGTGAAATGAATTTGCATCAGCCAATAATCTTTTCACGCCTCTGAGCTAAGCACTTCCTGAGGAATGAGCAACAGAGACACAGAAAACATGGAAGCTGTGATGTTATAGATATATACTTTATTAATTCTCTCTGGTAAAATAAAATTACAAAATAATTTCAACCTCAAACGGCACTTTCCTTGTTCAGAATTACTGTATTTAACATGTTGTCAATACATATATCATAATTGTCATGACGAATGAGAAGAATACTAGTATCGTAGTTTAGGAATATAAGTAATCAGCTATAACTGCGTTTAATCATAATGGTAGAAAAGACTAAGCAATACAAAGCTAAAGTTCATCAACAGCATACAATATTCCAAGCGAATGTAATTCAGTATTCCGGCCACAGCGTGTCGCTATAAAACAGCTTTAGATATAGTCTCTAATGCAAAGATAGGCTTCCCCCCTCCACACCATTGTAATTCCTCTCAGATACACCTTAGTCTCTCTTTCTATGTTTTATTTATTTCACAACAGCTGTTCCTTCATGGCCATTTATCCTTTATAAGGTCTATTTGCGTTCCCGTAGTCCACCGTGATGTGTGATGGCGCAGGCCTGTAACAAGTCCACGTCCATATTTTCACAGTTTTTGCCTCAGAAGTATTGTCAAGATATCTGCCTCCTGCAATCTTTTGTCCCCAGTGACAGCAGCGTTCCCTGCCTCTTATTGAAGTCCATTTAAGAGAGAGCACTTTGGTTGTCGAGGTGTGTGTGTGTGCGTGTGTGAGAATATGTTTGCGTGTGTGGGTGTGTGTTCTCGTGTCGGACTTTGTGCGACGGAGCAAGCAGAGATGTTTCTTTACGCAGAATACATTCATAATAACAACGGAGTGCTGTTTTCGGGCGGGGCGGGGGTCTGCGAGCTCGGATAATCAACACGCGAGGTCGCCGAAGCTCGCACCCCCCCCTCACACTCACACACACACACACACACTTCCACGAAAGGTCATCGACACAACTGCGGGCTACACACAACGGTAACATCAACGCAAAGTCACACAGCCGAAGAAGCTCGTTGTGCTGTTTTGTGTCAAAGTACCGAGACGGGTCGGATCACAGTGGGAGAATAAGCGCGATCGTCCGTTATGGAGGGGGGGGGGGTGCGCGGGGCCTCGTTTTTAACTCTCTGCAGCGGCCAAATCTAATAACAAGGGAACGCTCGGCGAAATGTGGAGCATTAATTTTGTACAGGGCTGCCTCACAGGGTCATAAATTATTGATATCGTCTCTGTTATTCAATAAACCCGATTGAAAGTCTCGTCAACGTATTTCCCTTCACTTCATGTTGGCGCAGGAATCGGTCCTCCAATCCCAGCAAAGGTGCACTCTCCGGGGCTCCGTCCACAGGAACTATTTACAGGAGCGAGGCTGTCGTGACTCGCCGCGCTACAGACATGCAAACGTGACAAAGGGATCGGCGGCAAAGTCGTGTCGGGGTCGCGGCTTCCTGTCGGAATCGTGCGGCGGGGCCTGCGTCGAGGAAGATGCTGCGTTTTTGTGCTGGGTTCACGCGTGTGTGTGTCTGTATGCGCGCGTGTGAGTGTGTGTGTGTGTGTGTGTGTGTGCAGTGCATGCGACTATTATTTTTCCCAGAATGATCTTAATGATCGAACCTTCTGTTAAAGGGATGCTCGTTAACACACAATTAGCATTCAGTTAGAAAATACACCGTAAGGTTAAAAAGTTATGGTCATAATTCCTGATATAAGGAGAGAGAGAGAGAGAGGAGGGGGGGGGCAAAGGGAGGGAGTGAGAGAGAATAAAGGCTTTCTTCAGTAACTGGAGTTGATTCCATTTAGAGTTCATATAATTACCCCCCCCCCCCCCGCCCCCAGGTCCTCGCTACCTTCATTTCTCACTGTCTTCACATCCTTCATCTCCCCTCACACCTTTTACCGTCTCCATTCGTCTTCTCCCTCTCTTGTCAAAGGAAAGTGGCCCAAAGTCTCTAATATGCCTCATCATTTATAGCCCCCCCCCCCCCCCCCACCCATTTTAATCCCATTATTTCTCAGCGCAGTCCCGTCCTTCCAGCCACAGAGCGGAGGCGCTGGTTTGGGAGCCAAGCACCCCCCCCCCACGTTCCCCGTGAGGAGCCAGAGTTTCTCGGCAGCCCCCCCCACCCCTTCAGCTACGTTACAAGAAACACCCCCCTCCCCACCCCTCCCCCCACCCCCCGTCCCCTCCCCAGGAGTCGGGATTCCAGCTTGGAAACTCGGAGGAAACCTGAGTGGCCAGAGTTTGATGGCTGCTCCGTTTACTGTTTTGTCGCTGTGTTTTTTTGTTTTAGCCACGAGGTCCGATCCCCGCCGTCACGACGAACCGGATGTGCGACGTTCCGCTGTAGGAACGACGTTCCGTTGCTCTTCCATGCAAACTATTGCGTTGTATGTTGCTATTGGCTGGTATTAGCTAACAATCTAGTCTAATAGTTGATTAAAAAAAGACTCTTGAGGAGGTTCCTGCTTCACTTTTCCGTTCCTGAACTCCAACTTCCGAGGTAAAGGGGAACCCCCCCCCCACTTCCACAGCCAGGAGGTAAGTGTCCGCCCTCCCGCCGTCTCCCCATTGGTCCTCAGCAGTTAGAAACGCAGGCGTTGAGGTTGGAGCCGCCCTCCGGGCTCCCCTCTGGGCTCAGGGGCGGGGAGGACAGTGGAGACTCCAAAGCCAGGGTGGGGACCAGGGGCGGGGCCTGCACCAGAGACGCAACCTGGCCGGGAGCGGCGGCGGCGGTTAGAGAGGCACCTGAGGGGAGCGGCGGCGCGGCGCCCCCTCCCGCGCCTCCTCTGCCGTCCCTGGCGTCCCTCTCCTGGAGCAGGTGGATGAGGGCGGCGTGCTGGGCGCTGAGGGTGGCCGAGAGGTGGGCGGGCAGCGAGTTGAAGCCGGCTGTCAGCTGCTCCATGCGCTGCTCCAGGGACAACATCTGGCGCTCCAGGTCCTCGCTGCGGTCGTTCAGCTCCGACATGAGCTCGTACATGACGCTCTGCATCTGGGAGAGCGGGACAGGGAGAGGGACGGTGACTCAGGGACACACACACACACACGCACACACTGACAGAGGGGGGGTCGGAGTTAGTTCAAGGCAAACGTTCCCAACCAAATGGGAAGAGACGGAGGAAGAGGGAGGCCAAGGACCAGGAAGAGTGAATCAGACAGAGTCTGTGGGTGGAGAGAAAGAGAGAAAGAAAGAAGAAAAGAAAGAAAGAAAGAAAGGAACAGAGAGAATGAAAGACAGTAAGAGAGAAAAACGAAAGAGAAAGGAAGGCCTCGTTCCTGCCTCCGTAACCATGGCAAACACAAGTGGCCAGTAGAGATGGAGTCACTTAGATGCATAATTGCACAAATTTGGTGCTGAAGGCATTGCCTGAACAACAGACACACACACACACACACACACACGCACGCACCTACATGCACACACACGCATGCACAAACACACACATGCACACGCACACACCTCTCCTTTGGATTTCCTCTCGTCTTTGAGTCTCCCATCTCACTCCCTCTCTTTCACAATCACATGCACACTCACACTCTCACTCAAACACCCACACAGGAACAGACAAACAGGAGCCCTCCCTCCCTCCCTCCCTCCCTCCCTCGTTTCCTCCTCACTCTCTCACTCAGTCATCCCTGTTTTAACACTTGTTCCGTTTTGTTGCTAGGAGACACAAAGCCACACAAGTGTGCAGGTCAGAAACAGAGGAATGTGGTGATTGAGTGTGTGTGTACGTGCTTGCGTGTGTGTGTGGTGTGTGGGCGTGTGTCTCTTTAGCTCAGGATGCGACCTGCACCCGTCTCACCTTTGAGAGGTCCACCAGAGTGTTGGCCTGGTCACTAAGTTTCCTTTGCTCCATTTTCACGCTGCGCAATCTGAGAAAAAGAGAAATAAACACACACGTGTGTACACAGTTTGTATCCATTCAGGACACAGCGGACCCCCCCCGGAGAACAAATCCCTCTGGGCCCACGCAGCAGCGGGGGGGACAGTCACCTTGCCCGGATTTAACCCCCGGGGCCTGAGACCGACGGGGCGGGGCTGACTCCCCTCGCGGAGGTCTGACCTGCTAGACGGATCTCAGCCCCTGAAACTGGAGCGCTCACGCTGGCGGGGGCTCCCCCCCGTCACCCCCTCCCCTCTTTTCCTTCGATGCACCGAGACACAAACGACAGCTCCACCAATGCCGGCGCATTAATAATTTGGATTTGTGGGGGGGGGCTGCGGTGCACCGGCGTCGTCTCTAGAGTTTTGAGCCTCCCGTAAAGGGAAGGGTCCGGACTGCTGCTCACAACGGACCAGGGCGCCACGCGCGGCCTGACGGGCTGAGGGAAAGACAACCTTTAACTCGCGTCTGTATCAGAGAGGCTTCATTCAAAAAGCGTTTCCCTGACAACCAGCCATGCCTTCCAAGAAGACATCTGCAGAGGCTTAATCAGAAGATGCCCCAGGATTTGGGCCACATCTGTGACCCCTCGACCTTCAGCCGTGGCCGCAGACCTGCGGGAGGAGCCGGAGGAAGCTGTGTCCCACCTGCGCCCCCCCCCACCCCGAATTCTCTCCATTTCCCCCCACCCGAGCGGCTAAAAATGTCCAAGAACCGAAGACTAGGATAATGAGGGCAGTGTCTCCTGCAAGATGTTAATAAGATGGCATTTCATCTTGCCATTTTCGCCAGCGGAGCCAAAAGCTGTCGTGCGAATCCTCCGCCGTCGAAAGTTTGAAAAAAAAAAACAAAACGAAACAAAACAAAACAAAACGAAACGCGTCAAAACGAAGAAATGTCAGCGTTTGGTACAGGAGGAGGGTCTCGTTCTTAACCGAGTTAATTAGTGCTAACAACAGCCAATTTAGGCCTGCACAGCGGTGACATTTGGAAAAGAAGCCGCTTGTGCAGGATGAGCAACACGAGGCTCAAACGGAATCTGAACAACGGTGGAAAAAGAAAGTGGGGTGATTCATCATCGCGACGGAAAAACCCAGATGATGACGATGGTGTCCAAGATTCCACTGAAGCTTGGATTGTTCGGTCCAACAGCTGCATTCGCGCGGACTCAATAGAGATAGGTGATGAATCATTTTGTTTGTGTGTTTGTGTGTGTGTGTGTGTGTTTGTGAGCATGTGTGTGTGAGTGTGCACTCACGCGTATCCAAGCACTTTATCTGATTATCAACGGTGATTCGACATGTGGGCGAACAGAAAGTATGAGCTGTTCAGAAGGTTCACCTGTGTGTTTGCGTCTGTGTGTGTGTGTGTGCGTGTGCGTGTGTGAGGGACGGGCGTGGTCTCACTGGTGTATGGCCTGTAGAAACTTCCGCTGGTGTTTGCGGACCCTGGAGTGGTCGATCTTCTTCATCAGCTTGGTGTGTTTGTAGATGAGCCAGGTCTCCCTCAGAACGTTCGCCGCGGCGTTCTTGATCTGCACACACACACACACGTGCGCGCGCACACACACACACACACACACACACAAACACACGCATGTTGTTAGCAACAAGTAGGCCTTGGCAACAGAGGCAGGCAACTGGTTTCCTCTTTTCTTTCTCCTCTTTCTTTTATTCTTGGTTGTGTTGCTGAGAAGAAACGACCCAAAACCCGAGTTCCTCTGAAGGCCGTCCTCATCCTCTCCGTCTCTACACTCGCTGGGCTCGCCTGCCAATGAATTTCATAAACAGCTCGCTCTCCTTGGGGAGATTTGGCAATGATAACCACCAGGAGTCTTCTCCTCTCTCTCTCACACACACACACACACACACACACACACACACACACACACACACACACACACACACACACCTCTTCCCTTGTTCTATATGCCTGACACTGTATCTTTACTCAACTAAGAGTAATTCAATATACGAGCACTGTGGTTAATTAAAAACAACAATCTTTTATGAAATTACAATAACAGCAGGAATCAACAAGAGGAACACGAGTTTGTCGTAAACTCGCTGTCACACTGTGTCATGAGGGACGCGCACGCTTTCAGAAGCGCATCAGCTGTTGTTGAACGTCAAATTGTTGTGATTCAATAAGATGGCGGTTTGAAGTGCTTTGCCGAAGCTCGTCTATTTCTGTGGATGAGGGTGTGATTATGTTCCCTCGTGTTCGGGTCGGCGCCTTTAGGTTTGGCGTAATGCACGCGTCCATAGGCGCCGGTTACTATGTAATCACAACACGGGGGTCCGACACTTTGCGAGGAAAAGAGCGATGGAGAACAGGACGTGAATGAAAGACTTCAAAGAGACACGGAGCGACGAACAAAGACCCATCCGACACCCCCCCCCCCCACATCTGAGCACAAAGGACCCCCGGCGGCTTGTCTAATCAGCACCCATCCACTAAAGTCAAGGGCTGATCACACAACGTACGCACACCCACACATCCGTACGCGCGGATGGGAGCACGCCATTGGCTGCGGATGAAGAGGATGAGGAGGCCCCGAGCCCTGCAGATGTGTTTTCAATGGCGGAGAGGATGTGGAACCCGGAGGAAGTAATCCGATATACGAAGTAACCCCCGCCCCCCCCCCACCAACCCCTTCCAGGAGCCTGACTCACCGATCAGTCTTAATGGCAGCTCACATTAAAATTTATGACATCTTGCCTTTGTTGGCTGTTTGCTGATAACACGCATTTAAAAATAGAGTTTAAAGCGCAACGTGAAATACATAAAAAAAAACATTTTTAGGTTTCATTTGCGCGCCGTGGAAAACAGGATCAGCATATAAAAATAGTGCTGGGGTAGCGAACCTGCTCCGCCATGTCCCCCCCCCCTTTGAACCCTTCCCTGCCAGCGTGTCTCGATAAAATTATACAACGCTCATCCATCCCGCAAAGGACGCGCGCTGACAGCGGCGGGAGATTTTACCCGCCCTTTTTAGGGCCGCCGTAAAAGACAAACACGATCTCGAGCGCAGCAGCTACAACGGCGACCTTCCGCGATTAGACAGAGTCCATAAATTTTAAAGGCCCCGGATTAATCCCGGCAGACGTGAGTGCTGAGATGCGCTGATCGAGTCGTAAAAGCGGGCCCTCTCGCCGGGGGAGGACGTCTGCGACGAGCTACGACGGGAGAGAGGAAGGGGGGGGGGGGAAAGAACTTAATTCCTTCTGATTATCTTTCAACAAAAGCCAGTTTACGCGGGTTTAATTGCGAGCCGGAACACCGCGGAGAACATTTAATACTCCTCATGGCTGGAGGCTCATGGGTAAATTGATATGTCAGGTTGAATTTATCAGCTGATGAATCACTGCGGACCGAGCGGAATATGATGAATGGTGGCATCTCGTGTCTGTCCCACTTGCGCAATTGAATTTTTCATGCAAACTGGTAATTCCGCACCTTCTTTTTCGTCTTCTTTTAAATGCTTAAAAAAAGCTCAACGCGAGCGCTGGAAGAAGGAGAAGCGAGCGGCAGCAGCGGCGGCCCATATGGGCTGTGTTTGGGCAACCATCTCGGGGCCATATGGCCGTTTGGGTCAAAGATCGGCTGTGGCTGCTCCCCTACTCACCGCGCCTTATGGCAGGTACGGGAGAAACGTGTTACGACAAGGACTCTAAACACCTCGGCGTGTTCGGAGAGCCTCTGACGCACTGTCGGAGAGGGATGAATCGGCAGAAATCGGAATGCCGAGCGTGCCTTTTGAGTGACGAGACAGCGGAAGGGGAGCTCTTGAGCCCCGGTACCGGGCTCATTACTGGACGTGGAGAGTGAAAATAGCAAATATTTTCCCGGCGTTGGAGACTTTTTTTTTTTTTTTTTTTTCCTTTCCAACCCGTGAGAGCGGTAATGGTCTCGGTCTCTAATTATGAGTTTGGCACGGTGTTGTGAAAAAAAATCACGGCTATTTTCTTGGACAAAAGGAGGAAGACAAAAACAGGCTAATTACCTCCCTGGTGGCCTTACCCGGGCTGACCTCGCCTTCAAAGAGGCGGTAACAATCGGAAGACACCAGGAAAGTCTCCCACCAACATGAGCATTGGCTGAAACAGAGCCGCGGATGGTTGCCCGAACTTCCTCCGATTTGCATATTCGAGGCTCCCCGGATCGGAGAATTTGCCATAGACAGAACCTTCCATAAATCTGGACAAAGGCTCCAGTTACTGATTTGCAATAGCGATACTTGTGACTTTCCTGCCGTTAAAGATTCGCTCGGAAGTTATTTTTTTCTGCGGTGTCAAGCGTTCGGGTTAAACCTGCAGGGGTTCATCTCGCTCGTGTTTGGCCGGGGGTGTCAACATTGGAGGAAATCCCAGCTCCGCCTGCGCTGGCCCCCGCCCAGCGCGCTCTGCACATTTAGACCCCGCGAGGCTCCGAGGCTTCCAAAAGAGCTCGCCATCAACCAGCGGGCCGACGCCCAGAGCGGGATCCGCAGTCGGGGGGCTGATGGGCCGCCATAATAAAAATAAGGTTTAAAGCCGAGGCCCAGATGTCAGCGCGAGGTCAGCTGGCAGTTAAGCGATGCGCTGGTGTCGGTACAGTGAGCGGGCCCCGTGGTTCCAGCCGTACGGCCGCTTTAAACTTTAATTAGGCAGTCTGTCAATATGGACCAGCTGTGTCCATGGCGACGGTGTGAGTAAAGTCGGTGAATGCAACAGCGGTATAGATTAAGAGTTCTGTCGATGTTTATTTACAACCAAAGATCCAAAAGAGCCCTTCAAAAACATCTGACAAAGAGGTGGGGGGGGCAAAAACCAACAACTTTTGATTAAACGGACATCGGCCACGGGCACCCAGAGGCGATTGTAATTGGAATTTAATTTACATTCTTATTAATCCTGCTGAAGTGAGAGGAGCATTTAGCTTAATGCCGCGCCAAAATGAACCTCGCGCCTTGGAATGCAGAGCGCTGCGCGCAATCCCCTCTGATAAGGTTATTAGTTCAGCGGCCGGTGAGCACCGCGTCAACACCACCAGATACAGGCGGGCCGGCAGGGCTGCGCTCAGATCAGCTCAGAGCTGGAGCCGACCACGGCCGGCTCAACGTCCTCCAAGAATAATCTGTTATTGCACATCTGACTCATTTCCCTTTTTTCACATTCTATCAATGTTTTTTATTGAAATTTGTGATAATATAATGCAGGGATGTGCAAGATGATGCTTGTGCTTCAGCATTTGTGCTCGTTATTTGACTCTTATATCCGTATTTAGGGGATTTGGACAGCTAATGTGCTTTTCCACTATTGGGTTGATGGAGACACCCGTGTGGTACCGGCATTATAATAAAAGCAATAAAAGGAGGGATGCAACATTGCCAACAGCAAAATGGTACTAATGGAAAAAAAACAAAACAAAAGAGAAGAGAACATTGGCCACAGAAAATCCATCATTCATCAAACCTTTTTTTTCTGCTAATCGCTGCTTATTACTAACAGGGGTCACTGGGCACACTGGAGTCTATCCCAGCACAGGTCGCTGGCCGATCACAGCTCGCACGCGCGCACACAGGCGTGCAGACGGAGGAGCGATTCAAAGCCTCCAATCAGCCTGACGCTTTTGGACCGTGGGAGGAACGTGGAGCACCTGGAGAAAACCCACAGCTCCGTCAGGAAGGCTGTTCCAACCACTGCACCCCCGCGCCGCCTGCCTCACAACAGCCATCCAAACAGGGACCCCCGTCAATGGCGCGCCGGCTCCCGCGCACACCTCTGGCCTTTAAAACGAAGCCAGCGCGCTCTCGACGGAGCCGACGGTCTGCGCCAGACGCTTCGATGACCGCCGTCTCACCCAAAGCGGCGCCGGGATCCCGGGGTCCGTCACCGCATCATCCATCATAAAGCCTCGGTGTGATTATATTCTCTTGTCATGGCGGTATGGCAGCCATGTAAATCAATATGCATACAACAGATTCAATCATTGGCCCCTCCGTAATAGAGGGCAGGAGACAATTACCAGTGCACAGACCAGAGGCCCTTTGAAGGAAATGTCACAAAAGCAGCATGCCGTATTGAGCCGAGCTGCTCCTGCTCGGCACCTCCTTTGCTGGATGAGTGGATTTATTAGGGCCCTGATTTAATTGTCTGATGAACGCACACAGCCTCAATAGGTTTGGCTTAATAGTTGTATAAGAGGGGGACAAAACGTGATTTACATCCCTTCTCCAAAGCCGATAATAGAATTTCCATGTTAATGTTCCGCAAGTCGAGGCTCGCCGGCGTGACAGTGTCAATAAAAGTTATGACCTTGGCAATAAAAAGAGGCGGGGGAAAAAAAAAAAAAGGATCGCGTTTGATTGGCACTGGGTTACGTCGCGTATGAGAGACCGGAAAGCGTGCGACTGTCACCGCACGCCCGGCTCGTCGCGCATCAGAATAATCAAGTCCTGCGTAAACGTGCACGTCTCCTAATGGGGAAACACGTGTAGCCCTTCTGTGGGACGGCTGCAGGTAATGTCATTAATATTTTCCTCATTAACGCCGTATTAAGGCTCTCATCAACATGACATTTGCTGTTAATAAGAATGATAATCGTTGGGAGTGCGTTGTGCAGCGATGTGCGGCGTCGGTGTGCCAGCTATTTCCGCAGCCACCCGTGGCCATCCGGGGGATTCATTAGCATTCTCTGGGCTGCTTGTTTTTGTCTAGCATGAGGTCAGGTTTTACATTTTCGCTGCTTTGTCGATACAAAAAAAAACCCCAAAAAATTCCGGTATGCGGGGGGGCTCCATTACTGGTTTTAAGGTTAACATCTCTTTGGCTGAGTTGACTTTTCAACATTTGCTCAGAGACCACAGATGGGAAATTTGGCCAACGCAGGAGTGTTTAATCAGCGCTACGGCCGTTAAACAAGACGCCGCTTCTGCCAATTTCTGCTCTGATGGGGGTACACCAAGAATTGTGCTCTCTCTCTCTCATGAAGACTTTCATAGCCATAAGGAATTAGTCAGCTCCTAACCCTGACCCTGACCATCCCACCTAACCCCCTGACCCTGAACCTGACCTAAACCCAATCCTAACCCCAACCTTAAACCAGGTCTTCACCCTCAAACAGTCTTTTGACGTTGTGAGGACCAGACAAAATGGCCTTGCTCCCCAAAAATGTCCTCACTTTCCTAGTAGGATGCATATGTTGGTACAAACAAACACTCTCTGTAGTGACAAAGTGAAGCATCTTCTAAACTCAAATGATGGAGATTCTATTGAAACTCGTAATTAATGCTGAAATGATGAACTATTCCAGCCAGTTCAGATGTCCAGATCCTCCACTGCTGTAATGTAGCCTACATATTTGATACGGGAGCTATTTTAAAACTTGGGTCTTTCAACTGTATGAAAAATTGAACAGGACTGGTGGAGGGAGGGGAGGGGGGGGGTTGAGAGATGGAGGGAAGGAGGCACAGAGGGGGGAAAGGACAACAGGAAGGAGGGTGGCAAGGAGGCAGGAGAGGAGGTGCAGAGACACAAAGGAGGCAGGACGGAGACGGGGGGGATTAACAGCAAGAGAGACAAACGTCAGAGAGAAGAAGGTGAGGTCAGGTGGGAGGAAAAAGACCGGAGAGATGGAGCAGAAGAGAGATGGTGAGAGCGATGACCTTTCATTGGCTTCAGCCTCTGAAATAACACCAACCACACGGGCCGACGTGCGATGAAGCATCTGGGAACAGCGAGGGCGCAGCGGCGAAGGGACGCCACCTCCCCGCCCTCCGCCCGTGCAACGCATTAAAAAAAAAAATAAATAAATAAAAAGAAAGACCCAGCGCTGGCCTTACACACCCTCTTGGTGAGCTGCGTGTCCATCATGAAGTTGTGTACGTGTTTCTCGGCCTTGGTCAGCTCCAGCTTCCTGGCTACCACGGCAACCACCAGAGCCGTACAGCCTGCGCCCTAAGAGAGCAGAGGGAGGGAGGGAGGGAGAAAACAGAGCACTGAGTCAGCCGGTAAAGAGGAGGAATTGGTAAATCGCTGGCTTTTGGCCGGGAAACCAGCCCGGATGATTGAAGGCTTCGAGGGTGCGTCTGTAGAGGGGAGCGGCACGACAGAAGGAGACGCGAGCGGGAGCGAGGGGAGGATTAAGAGGAATAGCTCAGCTTTAGATCAACGTTTCCTCCTCGTCTGGGCCAAGCCAAGTCTATTTTCACACCAGATCCATACGGAGCCGCATCGCCTCTATATGTAGCTGAAAATGTGGCTCGCTCTAAAAAAAAAAAAAAAGAAAACCCACTCACACACACACACACGAAAGATTGGCAGCACCTAATTCGATTCAATTAGACGCCGTCAATCTGAATTACACGGAGTCAGTCATCTGTCGCAGGAGGATGCAGGTCTGCAGGAAGCACGGAGGTGTACAACACGGAGCACTCCTCTCCCCGGATCCCCGCAAACTCATCCGGGAGAGAGTGACAGCGGTCTCTCAAGCGGGGAGACATGCTTGAGAGGAGCGGAGGACCGGCGGCCCGCAGACGGAGACGGAGTTAATTAACTTTCAGATTAGGCACCGTTTTGAGCGGGGCCCGCCGAGCGCTCGCAGGTTCCACCGAAGGGGGCGAGAAGGAGGAGATAAAGACGCTGAAGTGGCTCGGAGGAAACGCAAGCTGGAGACGGGGGGGGGGTGAACGCAGGAGAGGGAGAGAGAGGAAAGGAGAGGAAGCCAATGTTAATGAGGTCACACATCTCTTGATAAGTAATGAATTAAGATTAAGGGTCTTAGAAGGGAAACGTTGGGGCTGCTTCCTGCCGGGCCGTGAGTGTGACGAACGACGGGGAGGGACGGGGAAGAGAAGGCGCGCGCCAGAGCGATGTCGGAAAGCGAGGCACGCGGGCGTAGAGAAGTCGTGCACGGTCTGGAACGACAGGTCAGGCCTGCCGAAAATATCTCTGCCCACATCGACACACTTCAGTCTATTTGTGCTGCGCTTAAAGTCACTGAATAAAATATGTTGAGAGCTGTAGGGGGGAACCCCCCCTCACCCCCCCTCAGGGGCTTTCATATATGTTTGTACTTAAAAAGGCCCTCTGAATGAGGTACAGTATGTACAAGTGGAGAGTGTGTGTATGTAAGTGTGTGTGTGTGTGTGTGTGTGCGGTTGCAGAAAATTATCCTCCGTGGCCAGGAACCGTGGGGTGCTGATTGGTTTGCCAAGCGGAGCCTACGTGCGTAAGCGCGGGCGCGTGCTCCCCACCGGCGGGTTTGCTTGTGTATCTGCCCCGCATCCACTTTCCTTTCAGCGGGGTTCCCCCCCTCGCGATCTCCGCAGGCTGACGGAGGCCGACTGTGGCGGTGCAATTCGTCACCCGGGGGGGGGGGACACCCGTCTGCAGGCCAGAGAATCAGAGCAGGACAGGGCCGGCCCGTGTGTGTGTGTGTGTGTGTGTGTGGGTCCTCCCTGAGCCCTCCGGTCCTACTCAAGGTTTCTTCCTGTTAAAAGGGAGGGTTTCCTTGTTCAGGTGCCTGGGTTTCCAAAGCACCTTAAGACAGGTCGGATGGTTACAGACGCTGTTTAAACAAAGTCGTACTTAATTGCAGACGCTTCACTCTGCTGGAGAGTAAATGAAGTGAGCGAGCCCTTAAACGCGACAGGATGGGAGTTCAAACGAAACTAAAAGGAGCGAAGTGAGGGAACAACTAGTTAAATGCCTGCTGGACCCTTTCCCAGTGCACCTCCACCTTTATCGGCACCCGCCGCTGTCATGGCAACCAGGGGTTATGATTGGGTGTCACAGGTTCCCCCTGACTGCTGGGTACTGTACTGTTAGCCGGGCAACAGCAGATACTTAGGAGAACCCCCCCCTAACCCTTTCTCGTCTGTATTGGATTTGCCTGCGAGTCTGTTTATTTTTTAAAAGGTATTATGTGGTCTGGAAACTCACCCCCCCCGCCCCCACCCCCCGCCCCCCTTCACCACCCACACAGCGGCGAGCAGATCATGACTGACTGTTGTGTTTCTGAACGTTGAAGGAAACACGTTCATAACAGCACCGTGCATGCATGTCACACTAAAGGTGCCCTCCCCAGGGGAGACCCCCCCCCCCCCACACACACACACACACACCTCCCCACACACACACTCTGCAAACGTAACACACGTTTTTGAGCTGGGTTTGCACAGAAAAGTGAAAACTGGTGTCGTGCAGGTGCGAGGCTTCATTAAGGGACGCATCAGCTGAGCTGGAGTCTCTCTTTATTTAACCTCCGTACACTCGCTCCAGGCTTCATGCACACGTCTTCTTAATTGACGTGCGCGCGCACGTGTGCGCGCAGGCCCACGCGCGCGCACACACACGCGAGTAGCTTTAGGGCAGCAGTTTTACACTTCCCCCCATCTGTTGCCATAGTAACAAAGGGGAGGATTTCTCCTACAGAGACTCGTTACACTAATTCTCCTGCTGCCCGTCCTGGACTTCACCTGAATCCTCCCTCCCTCTGTGGCGACCGCCCACATCCGAAGCCGTGTTTTCGCGACAGGAGAGTTGGGCGTGCGCGTGGGCGTTCCGCTGAGAGCCGCTGCCCAACCTGTGTGTCAGAGCACTTGTGGAGGATGCAGCCTCTAACAGCCAGTTCGGGACGATCTGCCTTTTGTGTTTCGCGTAGTAAAGAGTTGTGCAGCGCCGTGATTCATCACGGGGGTCCGCACGAGCGCGCAGGCGTGCGTGCGCGTGTGTGTGTGAGTGTGTGTGTGTGTGTGTGTGCATTCGCGCCTTTAATGGAGTGTGCAGTGAGGAGAGAAGGTGAGCTGGCACACGCGGAGAGCGGACAGACGCGGTGCAGATGAAAGCCTACGCATGCAGGTCAGTGGGATTGGAGGGAAGTGAGAACACGGGGACGCGAGGAACGCCGGCCCCGGGCGGCAAGCCCAAGCTGGGGTGATGAATGGGAGGGTTACGTGGGCTCCGTCTGGTTTTCCAGAGACCAAACCCAACGAAGATGGTTGACCCCTAAAAGTCAACTGAGGCTGTGGAATCACGGGCCGCTTTGACGCGTAAAGATCTTTCTTAATGAGCGAACATCTGCGGTCCTTAAACACATTTAAAATGAAATCAAGTGAGTCTCATTCATATTTGTATTTTATTATGGAGTGAATCAAAGATGTGTGCATCCTCTATAAACGTGTACATTTAAATATAAATAGATGGCAGTGTGTGGGGTTGTGGTGCGTGTGTGTGTGTGTGTGTGCGTGTGTGTGTGCGTGTGCGTGGGGGGATCGTTTTGTGAAGACAGAATACAAGGCTATGTGGGTAGATCAGATCCTGAGAAAGAAGAAGAAAAAAAAGAAGCAATATCCAGGGAATTCAACCAGGTTTCATCTTGTCAGAGCAGAAGACACAGAAAGAGTCCACCTTTTCGCTTTTTTTTTATTCTTTTTTTTTTTTTCTTCTTTTTAAACTTGAGTCTGTCAGGTTGTATCAGCTGCATGTAAAATACCGATCGCAGCGAACGGTCGAAGATGCCTTCTCGTCCTGACGGAGTGGAAAGGCGAACGCCACCTGTTTGCTTTTGTCACGCGGCGGTGGGCCTCCCCTAGCGGACCACGCCCGCGAGCGTTCACATCGGGCTCGCGCGTTCAGGCTCGGCGCTCCTCGCGTACTCGTAAGAAGACTGTTTTGAAAAGCAAACTGGAGCGCTTCCAGCATCGCGCATATCTGTAATTCAGAGACGTTACATAACGCGAGTCATTTAATGGCAGCTTTTTCTACCCACCTAACGCAGGGGAAATACCCAGGGTTCACTTTCCTTTACTCACTGTCACTCTGCTTAATGGAGCCCTGTGATTAAGGTATCCACGGGAAACCGAATCTCATCATACACTGAGTCAAATGTTCCTTTGCTGACCTTCCACGAAGCCAGCGAAGCCGATGTTCTGGTTAGCCAGATGAATTTGAGATTACTTGACATTTAAACGCGCGCGTGGTGAAGAGCGGTGATTTTCTTTTGAGGGGAGGAGAAGAAGGGCGGGGGCGCAAAGGGGCGGAAGGAGGAGAGCACCTGTGAAAGTGCGGCGGAACAGAGGAGCGGCCTCGCGGCTCAAGCGCTCGTGCTGACGGACGGACGGACGGAAATAAACACACGGCCTCGGGGATGGAGAGACGGAGACCGGAGACAGAGGGAGAGAGAAATAGTAGCGCAGAAGGGAAATGAAAAGAAGAGTGGGAGGCTGCGGCGCTTTGAAAAGGTAGGACCACCTCCATTACGTAATGAGGACAGACATGGGAAATACACACGCGCGCGCGTGCGCCTGCGCCTGTGCGCATGAGCACTCACACACACACACACACACCACACACACACACACACACACACACACACACACACACACACACACAGGCAGTGTTTGCCCGCCTACACACTCAAAACAAACAGAGGTACAGATGCAGGCTAATTCAGGGAGCTTTACTGAAATCACACAAGTGACAGAATTCCTCATGCAGAGGTCAGCTCACAAAGAGGGGGGGAGAAAGGGGGGGGGGGGATAACTGACCATGATTCCTGTGAGCAGACACACTCCTTTACCACAGTAGGTGTGAGGGACCATGTCGCCATAGCCGATGGACAAGAAGGTGATGGAGATAAGCCACATGGCTCCCAGGAAGTTACTGGTCACATCCTGAGCATCATGGTACCTGGAGAGAGAAAGAAAGGGGGGTGGATAGATAGATGGATGGATAGATAGATGGATAGATGGATAGATAGGTGGATAGATAGATGGATAGATAGATGGATAGATAGATAGATAGATAGATAGATAGATAGATGGATAGATGGATAGATAGATGGATAGATAGATAGATAGATGGATAGATAGATAGATAGATAGATGGATAGATGGATAGATAGATAGATAGATAGATAGATAGATAGATAGATAGATAGATAGATAGATAGATAGATGGATAGATGGATGGATGGATGGATGGATGGAAAAGCTTGATCAACATTACAGCCAAAACATCTACCACTGTCACCATAGCAACCCCAAACATGGTGCCGAATTGAACTTTGTTGGTTTTTCAAAGTTTTGTTGCACCAGAATAAACTGTCACATTTGCGAGGGGTTCAAAATCCCTATTAGAGGACATTTATATAAATGTCGTGCGACGCGACGCCCCCCAGGAGGTCTTCCCCTCCTGCCAGGCCATTGCTTAAATAAGAATATTCACTGGGTAATTTCGCCTGCTCAAATAAAGGCCAACATTGACTCCACCACCGTCTGCACGCGGATGCTGAACGCTGTGATTGAAACAGAATGAAACTGTAAACCAGGCCAGTATCAAACTGGTAATTCGTCAACCAAATTGAGGCAATAACTTCATCGGCTGGATCAAATTATCCGTCTAACTGGTGTAAGACTCACAAACCGGAGCGCACAGATGGATAACGATGTGCACGCGTCTCTGATTATGTTTCCTGCCAATTGAATTTATCCGCTCCGCTGAATTCCTCATCCGCTCCCTCGTTTAAAAAAAAAAAAAAAAAAGAATCACGTAATCGCCCCGGCGACCCCGCGGTGGTGACTGACCTCTCGCACACTCGCACGGTCCAGGCGGCGATGATCCACAGGGAGATGCTGAAGACCAGCAGCACCGTCCCGGGGCAGATGGTCATGAGGGTTTTCATGACGAAGCGCGTGTTGAAGTGCACCTGCGGAGGAGACGGACACACACTCAGCGCGGCGTTCCGACCCCCCCCACCCTCGCTGCCCCCCCGCTGCCCCCTCCTCGCCCCGCCTCTGCCGCGCTAATTAATCTTCCTGTAGCGTTTGATAGAGGCGCTCTGAGAATCTGGGCTGTAATTGGAGGCGCGATCGGGGCCTCGCCCTCCGACCCGGGGGTCGGGCCGCCGAGCGCCTCTCAGTAAATGACCCGCTTCGCCGCGGCCCCGACTCCATTTGTCATCGGCTTCTGGCGCGCCACCGGCGGGGCCCTGGAAGGGTTAAGCGGCTGATAAATGTCGCGTTAGAGCCGTCGCTTCCACGGGCCTCCTCTAACCTGCCGCTGTAGCCCAAGGGCAGCAGCGCATCAACAGGCACGCTCGCAACCCGATAAAATGATCCCTGGAACTGAAATCGAACCCCACCCCCCACAGCTCAGTCCCGCCACACGCTGTGCCTCATTTCCCTGTTTTTACACTAATGATTATTCTTTATGGTTTTTATTTTTGAAATGACAGCGTAAATGGTTCACTGGAGGGCCGCCGCGCTCCTGTCACAGGCTCATTCCGGTTCCATTCGCTTTCACGCCCCATTTGAGCCCCCCCGAGCTAGTAGGAGGTCGGGGAGCGAGTCCTCGTCCCGCGACAGAAGGAGGAGGCGGGGTCGAGAGCGGGAAGGTGAGACGAAAGGGGGGGGTGGAGTCGAAGGACGCGGCGGAACGGGGGGGGGGGCTTGAGATCCTTAGAAAGATAAGAGCCTGGTCTGAAAGAGGCGTTTAATTCACAGAGCGCCGCTCTCGACCTTGCTGTAACAATGGCGTCACCTTCCGCTGAGGCTCTGGCCGCCGCCGCGCTCGAATCCATACGCACGGCGTTCAAAGCGAGAGGGAACAAAAGAAGAAGGAGGAGCCCACCCACCTTGTTTAGGGCTCCTATACTCCTGGAGGAGGCGTCGGTGAAGAGCTTGCTGTGCAGCAGCATGACCCTGGCGATGAGGTAGAGGCGCAGGAACATGGGCACGCTCAGCACCATGTCCAGGTCGGCCTCGGCCTGCGACGGCACGTACGAGAAGGCCAGCCGCGCCCGCCACTGGAACTTGAAGTCCCCCGGCACCGGGTGCACGGCGGACACCAGCAGCTCCAGCGCGATCAGCAGGACCCTCTCCATGGTCATGGCGATTCGCCAGTCGTCCGCCCCGTTGTCGATGACAAACAGCTGCGTGGGGGAGAGGGGGTGCGGGGGGGAAAGAAAGGGATGAGTGACGGTGGCCCGCCAAACTTTTCGCTCGTCATCCTCTGGCGCGGCCGCTGCAGCCGAGGGCTCTGGTGATTAAAAAAAAAAAAACGGCGGCGATGACGGATAAACGTGTCTGGATGCGCAGCAGTGTCCATCTAATCAGTCATCACTTCACTCCGGCTTATTTTAATAGCACCCCCCCCCCAACCAACACTTGCTGAGTCATCCCAAGTGGCTCTTAAGCAAAAACAACGTCCCTAACCATCAAATGAGCTTTTTCATATCTGCACGGGCCGCCGTGTCAGCGCTTCTGCGCAGGCTAATGAGAGCGCGCCTCCTCCTGCACCAGCGCCACTTTAATTGCAGCTCTGCTTCCCTGTTTGTTGTCGTCGGCTGCTCCTAATTGCTGGGGTTACACTCCGTGTTTGTCACCCGGGCCCTTCGTTATTAGAAATCGGTGGAGAGCGGCGTCCGCGCGGGGACCGCCCGGTCCTTCCGGGAGCAGGTTGGAGCTGGGGGGGGGGCTGGGAACGGCTCTGACCTCTGCGACCTCTACACAAGGTCACATTTCAACCCCATTGAGAGAGTTTCCTTGAAAGATATATTCAAAAAAGAGCCCAAGTTGCAATAAAAAGGGGATGTGGGTTGTCCAGAGGGTCATGTGTGTGTTTCCGAACAAAGGCATTAACGGGTCAACTGTGAGAACAAGTGGCCGCTCCCCCCTCGCCGCCGCCGGGGGGGGGGCACGCGTCCTCTGCCCGCTGATGTTGTGACATGTATGTCCACACGTGTAGCCCGGCGCCTACGCGTGAGCGCCCGTGCTGGTTAACATTTGAACCGGGGGGAGGTGGGTGGTGGTGGTGGTGGTGGTGGTGGGGGGGGTCAAACGCTGTCTCTCTTTAATGATTTCATGATTTCATTAAGCCCGCGCATGTGTGCGTCTCTGTGTGTCTGTGTGTTTGCGCACAGCCTGGATGAGTTCGGAGGAGTGTGCAGACCGGGCCTCGTCATGGTGACTGTTGCCAAGGCGACAACATCAAAGAACAGCCAAGCTTAATTAGGATTCCCAGCGAGCAAGTGGCGAGCGAGAGAGGGAGAAAAGAAGGGATAACAGTGAAAACAAGAGGAAGGGAGTGAGAGTGAGAGCTTAGAGTAAGAATAGAGAGAAATCTGTAGATCGATGTGCATATGTGTGTGTGAAAGAGAGCGAGAGAGAGAGAGAGAGAGAGAGTTTGATGAAGTACAGGGAGCACACACAGGTTGTCTGTGTATCACATCTAACATCATCTTCTGAAATGCGAGCGTGCGAGTGTGTGTTTGTGCGCCCGTCCTCTGAATGAGGAACCGCACTGAGAATTTCAAAAGATGCTTCAGATGGTGGGGGGGGGGGGGTCCAAGCTTCAGGATAAGACGGCAGCTCAGTTTTCATGCGAACGAAAAAGCACATTCCCTCGCCTGAGCTTCAGCGTCGCCTTCTAAACTTGATGATTACGCCCCCCTGCCCCCCCCCATTCGTCCACCTCAGAGTCAGATATCAGCTGTCTCCTGTATCGCTCCATGTCAACATTTTTACCCAACGTTCGCTCTCCCTGAGTGACAATGTCCCAAATCAAAATAGAGGTGATCCAAGATTTCTTTTTTTCTTTTTGCCACTGGAGGAAATGAGCGCCTCTCCCTTCCTCCTTCCTTCCTGTGCTGTCCTCCCTCATAGTCCTGCTGTCGGTCTTTTCCTGGCTAAATCGCCACAAGGAAGCAATAAATAATTAAATTCCATTAGGAAAGTAATCTGTCAATGGGAGTGAGTGAGTGCCACTGCCCCTCCGCGACCGCAGAGTGGGGGGAACGAGGGAAAAGGCAAAGGAGGAAGGGATGATGCGTGCATCTGCACGAAGCAGTTTGGGCCGCCAGCTCGAGAAGGGCCAGGGTGAAAGGTCAGGGAACGGAAAAGCTAAACAAACGAGACATCCAGAACAAGCCCATCGGGAAAAATGGACGCGATTATGGAAAAAAAAAAAAAAAAAAGAGTGTCCTCTGCTCTGCTTTAATGCAACGTGGCATCAGGGGGGCAGAGGGCATTTGGCAAAGAAAGGACGTAAAACCGACAGGACAGAAGGAGGGCAAAGACGCGGAGCACGCTGACAGGCTCCAAAAAGCAGAAAAACACCAAAAACGTGTGAAAACAGTCAGGGCGGGGGGGAGGAAAAAAAAAAATCTGAGACCTCTTCACAGGTGAAGGTGTGAGGTCTGAGATGACACTTCCCACCTCCAGCAGCCCTGACCAGCTGGGAGGGTTCCACCCCCCCCCCCCCCCACCCCCAACCTTCCCATCCATCCAAGCCTGCCTCAATCCCGTCCGGGGCCCCCGCGGCCGTTGTACCTTGGTAATCCTGTTAAGTCCCTGGCTGCAGATGTCGCTTATCGAGGAACCGGGCGCAGCGCCGGTCAGGCACGCAAGGGAGCCGCCCCGGCGCACACGTGCGCGGGCGCACGCACCGCCACGCCACGCCGCGGACGCGGAGCAGAGCGGGCTGGATGCGGCCAAATCAGCCTCATGCCGGCTTTTCCCACAGGAGGGAAGAGACTAAACTTCAATCTGGGACAGCGACGGCCCTAATCAGCGAAGGAGACAGAGACGAGCGGGGAGCGGGCACGCACGCTCTCTCTCACACACACACACACGCGCGCGCGCGCACACACACACACACACAGAGTTGCACCTCCGGGGAATGTCTGGGTCCTGCAGCATGGAAATCCCTGAAAGAGGCGGAAAACTGGGGCAAAACACACACACACGCGCGCGCGCACACTCGCACACGCACAGAGGCCTATGAATATGCAGGACGCTCTGCTTTTCCTCGCCTCGTAATTACAGCTCTGAGGGAACACCCCGCTGGCTGCTCCTACATGGTCGAGGAAAAAGGAACGTCGGCGCGGCGGAAGCGAAAAAGGAAGGACTGTGAAGTGCGAGAGAGGAGGAGAAGGTTCGGCTGCCTCGTCTGCCACTAGAAAGTCTAAAAACAGCAACTTGGAGAGGGAGAAGAAAAAGGATTCCACCGATGTTGTCTGGAGGCCAGGGATTTCCTTCATTCAGAATGCGGGGAAAAAAGGAAGGAAAAAAAAAACAAACCCACCCAAACGCGTTGCTAAAAAAAATGGTCGGAGGCCGGCGAGCGCCTGGTGTCCTCGGTGTGTTGCGCGTCCATTGTCATTCCAAACAGGTGTGCGCATCGCAGAGACGTGGTCCAAGCGCTTCAGCGCCGCAGACAGGCGCGTTTTAGGAGGACTTTATTTTCATACCGCCATCTGTCGGGATCCGAGCGGCGGCCGCTGCCAAGCTCGCGTCTCCTTGATCAATGAAATGCTTTTAAAATTCCACAAAAGCAACCCAATAACGCGCGTCGCTCCTGCTCAGAGTGCACTAATGGAGTGCGGTAATGCCTCTTTCTCACACTTTCGCTCGGAGTTTATTTGATTAATTCCAGCAATTCATGTTTTGCCTTTCAAGTTCTGATTCCTACCAGCTTATGAAAGGCCGCGCGCGGGGAAAGAAGAGGGGCGAAATACCGACTCACGCCGATCAAAGGTATGGGACGGCCACATTGATCATAATTATCTCCTTGGAAACAGTTCATACGACAGCTGTTCCGAAGAACATTTCTCCCTAATCTCTGCGGTCTGCGGTGTCCTGGCCCAACCCAGTCGGTGGGAGCAATCCTAAATTAATCACGCGCAGATGCATCAACTGGTCTGTAAATCTCAGCGCTCTCCAAATATCTGACACGGAGTTAAAAGAAACACGCCCATCAGATCGGGCTTTCTACCAGGGAGGCCGACAAACCCTGCCGAAGGCGAAGAGGAGCAATTTACGGTATTTTCTCGACATCAACATCCAGGTCTCCACGGAAACCGAGTCCGTTCGCTTTTCACTGGAATGTTATAGATAAGTGCCATGGTAACACAGTGCTGAAATGATCAGTAACGCTTACGTAAATAAATAAAATACAGTTTAAGACTTGGAAAAGCGTTCCTTCAAAAGAGCCCTGGTTTGCAGAGTTGCGCCGATGCTGGGATTTGTCTCCCAAGGTTTCTGTAGCCTCGTTTCCAAACTTTGCAGTTTCACTGATAAGAAAAGAGCCTCCAGCCCTGACCACCCGAATCGATACATCATCCAAGACACATTTAATCAGACTTTCCGCTTGCATCCCTGCTTTTTACATCTTATTCCTCAAGAAAAAGCCCAGGTCGTCCGGATAAACGCATCTGCATCTCTTTCGACATCCTGTTCGCACAGAAACGAGCACTCGTTGCTACTTACAGCTTACGCGTTGAACCGTTACTAAAAAGCCGTTTATTTTCAGAGAACATCGGATCAGACCTGCAGAAAAAACAAAAACAAAAAAACCCACTGATCTCCCTAGCTACACGTTCACTGGGAGTGTTCTTCGGATGCGGAACCCTGCAACACTTTTCTGTTTAGACGCGGGTGATCGATCGGGCGGCGGTGGAAAAGAGAAGCCAAGAAATGATGGATAAACGCCTTTCAGTCACCTCATATATTTCCGCCGCGTTTCCCATTAAAGCGGCCGACGGGCAGAGTAAATCGAGTTTAATTACCTGTTAGGGGCGAGTTAATGAGTTGCAGTAGAAAAATCTGTTGCCGCGACTCCAAACTAATATCGCAGCATGCTATTTATACAGCAACGCAAACACGAGCGCAGGAGCGCCTCGGCCGGGCTGCTTCCTTAAAATAACAACAAAGCCTGTTTTTTTTTTTTTTTATAAACACGCGTTTATTTTCCTCCCTTTCCCAACAACTCTGGAAGTGTGAACTTAAACTAATAAAAAGAAAAAAGCCGGGAGCGGCAAAGTTTTACAAGCCTATCGTGTGTGTTTACACGTTAACACAAAATCCGGAGCAGGGAAAGTTCTTGTTTTTCCACCTTTAAACTATAACAAGGCCTGTGCACTTGTTGCCAATAATCAATAGGAATTCCCATTCTTTTCTCTAATGAAAGGGAATAAGTGATCAATGCCTAATTGATGGTGCGGTTTGGAGCCCTCAGATTGATTAGAAGAAAGAGTGGAAATGTTGGAGGGTGTGTGTGTGTGTGTGTGTGTGTGTTCGGGACTGCACCCTCTTTAGGGGAGGGCTGCGGCGGTGGCAGGTGAGGAGGGGGGGTGGATTCCTGAACGCTGACTAACGCGGAAGGAGGAGAGTCGGGAGGAGAGGACGTGAAACTCAAGAGAAAGATTGGATAGAAGAAAAAGCAGACAGATGTAATCTGATAAGCTGGAGGGGGAAGCCGGAGCGGTGGAAGGAAAAGAGAAGCACGCAGATGCTGGGTAAGTAGCGTGAGATGAAAAACAGAAATGGAGACTGGAGAGAGAGAGGGAGGTAGAGAGAGAGAGAGAAGAGGGGGAGAGAGGGAGAAAGGGAGAGGGAGAGAGTGAGAGAGAGGGAGAGAGAGAGAAAGAGAGAGAGGTGCTATAAATGCCAGCTAAACCTGATAATATCATTCAGATCTCTGGCATCTCTGCCTCTCCAACCGTCTGTGCAAATGCATGCTAGTGTGTGTGTGAGTGTGTGTGTGTGTGTGTGTGTGTGTGTGCGCACGCGCGCGCATGCTTGCAATATCCTGTTACATGCTGGGCAGAATTCTCAGGCAGAATGTGTCATAATCTGAGAGGGAGATCTTTATTGAACAATGCCTTTCATTTCACACGGCATTAGCTCCGCAGCGTACCTGTGGCTCCTCGTTTACACCAACAACAAAGGTCGGGCTCGGGCCGCTCCTTAAAGCAAACGCGCTTTGATGCCGGCAGGAAGGGGATGAATAATTAACTAAATATAGACGTAATAAAACATATTCGCGCTTCCGGCGGGCACGTGGAGCTGCTCGGCGCTCCCGTGCGCTCACCTGTTATGGAGTCGTGGCTTCAGTTTTCCTCCCACAAACAATTTGGTGTTCTTTGCATCTCGGTCGCGCACAACGAGATCGCGGCCGACGCGGCCTTCCCCACCTGTCTGCCCCACACCGGTCCGTTCCCCGGTCAGCAAACGATGTTCTCCAAACACTGATCTGTTCATTGCGCCCCTTCTCCCTCTTCTGCCCGGGCTGCCGCCAGCGCAGCTGCGTTCGGAGAAAAAAAACCCAAAAACGGTTGCTCCCCGCGGCTGCGGGGTCGCAGACGACGCGAGGCTGCCGCGGCGACGGCGCTGCGATTCGAGACTTAAAGCCCCAGCAGAAGGCGGAGGACGGGTGGGTTTTGGAACTGGTTGCCTCAACAACCACCAGCAAACCTGGGGAGCGTGGGAAACTTTCCTCTCGCCGTCGGGGCACCACGTGTAGGGACGTATCGGACGCGCGCGCGTTCAGGACGGGACGTCACATCACACGTGGGGCCAAATCAGAGCGGCTCTTCTCAGATTTCAGCGATTTTCAGAGCAGGCGAGAGAAATGGTGTCCAAAAACTGAAAATATACTCTCGTTGTAATAAACCTGGAAGCCAGGATTATCCTTTAAACCTCTCAGCCACCATTGGGGAGTAAAAAACAAAAGCTTAAAAACTGTCATCATCCTCATCCAAGTTATTATCAAAATGATTTGGGGGTTATCTCTACCCCCACCCACCCCACCCCCGCCCCCGCCAGTGTCACGATTTCCACATGAAGCCTCAAACACAAATGAACGGAAAAGAATGAAAAAAAAATACAAAAACAAAAAAAAAACACGACCTGATGCGATTCAGCCAAAAGAGACGGGGCTCCTCGCCGGAGATTAAGAGAGCAGCGTTCCATGTGTGACGGTAGTATCAGCGTTCCCGTCACGTGCAGCAGCCACGGTGCGTGGGAGGCTCGCCGACTCCGGCTGGAAAAGCGACTTCAAACCCGCGCTTTTATCAATGGAGGCCTCGCCGCGGACGTGACAGACGCGGGCGCACGTGAGCCGCGGCTGCTCTTCAACAGGGGCTCCCCCACCACCACCACCACCACTCCCACGGCCGAGGCTCCGCGTTATCGACCAGCCGGATGCATCAGAATCCGGAGCTGGGGTAATAGAACAACATCAAACGCTGTAATCGAAGGAAAAAAAAATGCAACCAGCAAAGCTCTAAACTAATATGCGGTTAGATGGATGAGCGCTGCTGTGTTTAGCTGGTGGGTGTAATAGCTGGTGTGGGGGCACTCGCTGGGGCTGGATCCTGCAAGGCGCCCATAAATAGTCAATGCGCAACGATTGCAAATGGTTTCAGATGAAAAACCCGGCGAAACGACCGCGGTGCCGCTATATTACCGAAATGACAAAACAGAGAAGCAGATATCACGGCCCGGGAAAGCATTTCCCATCGATTTCTCCGGGGGCCTGAGCGAGAGGGCCTGGCGCGGGTCTCCCCTATCGGATGACGAGCGCGTTATCGGCTGATTGAGAATTTAATATATATATTTAATATACGCCAGCGCCCCGTTTTTTTTTTTTTGGGGGGGGGTGATCTGGCTGCGGCTCTCATTAACTCCATTAGCTGGAGGGGGAGTGACACACACCTGGGTCCAGGGGTCTGTCTTGGCCCCTCCCGGGGGGGGGGGGGGGGGGGGTCAGAGGCAGATGTGGCCCACCCTTACGAGGCAGGGGCTGCTGTAGTTGCCCCCAGCGCTCCAGAGTCACGCCCGGCAGGTGAGTTTCTTTTTCTGATTGTTCATAAACTGTCTTTAGGGGTTTAGGGGGACGTGGGGGTCATTTTCAGCCTGAAAGTGGAACCATTTCAACCCCAGCTTCACCGACAGTGATGAATTTGCACCAGACCTTGAGAGTTCCCATGTTGCTAGTGCAAGTGAGACCTTCAAACGCTCCAGAACACTGCGGAGTTCAAGCCTTCCTGCCCCCCTATCTGAGTAGTTTGATTTGATATAACTCGTATTTACTCTTAAATGCCACTATCCCACCATCCAAATTTTTCCAAAGGAGCGATAACACTTCATAACAGCTGCATCGCGGCAGCCGGAGCTATCAGGGCTCCGGCGATCGGAGAAAACGAGGCAGCTTTTTCTTCTTGAAGGCAAAAGTGGGCAGACAGGAAGATCATATTTCACAAACTGTCGAGTAATTCTCGTAAGATTTCTAATGAAAATAAACCAGAGTTACTGGTTCAAAAATGGCTAATGCAGTAAAAAGTGTCCACAAACAGGAAACAGGAATTATCCTCCCATTAGAGAGCGTGCGCTAATCAGCACATCAACGACCAAGGACAGCCACTGCCTGGCCGATGGAGCGAATGCTTGGGGGACGTCACACATTTGTTGGAAATTTGAGGTGAAAGCAGCTTCATTTTGTTGGTCTCAGGTCCTTCTGCAGAACGCTGCTCCACTCACCCCTCATTTATGAGCTCAGACCGACTTTGGATAGTTTGGTCACGTCGTTTTCGTTTAATCCCGGATAATTACGCATAATTTTCCAATCTGATTTCTGTATTCAGGTGTAAAATCCTTTGGAGAACCTAGTTCTTGCACCTCACTAATAAGAATTATTACCGCCAAGGGCGCACACTGTCTGATTTATATCTCTTTGGTCTCGTTGCCAACACTCAGCAGCACGAATCTACTAAAGTAACCAAGTGTGAACCGGCTGTCTGAGGATGAAAGTGTGTGTTACCTGAACCTCCCGTGCATGGTAGGCTATGATGAGGCCCAGCAGTATGACTGTTGACAGACTGATCAGACACTTCAGCGCCAGAGAATACATGGAGCTCTGTGGAGAGAAAACAGACAAGTGAGTCCTCAATGCACGCACACACACACACACACACACACACACACACACACACACACACACACACACACACACACACACACACACACACACGCTCTGCTATCGCGAGGTAGTTTGGATGCTCGAGGCTTAACGAAGCGGGCGACACCCTCTCCTCACTGCGAGAAGACGTCGAGAGCTCACATTTACAAAACAGACTTTTTATGTTGCGGAAGAAATAGTAGTGAGGCGCATCTGCACCATCAATATCACTCTGCAGCCCAGCTTTAAATCCTCCGTTGTCTGGTTTCATGGAGCTTATAATCAATGCACCGGGGATTTTCCCGATCAATACAACTCATGCCACTTCAGTGGCTTCTTTAACCCTCTCACCTCACATACATTCAGAGAACAGCCTGTTCTAATGGCGCTAACATGCTCACGCAGGCACGTCTGTACTCTAAATACGGATAAATGTGTTCAGTACAACAGTCATTTATTTACACCAGAAAAACAACACGTTAATATCAGAGGGTTTAGTCTGATTTAGAGTGGGAACGCGGCCGCAGCTCTTTTAACGTGATGCTGTCTTAGCAGATGAAACCGATCTATTGGTGTGTGTACACAGAGATCAGCCTGGCCACTGTCATATAACATCTACAGGAGGATTCTCTTAAAGGTGACATATTATGCAAAACTCACATTTCCCGGTGCTTTAGTCTGTGTATCTGCATATCCGGAGTGCCTCTCCACCACATAAATGTCAGTTTACTGCAGTAGTCTGTAAATGTGTCTCAAAATGGTTTGTTCTGCACTTTCGCCCTTTTCGCCCTACTGTTACGTAACAGTTGATTTAGAGAGGAGGTGGGCGGGGCAAAGAGCATCTGGATAGGCAGCCAAACTGGGCCGTTCTGAGCAGGGCAAACTGGTGCCTTTAGAGACCGACTGCTCAGTGCTCCAGGCTTTCCGACCTAAGCACACCTCACTAACGTTTTAAGACTTCAAGGAACCGTGTTAACTTGCAGAAAAGAAGCAGAACAGGCGCCCTTTAAAGCGGAGCGCTAATTGTCGGTTTTTCAGGACGGCGCTGTCCGAGGTGCTGATCCTGCTGCTGTTTCTTTAATGCGTTTCAACCCACTTTCTCTCCCTAATTACATTCTGCTTCTGTTGATTGACACTTTCCGCACCTAACCCTGATTTGATGCATTTGCTGCACAATAATGAGGCCTCTGGACGCCATAATGCCAACTGACACCTCCATCACAACGAATTCCAAGAGGTAAACATTTATTGGATCGGTAAGAGCATATTAAACCTTCTGAGACCCTTTCTAAGCAGGGTTTTAAGAAGACAATGACTAAATACAACCGGAAGGAGACTTTAACTTTTAGTTAAAAGCAGGGATAATTAAATCATTGGAAAGGACTCACTTGTGCCTTTGATGAGAGGCAGTGGAAAAATGGAATTAATGTCCTGCGACACTTCCCACTGATGACAACAAACATGCTGCAGCATAAATGTTACTACAATTACTGCAATTTCCTTTTACTAAAGTCTTTCTAAGCCTCACACATCAGAAAAGCCTGTTAGCAGAGTCAGTATTACAGCCACTTCAATCAGCCTGTCAGCCCTCTTTTATCCAGCTTGAAATATTTTTAAGTGTTGGATCATTATTGTCATGAAGTGGCACGCCCCCCCGCAGGGAAGGACTTTTCATTAGATGTCTTCTGGGTTGACATCCTGCACTTTCATCCATCACGGTTTGGATTTATTTGCGGAAATTTACTGGATATCGAGGGTGATGGGAGCGCCTGGCTTTTGTGTGTCGGACTTTATTAATTTTATGTATTTTCAGAGCCGTGTGATGAATGTGCAGCTTTCATATCGCCTTCCATCAATCCTCCTATTCAACATTTTTCAGGTTCATATTCAAGCATCTGAAAAAACAAAAAAAAATCCCCAAACATCAGCATTCGCATCTCATATTGACGACTCCAGGTTGCGTTCGAGTATGAATACGCGCTTATATCACATTTCTTTCATATTGCATGTGTAATTAATCAGTATTTCAAGTGCAGTAGTGGTGACATGCATCACAATATTGCAGCAACTTCAGCTTATCCTCAAATCAAATCTTGTTCCTCCCAAAGCAGAGAGGTCAGAAATGATTTCATCCCATCAATAATCAATACTGAGTTGTTATTCAGGCTGGCTAATGGAACACAGTGCGCCGTTGTTAAAACAGTGGCACAGAGAAATAACACATGTCAGGCTCTGGCTGTACTTTTTAGAGGAGTTATCGTTCTTCTTGGCTCCTTTATTGGATTAGCTGACAATAGGGAGAAAAATATGGTTAATGAATACGCCCTGTCTACTCTACTGGTTTTTCCTTTTCGCCTTCTGCTTAATGGCTCCAGAAATTTCATACTATTTCTTTCCAGGAGCCTTTTCAGAAAATGCTCCCTCATTCCTCATAGCACTGCTGCATACACAGTAAACTTTTAGAACCGGTCTACATCTGCTGGGTTTCAGCCCAGGCATTTATATTTTGGAATATAAGCCAAAAGGGGGCACCCTGGGTTAAACTATGATTAAGCATTTTTCATTCTGATCCATGGTCATAAAATCTGCAGGATTCTGGTTTATCCACCTCCGCTCAGGTAGAACACGCTGGGGTGTGTTTCAATACGCACAAGCTCCAACGTAGTTGGAAGATTTCCTGCATCATTATCATATTGTCTTTTTTTCCCCAGAATCTAAGCAAAATGAGAATTTGTTAATCCGCCCAGTCATGACACACAGAATCTGCATACATTTGGGCTTCATGAATACAATTCCTGGAAAATGGAGTGTGTTACTTTGTCTGTTAAGTCTCCGTAGATAACTAATTCGATAATAGAAACCAACACACACACACTGGCATGCACACACTGGCACACACACACACACACACACACACACACACACACATTAAGTGAGCACCCATCATTCATCCAGTCATTGTGGTTTATTGGCTGCTGGGAAAACACCTCTCCCTTTAACTCCAAACCGTCTCACTCCGCCAACTCTGCCCAAAGCCTTCGCTGTCTTTAGCACCTTTGGGTCTTTACTTTTCCTCGCTCGCCTCCCTCCACTTCTCCCGTCTCTCCTCGGCGAAGATCTCATTTGTACTCTCCGAAGCAAACTGGGTGCAAAGCAGGCCAACGTGGTTGTGCTAATGAGAAAAATGCAGACTTATGGATTTCTGCAGGGGATCTATTTAAATAAACTCTGGTAAGCCACAACGAGATTGACTCGGAATTTACTTCCTCTCTGGCCGTGTTCGCTGTCTGCTAACGGCTGGCAATTTGGGTCAGTTTTCGGTTCCTGCCCGGCACGCCCTCAGGACCGTGTCTCCAGATGTTAGCGCTGCACTTCGGTCTTTGCCTGCGCGGTGAGGGATTTGCCTTTAATGAGATTTATGGGCGCGTATTCCGCTCATTGTCACATCCTCGTCCCAAATGTTAATGCTTATTTGCAAGAGGTCTATTTATATCCTGTAACTGGATACCTCAGGTTCACCTGTTCGCTGCTTTAAACGAATCCACCCGTAATTAAAGAGAAAGACAAAGACAGCAGCAGCGGGCCTAGGAAAACAAGACGCCATAGAAATGGATATTTACCAAAAGAACGGCCTGACGCAAGGCAAACAATGTAGGCTGCATCTACGGATGTGAAAGTAGATAAACTTCGCGTGAGAGGAGATTTTCCCAGCATGGAGGGAGCCTGTTAGTCTAGATTAGCACAAAGACTGGGAGCGGGCAGCTCGGGGTGCTGAAAAAAAAATGTACAAATCGGCTCTCTGCCAATATTGGTGGCGTGTTTGTGACAAGGCGATTCTCAGCAGAGGCATGAATGACCGCAGCAGCGGTAAAGGGCTTCCACCGGTCGAAGAGAAAAGGGAGCCGTGGCTAATTGCATTAGCAACAGATTTATTTCGCAGCATCTGTTTGAAAGTCACGGGACGTTCTGTTTTGTGTTTTTTTTTCGGGGGGGGTGCAATTTTTCCACCTCGGGGCAGGGTCGACAACAAACACAACCGTGACGCGCTTGATGCGAACACAGCCCGCTATCTGGGCGATTCTGCATATCAAGAAGAGCGAGCGGCAACGGGGGAAGAAAGAAAAAAAAACAAACAAAAAAAGGAAAAGCAGCATAGGAAATGTGAAATGGTGCCAGTTTGAAGATGGTGGCCTGCCAGCCGTTCGTGTACAACAGGGTGGTAGTCAGAAGGTCAGTGGGTGGACCTCCCGATGTCCAACACCAAACACCGACGCTGCAGCGAGGCTGTTCTCGTGGCGTGTTCAACTGGAATTTGTCCTTTTCTGGTTCTGGTTGCCAGCTGCGCGTGAGTGCTATCGATCAGCTGGGCTCGATAGCTGGGCGGCCAGCTTTGAGTGTGCTTGCTTTTTTTTTTTTTTTCTTTCATAGCACGCGCGCTGGCTGAGGGTTTCCCCGACGTGCCCGCCTCGCCCTTATTGACACAGATGTTGGAGCAAACAGACGTTGCTTAACGACACGTTAATCTGCCCGCGATAAGTCACCGCGCGCGGTGGTTCTAATGCATATGAATGCGTGTGTACTCTCCCTGGCAGAGCAATACCTCCTCGCAATCAGTCTCCAGGGAAACGGGCGGGAGACAGACGAGCGATGTCACCTTACCAGGATAAACACCCAGACGCAGACACACACTCGACTGCACATTACCACACACCATTACGGCCCTACACACTCAATTAAACCTAGACAATGGTGGATGTGAGCGCGCGCGCACGCACGCACACACACACACACACGCACACACACACACAGACACACACACACACACAGACACACACATCGCTTTATCCGGAGGAACTAACAAGACCGAGGTGAATCGAGACCTGAGGAATCACACTTCATGTGTGCATATACACAGAGGACGCCCCTCAGTGACGTGAATGATGTTTACGTTGGAGGAGGATGATGCAAACTGCAGCACACCGTGTGTGTGTGTGTGTGTGTGCTCACGAGCTGAGAGAGCAGCCTAGCCTTGTTACACTGAAAGAAAAAGGCACATTTGTACCTGTTAGCAGTGAGACCTGTGGGAGCGACAGTCCCTCGGAAGCCTGTGATCTGAAGATGAAGGGAGCGCAGAGGGAAAGAGAGGAGGAGGAGGTGGAGGAGGAGGAGGAGGAGAGAAGGGAGCCAGCCCTGCGGAAAGCGCCGAGAAGGCTCCTTCAGAGGATACGGCGGCAGTCGGGAAGTTTCGCTTCCCGAACGAGCCTCGGGTAACTGCTGCGAATCCTCCAGCAGCCTCCGCGGAGCGTCCTTCCCGAGGAAGGTCCGCAAAGGTCTCCTGGTAATGCCTGCCAGAAAATGTCAGGGGCCGGGAGCGAGGCCCTCGGTGCTGCTGGTGGAAATGCGGGGAGATGATGTAAGCCCGCCGAGACGGCAACGAGCCGCCTGGGAAAAAGGGAGATGTGTTTAAGTGAGAAACATAAACACTCCGCGCCGGCGAGAGGACAAAAGGAAGGAAGGAAGTGAGAATGGAAGCGCGCCGCTTCTCTGAAAACACAGGGCTGGGCTAAAGTCAATAACAGCACTTTATCGATCCAAATGGATTTTAAGATTCCTGGACTTCAAGACTGAATAAAGAAAGATAAGCCAGAGACTGTTGTTTGTGAATAAATCATAAATAATTGTGCTCCGCTGACGTCCACGCTGGTTTCATCATCAATATATCTGCTGTCATCATCAAGCAAACCGCGACCCCTGCTGATTTAAAAACCCACGGGAATCTTCCACACTTCCCCCAACCATCACCTACTTGGTGCAGCCAGAGGGCCCCCCCCCCAATCTGCCATTTTAAAATGCTCCGAAAACTCAATCCGCAGCCAATTACCACAGAAGCCCTTAACACCCAGCAAACACAGCAGCGCTCCCTCAGCTTTCCGGTCGTTGACATTTTTAAATGATGCCCCCGCCAGCCGTCATATGTCACTTGCTCCCACCACTGATGTAAATGAAACTGGGGGGAAAAAAAAAAAAAAAAAAGGCTTGGGGGGGGGGATCGGTTCTCTGGGGAGCTCCCCAGCACACTTGGGCCTGATCCATCAGTGCCATAAGTACTATGTTAGCCCAGAAAATGAAAGTGTTTAGGTTCGGGAGCTGGAAGCTCGCCCGTTACTTTGATCGATCAGGAGGCTTTCGCGTGCCCGAGAACGCTAAACACGGAGAAAAAACACGACGGCAGCCTCAAACCCGATGACCCCCCCCCCAATGTCAACCTGAAGGAAACAACCAGACAGGCAGCCCAAAATAAGAACACTATAAGACCAACAACAGTACACATGAGAACACACACTTTTGATGAAAAATGGACCCTGAGCACACACACATCTGGACATGGAGGGGCACTGACAGCGTGACAGGTGAGGCAGCTGATGGCAGCTGAGCGCTCCTCAGAATAGCCTGTGCTTCATAGCAGGCCTGAATCCGTGAAAAGAGCTCCGGGGCCCCGCGGAGCCTCGGAGGGCCTTTGAGGAATGATCTATTGATCCTACAGTGACGGGGCGCACGCTGCAGTCCCCAGGCCCCTCCGTGATCCTCGCTCACACGCCGGACAGGGACCGACTCTCTCGTCTGTCCCTAATAAGATCCAGAAGAGAAAACGCGCAAAAAAAAGCGCCTTTTGCAGCGCAAGAGTTCAAAATGCGCCGCGCCGCTCAGCATTCCAGACATGTGTAATTCAGAGGGGCTTTCTGGGGAAGGCTCGGCGTTTCATCTTACGGCAAATAAAAATCATTGCGTATTCATGAAATATTTCCTCATTAAATATTCATATATTTGGCAGGCGCTCCCTTGGCTGGAAAGTTGTGACTGGTCATTCACAGATTTGCGACTTAGAGGATTTCACTGCGCAACGTCAGCAGCGATGGAGAGCAATCAGGATTATTCTCGTTACAGTTAAACTTTGTGTCTAAACGGCAGAAATGTGAGAAGAATCATTCGGCGGAAAGGAAATCAGGCACAGCCGTTATTGCTCAGGACGGAAATAAAAACATTAAACAAGGGGAATTGGGTTTTTTTTGTTTTTTTTTCTGTACCACTTTTTCTCCAAACGTTCATAATTTGTTCGCGTTTAAGTGACAACACCCGAGAAAATTCTAAATAAATATGTGTTTACGGCTAAAGAAGATTAAAACTAAAGCTCTACACGCTGCAGAAATGCGATCCAACTGCAACATAACAACGTGTGAAGTCTAGAATTAGTAATATGCATCATTTAAGCCCATAGAGACTGTTAGAGGAACAGCCAGCAAACATCTGGAGCCACGTTTGTTGATCTGAGGCTGACTCACAGCCAGCCAGATGAGACAATACCTCAGACATCAGGAAGGTTGTATTTTGGTATTTATACCTCAGTTTTACGGTAAACACAAAAGACTTAGTTGCCAAGTGAAAGTGCACGGAAGGGAAGCATTTTAATTGGAACGTTTTCAGTGGCAGGTTAAAGTGTGACAGAGCTGCACCCACATGTAAACAACACAATCAGGTCCAAACCTAATTAGGCCAAAAGATGTTTAACGCTGCGTTTGAGGCTCCTTTTTCTGTTCTTGGAGGCATCCTGAAACCAGGTGCGTAACAGTTTAACCTTTTGTTAGTATCTAGTATAAAGTATAAAATAGTATAAAGGCTAGTATAAAACAGGTACTCTAACACGTTCAACCACATTTAAGCCGTGAAACTCAAGCATACGCCGCGGGGACACCTTTAAAGCCATAAACTTTACCTCATCTGGCTTTATATTCCACCGTAACTCATTAAGTCCATAAACATGTCCCGGACATCCTGGTGTGGTGGTCACCTGACAGTCATGTGACCGACACAGGAAGAAATACAGACTGGTGATACCACCAGTATACAAAAGTGAAGGAGCTCTTTTCAATTTAACTTCTCTTTTTTTGACACAAAAGGTAACTTTAAACAGTTTTAGACCTTTAATATCGCGACCTATATTAAGTAAACCTGTTGAGATTACATAGGTTGATACCTATGTTGAATAAATTTATGTTATCATATCAAATCATATTGTTCACCACTGATGCCCAATACAACATTTATGTAAGAAGATGGAATTACCGTTTAAAAAAGCCTTACATGTGTTTTGTGTGGTCTTCGTATAGCCCCATTTGAAGGGATATTCGTCGAGACCTTATTGGTAAATACAGCATTTGCCAACATGATAACAATAGGAGCATGCGACATATTAATGTAGTACAAAAGTGAGTACAGCAAATTCACCCGTAGCTTTCAAAGCAACAACAATTCTGACGTTAGATGACTGGATCTGGCAGAAACCCATTCAATCAGTTACTCTGGAAGCGGCCATTACTGTCTCACAAAAGTCACCATCCTTCATCATCAGTGCTGATGTAGTGGATCTGATCACAATTTAAAGTGCAGTAATGACACAGCGCGGTGTTGCACCGCGAGTTGGATTTCAGAGGGCCCCATCTGACTCTTCACACTGCTGTGGTGGGCTGACAACTCCGAGAGAAAGCCAATTACCAAAAATGAATTGCAGCTAGGGCAGCATGTGGAGTTTGCACGTCCTCCCTGTGAGTGCCTGGGTTGCCTCCAGTTTCCTCCCACAGTCCAAAAAACAAGAACATTAGGTAGATTGGAGGCTCTAAATTGCTCCTGTGAGTGTGTGTGTGTGTGTGCGCGGTGTGTGTGGTGTGTGTGTGACAGGTGACCTGTCCACACTCCAGCGCCCCCAGTGACCCTGATTAGGAATACAACAGCAGTGACCAGAAGACGGATGGATGGAAGAGCAACTGGATCAAGCATGTCTGTGTCAGATCTTACACCGCTGATGTAACATGAGGTATTTATAGCATAACGACGAAGAACAGCAGTTGGAAAACCCCCAGTAAATTTTGTCTAGGGCCCCTTTTGTAAACTGGAAATTAGCAGTTCAAAAGCCAGACTAATGTTTGAATGAGAACAGAGATGTTGAGGAGGGTTTTTTTTTTTTTTTTCGCAAAATTACACTAATAAAAATGAAGTAAGAGGCCATTAAAGTTTACTTGGTCAACAGTGGCTCCGAATTTTCCTTGATTATAAAAACCTCAGTTGATGTGACCCAAAGCATCTCATGGTCATATAACTGATGAAAAGAGGCAATTACTTCTGTTTGTCTTGAGCGATTCTTTGCTCCCCTCGCATTGAGGCCATGCCCCTTAAAGTTCTGACAAATTAGATGTCGTAAGTGATAAACGATGAACTGAAAACAAACAGCGGACGGCCCGGCTGCTTTCCGAGGCGCGTCCTGACGGGGGGGCCGGACCGAGCGTGCTGCCCGAGCCGCCGCTTTCAAGCGTTCACGCTCTGGCGAAGAAGCCTCATCCGGCACCGCACCTGTAGCAGGCCCGGCCGCGCTCCGTCTGAGCGGCGCGGCGGAGAATCTGGGACACCGTTTCCCCTTCTCCCGATTAATCAGGGCCCGGAGAGTCGATCGATGGTGACGGCCGGGAGGGAAACTGTCTCATACTTTCAGCTAAAACAGCAGATATTCTCATGCTCATTCCCCCCCCCAAAAAAAAAAACCAAAAAACCCCACAAGCCACGGACACGATGTCCTCCTCTGTTGACACAAAACACGCGCACGTGCAGCTCAGGCCCGCTCTTATTCCCCGTTTCTATTTTTGGGAGCATGACAGAGCAGCTGGTTTGGTTTAGGAGAACAAAGCGACGGAGGTATCGCGGGGTTCGGACGGACCGCGGCTCCGTTAACGGGGCATCGATCCACATATGGGCTTTCAATAATGAAACCTGATCGCCGGGCTTCGCTTCTCATCAGCCCCCCCCTCCCTCTTTAAGCACGGCTGTCGATACCCGCTACACGGGCGCGCCCCTCTGAAAGGCCTCCGTCTATTCCCGCCACCGCGGACGGCCCCGCGCGTGGGCGTGATTATCAATAATCAATGGGAAAGCAAGGTTTTCCCCCCTTGAACGGCTCAAAGCATTCATGGACCTCTTCACCACTCCCCCCCTTCTCGTTCATCGTCGCGCCCATCCATTTTTCACAACAACAGAGGGCTTCCGTGCTCCTCAATTATCTGAGCGAGGCCCAGAATTACCCAGCGGTACCCCAGCATCAGCGGGGAGTCCGACCAAATCCGTAAATATATATTTTTAAAAACAAGAGAGCCGCCACACGGCGAATACAGAAGAACTGATCAGGCCTTTGAAGGTTATTCGAGACACTAGTCCACCGTTGATTCTCAGCTGGAACTCTTCGTGAACCCGCGTTTGAAGCTCTGTATCGATGAATTCTGCCCCATTCTGACGTGGAGGGGATTGGACGGAGCCTAAGGACCTAAATCAGACTTTCCATTATCGCCGATTCCTTTTCTTCTCTCCTTCTACGCAGCCTTTCATTTCTCGCCCAGCCGCTTCTCTCTTCCGATCACACTCCCCCAGTTTGACGCCCACTGTCACCGCAGCGGAGGGTAGAGAGAGAGAGAGAGACATAGATAGATAGATAGATAGATAGAGCAAGAGAGAGAGAGTGAGAGAGAGAGAGCGAGGGGGACAAATGAAAGAAAGAAATCAGCAGAGAGTTGAAATAAAAGAGACAGACAGAGACTGAGAGCATTACCAGCGTGCCCTTCTCCTTCAGAAAAAGGTCGTCAGAGAGGAAGAAAAGAGACGAACAGAGACTGAAAGAGAAATTCAAACCGTGATTCTCTCTTCTTTTTTTTTTTTTGAAAGGAAAAAAAAAAAAAAGACAATTTCTAAAACTGTCTTTTGAAAAGTCGAGTGGGAGAAAGAGGTGTGGAGGAGACATAGCCAGACCAAAACAGAAGAGGCAGAGAGAGCGAGAGAGAGAGCGAGGGATAGAGCGAGAGAGAGAGCGAGAGAGCGAGAGAGCGAGGTTGACTCCAAACAGTAACTGTGAAAACATGCCCCACCTTCCCCTTTTAATAGCCTAATTTACAGGCAATTACCTGTCCGGCTCGGACAATCAATGCCAGGCGGCGGCAGAGGAACGACCGATCCCATTTGCTCCAAAGCCCGGGTGAGGAGGGAGGGAGGGAAGGAGGGCAGGGGACCCGCGAAGGGTGGGAGCGAGCCTCGCTCCGAGGTGCGGGCGCCCTCCGGCAAAGCGCCGCGCGCGTGCGTGCTCGTGCACCGACACGACCAAAATAAACAGACAGTAGCAGCCAGGGGCCAATTCTGCTTGTTACACTTCCCATTACACAGCCAAATGAGCCCCGGCCCCCCTGCTGATAATATGCCCCCGTGTCCGCGGCGTGGCCCCGTAACGTCACCTCGGAAACCGTCATCCCTGATGGTTTCAGGGCACGCACACACACTGGTACACAAACTCCACGTTGTAGCAGGCAAACTCCGCGTCCAAGTAGCCTTTTTAAATATTTTGCGTTTGTTCGGCGCTCCGCTGGCCCCCCCGATAATATCGAGGAAAAGCTGGAATCCAATCAAGGCTGCGCGGGTCCGGTCTGATGACGTGTACGTCTTCAGACGCCTCGGGTGCTTTCATCTCTCCTCTAAAGGCCGTCAAGGTTCAAAGACTTGACAAAGACAACGATCGCTACCCGCATCAATGGACGTGACCTTTGTGTGTAAAACTGCAGGAGAGCGGCCTTAATTGGCCCGCCGCGCGGCCCCTCACCTTGCTGTACACGCCCCACGACAGCTCCGTCTCAATCACCATGACGACGATGCCAAACATCCCGAAGATGAGCGCATAGTCGCTCAGCCTCTTCCTCTTCTCGAAGAGCGCCCTGCGGTGTCCCAGCTTATAGCCAATGTTTTGGTTCTTCCTCTTGTGCGCCTTCGACGTGCTGCCCCGGGCCCCCGTCCCCACGGCCCCCGCCGCCCCCTGGCGCCCGCCCCTCCCCGCCTGCGCCCTCCTGCTCTCCACCAGCGCGTGGTTCTGATGGTAGATGGACATCTGGTTGGACGTGGAGTCGGGGATGTCGTAACCCCCCATGGGGTACGGCGAGTCTTCTTTGGACGAGATCACGATCTCCGGCGGGCTCTGGACCGGGGGTTGGTGGGCGGAGGAGTGGGTCACCGAGGAGGTGGGAAGCATTTCGCGCGGCCTGTCGTGGCCCCCGGGGGCCGCCGCCCCGGCCACAGCTGCAACGCCGCCGTCTTTGGTTTCGCTGCTGCTGTCCGACTCGATGAGGTTCCTCCTCGAGGCGCTGAGGCGGCTCAGGGGCTTCATGACCCCACCGGTGTACTTACAAGAGCTCATGGCGATCTCCGTGAAAGGGTTGCTGTCCCTGCGGTGGAACAGCGGGCTGGCCTGCCTGTGCTTGCACCCCCTGTCTCTCTCCCGCTCCCTGTCCCTCTCCCGCTCCATGGAGGGCGAGTGGGAGGAGTAAAAGAGGGCGTTGTAGACGGGCGAGTTGTCCCCGCTCAGGCTGTGCTGCGAGCCCAGGCAAGAGGAGAGCGGGGTGCTGGTGGGGTGCAGGGCGTTGGGGATGGGGGGGGAGAGGGGCTGGGCGCCGGAGGAGGACGCGGGCAACTTGGGGAGCGAGGCCGAAGGCGGGTTGGGCGTGGCGGGGGACGGGGACGGGTTGCCGCCGCTCAGGTGGTCCAGGCTCGACCCCCCCATGTGGTTGGAGTGGTTCGATCCGGGCGGGTTGCCGGCGGCGGACGGGAGAGCGACGCTGCCGAGGGGGAGGAGGAAGCGCTGGTCCTCGTCCTCGCCGCCTCCCAGCAGAGCCAGGCTCAGGGAGGTGGGGGGCTCCATGGTGGCGGCGCCTGGCCACGCACCTGTCCGCGGCGGCACGGGAGAACAGGAGAGCGTGAAGACCGGAGCGACGGAGCCGGGACAGAGAGAAAGTGGCTCGGGGGGGGGCGTGTGTGTGTGTGGTGGTAGCGGCGGCGACGAAGGGAGCAGCGGGGAAGCGGCGGGGGGGGTGGTGGTGGTGGGGGGGGGTCAGTGATGGATAACGGTTGGCAAAAATAAATTAGTGAGAAGGCTAAACTGACAAAGAGGGTCAGCGGAGTGAAGGAAAGTCGCCATAATTGTGGGAAATCTGTTCTTCCTGGAGTTGCCTTTGAGTCAGCAGCTCAGTCAGCCCCTCTCAGCACTCTTTCTCTCTGTTTCAGTGTCCTCTCATTCTCCAACATCCTGCATCGCTCCCAGCAATCTTTGCCATAAAATGTCATCTCTAACGTTGTGGTTGGCCGGGAGGATAACGCAGATAGGTCCTCCTCGCAAACGAGCTCACGCACCGAGACTAGGGGGGGCAGAAATGACACATCAGTCCATTTGGAGATGACAAAAAGTACTCTGGGCGCCTCTTTTAAGCCCAAGTTGACTGATTCCATCTGATTGATCCAAAACAGCCTACTTTCAGGATGATATAACCAGACACCTTCGGTGCCCCTCCTCCTTGTCTTTTTTTGTACCTACCTCCTACCTCTTCTCTCAGTCCCTGTCCCCCAGGTTAGTTGCGTTGAATCACTGACTGGATGAGAATAAACCGCCGCACTTTTTCTTTGCCACCTTTTCACGGCCATCCCATCATCATCGCGTCGTTTCCACCACCACCACCACCAGCACCCTACCCCCCCTCCCTCCCCTCCACCTTCAGCCGCCGCACACAGGTCCACCGCCACCCCTCCCCTTCCTCCACAGGTTTTCGCTGGGAATTGCGCGTCGCTCCCCGCAGATGTTGCCTCCCGTCTCCGCGCACTCGAGATGACGATCAGTTGCTCAATCTGCCTCCGTCGCCTGCGGTTTCCCCGGGGTGAACCATTTCGGCGCCCGTCACTGACAGTCGACAGGAGATGAAGCGGAATAATCCATGGCGACTGGATTAAATCGGTCAACCTGTGGCTGCCAATCCAAAATGTGCAGCGGCATAAACGCGGCGCCGCGCGCGACAGAAAAAAGCCGAGGGGGAAAACGAAGAAACAAACCCAAAACTGTACATCAAGTAACAGTCCTTAGGTGCGAATCGAAGCCTGAGAATTAACGACTCCGCCGACTTCCACTCAATCTGCTGCTCGCTGTCTCTCCTCCAACTTCTCTCCCTCTTTCTCCGCCTCCAGTTCTGCCGTTCAATCCCATTGGACGGAACCAGAGCGGCGAAATGAGCGCAGAAAAACAGGTGGCAGGATTTGTAAGATGTAGCCATCGAGCAAATCTCTAATTCATTGCACCTACGTTGTTCTGGGTTGTTGCTATTTTTACTGAAAAATGCTTTAGACATTTACCAGATCAGATAGTCTATCTGGTCCCTTTCTGGCACCTGTTACGCACGTAACTTGTCTTCCTCTCACTTAACACCCGTTTGATACGAGTGCAAAAACTGTAGTAAATTGATTTAATAGTCTTTAAAATGATGGAACCAGAAGAAGAAGCGCAGCGAGAATGTGCACCTTTCGCGACAACGCGCGTCTTTGCCGTGCCAAAAGGAAAACTAAAGCGCTGCATTCAACACATCTTTAAAATGCATCATTTGTATGGATGCTCTCCATCTGCGTCCTGGATTTACGCGTTTCTCTTCTTTCATACAATTAATTATAAATCTGCTGAGTCCATAAAGCGTAATCCGGCTTAATTACAGTACACTACCTGTCCTAATCCCTTTAATATTGTGCTTCTGTGCGCATTAAGTGCACTCTTAATCGGATGAGCGCCGGCGCGGAATTGTGCGGGAGCGGATTAGGCCGTTTCCTTATCAGAGGTCACCCTTCCAGGTTATGATGTGACCTGAGAGATGTCAATAAGATCAAACCGAGTAATTCGCGCAGTTATTTACGCAGCATCTCACCACCTCCGAGGCCACTAAAAGCGACTGAGCGCTCCAACTCAGCGCTGCCTGAGGAGGATCGTTACTATCATCGCTGCCCCCCCCCCTCGTTTTTATGAATTTTCACTGCTTTCCATTTCAGCCACGTGTGTCCCTGAATCTGGCCCGGAGCGCCTCCCCCCCCACCTCTCCTGAAAATAGACAGCGGCTGACGTGTTGTTTTGTCCCGTCGGTAGATTGGGTGGTGCGTTCAGGGATGGACTGCGGCTGGTTCAACATGCTTTAATTCGTCAGACAAGGGAAAGGTCAAAGGTCAGATGAGCTCCCCGGCAAATCAGAACCATTTTGCTCGAGAAAAAAAAAAAACAACAAAAAAAACAGCATTATACCGCACTGTATGCCGGGAGAGCCTCTGTTCTGTATTCTGTCCTCGTTGCAGCGGTTTATATGTGTATTTTTTCCCCTCCCTTTTCTGTCATCAGATTAAGGGCACTGTGAGCGTCTACCTCCGTGGGGCTGCGGGATGCGCTCATCCCACCACCTCACACACTCCACAAGGCTGTATCCTTTCTCTCCACATTTGACACCTTCAATAAAAAGATTCATCAACAATGCAACGAGGAGGAACTCGAGCTCGACACATGCCCGGCAGCGCCGGGTCGGAGCCTTCTTCGCGTTTATTCCGATCGCCTCTTCTCAAACAAAATTGTTGTAGAAACGGGGGGGTGAAAATATGCTCCGGCCCCACTCTTGTTCTTTTCCTTTTTTTTTCTTTTTTTTTAAACAGTCAATAAACCTCCGCAGACCCAAATAAGAGATCAGAGAAACAAAACACATAACAATGAAGAGCAGAAAATGGGGAGAGAGCGCCGCGGGAGACGGCGTACATCTTTCAGGAGTCTTAATATCGTGGACAGAGGTTAGGGGGCAGCAGAGGAAGACGGAGAGTTTGGAGTAATGAAAGCAAAAGGGAGTGACAGATGGGAGGAACGATGGCACTCCTCAGTGGAAAAGGTTAGCCCAAAGCCCTGCCCTTCGGCGTGATGTATGGCGCGTGAATGTGAACGAGAAAGTGAATAATAGAATACAACGAGGAATAATAAAGTGGGACTGTAGTTGCTATGCCAACGTCGGAATATACAGATGGATCCTGACTCTCCCTTCCTGAGATTTTCCCTCCTCAAAGCGCACCGAAAGGAAAGAGTCGTTAATCACAAGCGGATGAAAAGGTGGAGAGAGGAGGGCAGGAGGCCCCTGGCCTCAGCTGGAGCTTGCCTGCTCTGTCAGGAACCCCAGTCGGGTTCGTTAGGTAGAACGGCGCCGCACGCCTGTGCATCAGTGAACCCGCTGGTTGATGGTCCCTTCAGGTTTCCACCAACCGAGCTGACTAAATTTGTTTTTTTTGGGGGGTTGGGGGGCTGTCAGACCCCCGACTGCGATGCAGGCTGGTTAGCTCAGATAACCTGTCAGCACACGGCGCTCTCTGTGTGGATCTAAAAGGGTCAAAAGAGGGTTTTGATCAGAGGGCCGGTTTCTTATTCATGAAATATGGATTCTTTATTTTCCATCTGTGCCTTTTGGCTGGTTTGCAAACCTTCTTTATAATTCAAGAGAGACGGGGGGGGGGACAAAGTCCTCTTTCATGTGTTATTTCATGTTATTGGCAATAACATTATTTTGCTCCTTGCTGAAACAAATGGCCCCTTGTAACATGGGGAAGCAAAGGGCATAAAAATAACACGGAAAAGACGATTCCACCCCCCCTATAAAAGTATCTAATGCTTCCAGTTGCTGAGCCGAGGACCAATAAGGAGGTCTGGTTGTAACAAAGTTGAAATGATATCCATGAATAAATCATCCTCACTGATGCATGAAGGCTGCTGCATCCCGGCCGCTCCCACCACCGACCCGGGTCATCGAGAAATGTCAGAGACGCGTCGAGTAAGTGCACTACACGCTCGCACGTCTGCTCCCGAGGACGCTCCGCCCCCCCCCCCTGCTCTCGTATCGGACGTGCTCTAATATTTGCCCTAATGGCTGCGATTGCATTAGGGAGCGTGGAAAGCTGCGGTGGAGCCACATCCGAAAACTCGACAGGCGGCCTTACGCAGAGGGAGGGTAATCAAACCCAGAAGAGAAGAGACTCCGGGTGGGGGGGGGTCACGGGACCGCTCTTCAGCTGAAGTGGAACGCAACACCTTGCCTCAGAACGTCTATTTGATGTCTTTTTTTTCAGCGGGAGCCGCATGAAAAAAACCCAAACACTCCGCGCCGTGTCTAGACGTTACGACATCGAGGCGGGGCAGGGTGGGGTGGGGTGAAGGCGGGGGGGGGGGCTGAAGTTTGCCTGTCAGCACCTCGCTTTAAGTGTAGCTGCGGTCGTGCCAGTTCGTGTGTCAGCTCTCTCCTAAGTGTCGAGTCAGCAAATTCGAGCAGATTCATACCCACACGCGGCCTTCTGGACGTTTTGACGCCACCTCCTGATGGCCTGTCTCAGTACAGGAGGGGAGGGGAGGGGAGGGGAGTCCCCCGAAGTCCCCTGCAAAGACCAGGCCGTGGGGACGGTTTCTGCTTCTCTACCTGTAACTCCACTTTATGTCATCTTTAATGCATTAATAGCTGGAAATGATCCCGCGTTTGCACATTCTCGGGACCTCAGAGGCCCTCAGACCGTCCCAGGGAGCCAAAGCGAAGGCGTCCTCCTCTGGTTATCGCTCTCCGGCTGAACCAACGACCCCCTTTTCGCGCGCTGCGGCGCCTTTAACGCAGGTAGCGGCGAGACTCCAGCCCCCAGTAAAAGCCCCGTGTCAGCTTTGATTGAAGAGAGCAATTACGTAAGTAGTGTCCCGATAGGAAAATGCGTGTTTAAGGAGTTTCGACACTAATTGTTGCTTCAGAATGCCAGCATGACACCAAAGTTTGATCTGGGTTGAGAGTCGGCTCTTATGACAAGTCAGCTCTTCTGCTCCTCTATTATTATTTTTTGACTTTCTCATTCATCTCCTCAAATTAAGCTGAACATGCATTTATGCATTTATTTTCTGGGTCTATTTACTGACTAGGTTGCTGATGTAATTAAACCACCTATTTTGGAAGAGAGAGAGAGAGACAGAGAGAGAGAGAAAGTCTGTGTATGTGTGTGTGTCTGTTTTCATCAATATTAATGACTAATTGACTGATCACACCATTTTCTCTAGAACATGAGGAATTTCTTCTCCATGCTTGTTTTTCCAGTTTAAATTTGATAATAAATGTATTTTTTCCCCCAGCGAGAGACCAAAGCAGGTATAAACAACTTTCCATTTTACATTTTACGCTCTTTTAAACCTGTTTTGATTTCTGAGGGATCTATTTTGAGTCGAACATCGTTAGGGACCGTCTTAAAATTTTTATGAGCATTGCCTGTAGAACCTATTAGTGACCACAGCAGATAATTGTTGGGTCTCTTCTGAATGAAATCTGGTCAAATAGGTCTTTAGCACTGAGGCTAGAGCTGGAATAATTAATAAACAGCTGGATGCCGAAGGGCTTTACCACTAGAGTGGAAAAATGAGGATTGCATCGTAAGGTTTTCCTGGTTCCACATTGAAGAGAGAACATGGATCTGTAAGAGTTCTCTGAAATGCAATTATACTGACGTCTGAGTGGTGTCACTACAAAATTTGGATAATTAAGGAAGACATCGTGGGGGGTTATTTGTCTCCTGGACGTGAGCCCGCGTGTGCGGGGTTCTGAGGAGGTCCCTCGAGGTAGCGTCCAGGCTGGACTGGACTTAACAGTGACAGCTAGATTTCTTTTGTTGTTCAGGCGACCTCATGTATTTGCAATTCCACTCCAGTCAACCCTCAAGAATTCCCTCTTTCCCCTCTCTCATTTATTTCCTTTGGAGACCATTGATTGACTTGTTTAAGCCCTCAGGCCTGGACAAATATTTCACTCCATTCAGCCGTGTTCCCCTCATTCGGTCCTCCCCACGGCGCTTCACGCCAGTCCCCTTTCATCATTAGTCATGCCCTCACATCTCGGAAGGAGAAAATAACCGCACTGGCCCCGTCGCCCCGGCTCCCGCCGGCGTCTGCGCCGGCCCTTCAAGATGGCAGCCTCTGAGCCGGCAAACGGCGCCGAGAGGGGCGGCGGCCCGAACTTTCCTCCTTCGTCGGGAAACTGCAGCACGCAGCAGAAACGGGCGGAGCGGAGCGAGACGGAGAGCGCTCTGCACAAACACGCTCACCCTGAAAGATCACTGGAGCTGATTTTCTAAACAGGATTTGATCACAACACTCCATCTGTTTGGGCATTTCACAACTCGGGACTGCCCCCCCTCCCCACACACACACACACACACACACACACACACACACACACACACACACACACACCACACACACACACACACACACACACACACACACACACACACACACCCGACGCCTCCATTTTTCTTCCTCATGCGCTGCCAGATCGCAGATGTTTTGATATCCGAGACGCTTTTGCTGGATGTGCAGGCCTGGAGCTGTGCGTTTGGACTGTTGTCGTGCTGGATGCTTAAGTTTTACTCTTTAACGCGACTCCATCAGTCCCTCCGCCCTGATTACAGCCAGCGCGATGCCGCCTCCACACAGTAATGATCTTTTGGTGCTTTGCACCGTTCTAAGTCATTGCTGTTGTCGCAGCGTTCCACCATATAACCAGGAGTGATAACCCTCCGCTGATTGTCTCCATGAACAAGCTCTTACAGGAACAGGCTGTGCTTCATTTCGGGGTCACAGGATTGTGATTGGTTGGTTCTCCTGGCAGCCATATTCCCAGCCATAACAGGATCGTTTTTCCCACCACCTTAAAATTCATCTCGGTTTACACTTTTACAGATTGCGTTATCAAACATGCTTCAGCTGGTGTGCGAGTCCAGACTTATTGCAGATTGATCTCCTAGCTCAGAGCTACAGCTGAACCTCTAAAGGCCTTTAAAGTGCCTGTGATATTTATACCCTAAATTTGTCAGGCTTCCAGTGGTTTGCTTCCTCGATCGCTCAGCCTGATACACCGATATCAAGCCCATCCACGATACGACACTGAATATCCCCATTTGCTCCCAATGACGCTACATCAAGCAGCTCTCGATGGCTCCTCCAAAGTGTTATTGCGTCACACGAAGACACTGAAAAGACAAAGAGGCCGCGGCGCTCGTACAACAGCTCGCTTTATTCTTGGTGTTATTCCCTTAAATCCAGCGTATTACAGTAAAGTACGTTTATCGTAGCCTTCCTGGGACACTTTGGTTGGGTCTGTGGAGGCAGGTTTACTTCTGTTTTAATCTACAGGTAGTTAGGTGATAATTGGTTTCCTTGGCGCCGAGTGGGAAAACTGATGATGCTCTTGTCTTTTTAAATACAGCTGATAAAACAAAGATTATCGAGATTACCGAGATCCTTCTGTGGGTGAGCTAGAGCGGATTTAGTCCGTTAATGAGAAAACCCTTCCAAACACTTGCTGAATGTTTGCGGACTCACGGCCGCATCTGAGAGAGGCACGCTGAGCCGTGCGCCCAATAATGAAGGAATCCGGCCTGATTTGGACATCCTGTCCCCCCAGAGCTGCAGGCGAGGAGCTCCACGCTGGGAGCCCCCGGCGTGAAGGTGAAGCCACGTTTCCACCTGCTGATCCTTTAGAGTATTGCAACCAGAACGGGTTAGTTCGTTAAATGAGAATTAACATACGAGTTCCGTTGAAACGGTTTAATTTCTCAGAATGAACATAGAAAAGCAGCTGTAGGTGAAAACACAGATGTACCGCAGCAGTCAAAGAGGAGCGGGCCTAAAGGTCCGACGACAACGCGACCGAGCAGCAGAGTGAAACCGAAGCTGCGGCAAGAACATCCTGACCTGGGAGGGGGGTGTAGATCTGTCCTACAGAGACACCCGTCATCCCAGCGGGCTTGAAACATTTGAAGGTTATATCCCCCCGTTCTTTCCCATTCCCGGCTGGGATGGCCTCCCCCCACAAGCCTGAAGGAGTGAAGATGGACGGGTGACGTCCGGCAGAACCACAAAACCGTCAGCATGAAACAACTGATTCCCCTGAGCTCTTAAAACACGGATGCTGAGAATTATTTTTTTTAAAAAATGCATAGTATAAAATGGCTAAGTATAAGAAATAATAAAAAAAACTTGACAATTTTGTGAAATCAAGAATGACAGTTTAACCAATAACAGCATTGAGTAGGAGCAATTTGGACCACAATGCATCTGTGTGTTCGTATGTACTTTGTGGAGAGACGGCGATGTTTATCTATAAAATATCAAAGAGAGGCAGAAGTGAAAAGGTCACACGAAACACAATCGTTCTCCTCCTGTGAGATGATGACATGATCAGCGGTTGCTTGAGGGAACACACGGTTCTTTTCAAAGGGGCAAAATGATCGATTCTAATGAAACTGTAGCAACAAAGACAGCTCCCAAGACAAAGTTCTGCTCAAATTTTCCAAATGTGGCGGATCAAAGCATTCAGAATTCTCTTTCATTTTGCTTTGATGGGAGCAACAGCTTCAGAAGGTGGCTGCACAAGCTTTAGTTGAATTTTGAGTGCAATTAGAGCCAGTATTGATATTCTTATTTACAAAAGAGCAGCTCCCGGTGTGCAAAATAAGCTGAAAGACCCAAGTACACCTCTAATTAAGATGGGAACGTTTTTCAAGAACCTATATGCGTGCTGTGGGTGTGATTGGATTGACATCAAAAGAACAGAACTTATCAGCTCTGTGAGCTCTTGGAACAAAAGAACAGGTCGATTCAACAAAACAAGTTAAAGTGAACAAATAAGGATGAAAAACACACTTATTATTGTAATTATTGCAAACAGTAATATAATCCAACCACTGGGACCCTTCAGCTGTGGGCGATTGTGTCTCGGGGGCTACAGGAGGTCCTCTGGGCTTTAGAGGTGCCCAGGTCAGGACAGGAGAACCGTGCTGAGGAAACTCAAAATAGAATAGATAAAATAGAAACCACTTTCAAAACCAACTTGTGGCCAGTTTAGAGAAGTATCAACATCACAGAAACAGAAACTGGATGTGACGGCCTACGGATTGTGGCAACTCTGCATTTCTAGCAGTCATGGAACTCAGATTTGTAATGCTGTGCTTCAAATACATAAACTTCATCATCGTGTCTTGTTTCGTAGCTGTTTGTGACCCTTTTCAATCATCTTTTGCCATTTTATATCCACAACATCGGATTCTAGCGTCCGATTGATTGTCCCTCATCGTGTGCTCCTCCCTAGCTGCGTATTTAGAAGACTACTCATGTTCTATACCGCACTCCTGCTTGATTTCCAATGGTCCTCCGTTACTACTGCTGCTGTATCCCACAGGGACACTGGCCTCATTGTTCCATGAACTCTCCCCTGCTTCAAAGCTTTTCTCCTCCAGCGGCTTCCCGATCCACGTGCCGTAGCCGTGGGCGGTGAGGGCTTGGAAGAACTGTTGCTTGGCGTGCTGGAAGGACAGGGCCGCCATCTTGGCCTGGGAGTAGGAGGGCAGGGAGAGGAGATCGGAGCGACTGCACCGCTGGCAGACGGTGCGGAACAGAGCGAACAGGTTGGACTTGGTCACCCTGGACACGCTGAGTTTGTTGCTGGAGGGAGGACATCAGACAAGGCTCAAATTAGTGTCCGTTGGTGCTCAAGTTCATCCCCATTCAGGTGTGTAAATGTACGAGTTTATAGGATAATGGGAACAAGGTTAAGGTCTAGTATAATAATCAAGTTTGTCCAAACTGACCCGTCCAGTTTGCCTGTTGTCCCGTCCAGCACCTCTACACTGTGCTGGTCTGGAAAGCTCCAGTTCACACTGGACTCCTTGGTCTTCCCGGTGTGACGCGTGGAGTCGTAGACGCTCACCCTGCCGACCTACAACCAACCAGGGAGCGGAGGGGAGAGAGAATATGAAATAAATAAAAATAAAAATTCATGTATTGTGAACGTACTGTAACGGTGAAACAAACCTCTGGATGATTCAGCATGAAGGGAGCAGAGAGGCTCTGAGCAAACTCCTGACCATTCCGGGCCATCCGACAGCAAACAGCACGAGTCAAGTGTCCGTGACTGTACAAATAACCTGGACCGCAACAGAGAGGATCAGGTGACGGGGGGAAGTCCCTGCGCCACGTAAGAGAGAGCGCGTCATACCCAGGGTGATGGATTTCAGGTAGATGGGATTTATAAAGTGGCTGAGCAGCGCCCCCTGGAGGCCCAGCACGTTCCAGCGGAGGATCTTATCGCTGCAGCTCATGGTGCGCAGCCTCTCGCCATGCTGAATTCCATCCCAGGTGGGCACAATGGCGCTCGACTCCACTGGGATGGTTCCTTCACCTGGAACGAGCGGCGACATCGGTCACAACCTCCCGCCATCGGCTTCTGCTCAGTACCCGTGTTAGTAAAGTTCGCCGTCTCTCACCGTTCTCCACTTTGGTGCGGAGCTTGCCTTGCTTTACATTCTCAAACAAAGGCTGGTGGCCCTTGCTTTCGTCCCCCGTCTCGCTGCAGGACTTGTCAAACAAAGCGCCGTCCCCACAAGGTGCCGTGCTGCGAGACAGGAAATAAAGAAAATATGTTGACCAGGGTGGGGAAAAGAGCTCAGGATGGACTGAAAAGTAGAGGAGGAATATTCCCAACCTGATGTAGAGGTGAAACGTGATGTCGGGTTTAACCTGCAGTTTGTTTTGCTCTGCTGGCTCGAATATGCAGTCATCATCGCCGTCCTGGTATTTAAGGATCTCGCTGTAGAGGAACCTGAGAGCGAAGCAGAGAATTCAAAAAGTCTGTGGGGGGGGGTGTTTGGGAGTGGAAGACACAGAGAGAGCGTGATATAAGTGTACCTGACAAATCCCCTTCTTGAGATAATTTCCGCGTGACAGTCATTGACAGTGTCCCCTTTGAGACTCAGCTCTTCGCCTTTAACGCAGCGATTCCCTGAGAGGAAGAGACAAGAGAAACATATTCAGCGACAACAAATACAAGAGCGCCGGTCCGACGCCCCTCGGTTCTGCTCTGACCTCGTTCTAGTTCTGACACTAACCCTAGAAATCCACAAACCCTCTTTATTATAACATTAAAACCCCACTGGCAGTGTTTTTTTTTTTTTTTTTGTTAAGGCACGAGAGAACTGGAGTGTACCGGTCCCCAGGCTGACGACGGTCCCCAGGCCGTCCCCTTTCCTCATGATAATGGTGGCCAGGATCTTGCGCCCCAGGAGGCTGTGCTGGATGCGTGTGGTCAGTGCGTTGAACCGCTGGTGACTCAGCATGGCGATCTGGTCGTGCAAAGTGCTGCCAGTGACCGGAAGCTTGAGAGAGAGAAAAAAAAAAAAGTACATTCAGGGATTCATTAATATGAAGGAAAAATGACTTTCTCTGCCTTGCTATTTAGGGCCCTGATATTAAGGTCAGAACTTGGTGACCGGTTCTTGTTATTCACCTCAGTCATAGACAAAGCAATGCTGAGACAACAGCAAAACAGGCTAGATGTTTCTGGTCTACCCAAGGTTAGCACTGACTGTTTGGGGTAGCTGAGATATTAGCTGGCGTCGTGCATAGACTGACACTGTGACCTATCTATCTAACAGCTTCCTCTCGGTACGGGTGACTCGTCAGAACTGGTGCTGGCTCTGCATGCATGAACTGTTGCTGTGTTGGTTTCCGCAACAATTAATATTCTGTAAAAAGTCATATTACCATGAAGGCCCCCTTTGACAGGCTGCTGAGAGTACACTTAAACGAATACGTGTTAACAAATGTTCTTTTAATCTACAACAAAAATAAAAAGATTCCTAGTTTTACGTATTTCAGTTTTAGGCTCAGATCAAAAATAGGAAATGGAAAAAAGGGCCACGGGGCTGAATTTGATTTTAATATTTAATTGGTTGTGTTTGCGTGAAATGGTTGTGTGCACGACAAACAAGGCGACAGAACAAATTCCACTCATTGTCCTGACTGCAATACTTAAAACAGGGAAGAGAGCAACTGTGCCAGATTTTCAAATACTATAAAAGTTTGACTTGATATAACATTTACTGTGCTCAAACGTGTAAACCAGCACTTGCAGGAAAATAAAGGTGATTTCCTGAAACACCGTTGCCCTATTCTGCCATTTAACACTCCTCCATCGCGGCTGTTTCATCAATCTACACTTGCAGTAGAAATATCACAGAACCACGCATGCTGAAAAAACCCCCAAAGAGAAGCCATTAGAAAACCAGTACCTCAGCTGGGATGAGCTCTCCTGTGCGGGCTGCTCTCTCAGCCTCTCCGATCAGAACCCGCAGAGCGGCATCTGCTGCCTCCTGTTTGCCCTGCTTCTTGTTGGAAGCGCACACTGCCGGGAACCAGCGGCCGCCCAGTTTGGCTTGGTAGGTGAACCTGCAGCCACGAAACGAACAAAAAATAAAGAAGAGCGTGGCTCTGGGACCTGTGGGACGGGTTGTGGAGCGGAGACCCGAACATCTGCTCGTGCTCGGTCCGGCGCTCACTTTGGCTCGTGCGGCGGCCCCGACTGGCCCACCAGCCGGATCTCGGCGGCGAAGCCTCGGGCCTTGGCGTACTCCAGGAGCCCCGACACGGCGTTGTTGTTCAGGTGGTTGATGAGGTCCCCGACCCCGGCCTCGTGCGCCGCCCGCAGCTCGTTTACGGTCAGGGGCGGCAGGGTGGGACACAGGGCCCCCGCCCCGCTGAAATCGGCGTCGTTGGAGGGGCCCAGAGGCAACTGTGGCTGCAAAAGACAGACACGGGGGGGGGTGTGGCTTATCTGATCTTCAGTGATCTGTAGTGTTTCCAGCTGGGCCTGAGCTCACCTTGTTGAGCTGCAGCCTCCCCTCAGCCATCAGCTCTTTCACGGCCTCCTCCGCAGCCAGCTGGCGGGCCGCCTTCTTGCTCGGGGCCGAGGCCTCCGAGAACAGATTCTCTCCGACCTTCACGCGGTACATGAACCTGGCACGGGAGAGGGAGGAGAGAGAGAGAGAGAGAGAGAGAGAGTGAGAGTGAGAGAGAGAGAGAGAAGGGGGGGTGAGCGTCCGGTGGGAGCCTGCGAGGTACCGACGGCCGCCGCGCGAAAACAAGAGGCACGTCGCTGTATCGGAGCCCGTAGAGCACGCGAGCATCAGCTGACTGTAGCGGGGATCGGAAAGACCCAAAAATAGCCGATCGCTCGCTCCTCGCCCGGCCACGAGGAGAGCTGACGCCTTCGGGGGAAACCGCTCCGTGAAAGGGCAGATTCAGGGGGGGAGGCGAAGGCGGCCAGTACCGTGTGTCGTGCGGCGGTCCCGCCTGCCCCGTCATTATGAACTCAATGGAGTTTCCGCTGTGCTGACCGTACTCCATCAGCACCGACACGGGGTTCTTCCCGCCGGGGAGAGAGCGGGACAGCGGCTGTGGGGCTCCTTCTGCCGCCGTGCTCCCTTCTGTAGCGCCAGGCCCGCACACGGCTCCCTCTGCCGACCCCTGCGAGGGAGTCAGATCGCACAGTTGGGTTTAGGCGCACAAGTTAAACTTGAGCGTTTCTCAATAAAAAACAAAAAACGGAGGGTCCTGTCTGATTGAATAAACAAGAGGAAGTTTGTTCCTCAACTCACGCCGGTGTCTGTGGGGTGGCCCGTGAGCTGGTTCGCGCCGGCGGCGCTGTCCTTGTCCTTCGAGCCTGCTCCTCCCTGCATCTCTTCGATCAGGACGCGCAGGGTGGCGGCGGCGGCGTCCTTTTTGGCCACCTTCTTACTGGAAGCTTCCGCTACAGGAAACAGTTTCCCGTTGAGCATCACCTGCATGCGGAACCTGAACGAGCAGAGGCGGGCTGTAAGTCTCCCTGCGTGGCCGTAAAAGCCAAAGCGTTTGCGATATGACTGCCTCCGTCAGGCCACCAAAGTGCAGTTGAGATGGTTGGGTTTGATGTTGAGGGAGTCGATGTGTTACCCAAATACATTCAACAGGCATAGGCATGTCAACGCACCACATACGTGGCAGTTCTGACGCAGTTGTTTAACAGAAAAAGGTTTTTTTAACCCACTTTAAACCAAAACAATCTTATATCTTTGTTAAAACAAACTCATTCTCTTGCAGAGGACGCCAGGTGGTACCAGAAGGTAATAAATGTCGCCACAAACACACATAAATCACAGTTAAACAAAAGACAGCAACGTTCCAAGCCTTCACATATTGTGATAAATCTGTTTCCGACATTTTCCGCGGAAGAAGCCATTATTCCTATTTTCACTACCATACTTTCACTTCAAGCTTCTGCAGATGTTTTATTGGTTTGATATTGATATTATACTTGTTTTAGCAGTAAAATAAAATCCGGAATCACAAAATAATGTCTCAATTGATGGTTTAGTCACAATAAAGAATCCACTCTGAATATGTGGACCTGCGAGTTAAAACGGATTACTGACCTTGGATCATGAGAGGGGCCCGACTGGTCGAGGAGCAGGAACTCACAGTTCTGACCCAGAAACTGGGCGTATTCCATGAGGCCGCTGACGGGGTTCTTTAACCTCACCTCCTGTAATTTGGCCCACAGGTTCGGGGGGGGCGGAGCGGCCACAGACACCGCTACGGTTCCCACAGCGCTGCTCTGCTCTGCAGCCAGTTTCTCCATATCCGTCTGTCTACGTATGATGTTGAGGAAGCCCGGGATGTCGTCGGTTGCCCACTGCGCTTCACTGGTATCGGTTTCGTTTAAAATGAGCGCAGGGGGCTGACGGGAGGATTAGGATTAAGAAGATAAAAGCACGTTATTAAAGTGAGAATTAGATTAAAACAGGTTGGTGAAGCACTTTAAATGTTTGTCGGCAGTTTTAGCTACCTTTTCACTGTGATCTTCTCTCGGCATCCAACAGCCTTGAAGGGGGAGGCAATCGAGTTGAGACGTTGGGAGCAGTGCTGCCGACGGCAGGAGCGAGGACCCGCCTCCTTCGTTTTCTACCTCCATCTTAACCTCACTGGTGGCGGCGCTCCTCGCAGCTTTCAGGCTCCTCTCCATCCTCTCTCGCCGGTGGGTGGCCAGTTCCCAGGTTGGAGGGGTGACCTCCCCGTGCTTGATGACGTCGCCTTGCTTCTCCAGAGCGTAGAGGGTGGGATTAACCTGCTTGGCAGTCTTAAGCCCCAGGTTTTTGGCTATGCAGAGAGCGTTCGTCTCACCCGAGTTCAAGAGGTAGTTCAACACTAGCTCCTTCTGGTCTGGCATCGTGGAAAGCGAATGTTCCTGCTCAGTGCAGCTGGGAGTAATGGGATGCTGGCTTTCCGCTGCTGGCTTGGAATCTTCGGAATCAGAGGAGGTTATCGACGAGCGGTCGTGGGAGGAGGATTCTGTGTCAGAGTTCTCTTCGGCTGTTAGGTGAGAAGATTGACCCTCTTCGACAGAGGTTTGATCCGCGTCACTCTTGAGCTGCTCTCTGTAAGTGGTCCACAGAGGAGGGCTGAGTCCCTGCTTGGAGGCTTTCTGGGCGCGTTCCAAAGTATACAGCGCTTTATTGACTATCTTCTTGGGCAGATGGAGATTCCTGGCCAACCACTTTGCAGGGATGCCGTCGTTAGGTTTCAAGGCCCGGTAGATCTGCTCCTGTATGTCGGGGGTGAGAGTGACTTTATCTTTGGCTAAACTCAAATGTGCTGAGTTGCTGGATGCAGCGTATCGGCTGAACCTGTCTCCTCCCCTGCTGGGCCAGTGCTGGTGAAGCCTCAGATGCTGAAAACTCGCAGTGAGGGTGTCCGCTTGGACGTGCTGCTGCCGGCTGAAGTTTTGCTCTTGAAATTGCAGGTGGCCGTCGTGCAAGGATCTTGGGTCTGGGGGCCCCCGTGGGGGCCTTACGCTGGGTAAGCACTGGTCTTGACAATATAGCCCTCTGCCTCTCGGGCTGCTACTGGGTCTTGGATATCGGTTGTAACCTGGCTGGAGCTGGTATGGGGGACTATGTAACCTCGCAGAGACCACTTCCTCGCTGCGTGCCCCCGCTGAGAACTGTGGTGCGTCAAATCTCTGTCCTCTCAGAAACTGTACTTGTTGGTAGTGAAAGGAATTAGGAGCATTTATTGAGCTACTAGATTCCCCTGGTTTTGGTGGAATTTGATCTTGGCTATAATTTGCACTTGGTGGACAGGAGGAGAGGAAAGGATGTGCTGGTGGCTGCGGAGGCCTGTAGAAGTACGCTGGAAAAGGACAATGCTGTGGGCTGTCCCTCGGGTGGTGTGGGACTGGGTCAGGTGTGTGGTGGGTCTCCTTGGCCTGGAGATATGGACGTGGATGCCTTTGGTAATGTTCTCTAGAAGCCCCTCCTCTACCTCTGCTCATAGCGCAGGGCTGGAGAGACACTGTAGCTGACCGTGCAGCTTCGGTTTAAGCGTGCGTCCTCGAGCATAAGCAGACCCTGACAGAATGTCAGAAGAGCCCCGACCTTCCCGGAGAGCACCTGAAATATGAATAAAGGACAATGAGAGGGGAACGTGGATAAACACCAATAATTCCAAAAGGATGACTGAGTGATGCATAAGCTGCTGTGTCCCTGGAAAAACCATTAGTTTATGAAGTGTTAGCAGTTGATAATAAACCGATGTTCTGAGGGGAAAAAAATAATTATTCCTGCAAATACTGCTAAATTAAAGACTTAACAATCATGCCTACAGGCAGAGTGGGACCTAATGCAGACCAGCCAACAGCACGGTAATAAGATTTACCCGTGAAATTCTTATAAAATGCAAACTTGAGAGCATTAAACAACAAAAACGTACATGATGAGGAACAGAAACGTTATAAACATGAAGAAGAAACCACAGGCAGAACTAGAGGGTGGCAGGTACAAGCACGTACACAGACAACAGCTACACACCAGACGATCTGACTGCAGGGTGAACGAGGCTTTAACACACCAGGGAGGGGGAGAGACAAGTGAGACATAACAGGTAGGAGTAATCAGGACACCCAGGGGAGGAGGGAGGCAGACAGACAGACAGGAAGCAAAAGTACCAAAAAATCAACAGAAAATCTCCAACTTCAGGACCTAAACAAAGTCAGACAGACGACCAAATTGAAAACTGGAGCCTTGCATGAACATGTTCAGATTACACTCTATCCAGTTTACAAGGATACAACAAGGTGACACACTGTCTCTCGCAGGGACACTGAAACTGAAACCCCGGATAAAAGCAAGCCGATTAATAATTCAGAGCCTCTTGCGACTGTTATGTTTTATTTCTAGCCTTATAGGTTATTGCTTGATATGGATCCACGGCGCAGGAGAAAAGGCAGGAGCTTTTCCAAGGACGAGCACCGCTTCTCGCCTACTGGTGACAAGCCGTAAAGAAAATATTGCCGAGCCGTTAAAGGCAGCCTGTGGCACATCGAAAAGGTTCTGCGACGCTGGGTCAATGACATTTAAAAATGTTAAATGTGCTCCTCACGGTGTGTGCGCGTGAGCAACCATTGATTTGGCTTCAAGTATCATATTTGACAACACTCAATAATGTCCTCGACGTGAGGCTGACAACAAGGGGACACCCAATACGGGGGCAGAGCCCAGGGCCTCTGGCTGAGTGGGCAGCCTCCGCGCCACAACATTAACAAAAACACACATACTGGTGCTTCATCACAGTAATCTGGCCCGACAGCGCCGCCAGCCCAGGGCCCAAAATAGGGCCGGGGTTTAGTCATCTTGACCCCGATACGAGCCAGCAGCTGACAACCAAACTAACAAGTGCGCGCTTTTCTGATTGCGCGACCATTGGGCATCGCCGCACGTTCAACCCGAGCGCCGGTGGGTGGGGGGGCGTACGCAACACCCGTCTGACAACCGCTGAATGGGCTCTTTTGCACTGCTGTCACGTCAAACACGCACGCACAGTTTGACAGCTGAGGAGCACCATAAACCAAACCAAAAAAACCAACCCACAGTCAAACCAAGGTAACGTCACACAAGTGCAAGGTGTCCAGGGGAGGGTGGATCTCACCTGCAGGAGCTGACGGTGGTTCACTGCGATGAAAGAGACTAATTTACGTTGCTGATCCCGAAGTTACGCAACAAAGTAAACAATGAACTGGAATCAGGAGGATCCTCAAAGAAGAGGGGTCAGAAACTCTCGCTCTGATCTGATTGTTGAAGTCAATTCAAACTCGTTTTCCCACAGCAATCCGCCACGAGGCTCCCTTATTGATGATCAAGAATGAAAACGAAAAGCGGTGTGACACAGAGGGTGATGTAAGGAAAAGGAAATCAAACGTGTCCAACAGAGCCTGGATCCAAAGTTTCGTTTTCGTTTCTCGAAGCGCTGCCGAGTCACGTGACCGACCCAGACCCGACAGAGACGCCTACAAAGTTACAAGAACTGTAAAGGTCCAGCAATCAATCGATGTGGACCAGAGATGAACACTGGCGACAAAGTAAAGTAAAATGAAATGAAATGAAATGAGGGGAAACGGGAGATGAGTGAATGAGATAAAGGCACAGGTGAGGCGCCGCTGTGATGATTCTGCCCACATGAGAGTCGGGATTATCGGCACATCTGGTTCTGGAGGGTCCAGCCTCATTCCCTGCATCATTCTCACTGATCCCCCCCTCCACACACACACACACACACACACACACACACACACACACACACACACACACACACACACACACACACACACACACGCCACCACCAGAGATAACCAACGCTCAACGCCTCTCGTCAATTACAGATTTAACGGCGTGTTTCTCCCGACCTGCCTTCCGTTTAACAGACTTTGTGTGTGTGTGTGTGTGTGTGTGTGTGTGTGTGTGTGTGTGTGTGTGTGAGGGGGTCAGAGATAGCATCTAAGGTTAGCCAGCATGCTACCTCCCTCCACCGCTTCTACCTTTACCCACCAGAGTCTCCCACCCCCCCCCCCCCACACACACACACGCACACACTCCGGCCCGTCCGGACGGCGGCAGCAGCCTCGTCGGCGGCGGCTGGTTACCTGCGGACGCGCCTTTTGTGTTTCTGGGGGTTTTAAACGCGCCGTCTCTCCCACAGCTGTGGTGCGCGGAGAGGTGACGCCATCCGGCCGCGACGGCTGAAAACATCAACACGTCGCGGCCTGATGACGCAGAGCGCCGTTGTTCCTATAAACACGGTCAAAAAGGGTTTCAGGGTCACGTCCTCTCAGAACGCTCTATTTGTTTTATTTGGTTTATTTTTCTCAGATATTCCAGCTGTTGGGTCCTTATTTAAGACGTTTAAAGTCTACCCCCGCAGTCCCCCGCTATCCAGTGGGTGTCAGCATTTCTCCATAGATGTTTATTCCATTTGTGGCTGGTTGAAAATGATGCATGGGAACGTCTCGTGGTTTCTCTATAAGAACCTCTATATGGATTTATCACAGCGTCGACATTCAGATCTCAAATAGAAATGTAAAAATGAGTTCATGTCAAGGATGGAGTAGTAAAGTGCATACGTGCATTTGTGAAAGTCTGCAGGAACTGATAAGAAAAAAAAAGACCATGTGCAGACTCCCTTTGGTGTATGCTGGAGGTCAAGCCATTTTGGTGATGTTGACTTCCTCAGATCTGATATTTCACTGTGCCTTTCTCCCACTCTTGCTCTCTCTCTCCCTTCTTTGTGTCTCCCACTCCTCTCCACACCACCACCGCCGCTGCTGCTGATGCTGCTGGTGTTGGTGTGTTCTATCATCTTGTTTCCCCGGTCAGACCCAGACAGGTCTCTCTCTAACTCCCCCCGCTCTCTCTTTCTCCCTTACACACACACACACACACACACACACACACACACACACACACACAGTGTCATTTTCCAATCCCCCGCTTCATTAACAGGGGAGTGCAGCATGTGGCATGTTGCTCTTTGGTGTTTGATCCTGGCCAATCTGCTCGGAGGTGAGTGACTTATTTGAGTGTGACTCTGCTCAAACAAGTGTGTTTTCTTTATGTGCTGCTTATTCTGCATGTATGATCATGTGTGATCAGTGCTGCTATGGTGATCTTCCTTATCCCTACAACAGCAGCTCGCCTCAGCACAGTATGGATCCGCTCTTTTTTTTATACTGCTGGAAACATCTGATTTATTTGATTTTTTAATTTTTTTTCTAGCAAAGGGAGGTTTTTGTCCTGTTGTTCTGATCAATCAGCATTATAGCTGATTAGAGAACGGAACGTTTTGTTGTTTTTTTTATTATTTTTCTGAGCTCTATTTATATCAATCTTCTCTCCATTAAAATGCGAGCCCCCTCCCTCCTCCAAACCCTCCTCCATATAGCACATTGGCCAGATCTGCTTGTTTCTCCTTCACTTCGATGCATCGTAAAGACGTTTTTAAAGCGTGCTGATCTCTAGAACACAGGTAACCTTTTATTAAGGCGCTCAGAGGTGCGTTCTGTCTGATGTGGTCCAGCTCTCAGGAGCAAATGTGTTCACCGTTTTCCCCCCTTGCTACTTGATTGTGTGCTTCTTCTCCTCGTCTGTTAAACCCACCTCCTCACCTCTGCACGCAGTGTCGGAGCAGGGCCCCCACCAGCGCTTCCTGCTGACGGAGCTGCTCAAAGACTACAACCCCATGGAGAGGCCGGTGGCCAACGACTCCCAGGCTCTCACCGTCCAGTTCTCCTTCATCTTAATTCAGGTCATGGACGTGGTAAATGAGTCCTAAATGAAATGATGAACCCTCTGTCAAGTATTTCCTGGCAGAAAAAGAATACACTGACATGCCAAGTCAAGAGGGATGGCTGGACAAGTGTGTGTGTGTGTGTGTGTGTCTGTGTGAGGGGGGGGGGGGTGTAAAAACGTGCATTTGTCTGATCACTTATCAACGTGTGTGCTTTGTGCTAGGACGAGAAGAACCAGATCATCACCACGAACGCCTGGCTGCAGATGGTGAGTACAGTGATCGCCATTAATAATGCCTTATTGATCCGCCTCAGATGCTGACTGTTTCAGCGTGGCCCTAAGGGCTGCGTCAGCAGAGTGCAAGCGTCTGTTTGAGCGCAGGTTCCGCCGTCCCTCTGGCACAAATCTCGGACCGCATTAGAACCCCCCCCCACACTTCCGAGGGCTGACAGAGTTGCTGTCTATCCAAGACACAGCGCGCAAACTCAGAATTCCATTCAAAATGCGGTTGTGCGTCCGTGCTATTTGCGAGCGCGTTTACTGGCGTGTTGTGGTTGTGTCTCCCAGCAGTGGTACGACCACTACCTCCAGTGGAACCAGTCAGAGTATCCCGGGGTCAAAAACCTTCGTTTCTGCCCCCGACCAGGTGTGGACGCCCGACATACTGCTCTACAACAGGTACAGTGCGAGCGACGGCGCCGCCCGGCCGCCGGTCAGCCTGAAACGTCGCTTTGCTACTCTCCCACAGCGCTCACGACAAGTTCGATGCCACCTTCAAGGCCAACGTGCTGGTGAACTCCAGCGGCTACTGCGAATATCTGCCGCCAGGTAGGTCAACGCCACCTTGCCCCCCCCCTTCCACTTTGCCCTCAGACATGGCCTCACACGCTCAACGCCTTCAGGGATATTTACCAGCACGTGCAACGTGGACGTGCGGTGGTTTCCCTTCGACATCCAGCGCTGCGAGCTGAAGTTCGGCTCCTGGACGTTCGACGGCTGGCTGCTGGACATTCAGATGAAGGAGGCTGACGTCTCAGGTTACATGCATAACGGAGAGTGGGATCTGCTCGGTGGGTATTGTGAGGCGCTCATAAATCCCATGTGTTGCTAAGTAACAGTGCTCGCTTGACCTGAAAGTCAAACGGCTTTAAATATGTCAGGACTGAAAGCAAACTAGGAGATTAAGAATAAGTTCTCATTTAATTCATACATTTATAGTTTAGTTTGGGCCCAGGGATGTCCAAGCAACAGCACACCTCGCTTGATTCAGTTGTCTGAGTCTTAGTTTGAACATCCCTGCTTTAGGCATTTGCTTTTTCACTCTTAAAAAAAAAAAAAGCAGTTCCAAGGGATTTCCACAAGGTCCAGTACCAGGTCCCCATGCTTTCACCAGTCCATTGAATAGATTTTACAACACAGCCATCGTTCCCCTGGTGATGCAGCGCTGCATTTCCTTTGGCCTTTCTGTGCGTCTTCCCCTTCAGAGGTTCCCGGGGGGCGCCACGAGGTTTTCTACGACTGCTGCGCTGAGCCCTATCCCGACGTCACCTTCGTGGTGACCCTGCGGAGGCGGACCTTGTTTTACGCCCTCAATCTGCTCATCCCCTGCGTGCTGCTCTCCTCCATGACCCTGCTGGTCTTTCTGCTGCCCGCAAACTCGGGCGAGAAGATCAGCCTGGGTGACAGATAAAAACACTATTTATGCTGCATTTATTTGCCTGTCCGTCCTCGGCCCTCGCCCTGCTGCATTTCTTTTCCTCCTCTCGTCCCCTAGAAGACTTTTTTCTCTTGCTGTCTTGTGTCTGCTTCCAGGCATCACAGTTCTGCTTTCACTAACTGTCTTCATGCTGATGGTTGCAGAGATTATGCCCGCCACTTCTGACTCCGTCCCCCTGATTGGTCAGTCTCTCCATATGACTGCGTGTTTCTGTGAGGTGGTGGTGGTGGTGGTGGTGGTGGTGGTGGGGGGGGGGTCATAGAGCCATTCGAAACGAAAAGGTGTCGTCCCCCCGCCTGTCGCAGGTCAGTACTTCGCCAGCACCATGGTGATCGTCGGGATGTCGGTCGTAGCCACGGTCATCGTGCTTCAGTTTCATCACCACAACCCCAACGACGGACAGATGCCACGCTGGGTGAGCTGCTTTTGCTCACCTTCCTCGTCACGCCTTTGTGCCCCCCCCCCCGTTATTCTTCCATATGGGATGGAGGCATTTATAAACAACAGGATCATTTAAATTCAAAAGTGCTGCCGTTGCTATGGCGGCACGGCAGGAACAGAAAGTCTCATCAAGACTGAATATGGATCTTTGACTGCTCAAGCTCCGCCCTGAAGGCAGAAAATAGGTCATTTATATTAAGTGGTTCCTTTAGATATGGGATATATTCTATACTGTAGTGTTGATTCAATGCAATTTTAACATCTGTAACATATTTAAAGGTGATGGAGCCCCTGTTCTTTGTCCGTCAGGTGCACTTGGTTCTGCTGCAGTGGGTTCCCTGGTTCCTGAGGATGAAGCGTCCGGGGGAGGCGGACGACCCGAGCCTTCCCCGCAGCCCGGCAGTCTCCCAGAGCCGGAACGCGTCTTCCCCCGGGACTACCAGCAGCAGCGGCGGCGCGGCGGCGCCCGCCAACCCGGCTCAGCTCAGCCAGTCTCTGTCGAGGCTCTGCCAGCACTCGCAGCTCAACGGCCACGCTCTCCACGCGGGCTTCCAGCCGACGGCGGAGCCCGAGCCCCCCCAGAGGAGCAGAGCCGCCATCGACGGAGCGGAGGGAGGGAGCGCCGAATCAGCGGGGCCCGCGCTTCTCCACCGCCACCGCCCCGCTTCTTCCAGATTCGAGAGCGCCCCGGCGACCCCTGACCCGGACGCGGAGGCCGCCCCGCAACCCCCCGGGGGTCCCGCGCAGCCCGCGGCGGTCAGGCGACAGCTGCAGGCTCTGCTGGCGGAGGTGCGGTTCCTGGTGGAGCGCGTGAAGGAGCAGGACAGGCAGCTCAGCCTGGCGGAGCAGTGGCAGTTCGCCGCGTCCGTCATCGACCGCCTCTTCCTGGTGGGGTTCAGCGTCTTCAACATCATCTGCACCATCGCCATCCTCATGGCCGCGCCTCACTTCGGGGAGGCGCTGTCGAAGGACTTCCTCTGACAGGGCGGAAGCAAGAGCTGGCCCCTTGCGGGCCGCTGTTTTTGAAGGCGAATAGCGCCATGACGAAGAAAAAGAACAAAAAAAAAAACAGTCACCGATGTAGACGAGGTTCGAGCATTTTACTCTCTGGCTTCGCCGCCTCCTGGTCGATGTTCGAGGAAGGAGCGAAAAGAGCTGGAGCGGGAGGATGGAGGCAATGAAGCGCTCGCAATAAAGAGGGGAAGGAAGAAGAAAACCAGAGCGATGGATGGGAGAGAAATGAGGCAGAGCGGAGGACAGTTGTGATTATACTGCTGAGACAAAGACAAAGACAAGGAGGGAAAAGTGCTGAGGAAGCAACTCAGCGCCAATAAAGTGTTAAGTGATTCCACGTTAATGACGGCGGTGGAGAGCGTCCCTCCTGCAGCCCACGGCGATGGACAGCATATTCTCAATTGGCGGGTCTTTGTTTAACTCAACCATCACGTGCGGAAGGAGCGGCGGGAGCGCGACAGTTCGTCCGACTAACCGAGGTCTTGGCAGGGCTCGTCCCATTAGTTTTAACTTGAAACATTTATAATCCAGCGTAACGGCCCAGTTCACTGGTCTCTGCTGAAGCATCCAAGCAGTTCAGGTTGTAAATCTGAACCTCCTCCTGCGCTGCAGAATCCACCCGCTGGGGACTTTTAAGATAGGAGTGCATGATGCAGCAGGCATGGAGAGCGAGGAGGCTGCTGCAGACCTACGATGCAGTAAACCATAAATCTGTCTCTCTCAAAGAGAGAGCGCTGCATGCACTGTACACTGCTGGTATTCCATAATGTGGGGGGAAATAAAGTGAGAAAACTCAAATAAGTAACACTTTGTAGTCTTGTTTTCCAAGTTTCTGAATTATAAATGTTAGTATGTTGGGCGAGAACCTTTGTGGCCTCTCTAACGCTATAGTCCTGTCCCAGATCTTATTTCTGCAACTCAAAACCTGTTTTACAACTATCCCAAAGGCAGTTTAGTACATTCTTATACACGATTACCCAGGTGTAATCATGTGTATAAGGCTTCGACGTTCATTTTTCAAAATCCAGGCGTCCAGACCCGAGGACACGAGGCTGCCTCCCCACCACCGCCAGTCGATGGTTATTAATTTGTTTGGTGCAGGGAAGGCGCTAGAGGTGCAGGTCGATGTTTCCCAGACATCATTAATGGAAACAGAAGAAAGCAACATAAGTGAGGAAAAAAAGCGAGCGTCAGACTGAGCGTGGAATCACCCTTATGACATAAACCCCACAGATCTGACACACAGAGACTACACACAGCTGTGCGTCAATAAATTGGTTTATTTAAAAGAATATGTTACAATTTATTACAGTTAGCAATGTAACCAAACACTTTGTCTTGTTTTTTTTTTTTTTTTACGTTTTCAACATGTCAAACAATCTGCAGGGGTCTGTCTTCCTCAGAGTGTGACAGTTGCAGTGTGAGATGAGAGACGTTGGATTGGACACTCGAACTGAAATAAATAAATTAGCCACACTGCAACTTAGTCTGAACGAGGGGAGGAGAGCGGAGGGCAGGTGAGTGACAGCCAAGACAAAAAGGCCTGGGAATTCTTTTTGCTTTAGCCCGCACATTCAGTAAATGTCCTGCTGGACCCCGGAAAGGTTTCAGCCAACAGAACCGTGATGGAAGCAAGTACTCTCGGCCTCTGAAGTCAGTCCAGGACATTTGGGCGGACGAGAAATCAACAAAAGTGATTTTATTTTTGGACTAAATAAGACTTGGGTAAGCCTTCTATGTTGCGTTTGGGTTCAAACATATCGGGGTTCTCTGAGACTCTAGAAATAGGCAGAAAGACGACCCCTGCCGGTTGCTACTGGTAATGAAGTCTGAACAGATAATGTGGCACTAACGACATAGTCTGATCAGTGAAATGGTCACTGGCTCTGTACACTCCACAGCATGTTGTTTATGCAGTGCAAAATCATAGTTTAGTCCGTCAGAACTGAATTCAGTCTAGTTCTTAGGTTACCTTCCTCACATTTGGGTGTTGTTAATACTGTAGGATAAAGTGCAACATTAGTCTAAGGTTCATCTTGTTCCTGCTCACGCGTCAACTCTAAAAAAAGAACCCGAATATCTGAAAGAAGAATCATACGAAAGGTCAGTTTTCTCCATTCTTTCCTCTGAAACACTAAAGTGTCTCTTTTCTTTTTCTGTCAGTTTTAAAAATGATAATTTTGCAGCAAATGAATGAAAGCGTGTGACGCCCTTCAGGTGTGACTGACATTCTCAGGGCTTCGCTCTGGTCGCCTGTCGATAAATCCAGTCGAAGGGAACACACTGTGTCAACCCCAGTCAAACTCAGACCGACTGAGTCACTTCAGACCCCCCCCCCACTGAAGTTCAGTATCTGCTGTGCAAATGATAATCCACTTGAAGTTTCCGACCAATCAGAAGAAGCCTCCCAAATCAACAACTTAGCAGATCTTTCCGTCTAATGCGTGATTCTGTTGTTCTGGTTCGCGTCTGCGGCTTTTTATGCCCCTGGATGAGGTGTGCGATGGCTGGTTTGCATGATTCGGCTGCAGCTCCTCGGGTCGTGGCTCAATGGGGTGTGACTAATGACCATGTGGTTAATAATCATGTAGCTAGAGTGCTGCTGGGTCTGGGGGCTAGGCGGAGCCTGAGCCGAGCTTGCGCGGGCAGGGACGGGGGGGGCGGGGCGGCGTTCCGGCTAGGAGGTGACGATTTCCCTTCCTAGGTGCCTCCATCCCTTCTGTGCCTCAGCAGTTGGAAAATATTCTGCGAAGGACAAACCGGCCGGGACAAAGACAAAGACACGCGGCTCAGAGACATAAACGGAGAAGGGCACCAGAGCTGCGGGTGGATCACAGACTGGACAGAGGCAGGCAAAGCCTTACCTTGCCACACATACCGTCTTTGCTGCAGTTCTTATTGTCCTTGTCTGTGGCCTCTTCTTCTATCTGTAGGGCACACACGCACAAACGCACGCACAAACGCACGCACAAACGCACGCACAAACGCACGCACAAACGCACGCACACGTTGAAAGTAAGAGGTAAGGACACAAATATCTGCTGTGAACCAGAGTTTCTGGGGGCTCCACATTACCTCCTTCCTCCACTTCAGCTCACAGAAGACTCTCTCGAAGCATTCGTGCATGTAGTTAAACTGCACGTTATTCATCAGCCAATGTGACAACAGAAGAGAAAACATTAACAACAAAAACATTCATGCAAAAGATATTTAGAGGTTACAATTTAATGATATTATTAGATATTTCAATGAAAATATACAAGATGAACAAGTAAAAACTGTAATTTTATTCTAACAATACTTTAATTCCAATTGCTTTGAATGTTTATTTAAGACTTTAAGAGAAGAGCATGTGATCACTCACATAAGGTGTAAATATCTTGACCCATCGTGGTTTCTTCTCTCCTCGGGCGTACTCGAAGCAGAAGGCCATGCCCTCTTCATCGGTATCCCACCTCTGCATCTCCGCCCAGTCGAACGCGATCACCTGGTTCTGGAACACAACCACGGGCTTCAGTTCTCCGACCTCGCGGGAAACATCAACGCGCGAGCACTAACAAAGAGCTGCTCGTGCCTCCAGCGTTCCCTCCTCGGTGCAGGCGTGCAGCTTGAAGTGGTGGATGCTGATGGCGGCGATGACGTGGCCTTTACGCCGGGAGTCACAGGAGCAGTGGGGGAAGATGATCTCGTTGTAGCCCTCGCACCCCCTCAATAAACTCAGATACTGAGGAAGCAAAAGAGTTCCACGTTCATTTATGCACCTGGCTTCATCTGATGATAAAGGTTTCTACGGTCCGTGTGCGAGCACTGACCGCTGACATCTTCTTCTGCTCCGCCAGCTTCTGCAGCTGGTACGACTTCTGCTCGGATTTGATGGAGCCCTTCTTCACGTCCTCTGCCGCCTGCAAAGGCGCCGGCCGTCACGGCAGGGAATCGCCAATTTTGATCGGGCGCGTGGTCGGCACGCACCTGGTGGAAGAAGTAGCTGACGGCGAGCTGGTTGTCGTTCAGCAGGACCTCCTCTTCCGTGGTAAAGAGCCACTTGCGCATGGTCAGGCAGGTCCCTGGGACGGCCGAGGTGTAGTTCTGGACGTACAGTTTGTGGGGGAACTCGTTTGGAGCCAGTTTACGCACTGTAGAAGGAGCGGAGGGGAGAAAGGAAGGCCAGCGTCAGGGCTCAGACGTCAACATCCAATCAAATAGAGGTGGTGATGATACCATGAAATGAACACCTGAACTGTACATGCTCTGATGTCCATCTCATATGTGCATGTGTTTACTATATTCACACAGATATGCGTCTGTGTGTCCACATGTGTTTATGGCATGGCACTTGCAGATGCAGGTTGATTTTGCTCAGGAATATAAAGATCGGATATTTAAATTGTTGATCTTTGTCAATTTTGCTGCCGCTGCTTTTACCGGTAGTTATCATTATTCATGCGATAACTTCCGCAATTATCTGCTCTTTATATTCAGGAGCAAAGCCAACCTAAGGTACACATTAAGTCGTATCTCGTGTGTTTAATAATCATTTGAGATACACGGAACAGAAATGTACAACTGCCGAAGTGATCAGGTTCCAGAGGAGAACTAGTTCTTCACGCTTCTCAGCATTTCCCTGCGTTTCTTAATGATGGTTGCTGGAGGGTCACATGACCAAACACTGAAAACGAATGAATCGCACGAACCAAACGTGTGGTTGATGACTTCAAACAGGGCAAAGTAGCTGGATGTCACACTGTCCATCCCCAGTTTCATCACCACAGCCTGGAGGAGAGGCAGAAAAACACCTGAAAACATCTGTATCGTCATGGCGCCGGCACGATGGTGGCGGGGGTGGGGGGCTGCTGACCTGATAGACCTGGTCCGTGGTGGCGTTTTTGCGAACTCGGACGGTGAGCGCGGTCTTATCGGGCATGGCTATCCTCAGCTCCACGTCCGACACGCCGTTGTAGTTCTGGGTTGTCGGTAGAAGAGACACGGTGTCCGGTGAGGGGATCGGCAGACAGAGGCCAGGAGACGGGAAGTGCTTACCTCATCTGAGTCAGACAGGAACTCCTGCATGATGTCACTTTCTCCGATGACCCGTACTGAGCACACTGCGGAGAAAAAAAAACCAAAAAAACGTCCCACTCGCTGGTACTTTTATAGCCAAGGTGACTTCATTCCGTCTTTAGAGCAAACGTAGCCCCGGCCCTCGTGCTATCCTGACCTTTTTCCAGGTATTCTTCCAGGCCTCTGCGTCGGGCATCCAGCTGCTGCTCTGACAGGGAAAACGGCCACTTCCCGGGAAGTTTGGGAAACGTGAAGTTGTCGAATTCCCTTTTCAAGTTCTGGTGCAGGATCACGAATTCCCGGTAACGCTTGGAGCATAGCTGCCTACCTGCCATGTACACGTTATATACCTGGAAGAAAACGGACAAGCTTCAAGCATTTCACTATGACCACAGCAGACTTGCTCCTGGATAATGCATATCTGGAAAAAAACAAAGTTTGTCCTAACTTATTCACATATTCTTGCTTCTAAATTTATCCTCTGAATCGCCCATGCCTTATTTGGGGTTCGTCACCAGTTTCACCCACCACAAACTTTTCCTGGTTGAGCTCCGTGTGTTTGTAACTGGGGACGGAGATGGGGACGGCCTGCTTGTCGGAGTAGTCGTAGCAGGACTGGGCGGACACGTCGTCTCCTGGATCCAGACAGTCAGCCTCCTGAGGCGGCACAGACAGCACAGCCAGGACCAGCTCCCGCTCTCCGGCCCGGATCAGGTCCACCACCTGCTTGTGTGTCGCTCCTTCTACATTCACTCCGTTCCTACAAAAGAGCGTGGGAGGATGAAGACAGAGTGAAAAATGCTCTTCATTTATAAATCAGGTCAAGTCACGTTAATGCGAGCCAAACATACCCGTTGTTCATTTCCACACCCACGTTCCCACAATGACTGGGGACTGGTCTACAGTTAACAGCAACACGGGACGTTCAGGATGTGACACGGTTTAGTGGAACGGCAGCCCTGATGACAGTGGTGAAGTGACCTGACCTATAATTTTAATGTCTCCCAACGTCTCTGCACTAGCCGCGCTGCTCCCGCCGTTCGGCTGTCAGCAGCACTTTTTCATCCTAACCAGGACCACGTTTAAACCAGACCATGACCAGATTTGACGGTTCGGTCTCTGAGATGTGACACGACCATGTACCTCTTCCATGACTGCATTTATTTAAAAAAAAAAAAAAAAGAGAAACATAATAAAGTATATATCATCAAACTGATGATGTATATAAATCTCCTTTACAGACCGCTTATGTAACCAAGCTGAAATCAATAAAACCATGTTGCAAATGTAAGACATTTTTATTTCCAACAACAAATAATGCAGGTTATGCATTTAGCTATTTGATCCAAGTAGGTGCACTAGCAGCTTAAATATGGGAAAAACAGCTTTCAAGGGACACGATTTGACCTCCGCACGTCAAATCGCACGCAAACAAGCCCATGCAGGCCACCGCAGCAGCACGCAGGTGACCGACCGCGTGTAGACCCTTACCTATTCACGCATCCACTCCATTACTGCAACGCAAAGCTGCCACCGATCCGGGGAGTAGAGCACAAACGTGACGGACACGCTCCCACGCGTGTGCCCAATGAACACACCACGGCGCCATCAACCTGCCAGGTGACAGCGGGCCGGCCGCCGCTGCAGAGGTGTGCAGGAAGCAGCCAATCAGAGGCTGCGTTGAGGGGGGCGGCGGCCAATCAGAGCAGGAGACGGCGGCCCCTTTCTGCATCACCTTGTTCCACGGTGAAGCATCCTCGCTGATGCTGCACCCCCCCCTCTCCATAGCAACAGAGTCTAACATCAGCTGGACGACATACGTGTGTGTGTGTGTGTGTGTGTGTGTGTAAGACAATGAATAATTCTTCTGTCAACACCCCGGAGACACGGATCTGCCCCATTTCCCTAATTTCGGAGTAACTGAGGCACAATCCTACAAGATACGCCTGGTTAAGGCGTCAGTGAAGGAATAACACAGACAAGGGCTGTCTTGTTGACACTTGGCGCCGGGTGAATGGGTGGGATCGCTCAAATGTGTCGGGAATCACTAATGATTCGGGATCTTTCCTCGCACAGGTCCCTCTTTCGCCCGCCCGACCTGGGGATGCACACCGAATCCCGGCGGCTTAAACCGCGTTTATGCCCCCCCCCCACCGGCCAGGGCTTAATCCCACGGCTCCCAGATTAAACGGGTCGGACGATGGGCCACTCACACTTCCAGAATCCTGTCCCCCTTCGAGATCCCCGACCTGTCGGCGGCGCCCCCGGGCAGCACGGCGCTGACGTGCTGCAGGGGCGCGTACAGCTCCCCGTTGATGCTCCGCAGCTGCCCGCCCTCGCTGACCTGCCCCCGGACGTTGAAGCCGTAGCCGGAGTCGGACTTGACGATCCGGACCAGCCTTGGGCCGGAGGTGACGGTGGTGGCCGCCGGGCAGCCCCCCCCGACCCCCCCGCCGCCGCCGCCGCCGCCGCCGTCGGGAGCCGGCGGAGCGGCGCCGCCGCCGGGGCAGGTCAGGGTCGGA